>OY720632.1:7739146-8484766 GCA_963169105.1 Ceriagrion tenellum | reverse complement strand
GAACATAAGAAGGATAACTATGTTTGCTAATTTCACTGTTTTTTTTTAATTTGACCATGTTAATTTTTCTAATTCGGTCCAATTTTGAGTCATTTGACTTTTTATGAATATTGTTCATTGGAGATTTTGTCATACTGTTTACTTGCTATTGTCTCACAATTGTGTTGGATCTCCACAGAAAGAAATTATTTAAATAATTAAAATAATAACCCTGTAGCCTGTGTTCACAACTATTAACTAACCCCTCGCCTCATATATGATGAGATATGAAGGAAGTAAGATCCCGAGCAATGCCGGGTAATTAAGATAGCATTTAATAAAATGATCATCAGATTATGGCACAATACATTGTAATCATAATTTTGATACAATTTACAAACTACTACTAAAAACTTTTATTTCAAATACAAAGATCAAAATACTTGGCAAAATTTATTTTTGATACAAAATACAAAAATTATCAAAAATTCATTTCTAAAATATAAAATACATTCCTCATCATATTGAGAAATTAAAAATCCTTGATTAATATTGACAGTAAATTAATTCATTTTCAATTATAATAAATTGATCAGCAAGGTCGTAAAGCAAACTTAGGTAAATCAGGAACAGTTTCCAATGTGTAAAGGAGGCAGATCATAGAAGATGGCAATATATACTTAAAATTATTAATCATATTCTTGAAAAGTGACTATGTATTTGGTCTTTGGAAATATAGAATTTTCAAAATTGGAAAATGTCATACTACTCAAGAGTTGAGCTTAATACTCTTATATGTAAAATCAATTTGAGGATTAAGAAAACCCATGATAAAATGAATAAAACTGTCTAAAACTTAGCAATGTCCACTGGATTTTTATTGGTACAATGCGTTTTGATGCTAATGCACCATCATCAGGTACAAAAAACCTTGTTTTCATGTACCAATAAAAATCCAGTGGGCATTGCTAAGTTTTACTCAGTTTTATTCATTTTATTAATAATGTTCGACAACACCTCGCCGGACTTCATTGAATTAAAAACCCTTGATCATGCAGTTAATATGAAATCCCTCAAGCCACTAAAGCTACCCAAAGAAATGTATTACGTAGTGAAGTTTGAATTTCTGAATGTATGAGAGTATGAGAAACACTTTATTTAATTCTAATTCATATTCTATAAAACACAAACATAATGCAGTGGCAAACAGTATGCACTCTTTGCGTCTGCCTTCTTGACTGAGTCTTGAGGGGGCAGGTATATGACATGGAAGGTAACTTAATAACAGGTATCCACTGAGTTTGAAAATTTTCAGAGACATTCCCACCTACCCTCTTGATATATGGGAAGTAAAAATACAAATTAAAAAAATATTAACATCAACTTTAATTAAATTACTGTCAATGTACTTTCCACCTTTAAAACAAGGAGGCCTTCAGATTGTGTTGAGATCTGTTGCACTTTGTCTTGTTTTCATGTACCAATAAAAATCCAGTGGGCATTGCTAAGTTTTACTCAGTTTTATTCATATTTTTTTAATTTTCATAATTCTAATTCTGGAGTTGGAATAGTGGAGCAGGCAGGCTATGGGTAAGCAGCTTCCATGGGGTGAGCTATAGTCCTTTGCTAACCTCCAAGTGACCTAATGCTCAAGATTGATTTAAACCGGTAAAGCAATTAACTTCATATCCGTTATCGGAAACAAATTATAGGTGGAATATGATCATATACAATACAAATTTTTTCAACTGAAACTTCTTTCAGTAATACATTCAAAGTTTTTTGGATGCGGAAATCAAATTATGTTAGTATTTGTCATAATAAGTATAAGAACTCAAAACCTTAACATGTACACCTGCAAAATTTGTGACAACAGTGTTTTAGAAAACAATGTTAAAACAATTCAATTGCATGTTATGTTAAAGGCTAGTGGAGTCACCAGGCCATTTTTTATTTAATACATCCATTAATTCTTTGCCACAAGTTTCAAAAAATACTTGCAATATATTAACTTGACACTGAAATGCTTCCTTGTGGTGAATTATCTACCTGCTCATCCTCTAGGCTGTTCAGATGAGTGGATGGAAGAATTGTATTTCATTACTGTGATTCTTCTGCTTTCCAATGTATCTTCTCTAATCCAGCCTGTGAATCAGCAAGTGGTTTCTTACTTCTAGAAGTTCTACTACAAAGCACTTCCCAAAGAAGTTTTGAGGTAACCTCTATCATAGAATCAACATTCAGACATCTCTGGCAGCTTCATGTTATTATCTTTCAAACCTAAACTTTCAGTGACAAAGTCTGGTGGCAAGTTGCTTATAGAACCATGAATGCAGCCTGGAGAAAATAGTGTCCATATTGTACTGTAGGAAGAAACTTGGGGGTCTTTCTCAGTAACTTGGTATTTGTCAACAATATTGTCTATGTGGGTATCTCAGCAAACCATTCTCTTGGAGAGTGGTTGCGAGTGCTCACTCCTTTAATTGGAGTAAATGTAGAAATTAAAGTTGCTTCACCACTCATTCCCCTTCTAAGCTCTCCATGGTCTTGAGGTCAAGTTTTACCCCATTACCCTTCCATTTTCCTTTCCATTTCCTTTCCCTGCCCTCCATTTTACCACGTACAAAGCTAGGGCTTTAGGCTGGGGAAGGATGAGGGTTGTGGAGTTTCCTTTCCAGTCACCTGCAACTTTGCGTGAATACATGGGATTTGAAATAAATGAATGAAGACATGGAGGAGCTGCTTAAAGCACAGAAAACTTAATTCAGTGTGTTGTTGTAAATTGTTGTAAATATCTTCAGAGTAAGAGGAAGGTAGTGGAGATACTTTGACCTGCAAAATTTGTGTGTAATGGAACCAAATACAGTGTTATTGGTCATTATCACCCTGATAAAACATTACTTAGCCGTAGTTTATACTTTCATTGGCAATGGTGGCATTTTTTGGCATATTCTACCTCTTATTTTTGCTACAAATTTCCCTCTTTGGACTCTCTCCTCTCTGTCGACTGTTTACCCTCTGGATTTTGTCAAAGGACTTAACCAAGGCATGCCCACCATGTGGCCCAACACAATTGGACTAACGACATCGAACCAACATCTCTGGTAATCCTAATTACTTCTAGAGACTCAGTGACTTCTGCCTTTTCACCTACGCTCTCAACCTTTCTGCCACAATCTTTCTGCTGCAACCTTCCCATCTCCCTGTTCTGTCCCGCTTGAATGGCAGTTGGCCCAAGAAAGCTAGAAAAAAAAAGAGTAAACCTGAGACTGTTAACCTTGGCACTCAGGCAAAAATCATGTATTCCACAATTGGAGACGAAAAGCAGTTCTCTAAGCTCCAATTGGAAACCTCTACTGCATAGATATACTCATTCCACTATTTTCCTCCCCTCCAAGGCCACCAATTACCTTTAATCCATACTTCACCCATTCCACTTTCAACCTTGCCAAAAACCTCCCTCCAACAGCTGTACCAATTAGCCTGATTTTAACCTTGAGATAGTGTGGAGTGCTCATTGCTCAGCTGATTTTGACTGAGAAAGAATGGCATTTGGCTCTTTGTTATATTGATGATTGATTTGGGAGTTTTAGAAGTTAAAACACAGCTTGGCTGACCCTTTAATATTTTATTTGTAATGCGTAAGCTGCTGAAATATACTTGTGTTATTTTTGGTCTCTCCTCTCCCTCAAACTTAGGAAATAGTTTGTCTTTAGAGTTTCATTTTCGGTGAGAAACCTCGACCCCTCTCCTGTTGATACTTCACAATGCTTAATGTAATGTTTTACTTTAAAAACGCTGGGCAGACTGCAAGTGATGTCTACAGCTGCAGTAATATCTTCTACTTCATCTTGCAGGTGATTGTAGGATGGGTAATCTTGACTTGTTTACAAGTAGGAAAAGTGAACAAGAACGTCTAGTATAACCCAATTTCAAAGGTTGTGACTTTCTGGGTGTACAAGGTTCATGTGTCAGTCTAAACTTCAGTATGGAAAAATTAGGCTCAGTGGGCAGAAGCATTCGTGTCTGTGTTAACCTATGTTTTTAGCCTCATATGAGAGATATGACCCCATAAATGTAGGGGTGTATTTTTTTGATCAGCATGAACTCTGATTCCTTCCCATTTTACTGCACAGTTCTATAAATAGCTATTGCTGGGCTGATCTATAAAGCCATTGAAAGGTATGTAAGTATTGAAAGCATTGAAAGTATTGAAAGGGCTGTGGAGACCTTTTTAAAGTTTAAACTATTTACTCAATTTGAAAATGCTTTCTAAGAACAAACAACAGATTCAGCTGCATCAAAATTGCCATCATATTATTTAAACATCAGTCAAAAAATAAAATGATGGATAAAACTTAGTGATTAAAAAGCTAGTGGTGGACCTCACAATTGTATGATCGAGAAGCTGATAATTATCGAAGAATTGTAAATGTAGTGAGTATTAATCATCTTCAATTTTTTAGTGTAATTTTCCCCTCTCAATTTGTGACAGGTGTGTTCAACTACACTTATATGTTTTCTTGCCACCCCAAACCTTTAGGTAATTATTCATAACAGCTAAAGAAAATTACGACCCTCACTTCTTTTCTTTTCGTATTGTCAAGTGTTGTGGAAGGTCTACCTACAATATATGCATGCTACTGGTACTACACTAAATGAATAAGTTGTATTTTAGTTTTACCCAGTATTACCTCAGCAATGTCACATTTCTAATGTTTTCCGGTGGTTAGATGATGTTTTCTACTTCCCCGCTTTGCTGATCCTATAGCCCCTTAAATATTTGAGTTTGACTGCCAAACTTTGGATATGATTTTATGTATTATGATTAGGTAGCTTTTCTTGCCCTCTTTTCTGAGGAGGCAGTGGGGAAATACAATTTATAGTTAGTAGTGCTGGTATATGTAGGGGCCAGCTGTTGTCTTCAATATTTTTACTTATCATTAGTAAGAAGTATTTATAATTTGTGTAAATAGGAGAACATTTTGGCTACAAGGACTGAATTATGACAACATATGAACTACAAACTGCATAACATCAAGAGTTTTTCATTGAAGAACCCTATGCTTCCCATCCAGACGTCATAAAACTAAAAAGAGAAAACATGGAGTACTATGGAAATAGTTCATTTGAGTCCAGCAAGGCTAGGATTAGTTTTTTCTTCTACCTCCATCATGGTTCGCATCATATGGAGTGTTGTGCAATTATGTGGCCTAATTTCCATCTCTAATGGCAAATCCCTTAAGATTACCATTTAACTTTAAGAGACATACCTTCATGTATTTTTTTCTAAGGTCTTCAGTTGAACTTCCAACATGTACCTTTGGATTCACTTTTAGAAAAGAAAAGGAAGCACTTAGCAACTCACGAGAAGAAAGGGGCTGGCAATAAAATGCTATCATCATGGTATTGATCTGAGGCATTCCAGGCGATTATTTATCACATTTAAGGATAAGAATTGGGAAAAAGATTGGGAGTTTCCCAGAGGAAGAATGCGCTCACTTTTTATTCTGAAATGATAAGTGTGTCACTAGTTGTTTACCATCGTGGATTGGTCTTATTGGGTACTGATTCATCTTTGACAATATCCATGGTGAATTTTGTGTGGCAATGCTTCTTACCAGCATGTGAGGCAGCCGAGATCCTGAGTACATTGTATCATGAAGCTTGATGCACAGAGCAAATGTGCAACCTACCTTCATACTTACTGAGCAATCAATGTCAGTACTCAAATATGCTCAACTGTCCCTGTATTGTGTTACAAAGTAGTACATGGGACACTGTTGAAAAGCAGTCTGTCACAAATTTTTGGCACTCTGCTATACAGAAAATGTTTCAAAATTTTATGGGGCTTTGGAATATTAAAGTGTAGTTCTACTTTTGTAACCAATTCAGAGTTCTAACAAATTGACTCTAGGAGCATCTGTATTATAGTGCTAGTCCTAATCCAGTCAATTCTCCTGCAACATAAAGCATAGCTGATTATAAAGTGTGGTGGAATCTCTGCGGTGAGTTAAAATCTAAAGTTTAAATTGGTAAGTTTCTTATAATTTTGTTTTGATCATTCCAGGAAAACGTCATGAAAATGGGACAGAATGGGAATTTGATAAATATGAATCACATGCTATGTTCAGCATAGTTTAGTACATGTTTGCTTAAATTTGAATCCTTGCTACAGGAAGCCACATTCATGGAGTTTCATTGTAGTTACTTTGTTCTACACATGAAACCATTATCAGTACCTTTGCTTTAAAATATTAGTATGATTTTCTCACTTAGCATCAACCTCCCTTATGTGGAAAATAGATACAATTAGGCTTGTATGCAGACTTAGCGGGCCTCATGGAGTTTTTACAGTATTAAAATTTAGGAATAGTGCTACATATATACAGGCTGCGGAAAGCATGTGTGTTGTCAGTATATCATATGAAAAACTTATATATGAGCTCAAAGCTACTTTTTAATGTTAGTATTTTAATCTTTACTAAATCAGCACATAAAAGGTCTTGTCTTAAATATAAACTCAAACAAATTAAGTCAGGAAAAAAATATTTGTCTTTGACCTTAACCATAAAATTCTCTCTCTGCATCTAGTGGACTCTGTATTAATGGTCAGTTGCTCATGGTTGTGTAAAAATAAACCTGTTTATCCTCCTTTCTATTATCCCTAATGTTTTTATATTTACTCACTTTTCCTCAGTTCTTAATTGTCGACCATCAAATCCATTTTTATGCTATTGCCATACTTTTAAATTTTTAGGATCAACCATTGTGATGAAGCTCAAATTCTGGCACTTTGGAAAATGAGTGATGACAAATTAGAAAGCCTTAGGGATGTACGCAACTGTTGTTTGAAAATTTTAAGGACTCATACATCAAGTGTTGTTTTACCTCGCCTTGTGGAGACTTGGATCAAGGGATTTCTTAGGGTAAGGTATTTATGGACTCATTGGTATTTTGCACATTATTATAGTTCCTACTGTATCCTAATGTTTCTTTCATCCACTGATGTTCTGTTACATTTTTTCATTCATTTCTGTTTATTTTTCATATAATTTCAATCAATTAGGGAAGCCTGTATCAATAAAATCAGTTTTTATTGGTAAATAATTCAAAATTATAATTTGTCCATTTTTCATCCGTCTATATATCCATCCTGTAATACGTATTTATCCTTGTCTTAATCACCACGCTAACTTTGAGAGGGAATAATGCCTACTGTTCCCACCAGCTAACCTATAGGAAGGGACCCGGCAGTTTCATGAATGGGTTTGTGCATGAATTGTTTTCGAGATTAAATAAGTCATTACTTTGATAAATGATTTATTTATAATTTACTGTTTAAACATTCTCAAAATCTGCTAATATTTAATGAAAATATTTTATTACAAAATTTCACACAGTCCTCGTTTTTGGAATGATATTTGGTGCTCAATTTCACATTCTTTTAAAACTTTATGTAATAATTTGTGAAAAGAAATTTTTGGTTTCATTTTGACCTGCATAAGGAGCGTGATAAAAGCTGCATTATACATTAATGACTTCCAGGGTCCAAAATACTTCCTTCCCATGGAAAGCTGGGAACACAATTATTATTATGAGATTTTGGAAGGTTTCCAGTGATGACTGCATTAATTGCCTTTAAGCGATAAGAATGGTCGCCTGGGTGTTGAACACCCAGAGGGATTTTAAAATGCTCTATTTTGCATCTTGCCCACATTATCAAATCAATATCTCTAGTAGCTGAGTTTTCAGTTGTTTTTAAGTTATTGATCATTGTGCATATTAGATTGATTTAATTCTTTTCAATCTAAATTAAAAAAGACATTAGTTGCAGATATGGGTGTCCAGCACCCATCAACCATACTTGTGTGACTATCTTTGTGCATCTTGCAGCTGAGGTCTCCTGGTCATCTGTGTCAATAAATATGTGAGAAATATCCTGCCTTATGTTGTATCTCTCACTGGGAGATAAGAGGACCTTTGTAACTTATACTCAAAATTGGCTTGGCAGTTTTTGCAGCCACGTCCAACGCCCATCGGATTCGTGGCTACGCTGTCATTGGGTCGTGCATGCGAAGTAGACGGAGGGACCCAAGTATAATGGCCTTCTGCATGCAAGCTGCAAGTGACTCCGCCTGTGCCACGCAGGACGGAATGCCCTGGATACTCTCCAGCAGCGAGCCCTTAACTCCACCTAGCACACCTATGATGAGGACCACCAGTTTAACAGTGTCTCCTGGGTACATTTGCCAAAGCTCAAAAAGCAGGTCTTGATATTTCACCCGTTTTTCCGCCTCCTTTTCATCCATGTTCGTTTCAGCCGGGGCAAAAACTCTATCACGAACATGGAGCGTGAGAGGTGGTCTAGGAGAATGATATCAGGCTTGGTCACCTCCAACTGCCTGGTAGTAGAAAAGGAGTAATTCCACCACATGGTGCATTTATTGTTCACCACAACGGGCTCAATATCTCCAGGGGCATACGGCAGCACATGAGTATTGTCGATACCAAAATGGTGTCTTAGATGAAAATATATCACCCGCAGGGCCGCATTGTGTCTAGCAATGTACGCTGACTTGGCGTAATAGCTACAGCTGGAGAGAAGGTGGCTCAAAGTCTCTGGCTGGGCTCGGCACACCCTGCATCTTGTGTCCGCAACCTCCGTCTTGAGTATAATGCGGTGGTACACGAGTGTGTTTATGACACCATCCTGGCATGAGAGGACGAAACCCATGGTCTCTGACTTTATATCAGCGGAGCGGAGGAAGGCAAACATCAGCTCCTTCGATAGCCCATGCTTTTCCATATTTCGATAGAAGCATCCATGCATGGGCTTATCGGTGTGCGCCTTGAGCAAGGTTTTCTGCTCGGCCTTTTTAATTTTGATCTTCAGGACTTCTGCCTTCAATGACAAGATGGACTTGCCGTCGTTGCTACCGTCCCATTTTTGGTTCAAATTCCATACTGGTTTCGTCCGCTGCCCTCTTGGCCGCCTGGAAGAGAAACACCCCTACTCCGGCACTTTCGTGGTCTCGTACGAGACTGAGCAGGGGATCTCTGCTTTTGAGCACTCTGCATGCTGTTCCAAGGACTACTCTGTTGTGGAGACACTCCAGGCTCAACAGACCTCTACCACTTACACTGCAAGGGAGATACAGTCTGGCGACGGAAGATTTCGGATGAAGACTTCTGCAGATGGTAATCTTCCTCGTTCCCCTATCAAGGTTCTGCAACTCGTTGATGTTCCATTTCATGGGTCCGAAGGTGTATAGCAGTATGGGAACAGCAAACGTGTTCATGGCAAGAACCTTGTTCTTGCCATACAGCTCAGAACTCCAGATTTTCCTGAGAATCTGTCTGTCCTTGGTGGTGACTCTTTCCTTCACTGCTGCAACCCCCTGCATTTGGCTTTGGTGGACGCCGAAGTATTCGTAGATGACATCACCCTCGAGATGACGAATGACGCTCCCATCAACAAGGTGCACGTCTTCCTTGTTCTCTGAAAATCTTCCTCTTACTAGGTGGATGGATGCACACTTGTCCAATCCGAACTCCATCCCTATAGCCTCACTGTACTCCTGTACGGTGTTCATGGCCACGGGAAAGTCTTTTGCGTTGGAAGCGTAGAGCTTCAGGTCATCCATATAAAATTAATGGGTGACCTTATGGTTCCTGTCACCTGGCACACCACACATGTATCCTTTCCCTTGTCACAGCCTTTGGGAGAGAGGTAGAAGGGAAATAGAGAACAGCAAGCTATTGCCTTGGAAAACGCCACAGTGGTATGTCACCAACTCTGTCAAAACAGTATGCTTGCCATTCAACCTGGTCATGAGGTTGCTCCGCAGAGAGATCTTATGATGGATATCTCTCTGCATGTCCTGTCGTATATCATTGGTGATTTCATTTATCAACTGGGTTTGAAGTTCAGAGTCGGCCTGACCTACTTCCTCCCTACTTGTCGTCGGTACCGACAGTGCATTGGCTGTCAAAACAGCCGGTGGAGAGACCGCTTGTCCCGGGCAGGGTGGTCCGGCCGCGGTGGTGTATTTCTCTGAGCACGTGGTTGCTGGGGAATTTCCTTTTTACGCAGGTTGTTGGCATGGTCGCACAGATTTCTGCTGCGATAGGTGGTTATGTTCAGAATGCATCTCACACCACAAAGAGTGCACTCTTGCCATTTACCCCCCAGTGAAAGGGCTTGCTGGCAGTATAGCATGCGAGGAGGTCGCTCCTTAGGGATTCCGTCCTCTACATACGACCTCCATTTTTTATTGTCTTTTCCATGCCATACCAAACTCCACTGAAGCCCCCATCCGAGAGGGGCCAGTTGTGGGTGGCATTTTTGGTACACTTTCTTTGAACCAGTAGTTCTAAGAAACGTCTGCATGTGGGGCCAATCACCCCACATGCAGACAACAGTGCAGCTGCGTATTGGCCATGCAAAGCTTTTTGCTTCCATTCCTGCATTCTTGCCTCTTGGTTGATGTAATTCGCCACAAAGTCTTCTGTGGATAAATTAAGCGGAGAATATCTGGCGTCCTCAGCACATATCATTCGGTGCAGAGCCCCTTGCTGACTCAGGAAAAAGGTGTGGAGTAGCTGCACCTGTTTTCCGCATAACGTCTCTAGGCTTAACAGGCCCTGTCCTCTATCCCTCCTTGAGAGGTAAAGCCGGGCAATGGAGCTTTTTGGATGGTGAAGCCGGTGTTTGGTAAGAATCGTGCATATTTTTCGATCGAAGGCCTGCAAGAGAGTAGTGCTCCATCGAACCACACCAAATGTGTAAGTGGCTATGGGGATGGCCCAGGTGTTAATAGCTATAATCTTGTCCTTTCCCGTTAGGTGTGTCCTTGCTATTTTAGTAATCCTACCAAGAACTTTTTTCCACCAGACTTCTGATATCGTCATTACATGTCATGAGCAGCTGTTGAAGGCCAAGGTATTTATACATTCCTCCCTCTCCCAGACACTGAATATTCATGTCACACATCAAGACAACAAGTTGGGGTTCCTGTACGACTTCCCTCCTCACATGCACAGCTGCACACTTGTCCAAGCCAAGCTCCATGCAGATGTCATCGCTGAAGGATTTCACCAACTCGAACAAGCTTTGCAACTGATCTTCATTTTTAGCTTACAGTTTCAAGTCGTCCATGTAGAATTGATGTGTAACAAGGATTTTTGGTGTTTTACCCACTTTATAGCCCATACCCGATGTTCTGATTATCCTTCTTAATGCTTAATGGGTTAAGAGCCAGACAAAACCAAAGGGGGCTGAGACTGTCTCCTTGGAAAATACCTCTCAGTATGGGAAGGGCACCAACTCGTATTCCATTGACCATTAGTGTGGTATGCCATAAAGTCATACATGTAGATAGGAGATCATAGATTGTAGGGTGAACCCTAAAGAGCTTCAGGAGTCTTAGAAGCCAGGAGTGAGGTACCGAGTCAAATGCCTTCTTGTAATCAACCCATCCCACTGAAAGATTGCGCTTCCTCTTTAGCGCCTGGTTGGTAATTACGCTGTCTATGATAAGGAGTTCCTTGCACCCTTGTGATTTTTTTTGACATCCGTTCTGTTCAAATGCAAGGGGTCGATTGACGTCAAGGTGGGCGACGATAAGATTTGCAACAATAGAGGTTAGAAGCTTGTAGATGGTGGAAAGATGTGTTATTGGATGATAGTTTTTCGGGTTCCGCATATCACCCGACTTTGCCAGCATGTAGGTTATTCCCTGAGTTAGGGAAGATGGGATGATTGTAGGATCCTGCAAGGATCACTGAAACCAAGTGGCAAGGATGGCATGTGTAGCAGGGAAATATTTCCACCAGAAATTTTGGATGCCATCAGCACCAGGCGTTTTCCAGTTTTGTGTCCTTCTAACTGTACTCTGCATGTCATTCTGCGTGATGTTGGGAGCTGGCATAGGCACAATTTCATTGCAGACATTCTCTTTCTCTTGGAGCCAGTACGCCTCACTATTATACTCTTTTGGCCGAGACCATATCTCAGACCAAAAGTCCGTTATGGCGCTTGTATCGGGTGGTTCTCCCTGCTCTACCTGCCCACCTCGCTCTAGCTCACTATAAAATTTCTTCTGATCGGAAGAATAAAGGGCATTTTGTTCTCACTGCTTCATAGACTAGGTGTATCTCCTTATACGACTGCCAAGAGCTGCTACTCGTTGCTTCATTTGTACCTCTTTTTCTTGCAGTTTCCGGATGAACTCCTTATCATTCCTTTCTACCTTCATTCTTCTGGCAATTGTCTTGTTCGGCCGTCACACCTTCTGGCCTGCAACTTCAGGTTCCGCAAAATATGCTGCAATCGAGCCAAGATCTCTTCTTACAGAGAGTATGCGTTCCTCTATTTGTTTCATCCATGGCGGCTTGCTAAGATTCTTTGGTTTAGCTTTCCTGGGATGGATTGGCTCATTGTGAATAGTTCTTCCGAGTCCTGATGAGACAGCCAATGCAGCACAGTGTACCAGGCTAATCACCTCTTCCAGTGATGTGGCTTGCTCCAGATCCGGTGCAAGTAGAACACTTACTGTCCTAGTGGCATTTAAAGTGTGAGGCGAGTATTCCACCCTTGGGATTCTCGGCTGCTGATTTATCGGTATACCATGGTATTTTGCCTTCATTCCATCATAGATGTCCAGTCATCGTGTATCTGCACTCTCTGCTGGTAATTGCTTATCAGTGCCCACCTCAGCGTTTTCAATTGAGGCTGCTGTCACTTCCGCGGTTTCCGATAGTAGTGGTAGTTTCCGATAGGTTTGCGGTAGCTCTGAGTGGGACAGCACTGCACCCCCCTTGATGGGATGAGGAGGCTCTACTGTGGCCCACTGGCACGGGTAGCAAATTTGACCCTCCAGGCCCAGTGCCAGAACCCGAAGCATGGCCCTGCAAAGGCCGGTTGCCATCGTCTAAAATCCTTTGACTTCTTCTTATGGTTTATATCCTCCAGTATATACCGGTACAGGGAGGAAGCCAGAAATCTCTTCTTCCCCGGTGTCCCCATAGGCCGGTTTCACACACCAAGAGTCCCAAGCAAGCCTGCGGGCCTGGGTACCTATTACATTTTATACCTACTGTCAGGTGCACTATATACAGCCGCCCCTGACCTGGGAAACAGACGCTGACCATGGTGCTGCCCACTATGAGTACAGATGCACATGGATTTCATTTTCCGTTTTGGTGCACAGGTGGTATTTTATTTCCCACCTACCCTGCATATCTGCCGGGCATTCCCCTATCCACCACCTGGGGACACGCCTGATGGGGGACGGAAAAACCCCACACGGGATATTATTATCATTATTATCTTATTATTTTTATGTATCATGATTATATTATTGTTATGGATATGGTTTTAGTGTTATTTCTTTCATAAGAATCATGCTGCACTCCATTCACCAAGGTAGCAAGTAAGCTTATTGCCATTGAAAATTATTGTATTGTGTGATTGATATATCATAAACATTGCCTCCTGTCAGCCTGGTGAAGCTGCTGGTTGAGATAATCTGTTCTATGTTTGGTCCTTAATGAGAAATTTTGTTTCCAAGAAACTAATAGGCAAGTTTTATGAGAGTACATACATGGTGTGTATGTTAGTGTACATGAATAGCACAATTTTACTATTGATGTGTTTAGCACTTGGGTATGTGATTGAGTTTGCTATAAATCTAAGAAAAACTCTTCAGGTGGATACAATAGTTTAGTATGGCCTCTCAAGTTGTTTATAAAGTTTTACTACTGTTTTTGTTTCATTGTAGTTTCATTGATACATTACCATGTTAAAGCATGCTTTAAGAGATCTACATGAATGAAGTATGAACCTTATATATATTGTGCCTTTTTTTGCCTAGGACTGATGTGAAGTTCCTTGGTAAATTTAATGATATATGGACACTGAGTATTTTAGCATAAGCATCTTACATATTTCTTTTCAGCTGATCAAACCCAGGCTGCTGCATACATTTCCAGAGGTGACTTATAATACTCTCCTGGGAGTGCTGAAAGAATATGATTGCATACAGCACAAACTACATGTTCACTGTACCATCAAAGTAAAACCATCTGAAACCAACATTCTAGTTCCTGTTTGGTCTGGTTGGAAGTAAGTCAATGCTGATTTCCCATCCTAAATAATTATTTTAACTCCCGTAGACCTTCTAAAATAATATTTGGTTTTTCTAATCCTGCACCACTAGAGTATACTGTGCAGTGTTTAGAGTGGATAATTGGGTATAGGCACTGATCGATGCTCAACTGTTGTTATTTTTTTGTGTGTGTACATACTGTTTCGTGTTTGGATAGTAAAAGCTCTTCCATTTTAATTTTTACAAGCTAGAGTCATGTTCTTTTTCAATTCTGAAAATATTCCTTATAATTCTGAAATCTTACAGCATAATCGAGATCCCACATAATCTGGACTCCTTAGATCATGGTTTTTTAAGGGTTTATGGGATGGTATCACCAGAGCATCATTATCCTACATTAATTCTTGATACAATATCTTCCCAACTGTTCTTGAATAACTGCGTTCCAATTTATTTAGATCTAATTTACAAATTTAATCACCTGGAAAACAGCTAGTCAGCCAGAAAAATGCCATGCTCTACATGTCATGGTCGTTTTTGATTCACGGGCAATTGTACTTGGCGATTGATTAAAAATTTTCTTATTGCAGTACTTTATAAAGAAGGGTTTAACATAATTTGCATCAAAATTACTATGTATTATGTGTAAGCAAAAATATCCCAGAAAAATATCAATCCCTTACATGGTACAGTAGAAGGCCGTTATTATGAGGGTGGCTTATAATAATGTAACGTTCGTGGGTATAATAATGCACGCTGTATTTCAGAACACTATTTATTTCTGCTATTTAACTAAAGAAATACTTTTACATCCGCTCAAGGAGACACGATCCATAAAAACCTCCGTTGTTTTCTATTTTCTTTCCACAGCAACCCGTTGTCAGGGCCCGCAGAATATTGACAGGATCATTTACCCCGTTACACTGTCCCCTCCTTAAGGCTGTTCTGACCCAGAACAGTCCTAATTAATTAGGAATAGGTCCCCTTGCTGTTACTCAGAGATTCCGTTGCAAAATTTAAGCCCATCGGCACATCTAGTCATGAACTCCATGGAGTATTATGAGGGATTGTAATTTGTTTGGCGGCCACCAGTCGTCCAGTCGTGTATCCACCTCTTGATCTCCTTCGGCTCTCGAGTTGCTACCTTCGTAAGGTGGCGGTCGATAGGAATGGACCACTATTGGTTTTCCTCGAGGGAGTTTGCGAATGCGATAGATGACATCATTTATTCACTTAAATACTTCATATGGCCCTTCCCACGAAAGTTTGAGTTCAGGTGACAGGCCATGCCGCCTCTGGGGGTTGTAGAACCACACTTGGTCTTTGGCCTGAAAACCTCCCTCTTGCACTCAAACTTCGTAAGTCTGCGTCATTCTGTCGCTGGCTTTTCCCATGTTCTTACAGATGAGATTATGAATTCGGTCCATCTTCTCCTTCAAACGGCTAATATAATCCTCTCCCGCAACAAGTTTCTTGCCGGGCTTGCTGCCAAACTTCAGGTCACATGGAAGGCATAACTCTCTCCCAATAAGGATGCAAGCTGGTGTCTGTCCTGTCGTTTCATGGATCGAAGACATGTATGCCAGAAGGAATAGCAGTAGATGTTCATCCCAATCTCGCTGGTTTTTCAAAACCACCTTGGAGAGGTGTCTGCCGATTGTCCTATCCATGCGCTCGACCATGCCATCCGATTGTGGGTGCAGTGGCATAGTTCTTGTTTTTCTTATTCCCATAAGCAGGCAGACTTGCTGGAATATGGCCGATTTGAAGTTTTTGCCTTGGTCAGAGTGTAGTTCCAAGGGAGTACCGAAACGTGAGAATAATTCCCTCACCAGGACCGTGGCAATGGTAACTGCTTCTTAGTTCGGTATTGGATATGCTTTGACCCATTTCGAAAAGTAATCTGCAGCCACCAGGATGTATTTATTTCCAGTGTCTGTTTCCAGGAAGGGGCCCACAACATTGATGGAAATCCTTTCGAACGGGCTTCCTACATTGTACTGCCGCATGGATGCCATTTGCAACTTCGTATCTCCGGCACCAATTCTTGACATCTTCTTTGTAGTTAACCCAGTAAAACCTCTTTGACTTTGGCTAGTGTTCTACTGATGCAATAATAACCTCTAGAGCTTCCGTCATGCAGATGTTGTAGGACTTCAGGTATCAATATCTGAGGCATGACGATCTGTCTTCGAGGATGTCCCATCGACGCTCTCAACCACTCGCCTTAAGACTCCATCGTCTAACTTTAAGCTGTCCCACTGGGCTCAATAGGACTTCAATATTTTGCTCGAAGGAGCAACTTCTGCCCAACTAGGTCGGCGTCCGGCCTCTTTCCAAAGGATGATTTTACCAATTTCTGGGTCTTCAGATTGGTTGGCATGGAGTGCGACCAGCACCCAGTCTTCGCTGACCATAGCCACTTGTCTTGCTTCACTAAATTTGCCTTCCTGTCGTGAGCAATGGTTGTAATCCCAAGGGCACGGTCTTCTGAACAAGGTGTCAGCATTCTTGTGAATAATTCCAGCCCAATGTTCAATCTCAAAGTCTTATTCTTGGAGACGCTCTATCCAGCGGGCAATTTGTCCTTCTGGGTTCTTGAATTGCATCAGCCATCTTAGCGCACCGTGGTCAGTCCGAAGTAAAAACTTTCTTCCGCAAAGATACTTGTAGAAGTGCTCAATGGACTTCACCACAGCCAGCAATTCTTCCTGGCCCCGCAATAATTTTTTTCAGATTTTGACAGCACTTTACTGAAGTAAGCTATTGCTTTGCCTTCCTTGCTATCCTTGCCATCCTGTATCTGTGAAAGAACTGTGCCGATTCCCACATTGCTTGCATCAGTGTCAAGTACAAACAAGCTAGTATGCTTTGGATAGCTCAGAATAGGTGCGGTGACCAGCAAGGTCTTCAGCATTTTGAAGGCTGCTTGACTGTCTTCATTCCACATGTATTCTCAGCCTTCTTCGGTCAGGGAGTCAATGGTTTGGCTATTTTGGCAAATCCATGCACGAAACGTCGATAGTAGGTGCACAATCCCCGGAAGCTTCGGAGTTCATGCAAGTCTTTCGGGATTGGCCAATGTTTCACGGCACGCATCTTCTCAGGGTCCACTGACACGCCATCCTTTGAGACAATGTGACCCAAATATTTCACTTTTTCTTGGAAGAGCTATCATTTCTTCAGGTTCAGCTTCTAGTTGGCTCCCATAAATCTTTTGAAGACCTCTTCAAGATTCGTGAGATGGTCGTCAAATGCCCTCTCGATCACTACAACGTCATTCAGGTAAACCAAACACGTTTTCCACAACAGTCCTCGTAATACCATTACCATCAATCTTTCGAAGGTTGCAGGCGTGTTGCATAATCCAAAAGGCATACCTGTAAATTGCCAGAGGCCTGTACCAATAGAGAATGCCGTCTTCTCTCAATCCTGTGCATCCATTTTCTTTGGAGCAACTGGGCTACTCCATGATGCTCGCCCCTCAGCCCCGGCCCTTTTTAGTTTTCCTGCTGATTCATGATCTTTGGACAGCGACATGTTCAATCCCACCACATTCTCAACAGTGGATCTCCCTTTTCCTTTGTTGTCTCTTGCTAGGTAGAAATTTTGAGATGACTCTTTCGATTCTTTTTTCTAGGGACTCTTCCTCGTCCATGCTTCGGGCACATGCGTGGATTTTTGAAATTTTGGAAGCTGCATGCAACTCCCGAGCGTGGGCTAATGTACCATCTAAAGTCTTAGGATGCGCTAACCGAAGAGCCCTTTGCAGTTCCGGATCACTCACGCCAACCACGAAAGACTCCGTTGACAATTGTTCGATGAAATGCTGGGTGCTGAAGGATAAGTCATGAAGACGAGTCGCGCGATGTCCGCTTCAAATTTTTGCAGTGTTTCACCACATTTCTGGCGTCTACCGAGCAGTTGGCTGTGGTAGAGTCAATAGTAGAGTTATACATATTAATCTTGGCGTCATCGCAAGCACAAGAGTGGTCATGGGTCATCTGAGGTGGACCGCGCTGGTACACCATGTTAATCAACGAGGGGACTTCTGGAAATAGCCTAAGCCCCTTTTTCCCACAATTTTTTCACCTTGTCATTAAAATCATCTTATCAGAGATTCAAGCAGTAAAAGAAAGGTTTATCCATCATCTTATGGATTCTAATTCTCGCTACAGGCGCTATCGATAGGGATTACATTTTGAGCTCTCAGTACGAACACCACGGGCACTGTGCTGGACAAACTCTAACCTTCCTCTTTCCTCCTTTCTCACCCTCCCCTCCCCCGTAATCCACTCTTTCAACCCTCTAATGCCAGCCTTCTAACACCTGAGTGGACGCTGCAGGACAACAGTTTTTATCTCCATACTCTGCGAAAGAACGAGACAACGGCAGGGAACCGGTTGTGGTCCTGGTTGGAAACTGCGGAACGGCTGTGGTGAAGGACCTATCACAAAGTTCTGACTTAAACCATAAGAATTTCCCTTCTTTTGTGAGTTTCCAGTCTTTTCCAGAACATGTCTCAACTCCTTACCATATTGAAAGTGTTTGAAGACACTCATACTATTCGGTATCATTTCGTAAAGTATCCAAATAAAAACTAATTAAGCACAAACATGCATCCACCGATTCATTAGCAGGATACAAATTTCCTCGCAGTATTTTCAATTTACTACGTTTGGTAATATAATCAAATAGTAACTATTCCCTTGTGAACGCAAAGTTAAATCACAGACTGTCCTACACACTTACTATACAATTACGAAGGCGAAGCTCAGATTTTATGAAATTTGATGGAACGATTGCGAATATAATGGAAATGATTTAGGGATCTATTTCATTTACTTACTGATCAGCTATATTATAAATTGGAATTTGGAAACTTCGTCTTCCGTTGGGACTCCCACAAGGACCAAATGGTATGAAACTCGTAAAATAGACGCCCGTTGGACTATGCAACCCACTATTACAATACGTATCACAGGCCGTAAACATATTAGGCGTGCAGCACAGAAATTCATTGCTCGTCAATAGTCTCGTAAACTATCAAGTCGACTATTAATTTTTACTTTTAGGGTTGTCTAATTTTCTAATAGTCAAATGACTTGACTGTGGCATGGGTAGCGATGAAGTAAACATCAAAGATGTGCACAAGACTCAATCAATGTAGGTACAAAAGGTTAATGATGTGAAATCTTCTGTTCATTCCGGAAAATAAGCATCATAGTATATTTTTTACAAGTATGTCCTACCATCACAAATACGAATCGTCACTGACAAGTTACAGCCAACCAAGCTTTATAGGATAATATCACTACGTTTACCTATCAAACTCAGTTCGACTAGTCGGTATGATAAACGCAATGGGCTAGTGGGATCGATATTAGAAGTGGGCTAACTCGGCCCGCTTTCTCTACCAGTCTGAGATATGAAATCGATATGAACCGATTCAAATCAATATTTCAATCGATTTCGCATTGATAAACCAGGCGATCCGAGTCGGCTGGCTTAGAATGTTCAGATCAGTCCAAGTTCATATTGATCAGAGTTCGATTGGTAAACATAGTGATAGCCTCTTTCTTCAGTGTTAGGCTAACAACTGCATATAAGTTTGTTGCTGACTGATAAGTTTGCTACATAACGAGGGACCCAAATGGGAGATGGCATCAAATTTGTTGTCCCCAATGATGACGTTTTGCCCTGCTATATTATGTGATTACTATAAAGTATCTTTAACTTGGCTTTTTAACATATTCATCAATATACAAAGCAACCATATAGATTAATTTGCATCCCGCCTTCTCCCTTTAATACAACCTTTTCTCTTAAAAGATGAGTGGAGCGTGTCATCGATCAATCAGTGGTGACCACTGCGTCTTAAAATTTCTTATTACTCGATATGGCTTGTCACGGAGAGAAATGGTTCGAATTACTATGAAAGGGTCATCTCTTATGTAACCAACTTTTGTCAAATATAGATCAACCAAGCCGAATTCAACTACAGGTAACTTCTTCAAAAACATATGCATGAAGTCATTGCTAGCGGGAGTTATTTTGGGAATGACAAATTGCATTGAAGTGTTTCTGCTCTTCTTACAGTACCTCATTATTGCTGGAAAGAATGCTTCGATAGATGTCATAATACCTGACATTTTAAGTATGGCTTACGAGACTGTTCTCTTGCTTAGCGTTTAGCATACCGTTCGTTGCCGAGATTTATGCGACCGCAGTGGAGGGTCAGTGGGTATGACCTAATTGGAATTAAATGTGCATATATACAATGGAAACCCGAAAATTCATGAATAATGACATCGATTCATAGTCATCATATATTCCGTTAATACCCAAGGGTTCTAATATTTAAACTGTTTTTAAACAATCAGTGTTGATAGGCGAAAACCTTTAAAACCTATTTAAAACTTTTACAAATGAGGACCTTGGTTTTGTCTTGAAATACCCTCGTATGGTGATTTTGTACGATTAAAGAAACTTAAGTTGTGAAAAATAAAATTTTCGAGCATACAGTAAGTTATATTTGGTTAGTTAAATGAATTATTTTCACCAGGAGCCCGAAAATAATCGGCAGTCTTTTCTATAATTGTCTGAGAAGATTGCGTGCATCTATCGATTTCAACGCTCAAATTACATTGGAATGCCTTGAAAATAAATATCTATAGCACCTACATACATTTATAAGTTTGTTTTAGGCATCAGGGGTGTTGACATTACCTATGGACGAATTTATAGGTGAAGTTTTACAAAGATTCCATAGCAGACATTTGTTCGGTGGTCGCATAGATGGAGGATGTCCTAGGCTACCGAGGTATTGGATATCCTTTGCTATCAGACGATGCTATATCCATTGACCCTGATCGACACTTTATCTCGGGTTTGCCTCGCGTGACTGATGGTGCTAAATCATTCTGTTATGAGCAGAGGTTGATATTTTCTTCCCTCTCTCTCGGCTTGTAGTTTGCTTTCAGTGATTCCTTCACACCACCCGAGATCATCCGATGGCAGCGACTTCGAGGCTTGTAGAATTTAAAAGGCATGATGGAAATGGCAACTCAATGGCAATGACGATGATGTTGGTAATTCGAAACATATCAGTCATATAAAAGTGTGTGGAAAATTGCTTAGTGAGTTTTTCTTCAGCTCTGTCATGATTCCACAAAGTTACTTCACCTGCCATCAAATTTAGTAAAAGGCCAAACCATCACCCGGTTATTCCTCGCACGCAAAGAATCGCCGGAAACAATTAAGCTGTCATATTTGTTGGGTCGACAGATAGAGTGTTCCTGCTTTGGATCTAGCAATTAATGAGCCAAATCCCTCAAAGACCTTAATCACTCAAAATGGGAATATATTTTCAATCCTTATTCAAGAATTCGGTGAAATTCATTCGTGTGGGACTCATTCTCTGAGAAAAGGATGGGTGTAACCCGAAAGTATCACTCCCACTTCTCTTGCAGTGTGTTGAACATTCTGAATTTAATGTTCAGTCAGTCAATGTCTTGCTGTACTGTATTCGTTATAATAAAATTATAATCTATGGTTTAAAATTAGATGTAAGTATCAGTTACTGAGCTGAGCATTGTCTTGTTTTTCTCTTTCAACAGAATGACATTTTATTGGAAATACTGCTTACTGATAACTCTGCTTGTGCTTTCTCTGCATTTGTCCATGTTTAGTTCCTTTTAGGCTTAGACTTAACATTGGTTTTGATTATGTTAAAGTGTAATGAAATCTCTATGTTATTTTGTTGAATTTTGCAGGAGGAGTGGTAAAACAGAAAATTATACACAGTTTTTGAAGAGAAGGGAGAAATTGAAAAATAGATTATTTATATATCACCCTCTTGTACGGAAAGTGATTGATTCAGCCTGTTCTAAGGTTCCAATATTCATGGTCGACTTCGAGAAATACAGGTGAGATATGTAAAAATTTGCTGTCATACCTTGAACTGTTTTAAAAACAAAAGCATCTTTGGTCTAATTGTTGGAAACATTGGAAAATGGCCAATGCTACTTTGTATCAGATTGGTTGGTCTGTAATTTTTGTGGACCATCAACACTGTCTCTCTCTTGTGGCCTTTATCAACGTGGCGGAAAGTGAAAATATTTCAGGTGGAATATGCCAAATGTATGATGATGTCTGTCGTTGCTAATTACTGAAAAGTAATTATAAATGGCAAGTGCTCCATAGTCATCAGGAATGCTGGGAATACAGGAACAAATGGGGAAATTAAAAAATTTAGGTACGATGCGGCATGTATTCCCCTTCTCTAACTGCAGTTACATGTTCTATTTTCGAGCCAAAAATAAATGCGATTTTTAAAAAAATAGGGACCATCCTGAGCAGCGATTCAGGGGAATCACAGTAATTCAATGGTTATCTGCGTAATTGAATAGTCTGCCGTAGGAAAACCTGGTGTGGCTGCAAGTGACAACAGAGTGAGACTGCAAGTGACATTTTTTCTCATAAGATGGAATTTCAAGTTGTAGAGCCTGGGACTCTAAGCTTGAAAGGATTAAAGTTACTTTGCGAAATATTGCCTAATAATAATGACTAATCAAAAGATTACCTAAATATTTACCATAGACTTATACGTATCATTGAAATAGAATAATTATACATTAGTCCATGGCGCACTTTTACTCGAGTTTATGTCAGCACAACATCGTGGCTGTGAAGCTTTAGAAATATCATTAACATGAAATCTGTCTTTTATACATATTTTAATAAAATTGGTCATTAATTTCTCAGTGTGCTCTCTCTATTCATTTTTAAGAATTTTCCACTTTCCATTTTCCACAAAATTTTATTAATAAAATGGTTCATGTGTTTCCATGTTTTCTGAGGACTTGATTTTGCTATTTGATCATTCAGTTAAAGAAAAAAATAAGGATATAATAAACGATCTGTAAGAGATGAACATAGATGGAAATCATACTTTTGGTCTACCGATATGAAACTATTAAGTGGCCAGGAGTGCTAGGATCACCTTATGTTGTTGGATACACTGTGTTGTATGGTAGTCCATTCACAAATTAAGTGGTATTATTCTTCAAGTCTGGAGGAGATTTAAGTGAATTTTGACCCGGTCACCAGTGGAGATTTAAAGGCTTTGACACTCAAGCAATGTTTGAGCAAAGCAGTATGTAGTGCCGCATATCTCTACAAATATTCATTCATTCCTTCTGAATTTTTGAGATTTGTTAGGGAAGCTGATATCTTTTGCTTGCACTTTTCAAATGCCAAAATATGCTACTTGTACTCGAACAGTCAAAAAGTCTTAAAGGTGTTACACAGACAGCTTTATCTATAGCGATTGCTTTTTTAAAAATTAAATTAGGCCTCAGAAATGATTTTCACATTGCATTACTAAAAGTACACAGATACTTATATGCGCAATAACAAAAGCCATTCCAATTATTCAAAAGGCCCAGGCGTTCCCACCTGTCGTTGCCGCAATAGTTATATGCTGATAATTTTCAAAGACTAACCTTTGTGTGCTATAACGCAGAGCAAATATCTATGCATATATTTCTCGTTATATATTTACACGATGTTGATAGGTTGGAGGAGATAGACACAAAAAAAAGATACGATCACACTTACAATGCTAGCTTTCGGAACTAATAGTCTGTCTTCAAGGCGATAAACAGTACAAGTGTCCTGTGCGCTGGTGAGGGCAAGGGTAGGAGGTAGGAGGGGGGAGGGTAAGGGGTTCCCACTGGGTGTTCGCGTTGGTTGGGGGAAAGTTTTTGAAAAGGGAATATTTACCAGCTCGTGTCTGGGCAGGAGAGAGTAAAGTGCTAAGTGAGGGTGGAGGGGGAGCGGGTGGTTAAATGGAAAATAATGGGAAGTGTGAAGTTAATGTATTTTATTTAATCTGGGCACGGCGAACGATTTCAGTTACCAGATTAATGCCTGTTCCTTCTGGCATACTTCCATTAACGGGGCAACGGAACATTCCAATGTCTGGGGGAAGGGAGAGCAATATTGCCACCTCGAAGCACTTGTCAAAAGACAAGCCATGTTTCCGCACATGAGTAGGGACGGGGAAAGTGGAAGACAGGTCTTTACAAGTGCACCAATGGTTATTCATTCTAATATTGAGTGGCGTAATGCATTCGCCAACATAAAAATGGGGACATAGTTTGCATTGTAATACATACACCAAGTTGTGGGAGTCGCAAGAGCCGGAGGCTTTGATGTCAAACGGCGTCTCTGTGTTAGGACTCTGGTCCGCCTTATATGCTTCACATTATGCGAGAGGTGTCTCTCTTCCCGCCCAAATACTGCCACCCACTCCCTCTTCCCAGCCTCTCCTCTCAGAACGGCCCGATCTCGCCACCTTATTCAATCTTCCGGCGCTGCCCAAGGGACAGCCAACCACTCCTGTCCATGCTGGCTAGGCAGCAGAGAAGGAAGTTGTAATGCTCGTACACTCCTGATAAAGGAGATTTTTGTCTATTAGGCAGAAAAAATATTTTATGCAACAGGAATAGCTGATAAGGATTTTATTGTGTTTAATTCAATTATTCTATTGCAATTTATGTCGTTGAATCTCTCTACACGCCTAGACTACAGTGGCGGCGATATGTACTCAATATCAATATGTGACTGCATTGTGATGTCACCATCCAGCCAATGTGGCGGTAGAGGGTTTTAGTGCGGCATAAAATTTCACCATCATGAGATCTAATGGACATTACTGCTAGTAGAAAATAAAATCCATCAACGCCTTGTTTATTTCAAAATTAATTTCATAATCTTCATCAATTAAACAACTAGAATAAAATACTCAATTTGAAGGAAAACCTTTCTAAATGTAAACGAAGGCCTAACCCATTTATGTCCAAGGTTGACATTACTCAGGAATTCCAAATCTTTTCTACATATTTCTTCTCGGTATATACCAGAAAAGGAAATTTAAAAAAATTGATGTCCTAAAAAAATTTGTTTATGAAAAAAAAGTTGTGTATTTTTGCATTTTTGGTAGTTTTAGTGTTCTTAGGTGCTGGAGTAAAAGTAAATTGTATTTTTTGGTTGCATTCTTAGCACCATTAGTCGTTAAACAAGGTATAAAAAGTTTTAAAATAGTATTTATTATAGTTTTGAAAGTTTGCAATAGTTTTGATAAGCATAGCATTCATTTATCTTGCACTATTATTTGTGAAAATTATGATAACATTACTTTACCTTTATTGTCCAATGGTGAGGGAATACGCAATGGCCTACCATTTTTCGGTTGGATGATATTCCTGTTCCTTGGCCATTATTAGTTCTTCTGCCACTTTTCGTTTGCATCAGCGCTACATATGACCTAAAATCAACTTGTGATGCTTTTTTCTCCGTAGCTTTTAGGTATATTTCCCTGGAATTCCTGCAAACACTGTCCAAATAATTAATAAGCAATGGCCAAACCAATTTTTCCCCCTGATTTTTAATTACTACTATCTCCCAAGAGTTCATTCCCTCTGACAATTAATGAAAAACCTCTACCCTATCCTCTCCGACAACGTCACGACTTCTAAAATTTTCCCCGCTGTCCCTCTCTCAGCTTCAGACGCCCCCTAACCTTTCCTCCCTCTTTAAAATCACCAAATATCTTTCCAAACCAGTTATTACTATTACTAAATCCCCTCCGACCCCATGCAACCACCCGCGATGTGAAACTTGTGGAATCCTTATCACACAGCCTCTGCCTGACAAATTCCTTGCTTTTCCTCTTACTTCCATCCCCTCTCCCTCCTGCATCACAAAAAATATTGCTTGTATCCTTCTCTGCAAATTATACTAAGTTTTTACATCTGCCTCACTACCTCTCCTCTAAATATACAGATAAATGGCCTCCGCTCCAGCTGCAACGATCCGACCTCCCTTTCTGTGTTCCTCCCAGTCGCCACCTACGTTTCCTCCCACAACTCTACTTTTAATAATATTTTCAAGGTGGGTATTCTCGCCTCCCTTCCTCCCTCATCCTCTCCCCTCCTACTTAAAGATCTTGAATCCTCATGCATCTACATTTTTCAAGCCTTCTCTCCTCCGGGACTCAATAAATCACACTAACCTCCTCCACCACTTCCAAACAGACCAACCTCTCTTTTTTAAATGTTCTCTTCTTCCCACCTTACTGCCCTACTTCCTGCTACTACCTTCCTCACTTCCCCTCTTGTCCTTTCCCTTTCACCTCTGTCCCTCCTCTACTTCCTTCCCTCTTATTGTTAGTTCTCAATTTTCCAGTGAAAAAGATACACGGCTCATCGAAATCTTAGAAGCTTTCTTGTAAGTGTTTTTTTCGTTTGTTTTTTCTGTATTATTGTCTGCCTCCATGTGGAATTTTAATATCTGTATGTCTTCTATCTATCACATATATCTATCAATCTCGTCGTCTATCGTAGGACTAAAAATTAAAATCTTAGTCCTCAATCCTCCTCTGAAAAACACAAACGCTTCGAATGCTCGTCGAAGTATTAGGACCTTTCTTGTAAGTGTCTTTTCTTTTTTGTCTCTGTTTTTTTGTCTGCCATCCTGGGTAGGTTAAAAGGTTGACCTCAGTCATTGCATAACATTCGACTCTAAGCCTTGCATGTGTGTCCCCAGTGAGTCTGGAAATGTGTTTGAATTGTGAAAATGTGAACTTGTACTCCTTCTTTATAGTAAAAACACCTTTGTATCAAGCATTCCACAAAAGTTATTCCATACCTCAGATATTGTCCTGAAATGGATAGTCACATGTTATTTGCTTCATTAGCGAGTTTTTGGATGTGGCAAGGCTCTCTCCATCTTCAGATACTGGTGATTTGCTTGAAACAGCAAAAAGGATGGAAAAAGATAAATTTTTTTTTACCTGCAGACGTAAATTCCACATACCTAGTTGTGATGTGTTGTTTTTCTTTCAGGGAATCAGGAAGCCTTCCTTTGGATCAGTTTGTGCATTTACTGGGCGAGGACATTAACATTGCAAAAAGCATGTTTTTTGTGGGATTCTATAATGATGTGACAGAGATACTGCGGCTGCCGAATGCCCTTAATGGTTTAAGGGGTGGCCATTGGAAGAAGTTCCTTCGCCTTGTCACTATGATTGTTGAAGTGCAGGTATTTTATTCTAAATTTACTATTAATTTGTACAAAGATATTGTCTCATTTTTTCGCTAAATTATACCATTTTGGTGTGCCACAATGGAATTCTAATTCAAAGTATTGACGAGTGAGTGGTGCTTCCTCATAATAGGCTGAAAGAAATTTATACATTCAGCCATGGAATGGAAGTGTTCAGCAGTGGAATCATAATGATCGTGCTCGAAATCGATAGCTTATAATAATCAGATGCGTTTATATGTGGGAGGTGCTCTATTGCTGTTCTCATTGAGTCGATGAAAAGTTTTCAAAGGCATTTCCTCACTAATTGGAAGCATTTACTCGCATCTGAGCCGGAGTTGACCTTATGATGTGCTGCAATGAGGAAGTGAAACCAAATTATTGGCAATATTCCTGGAGGCCTAGTGGCTAGTGTTTACGTCAAGTGTTCCCTGGCAAGCGATGCAAGAAAACTAGCTCCTGGACATTCCCTTTTACTATGAATGCCATGTTAACCCATATTTGATTTTTCAATGCATGTGGACCAGCCCTGTATGTGACTCGTTACTATCTACTGCCTCATGTTGTTTGCTACCTGCTCATGGGAATCAATGCCAAAGGTTTTATACAGTTTTAGTCATCCATAGTTTAGCTGTGCTGGACCTTTCCCCAGGACTGAGGAGAGGACTATTCACCTCACTCACTGCATGCGGTCTGTGCGTGGGTTATGGGTCCTTGACCTGCCCAGCATATGCATACTGATTCAACATTAAATGCAAAGTAATAAAGTTCACATGAAGGCAGTTGAGAACTAATTGGGATCATCGTTGGGATCGCTTGTAAAATTGGAAGAAATAACTTTTAAAATTGAATACAAATCTCAGATGGCAATAGATTCACGTTAACATGTTTATATTCAACGTTCCGCTGTATTGTTGTAGTCAGTCATTCTTCAGAATATAATGCTTCATGGATGTCATATGCCTATTAAAAAGCTTATAATACATAACTAATATATAACTTTCATTATTTATAATTATGGTAACACATAAGTATTAGGATGACTGCTTGAAAAAAATCAAGAAAATCACTTTTGTCCTTGAAAACGGGGTCTAGGAACCACTCTGCGGCGTGTGTAAGATTATTCCATTTCTGGAGGTGACGGCGTTGCATTTAATCCACTGTGATTTCTGTATTCATTATTTTGGTAGGTAGGGGAACGAACCATGGTTGAGAGTTCCCAAGATTGAGTGTGGGAGTATTTCATTTTATTCTTAGGTATCCATGTGTAGTGGTTTACTAAAGGATTATTAAATGAAATTATTTCGCAATTCCATCGAGTACTTCTCCTGTTTACTATCAAGTCTAAATGCTCAACCCCAAGTTAACCATTCATAGGTGTGTATGCGCTGGTCATGAACGACTGTGTTACCCACCCCCGCAGTGTCCTGTTCAATCGGGAAAAGTTTTGTGCGGGGCATTCTCCGCCTCCCAGTCAATTTCCCAAACGAGCGAAAGACTCCGAGGTGGGATTCTTTATTGTGGCTGGCATCGAGATTGTTTGTCCTCCGAGTCAAGGCGCTTCTCCCGGAACAAAGATACGGTGAAGTGCTGGGGACGGTTTAGACCGTCACAATACAGGCAGACTGACAGACACCATTACATTTTTATATATTAGTAAGGATGAGGTCATAGCCACTAACTCTAAAACAAAGTCGCGACCTTAGAACCCTGGTTTACCATGCATGAACCAGCGCTCATGAAGAGAAGGGACCATCAACTCAAACCATGAACTTTCCGTCGAAATTCTCATCCACGCCCCGTATCCCATCCTGGAAGATCTCTAATTCCAAAACCTCTTGTTTACCGTCTCCTAACACGTTTTCTCTTTCACCCGACTCCCAGGTTAAGGTAGTTCGAGCGAAATATCATTTTACTTAGAAATCAATGAATTTTGATCTCATTTTAAAGAGAAATATCTCACCCTTCTTATGACACCAAATATTCAACCCCTTACCTCGTTACTTTTGGAGATATTTGCCAAAAATTGCCAGCCCTTTTACATTGGAAATGGTACGTGTATGCACTCCAGGGAGACATTATTTACAAAATGAGGAATTTATAATACTTAGTTGTTGTGAAAAAACAAACAGCATGTAGTTTGTATGTTTTCTCAACTATTTTTTAAAAAATTAATCATATTGTCACCGCAATGGGTTCTTGGGCATCACAAAAAACCTTCCGTTTTGAAGGAGTTTCAAACGCACCGCGCGATAAAAATGAGACAAGTTAAAGACTTATTGAGATATTTCCATTTAATTACTTACAATTTCTATCATATAAAACTATAGTATTGCACCATTAATATGCAATATTTAATAGATGTGTCCTACAGCTGGTGAAATTAAAACATAATTCGAATATGGTCTCCATTATGATTAGGGAACTATCTCGCTCGGACTACCCATCCCCAACTTCCGAGCATCGCCCACTATCCCTCCTCTGTCCCGTTTGTGAAACATGTATATAAGAGTCACACTTCGTCACCCCCCAACTCGGCTGCAGGCAATATCCTCGCCCCTCCCCCCACCTCCCTCCCACTTCCCTTGGAGCTCCTAGCCCAGCCAACCCCATCTAACATCCACGCCGTGTTTTGACGAGTATTCATGGCCGTATTGCGATTGAGAGAGAAGATATTTATATTTTAAGCACAAATCCCTGCCATCGTCAGGAAATTAGCCGTAAGTAAAGAAAATAAAATACCTACACGAATTAATGGAATACAGAACGCTGGTTCGGCATTATCTCCGCGATGACCATTAGAGACCAAGTTTCTATTTCACATTTCCGCAAAGTGAACGGAAAGTTCATTAAAATCACATTTACATGTGAAGTCATTACATGAGCTCTACATTTAACCACATAAAAGTAGGAAGAGAAATAAACCAACTGATTTATTGGTGTTCCACTATAGTCTCCCTACACTTACGAAGCGAAACAATGACGAAAAAATGAAGCTTATAAAGATTAAAAATTATAATTTTTTCGAATGCGAGTAATTTTTTTCCACTGAATAGAATTATAAGCACATATCATTAAAGAGAAAAGAAACTTAACAACGTGTTCATCAGTTGTTCGCGAACTAAAATGGGCGATGCAGCATTATTAAAGCGCGCGTGGATCGGCGTATCACCGTCATCGAAAGTGAAGGCATTTCCTGGGCAAGGCAGGTAAATCGTAGTATTCGAAAACTAAGGGCTTGGCATAGATGAAATGATTTATCTCCACAAATACTCGACGGTATATTTCCTTTGTTACCATTATTCACGACCTCCACATAATTATTCTGCCTGTCCAAAAAAATTCAGATAGAACCGATTCCAGCATATCCTAAACTGACGGCGAAATGAAAAATATGGGGACTCACGCTCCGTTTGTCGTCTGGCCTTTACTAATTGGAACAGTATATACTTTCCTCCAAAGTTCGTATATTCAGCGGACGATATGGAAGACACTATAACACATGCGCCACAGTTCACTTCCTGCGAAAGTCATCAAAAAAATACCATGCCTATACTCTGGGTGGAGTAAGCATAAAATCTTCAGATACAGTAAAATACCTTGGAATGACCTCAATATGTGATATATCGTGAGGATTACACATATAGAACATATGTAGCGCAGCATTAAAGAAACTAGGATTTGTAAAACGTGTAATAGGAAGGTCCTCGGATGAAAAAGTGAAAGAGAGATGCTACTTCGCTGTGGTTAGGCCACACCTCGAATACGCCGTGAGCATTTGGGACCCTGGTCAAATAGATTTAGGCAAAAAAATTATAAAATGCAAAGGAAAGCATCACGCTTCGTTAAAAACTGCTACCAGCCAACACAAAGTGCCTCACAACTTTTAGATGGATTAAGGTGGGAGCCCCTAGAGACTCGGAGGCTGCACGCTAGGATTAGGCTGCTTGATAAATTCAGAACTGATATTTTTCAGAGAGACACAGAGAATGTTATTATGACGCCTCACTGCATTTATAGGTCTGACAGATGTGATGAAATAAGAGAGATACTCTGCCGAACAGATAGGTACAAAAACTCGTTCTTTCCGCGCACAATAAGCGACCACAAAAGAAACTGAGCTCCTCCAAATACACTCTCATTGGACATGTCACCATTTCACCTCCAAAATTTTTTCATCTTTACACGGCTGGTGACCTACCCCCCCCCTGCCACACGTCCAAGCGGCGGCTCGCGGGGTAGTTTGTAGATGTAGATGTTTACACCACATACAGTGGAGGTATGTCAGTTGTGTGTTGACTTTCGCAGGAAGTGGAATGTGGTACATTTACTAAGATATAATTCTAACCCCCCACTCCTAGCACCATGAACGAACGTTGTTAAGGTCCGATGACAGAACTTTCAAGTCCGCATTGTCGCTTCACGGCAGATAACTGTATCGGCTGCAAATAGTCTTAAATTACTGCCAACTCGAGAACTTAGGTCATGGCTTAAATCTGTTTGCTGTGGCCGCACAAAATTTTACCTTCTCTCAAGGCCCAGTGGAAGGGTCGACCCTCATTTAGTTGGACCCCAAATCCGAATCCGAGCCTCGGCGTCAACCCCTCACCGCGGGTGGGTAATGGCACCTACTGACCAGCCGCAGTATAGTTTATAACTTTTGAAAGTTAACTATTAATCCAAACATTATTTTCTTATTTGTATTGCAATGGTCACACTAACGAAAACCGCTGTTTTTTAAACCGCTGTTGTATGATAAATATTAACCATTTTAAAAGCTATTAAGTTAATTACACGTGCATTTGCACATAAACAGCAAACGGCTATGACTTCTAAAACTATCTCCCATGTTTTTAGGGAAATAACAAAAGGCTATAACTTTTATTAGATTTGCTAGATCGGATTTTTTCAAGAAACTATAAATTTTATATCTATGTAACGTTTTATAGATTTCTTCCTCGTTTGTTATCGGAATTCAGCAACAGCTAGATATTTCGCGTATCTATTGCGCCTTCACCAATAGCAAACGACTCTAACTTCTAAAAGTTAACTTCCACGTTTTTCAATGTAGTAGTCCAAAAAAATGTTAACACTTCCATGTTCTTTATCGGCATGCGCAGACATATTTAAGACATTGACCGTGTTTTTGCGCGAACATCAAGAACAAGTGACTGCGACTTAGGAATAGTGCAATAAATACTAACAAATGTGCGTGCATATAACTGATAATAGTCCACTTCTTGGTTTTTTATGTGAATTGAGCCATATAAATGAGACGCTTCACGTGTCTGTTGTGCGTCCATCAATGGCAAACGGATATGCCTTGTATAACTACCTTCTATGTTTTCCATCGAAGCACTGAAAGAGGCGTTATCAACTTTCGTACGTGGAACACTTAAGAGCAAATGACTATGACCTCAAAAGCCAACTTCCATGCTTTTCACCTAATGCCTGTTTCTAAGGCCGTTTTCGAACTTGGCAAACGAATAGTTAACTTGATATCAATATGTCTTGATACCTCGGCAAGCAAAGTGAAATCCTTACTTGACACTTTCGTAGCCCTTTTACGATGGAAGAGACATCATGCGACCTTCATCTCGTAAAACATACGAAAAGCGCCATGCGTGTCCATAATTTTTGTGGGTGATTGAAGTCGATTGCTACTTAAAAATGCTTCCCATCCGTATGCAAAAAATTAAAAGGGAATATAATGTTTAAAATCTTATTGCTTATGAGTAAAATAATTCTCATATATCGTAATATGTTTTTGGCGACATGAAAGTCGCATCGCATAGATTAATCATGAGGGCACTAGAAGAGGCCTCGCCAAGATTTGAACCCCAGACTTTCTTGGCCGGAGACGAACGCCCTCCCTCTAGGCTACTGCACCGATGAAGACAAGTTCGTGTCCAGTGGTTCTTAGTATTCATCGAAAAAAGGAAATCTCAAAGTTTCCTTTAAAAACTAGACCAAATAAGATGTCCTGGACTTTAGAAAGTAGTTTTCAGAAGGTAAATATTATAAAGATAGGAGGAAGTAAGCATGGAATCTTCCATGGAATTAAGAAATGTTTGAGACTTCCTGAATGCAAGAGGGCGGAAACTTACATAGGGTATTTAGGTAACGGACACACTTGTATAGAAAAATTTTCTCCTCATGGAAACCATTCTACACTACCAGATTTCCCATATTTCAACGGGAAATCCACAGGATAATACACCAATACGTTCATTGTAATGTATGATATTTCTCGGGAGTGGTTTGAGGCCTTATTATGCAACGTTCACCCACAGCTATTCCCTACACGCGGAAAAACTTTTTATTTTAAATAGATTTTATCTGGCGAACAAAAGCATTTTTGTCCCAACTAGTAACTCTTTCATTGTAACGTTTCTAAATTTTCGACATAAATGTTTTTGAAAGGGTCCGAAGCTCTAAAAATATGGTAAGAATATGGTCTCTGCATAATTGACTACGACTTTGGAACATCGACTGGCTGGGGGGAAGCAAACTCATCACGTTTATAACTCCAAGGTGATCTCGCGAACGTGGACATTAATAGTATTTCTGTTTCTGTTTATTAAGGCTTTATAGAGGAATCAGAGCGGTCTTCTGCTCGTCAAATGAGATGTTTACTTTCTATTCTCAGGAACTCGGCCGCACTTGATTTCTATGTCCTGCCTGTCGTCTGATGTTCAGATCCACTCACTCGTCAACTAATCAATCAATGAAACGCTATTCATGTACGAGCGAATTCGTTAATGAACCGGATCTCTGATTGCGTCAATTACTCGATTTAGTGAACTTACCTCATGGTACTTTCACTTGTAAATTAATTTGAAATGATTTAGGAAACAGGCCAATTATTTTTATAAGGAATTAGAGTGTGGTTCCACCTGCCAAATTTGCAAATGCTGATTACTTATCTGAGTGACAGACCAAATAAGTGTGAAATTTTCTTGAGAATGTCATTAAAATGGTTTTTGAAGTTTTCCCAGCATCGCCTTCTAGGTTTGCTATGAACAATATATTAGCCGTTTAGCTCCCCAGATAAAAATTTTTGCTTTCCAACTGCTTTCCAATTGCCTTACATTGGAGCAAATGGAAAGGAAGCGGAAAGTAATCAGGTAGAGGAAAAGAAATGGAGAGCAAATGGAAAGCAACCCTCCACAACGCAAAGACAACCGGAAATCAATGGAAGGCAACCAGAAAGTAAAGTTGCTTTCCGTTTGCTTTCAAATCACTTTGGAAAGGGAACGGAAAGCAAAAATTTTTATCTGGGTCAGCGGTTCAACTTAGAGGATGGAGGATAATACTTAGGAGGATAAGGTAAATTATTGAACCATTTAAATACCTTTTGACGTATTCGCAGTGAAAAACTTTGGGCTAAAATTACGCAGTTAAATTTTATGCGGAGCATACTTCCACTCACTCGTAATTATACTCCGACAACATTGCATCTCGTGTCTTCCCCTTAGAAAGTGATAAAATACTAGAAATCCTCTCTTCCATGTAGCGACTAAGCAGTAAGTAGATATTTTCCGTATGCTCATTTGTATTCTCCTCATAAATTCGCTGAGTAGTCAATGGAGTATAAATTATGAATGTGCACCATCAAAGGTATTACGATTGCTACGTCCCTAAAGAATAGATTCCTCTTCAAATGTGTCGAAATATTATTGCTTCTATGGTGGTTAAAGTGTGAGTTCCCTGCATGAAAATATTAACAGACCTTTACAGGGTCATAAATAATTCATCTTTTAGATTTCAATTTCAATGAATTCTTATGGATTTTGGAAAGGGACACTATAATGCTTTATTTAGAACGAGTGGAAAAGGTTAAAATTTATGTACAATTATCTCAACATGAGTTATGTGTGCACATGATCACAGTAACTGATCATCTAGAACTATGCTGTGTTTACATAAAGGATGAGGATTTTTATCAGCCTAATAATCAATCCATCCCCCTCCATTCTCGATTTCTTGACCAAGTCTCTGTGACATGGAGTTGTCCACATTTTGGCATCATCTTACTGCGTTCATTTCCCATTCTTCCTCCACCATTTTTCACATTGCGTCTAAATGTGGGGTCGTTTCGTTTGAGGGGGTCGAAAAACGTTTCTTTCTCGCATTTTCCTCATAATGAACGCTCAAATGCTTCCTAAGGTGTTGAGGTCTGGGCTTCTTGCACCCCACTCCATCTGCGTTCCATGGTTTGTTTTGAAGCATCTCCTAGAATTATGACATTTGTCAACTCTGAAATGTTCCTAGTTGTGGACGAAAAGTGAATATTGATAAACATTAGAATAAACATAGTTCTCATTCTAGCGGACAATTTGATGACTTTCGTTTATTAGTGGTGAGAAATAGGAATTTTTACGCATAAACTCAGAATAAAAGTTCAGAGGGTGAAAGTCGAAGGTGCAACACCTATTCGGGCAATTTGTTGACAGATGTATTTGCCTTTTACAAACCTACCACCCGATTCTTCCAGCTTAAAGAAAGGTGAGGCATACTTAAAGGCTAATAAGATCTTTTTTTCCTCCAAGAATTTACGGAGAGGCCGCTATAAACTTTGAAAAATATCTCTCCTTGTCCGTCTATCGACGCTCGTCTCAATGAAGTAGTCATCGGTAAACCTCTGGCAAAGTCAGCAAAGCTCCGGGTGGTGGTGGTCGGGGTGGTTTGCTGTTCTGAATGACGTACAGGTTGCAAATATTTGCTGCACCGGCAAGAATAGGCTCGCCGCGCTTCGAAAAATTCGGAGGCACCCGTCGAATACTTTCGTGGGAGTGAAAGAAGTCAAATACCACTTCTTTCCTGTGGGTTAAACGATTGGCGTCCGAAACATTATCTTTGGCAGAAAAGGTATTGCCCGCAACATAAGGGAAGAGTAAGCTCTTACTAAAGGCATACTATGTCTCAAATCAATATAATGCGGCCTTCGTACATTCCGATTTTGAATGGATTAGTATTAGCGGAGCTTTGATTCAACACGGGGAAACCTTTTGGGATCCTCGAGTGTTCTCCAAGATTACTTGTTGCTTTAACTCGGACTCATGTCAGCTGAGCTCAAAACCCATGCACGATGGGAACTAATGTCGTTTGATTGGAATGGTCTGGGCTGATGAGGTGAAATCCGAGAACTACTGCTTTCCGTTCCTATTCCAGTGGGAAGAGTACCTATTTTCCTACCCTTATAGTTCTATTAAACATTCGCAGACAATATCACCACGCATTGTAAAAGTAACTTAGTTCACAGAAACGCATACGGACACAAATAATTTCAGCGAAAGGATCCGAAACTCCATCTGAAATTCTCTTTGACATTAGAAATCTCGGTAGTTTTAATTGGGTAGTAAACCTGAATGGCAATCATGATTCTTCATAATACTATTGTTCAATTGCGCTCATGATTTCGAAAACGTGATCGTCATCAAGAAAGATCAGGTGCTACATAGCAGTGTAGTGCGCTCTCATGACTTTGAGCATTGCCCTACCAATTCAGTTTGCCTTGGGATGACTGTAACGACCACGAGAAAGAAAGAACCGTGATCCCATCCCTGGTCAAGACATTTTTGAGATTTTCTTTCAATTTTTGGTCAAGTATAATGATTTTTATATGGAAATTTCATCTCTTTCGAATTAAAAAAAATCACATCATCAGCCAGTTATTGCAACTACATATTACATTCATTCATATCGCCAATATGAGAAAATTTATATAAAAACTCATTTTCATTCATTAAAAATCGAACACGGACCACTATTTTGCTGGCCAAATACATCTGACAGCTGCAACATTAACCATTACATATTAATTTATTTCATTAATGACATTTTACTCCAAACTGAAGTCTTTTAAAAGGCTTTTTTGTTGATTTTATATGTGGGGCGAATTTATAGCTAATTCATGTTATGCTGTCAAACGTAAAAGGGTTGTTTATCCATAACTACACCTAATTTGGGTTAAATGTTTCTGGATTTTTATTCGTATGTTGTGCATTTACATAAATAGACAACGCTATTATAAAGCTTCGCATTGAACCGCACGCCACCAAGCTTCCTGTGAGAAGATGAAAGAAATGTCGGAAAAATATGACTAGATTATTCGGTATCGATGCGTGCACATTTATTTTCAATTCATGAAATTATATATTTACTTATGTTTTCATAATTTAATCTCATTATGACGAACTAAGGACGGATATATATTAGGTCATGAATGATTCATTAATAAATGTCTGTTTTGAGATCGGAACTTCATCAATCTACAAAATGAAAATCGTGAAATATTACTTCTCGCAGACTATACATATTTTCATTAAATCTTTTTTGTATCAACATTTGGTGCAAATAAATCTCGATTTATAGCATTTCGGTATCAGAGATACAATACGCGTCATTCAAAAAGATCCTCGGTAAGTAGACCACAATAAATATCTCTTGGTGGTAGTAGATGAATATTTCAGAAAATATTCTGAGTTTGGTGGGATAGTGAATATTTTTTATGATCAGTATTTCTATTATAATGATATTATTCGACGTAAGAAACAACCTGAAATAAACACAGCGATACACTGCGACTGAATGCGCGAATAATATGAGAAGAAAGCTCGAAAAAGAGGCGATTGATAAGTAAGTTCTAGGCTCCGGCAAATGTGAGTTCCACTGCGGAATTCAAATATTTGTGTTAGACGATGTCTTCCTCAGTGTTGCCAGTCTTTCGAAGAGTGTGCTGCTTCCAGAATTTCCCAAGAATGCCGCATTCTGGCTCTTTAAAAATTTTGTGTTAATTTCTTCCACCACTGTACGTGGAAAAAATGACATTTTAAATCTATCGGTTCTGCAGTCTATTACTTTAATCTTATTTCTGTGATCATTTCTACCATAATAGTTTGGCTCTAGCAGAATACGTTGAGCGTCCAGCAAAAAATAGGTCAAATTAAACTTACGTAAAAGTTTTAAACTATATTTTTCCCTTCGATCGGATAGAGGTTCCTAGGTCTCACGAGAGAAAAATAACATCACTCCTTTACTTTCTCGCCACATTTTCCTAGTTCTTTTAATAAATCCTAATTTACGATTTGCTTGTGCGCAAATTTCGCGTGTATGCTTCCCCCACAAGTTCTGATTAAGGGTCACTCCTAAGTACTCAACTTACTGTACAATTGTGTACGTCTCGTTGGTTTTGTTACTCTTCCTGCAAAAATTATAACAACGCACTTTTTAAGATTTAATCTTACTGCCAAGTGTCGCTCCATTCGTTTACAGCATCTGTGTTTCTTCAACGCAATTCCATCAGACTCCGTGTTTATACGCCTGTGTAATATGTAATACAATAATGCGTCGTTTGAGAAAAGGTGAATGTTGCTCGTAACGACGGTGGTGATATTATTAACATACAAAAGGAATAATAAGAGACCAATGACACTTCCCTGGGGTACACCGGATGTGACTTTAACTGTATCTGACTAACGCAATCTATAACTACCCTCTGTTCGCGGTTACTTCAATCTTCAATCCAGCATATTATATCGTGATGTATTCCATAGGCTTTTAGCTTAACAATTAATTTTGTATAACTTCATCGAAAGTTTTTTTGAAATCTAAAAATATCGCGTCTATCTGGGTAAGCCTTTCTCCAGAGGAAAGAACATCGTGATGAAAAAGGGGTAGCTGAGTTTCACAGGACTTCCCGTTTCGGAATCCATGCTGGTTTTGAATTAACAAGTTCTGACTATCTAAATGCCTCATAATTGTGCTGGCGATTATATGTTCTAATACTTTGCGTGAGATGGACGTGAGGGAGATAGGTCTATGTTACTTGGATCTTCCTTATCGTCGCTCTTAAAGATAGCAGTAACATTCGCGATTTTCCAATCGCAAGGGACACGATGTTCTGCTAGCGATTTTTACATATACTCTTTTCAAGTACGGTGCTCTTTCTGACGCTAAATCGCAATATCGGGCCAGCATAATTTTCAATCAGTCAATAAGGTTTTGGGAAACTGGGATTCTATGTTAGTGAAGAATACAGGATTCCCACCCTGCCTGGCTCGGGCTCGATTCCCGGCGAATTTTTGCGGAAATCGCTTCCATTTCTTACTTCAGTAAAATGTCGAAAAAAGGTCAAGTGTAGCACTTCCTCTGTCGGTGCGGACGTTCACCCGTGGTGCTCCTGGTGCCGTTCGATAAGAGCGCTAGCGCCGACGCCAGGTTTCCCTCCCCACTACCTTCATCTCCGATTTATGTGATAATGGTATCATTAGTTTGCTGACCTCTTGCAATAACAGGAATAGGAATCGCTTTTCGACCGTCGACAAAACATTATACTTAGTTTTTTATGTAATTTTGAGAACCAGTTTATTTTATGACGATTTTATTAATATTTTATGAACTCCCGCATACTATAGTATATATATATATATATATATATATATATATATATATATATATATATATATTCATCTAATCGTATCATATTCATAATATCATCGAATTACAACTATATATATATATATATATATATATATATATATATATATATATATATATATATATATATATATATATATATATATATATATATATATATATATATATATATATATATATATATATATATATATATATATATATATATATATATATATATATATATATATATATATATATATGCTTGTAATTCGATGATATGCGCACAGTTTTGCATCTAAACGCGAAATAATGCTTTTAAGTTTTGCTCAAAATTGTTCCCAGCAATATCAAGATGTCACCACTAGACCAATCGAAATTAACATGTTTCAATATAATTTCGCCTAACTTCCGAATACCACGCCGATATCTTTAGTCATAACATGCTTCACTTTAGGAAAAACTTAATAGTATAAACCTTATAGCGTTTCCATTGCTGCATGCACAGTGAAGACTAACTTTAAATAAATGCATTTAAATGAAATGTGGCCCAAGAATTTCCTTTCGGCATACTAGGAAAAGTATTAAAGTATGCGCTATCAGTGACACTTGAATGCCGTTCTAACCACTTTAAGAACAAGCTGTAATTCCGACAACAGGTTTCACTCGAACATTTCTCAATCCCTTCAATAACCTAACCCTCTGCTAATTTGGCGCAAAGAACGACAGTTGTCAGTTGCCTCGGTTGCCTCCCTCGAATGACGGACCAACGGCATGCATGTACTTTTCTGACTCATTATGAGAGGAACTCTTGAGAGAAGTGTATCGGCTTGCATTGGTGGCCAGTATGCAGTGGTTTCCCATTCCGATGGGGCCTGGTTCGAATTCATGGGTCAGGACAGCGATTTGAAAATGAGTCCAAGAAAACTAGTCTCAAGCTCCATGAAATTGCGATGTTTGCAGATAGTTGAAGTACGCGCGATTTTCCGGGTTACCGGTTTCCCCGCCCTGTATATCTAAATATAAGAGCTAATAGAAGAGACACAATTATTTTACTGAAGTTATGTGTACAAATATTGAATGAACCTTATCTCTATATCTCTTATATCAAGTACCTAAATGCAGAATAAAACGAAGCAAAAACGCTGAGAATCTCCTTCAGCATAAATTTTCCCTCTGTCATATCTCTCTTTTATTTCATTTATCGTGTTCCCATTTATTTTCATAATTTCTGTACCATCGTACCAACACCGTCTCCTCCTTGCATAGGTGTCAAATGGTTGGGTGAAGGAGAGTTGGAAATATCACGTTCGCGTTGTTTTCATCCTGTTCATTTTTCAATGCGACATCGGTATCGGGATACCTTTCGCTCTTCATTTTCAAATGTCGGCGAGACCGTTACCATATCTCGCCCCCTCGCAGTGTAGAAACCTCGTCAAACCTTGATAATAATATGGAACCGAGGCCGTGGCCATATGACTTGAGTGTCCCAGGGGATGGTAATGCGATCAGCCCAGTAGAGTGATGCAGGGCAACCTGAGCATACTCAAGGGTATTAGTTCATTCAAGCTTCACGCGAAGTTCGTCGCTCGATAAGAGTTTACTAGTGCGATGACCTTGTGATGAGAAGATTGACGTGTGTTAATGATGAGGCATTTGCTATGTGTAGTGAGTGTGGTGCTGTCTAGTTTCAGATGTCTCAACTTTACGTGCTCAGATTTAGTTTTTGCATGGGGAAGGATTGCATTATGCATATCGTTGTAGCAAAATATCTGGGCGGATCCTCGATTCGCTCACAGGAATACGGGGTATTCCTTTTATTCAAAGAAAAGGTTTACGCAGTTTCCCGCCATCAACAGTGCCCAGTAGTGTGTGTGCTACGGTGTGTGCGGAACGAACCGTCCTTTTTATTTAAGTGTGTTCGTGTAATGTTCTGAGTGCGCCCAACAGTTACGAATGATGTGCAAAATCCCAAGGGTTCCGGCAAACTTCAGTGCTCCTGGGCTTCTTTCGCTCGACGATAGACTGCATAATTCCCTGTTTGCCGCCACAAGGCTGTGGCAGTGTAGTCCGGAGTGATTGAAAATCAACAAATAACGGATAGCACATCATACAAATTTCAGGTATTTATTTATGCTAACCAGTGATTGCTAAACCTACAGGGATCGCTTTATCAAGCTCTACTGTTGAGGGTCAGGATGATGTTAGTACCTAATCGTAAGTCGAACTTTAAGTACCTATGTGACTAAATTTCACTTTAGGTGCTGATGGACAAAAAGTTTAAGGATACAAAAGTTTTGAGAAACGAAGTTACTTTAACTATTCGGGTGTTCACCACGATGCTTGCTTCCGCTGACAACACTTTCGCCCTCCACATTGATCTGTAAAGTCCCGCTGAGAACGCAGAAAAAATTTTTAACAGCAGAAACAACCAATGCAGTGAGCACAAAAAAATGCTAGTCATTCTTTAAAAACCGCGGAAACCTACGATTGAATAACTGAGAAATATTTTGGTGGATTGCTCTGTCACTCGGTATTTTTTGCGTATTTGTATCTCTGTCGGTATATTTTGTGCACGTTATCAATCTGAGGGGAGAAATGAATTGTTGTACTTTTCCATGTCCTGTTGTATCACTTATGATGCTATTCCTCAGTGGATTACTCTGTCCCTCAGTCGTAATTCTCGCCATTGAGTGCGCGCGATGATAAGGTATTTATAGTACAAACTTTTTCAGGTTTTTTTCACTGATTTTCCAAGTTCAACTGACGTAGCGAGGGAGTAAAATATTAGCCTCAAAGAGAACCCCAAACTCGAGTGATCTTAAGTATTCTGCTAATCAGAGTCTTGCGTCAAACCTCATAATTTCTAGCTCCAACAGTCTAGTCTTGCTAATGGCTGTTTAACATTTTCTATTCCATTGACTTTAATAGCGTGTTGCTTTCGTCTGCATTCGTGATCTAAAATCGTAAATGCATGCTCGAAATGTAACTGAAGAAAGATTATCGATTATCGAACTTCTTAGCAGGTAATCTAAATGATAACGCGAAGTAATACCAGTCCAGTCTATTTGTTTGAAAGCTATTACGGACTAGTATTTTTATTATTTTCCTTTGAATGTCAGCCTATAATTATCGCTATATTCCCACTACATAAATTACTGCATTCAAGAGGTTGTTACATGAGTTCAACAGCGAAGAAATATTTTCTCATTGGTCGCGTTCAAACGATGGATACACCATATTTCCGGTAAATGCACAGGCAGAAAAGAAAAAATTAACGATTTTTTTATGCTGCTGAAAGATTAGCACAATCATTAGCGTTCTCCTTCAAAATATATTTAGCATATTTGAGCATTTTATTGGAATTTTCCAAATGTTATTTTGGAAGGTCCTCTCTTCTGATTATTCTACGAGAGTCACTTTATCCTTACACTCGAAAGCTACCATTACATTCCTCATGTTATCTTTTTATTTTTTAAACCATCCAAGCTTAAAACGTCTTGGCACTTCAATTTCCTTCAGCAAGTACTTGTAAAACGTGTGACTCCGGTATTATTTAGTCTTTTGTAAAGTATATAACGACTGCTATTGAATAAAAAGCACTGGATTGACAGTGGATATCTCTATTTTATCATGTTAAAAAAGTGCGATTACCCTGATATCAGAACAAGCATTCATCTTACCTTAAGATAGAAAGCCACCAGCCCACTGTATTAAGTACGCCCACGAAAATAACGGGCCTTCTTATGACTACGTTAGAAAAAGTTTTTGTTTATTACTAGTCTAACAGCGCATTAAAAGAACTGGGTTTAAAAACAAATTAAATAGCATTTCTGCATATTTCGATAGCATTTAAAATATTAAAGTCATTAAATTATTGACCGAAGAACATTATAATAAACCAAAATACATATAAAATAAGATTATTTGACAAAAATCAATTAAATAAATGACGATGAATTAGATCAACTTCTGTTAGTAATGTGATCAAAGATTGTAAGAAGATGCAGAAGTTTTTGGTTGGAAAAAGTCCGAGTTAATGCACTATATAACAAATGTTTCCTATATTTGTTTCGCACTTCGTTCGTCAGTCATTACTCGCACGGTACAATTAATTTGTGAGTATATTGGAAAAATAGCTAATTTAAGTCTTGCACATGGCTTCCTTAGAGTTCGTACCCTTATTTTAAAATAATAATTCACTCGAATGGTTTCGGAATTACTTCTCTCATAATATCCTTCCAGGACAACTTTTGTTTCCCACCTCGTGAGAATATTGACAAGGGTTCGAGTCCTACCTGGGTTACATTGCTCAGAACATGGATATTTGCGGTGCTATGGATTTGTGTGTAAGATTAAGATTTATTAAAAGGTTCTAAGGGTTAAAATATATAAAAACGGATGACGATGACTATTCGCGTGATTAAGCCAGAATTCATCGGGGCTAGGGTTTATAGACGTGTGATTAATTTTGACGAGAGCGAACCTATGCACAGTTGTTACACCAAACGCAGTATATGTTCAGTGGTAGCGCATTATATCCAATCTTTATAGTAATTTCGTATTTGCAGATAGTTTCATAATTCCTGTCGGGGACGCGAATAGTAATGAATGGGGGACGAACATGCACCCTAGTTAGACGCCAAGCGCCGCTAATATCCCGGGACTTTTTCCTCCTATTGATACATTATTTCATCCAAATCCGCCAGAATATCGTGGGTTACTTCATCATGACCACTTATTCCACAGGACTTCTCTTTAAATAATAGTTTGTCCTGCTGAAGATCTTGTAATATTTTCTTAAAATCCAAGGATAATGTGTATATATCCTCGGAAATACGATTTTTTGAAAAGCGTATCAATTGGTAGAATTGTCCAAATTTGGTTTTTCATGGTGCAAATAACGGATGTACGCCAGTTTCCAACATTCCCTGAAGCAAGAAAAAGGCTTTTAGCTATTTCTCAGGTGTTTTTTTACTTCATTACCTTCAATTGTTGACTCATGCATGGAAACATACTTGTAGAACCAGTGATACGCGGAGAATTAGCTCATGGAGCACTTTAAGCAGTTACCTCTTCCCGACCAGGGGATGAGGGACCTTTACTTCTACATCTACGGAATACCCCGCGAGCCGCCGCATGGAGGTGTGGCAGGGGATGTTAGGTCACCAGTCGTGTGAAGGTGTAAGTTTTTTGGAGATGAAATGGTGATATGTATTATAGGAGTGTATTCAGCTCAACTTTTATTGTAGTCGCTTATTGTTAGCGGAAAGAACGAGTTTTTGTACCTGTATGTTCGGCAGTGTATCTCTCTTATTTTATCGCATCTTTCAGACCTAGAAATGTAGTGAGGAGTCATGATAATATTTTCTATGTCGCTCTGAAAAATATCATTTCTGAATTTATCAAGCAAACTAAGCCTAGCGTATAGCCTCCGAGTCTCTAGGGACTCCCACCTTAATCCATCTAAAAGTTGTGAGACACTACGTGTACGCTCGTAGCAGTTTTTAAGGAAACGTGCTGCTTTCCTTTGCATTTTATTAATTTTTGGGTTAAATCTATTTGACCAGGGTCCCAAATGCTCGCGGGGTATTCGAGGTGTGGCCTAACCAGAGCGAAGTAGCAGCTCTCTTTTTCTTTTTCATCCGAGGACCTTCCCGCTATACGTTTAACAAAACCAAGTTTCTTTTATGCTGCGCCACAAATGTTCTTTATATGTAATCCTCACGATACATCAGGTGTTAATGTTATTCCAAGATATTTTACTGTATCTGAAGATTTTATGTTTACTCCACACACAGTATAGCATGGCATTTTTTTATGACATTCGCAGGAAGTGAACCGTGGTGCATTCGCTGATGTTTAATTCTAACCCACACTCCTATCACCACGAATGGACGTTGGTAAGGTCCGATGACAGAGCTTCAAAGTCCGCGTCTTCACTCATTTCATGGTAGATAACTGTCTTCTTCTTCTTAGCCTTAATCCCAATTATTTGGGGTCAGCTTTTTGGATTTTCAACCTCTAGCGTGCTCTATGCAAAGCCATGTCCTCTTTGGCACCAATCTCCAACATATCCTTCTTCACACACTCCATCCATGTTTTCCTTGGCATTCCTCTGCTCTTCCTTCCCTCCACCTTCAGGTTCATTACTCTTTCCCCCAGATATTCACTGTCTCGTTTTACAACATGGCCATACCACTTCAACCTGCACTCTTTCACCTTTTCTGTTATAGGTGCAATTCGCAAACTCCCTCTAATGTGGTCATTCCTAATTCACGGTAGATAACTGTATGGTCTGCAAATAATCTTAATTTACTGCTAACTCTAGTCTTAGGTCATTAATATAAATGAGGAATAAAAGAGGGTCGGTCACACTTCCTTGAGGATCGCCGGATGTGACTTCGACCATATCAGAGCTAAAACCATCAATAACTGCTTTTTGTTTTCGATCACTGTGATAGTCCCTTATCCAATTCACTATTTTTCTATTAACTCCGCATGTTTACAATTTTTATACGAGTTTTTTTGCGAGGAACCTTGTCGAATGCCTTCTTGAAATCAAGGAATATCGTGTAGACTTGCTTAATCGATTCACCTGATTTTTTAATATCATTAAAGAAGAGCGCAAGTCGTGTTTCGCAGGACCTAGACTTACGGAGGCGGTGCTGACTGCTGTGTACGAAGTGAAGATTATCCAGGATTGTCATTGTATTACCAACGACAATGTGTTCGAGGATCTTGCATAATAGTTTTGTTTGCGATATAGGCCGGTAATTTCCTTGGTCACTTCTATTTCCTTTCTTGAATATCGGAGTGACGTTAGCTATTTTCCAGTCTTGGGGCACCTTGCCTTCTGATAATGATTTTGTAAATATAATTTCTAAGAATGGTGCAATCTGTGGCGCTAACTCCTTCAGCACGCGTGCAGGTGTTCCTTCTGGAGCTGGGGACTTGTTACTTTTAATCTAACGCAGTTGTTTAACTTTTCCATCACGTTAATTGTTATGTCAGCCATCGGCTCGTTAAAGTCAGGAATGTCTAAATTGTGAATCGTGTCATCCTTAGTGAATACTCTTTCGAAGTTGTGGTTAAATAAATTAGCTCTGTCGATACTGTTGGTGACCACTTTGCCGTTCACATCCAGCAAAGACTCTATTGTCGACGATTCGCCCTGGAGCTCTCACGCGTAAGGTTAGAATGACTTGGGGTTTTCATCAAATAATTCACCGAGGATTTTTTTTCTTGGAGTTTCGCGGAGTAGCACGTCTTATTTTCTTCGTTTTTGAATGTTGAGCAACGTATATTTCTCTTGCCGCAAAATTCGTTGTTTTGTTACTTAATTTAATAGAATTGTTACATAGATTGCCTTTGTATCCTGAGCTCCCGCCTTATTTCGTGGTTATACCAACGCGGCTCTTGACTCTCCCGTTTGAATTTGTATGGAATATATTCATTGATTCCATAATGTAGTATTTCCAAAAAATATCTCCATGATACTTTGGTGCTCTCGTTTTTCATCGTGACAACGAATTTCGTGAATGAAGCTTCTAACGTCTCTCCGAATTATACGTAATCGCATTTTTCAAATTACAAGACTTTTCGTTTGGATTTTACAGTGGAATCTACTGATGTTTTCATAGTCGTAAAATTTACTTTAGGATCACTTATGCCTTCGAGGATATCGACGTGTTTAATCATTGTAGTGTGACTAACAGCTAAAAGGTGTAATATTTTATTACCTCTCTTAGGTGCGTTTACGTACTATTTTAGTAAGAGAGTGGTGCGGAAGTGTATTTAGTAAGGCCTCGCTTATATCACGCTTCCTTGAACTTGGGTCAACGCTATTAGTTTTCCAGTTTATAACCGGGCGGTTGAAATCCCCACCGATAATTATCACGCTTTTGTTATCTTTCGAGGTAAATGATGATAATTGAGTTTCTAAATTGTACAAAACTTCGATTTTGGGATCTGGTGGCCTTTAAAATGAGCATATATACACATTTCTTTTTATTTGTTGCTTAATGGTACACCAATCGCTCTCTATATCATAGTCGTCTAATATGTGTGCGGTTCTTTTCAAATTAGATTTCATTGCTATGAATACTCCGCCGCCAGTCCTATGTGGTCGATCACGTCTATAGATTTTATATCCTGTCGGAAAAACTTCGCTATCGTTAATATTAACTGCATGACAGCTCTCGTCCAATTACTATGTCTGCGTTTTAAATATATATTCAACTTCGGCACGTTTGTTCTTTACGCTACGAAAATTTACTATTACTAAATTTATATCTCATTCAGCTTGAATGTCGGTTCGAGTTTTTCGGTAATTCTGTGCTATTTTTTTGATGTACTTGAATCTGGTTGCATCTCCATCCTACCATAATCTATAGTTTTTATACTAATATTGATTAATACAGTAATTCTTCATTTTGGAAAATTCTACGATACGGCAAAAACTGCCAGGGCTAGTATTAATAATAATAATAATTTCTTTATACCTAACAGCCGAAGCCAATTATTAGGTATTTAATACATGGACACGCACACAACCATGCTCAGGGAGGTGTAAATATCCTACCCAGGCGGGACTCGAACCCGCGACCTTCGGTTTGGCAGGCGAGGACTTATCCGAGGACTTTACCCCGGCGCCACCGAGGCCGGCGATATTAATTTTATATCAGATGCACACGCGGTTTTCCGAGGGCCAGCATGATGCTTAATAGTTCAAATATTTTCCACTTACTCTTAAAAATGGTATTAATTAGAATTTATAGATATTCAAGTACATCACGCAATAATTGAGCGTTATAAGAAAAGGACTTCTGCATAATTCCTAAAAAACGTTCCTCTTACTGAGGGTGCTTCAGATGAGATCTTTGCCTTCACCATCCTTGTTCACAAATCATTTGGTTCCGGGATTCCAATAATGACGCGCTATCCAAAGGTGTTGTTCCTACTGTAATATGGAACATTTTCTCTGTACTCTACACCTCATGGCTGAGTAACTTATTCTACATGTAGCTATTCTACTTTCAAATAACTATTCAGAAACAAGACTTCGTAAACCGTCCGCATGGGTTATATAAGATTTTTCTCCGTGAATCTTGGATTTAAAGACGCATCATATAAGTAATATGAACGATGTAAGAGGAGTTATACGCACATTCAATTTACGCAAAATGCATCTACATACTACCCTGCGAGCCGCCTACCACCTCAACATCGAATGCTTTATTCTACATGTAGCAATTTCACTTTCAAATAGCTATTCAGAAACTAAAACCTCTTTGACTGCCCGCATGGGTTATATTGGATATTTTCCTGTGAATGTTAGAAATAAAGACACATCTTAGCAGTAACAAAACGAAGTTAGACGAGTTATACTTACATTTAATTTACGCAAAATACTTGAATCATTCAGATCGATAATATGTTTAGGCAGAATGAAGACGGATAATTACAGGAAGAGCAAAAAGTGGTTCCCATCTTTAATCATTACGGTTGACATCGAGAAAACTTATCGGGCATTAAACTACGCCACGAACAAGGAAAGGAATGAACAAGGAATCGATAGTTTTGTGTTAAGAAAATACAACATTATAGTACAGTCAGTTAAAGCTGTGCTTACGTGTATGTATGATGAGTATGAATGAACAACTAGTAATAGTCTATTAAGTTCTGTTATTCGATCCTCGACTTGCTGTTGGGCATTACAGACCTAAAAGTACCATTTATTGGCCTCTATCACACGCAGTGGGGAGATTTATCATCATATTCTTTCTCTTAACTCGGCCGAGTTAACGTATCACACATCCTTCATAAATGCCCATTACTGGAGCATTCAACCCTGATTCATTCATGAACCAAATACTTCTAACCCTATCAGTCTGCTATCTACCGGTCATGTTTAGCTGCTGTATAATATTGCCGTTAGAACGCTTGTTTAAATTGCGGGTTTTGCTTTTCTAGGTAAACACCCATTATTACATATGCAGCATAATTTTTCCCTAGGACTTTGCTACCGATATTCCGACCTCTTTAATATCATTATCGATCCTTCCATATTACGCAAACAATCGGCCAATACACAAAAAACCGTCTGCTTGTTCAATTATTTCCTTATTTACGTATATTATATAATCATTCGAATCATTATTCTTATCATTATCAACTGCTTTAATGTTTCACACATTATGCCACTTATCCATTTTCTGTGTTCCTGAAAAAGTTGCGAAGAAATATCATGTAACCACATTAAAATGTCAGAGAGCAACACTGCTCATGTGCGCTCAACAGAACTCGCACATTTATATATCCATCCAATGTTATCTCTTATCTATTTATATTACACCAATATTATTCCAAAACGCATCTCTTTGACATTTATCCTTAATAATTTTGAAAAGCCTTGGAGATATAATGCATCTCTCTTTTGCGCCAAGTTAAATATGAAACTAATCATGTTACACTCGCACTAGTTGTGCTATCGTTTTAGACCGCTTGCATGACATTTGTAAGTGCTCGTTCACCCCACATTCTCTCAAAAACTTCCTCAACCAATTTTCATACACACTTCCTGTCTCTTACTTTTATTGCTACGCTTAATCCAAAAATGCACAATACTCTTCATTTCGGAAATACATATTATTCCCTGTCAATGGCTGAAGTGAGAACGGCTGTTCACTACATTCACTACAATTCTCACCCCGCATAATAAACCCACAGTTCTGTCAATATTAGTTTCCTAGGATATAGATATTTGTTTTACTGAAAAATTTGCCCGGAGTAAACGCAATAAACATATTTCTCCTTTAGTCGACATTGTAGATAATGACGGTCAACCAAACCATCCCATTGCACAGAGAAATCACTCCAAAAGAAGCTTTTAAACACCAATAATTAACTCACCATAGTGACTTATGGCTTTTTACAGCCACCCAGAAGGTCAGTAACCCATTAATTCCTAGAGGTGGGTTTCGGACAACCGTATTATGACAGTCAAGAAACCTTACCGATAAGATACAAGCAAGATTAGAATAGTTAAAGCTGGTGGAGGGAGTATTTCTCTAAGTATACTAGCGATTATGGGCAAAACTAGAGACCAGCAGAGCATCTACGCCGCCTATATTCTATTGTAAATTACCGATAACAGACAAAGAATAATTGGGGAGAGCAAAGTGACTCAATCAGGTCGATCCCGTGTAGGACGATACTGACGGCTGACGATATCATGGCGTAGGAAATATTCTCAAATGACTTTCGATAATTCAATTATCAATTAGTTTATTATAAAAGTCCTGTCCGAGAATTATGATATGGACGTTAAGAAATAATTAATACGATCATTTGAAATACCTAAATTGTAGTGATAATACGTTCCGAAATCAAGATTCGATTATCGCACCGAGACATTCTATAATATGGTTATAACAGTAAGGAGTTTCACGCTCGGCAAAAAGCTACAGCAGACGAATTCGTATTAAAGTTATACCTCGCGCGAAAAAACTGAAACACTGTTTAGAAGTTAAACTTAACTGTTAAACAAGATGTGCAATGAACAAGATGACCACAACGGTTATTCTGTGCATCGTTGGCCAAAGCCGAGCTAATGCGGGTCCGCATGCGAGTGTTCCTATCTACCGACCTATCCCCACCCCCCAACCTCGTGTACCTATTGGACCGCTTTCCCGCAGGAGAGCGGAGAACAACCCTCTCTGCCCCAGCGTGTGAGAACCAAGGTCTCAGTTAGCTTGGCCACGCCATTGTCTGTGTGGGACGGGGTTCTGATTTGGTCCCTGGCCTGCCTAAGAGTGCAAAGGCTGTGCAATGGCCAGGGGTGTAAAGTAGGGCCCTTAGCCAGGCCAACGAGTGCGTCGGGGGCGGCTAAGGGATCTTTCGTGTACCAGCCGAAGTCTTCTCGACCCCCGGTCCCCCGACCGGAAGCCATTCTCTCCAGGCCGGAACCGCGGACCTTGATTCCCCGGGCGGGGAGGTCCCTTCGGGATATTGGGTGCGTAAGATAGGCTACCGTGGGTCGGGCCGCTCAAACGTTCCAAATCCCTGTCCCTATCACGTCGTCGATGAATCTGAAAAGAACTGTCATCACGTCGGTGTGCTCTCAGCATCTGACGGTCGCATCGAAATGCCGCCCTTATATAGGTAGATATATGACGTCACTGGGATGCGAGTGGGGGCGGAGGTGTGGGGGGGTGGGCGACTTGATCTAGTATCGTCCAATCAGGGAGGGGCGTTTCCAAAACTTCCTTATATGGCGATCTTCCTCATCGCTAGCTACTAAAGGCCTTTTCCCGCGCAACTGATTATTGATTAGTTAGCATTTAATTTACAAATTATTATTACCTTTATATCTAATTAAATGCCCTGTGATCGTCACTTTAGTTTTTAAAACTGTAATGGCAAATAGTTCGATCTACATTTCTATGACTCTCGATTACGGTATTTTCATCTGTTTATGTCATATTTGCATAGTAGAATCAAGTCATGAGTATAATTATGTTTTTTGTCTGATTATCAACTGTATTTCTATCTATTTTTTTTGCATTACAATTATTTTTAATTCGTTGCGTACATATTAATGTTTTTTACTTCTAAATGAATATTACTGGTTCGTTTAGAGGCAGTCTTTGACAAATTTAATTGTGCACGGGTTTAATTACTTGTATATTTATTGCTCACCACATAAATTAAGCATGTATTCTTCGATTCATCTACATCTACTAAATGCCGTTCAAGCCACCACTACGATGTGTGGTACGGGATGATTCATAACAGGCATTCAGCACTCACTCCAGCTCAAATAAGACCCTTGACCCTCCACCAGCCACTAAGTGCAGGCCATAAGCATGCCATAAGTAGTCACGATAACATTGCGCGATCAGACCAGAAACCAGGAGAGAATTACGTTGAAGAACGTATCGTCCAATTAGGGAGAAGCGATTCCAAAACTTCCTTATATGGTAATCTTCCTCATCGCTAACTACCAAAGGCTTCTTCCTCCGCAACTATTTATTGATTATTTAGCTTTTAAATTACAAATTGTTATTACGTTTATCTCCAATTAAATGCCCTGTGATCGCCTATTTAGTTCTTAAAGCTGTAATTGCAAATAGCTCGACCTACATATCTGTGACTCTTGATTATGGTATTTTCATCTGTCAATGAAGGAATAATTTAGTAGTATTCGGTCGTGGATATGGCTCTGTAAGCCGTCATTTACTAGTTTTGTCTCGTAGTACAAAATAAAACAGAAATCACCAACTCAGTTTTGGTTTTAACTTTTAAAAGTACTCTTTGGAATCATATTTACTGGAAAATCATGAACTCATATTATAACGAGAAAACCAACATCAAGCATAATTCCTCTAGCATAATGATCTTCAGTCATCTCACATCTTGGCTATTGACTACAAAATTACTTAACAAAATTGATTGTACCAAGAAGGATTTTGATTGTCTCAGGTCTTCATAGTTTTACTTCAAAAGTGTTCATCGACTTCGATATGGAATTGGAAATATAAGCTCATTTAATACCTGGAGATTTTAACAGAATTAAAATTGAAAGACATTTTGAGGTACTTTCGTGATTCTATTTTGGGGTTGCTCAGTAAATCCAAAATCCGTTACTCTTTACTATTGTTTGGAAGTATTAATGCATTCCGCCATCAGAGTCTTCGTTAGTTATATCATAGCAATTGTAGTAAAGTATCATATTATTATGCGCTATCTCCTAGTTTCCGTTCCTGCCGCGTTTTTTTAAACCCTGACTGCTTTTCGCATGCGCCTTGCAGTCGGGAAAAAGAGCATGGCTAGAATTTTAAATGGCATGATGTATGTATTCATCTATAATTTGAAATGGTATGATATATAGCGTGAAATCACCCCATGCCACACATCCTAGTGCTATCTTGCACGCATTTCGTAGATATATAGAGGGGTGATGATTTTAGTTGCATCCAAAAATATGCCATCAGACCCAAAAAAGGGTAAAATATTTGGGAGTGTACGATTAGATAACCTTTGGCCAGAACGCCCGTATGATGGAGGATAAAATTTACTCACAAAACCAAGATGTGTGTCGGTATATGGGGAAGTACCTTTTATCAGTGAAATTTAGCAATGATATTGCAATACATTGGTGAAGGAATAAGTGTGAGAGCTTAGTATATGATGCCAAACTTACGCCCTTACATTTACGACTTACAAAAACTTACGACCATACACAAAAACTCATGTGCTCACTTCGACATAAGAATATCGACCAAAATCGTGTTTCTCGCCGTTGATGATAAATGAGAAACGTAATTGTACCTTTCGTAAAAGCTTTATTTCTCCGCACCATAGGAGAAAATTTCATACAAACGAGCCAAACAGTCTTCAATATTTCCCTCGGTTTAATACAGATTTCAAATTTTAACCGCGCAATTGCAAAATACTTTCCTTGCAAGTTATTGAAAGAATTCCGCAAAGTTTAACATGAGTGATCGTCTACGAATGTTTGTCAATGAACGAGAATAATACAGTAATGACACTGGTTTTTGAAAATTTATTTGAAATATGATCATTCCCAATCCCTTCAATGCCTACAAAAAATTATTTCATGTTAACTTCCTTTAATGATGAATACCACTGTCCATGTGAAGATCTTAGGCGATATATAGAATGTAAAGTATCATGAGTCCATTCTTTTTACCTGTTGTATGCATCAGCGGCCGTAGGCAGGTGCGTAACGCATTACAATGTGTTTCCTAATTTGATATGGTTTTTATAAAATATTCCAGGTAGTTCACGACCTTTTTTTTGCTAGTATTTGTGAAAGTTCAAAGTAAGTTACATTAAGATAATCTTTTCTCTGTCTTTATAATAATTTGCTCGTCTTGATACCTGAATTCTATATATTAATTACTCATAATGTTCCGAAGCATAATTTTTTATTTTGGCTCAATTCGATAGGTTCGATTTCCATGGATTCGATCGTAATTATCTTGCATCGAGGAGTGATTCCAACACAACCGCCCAGCATAGGGCGGTTTCCCCTTTCGGTAGAGTCGATCATGTTTTCAAGTTTTCATCCCCAATGGCGAAATTCTGTTACCCTTAGTAGGTCGACTTAAATATTTATCTATATAAATATTGAGTTCCTAGTTACTCCGGTCACTTTACATAAAAATAGTTGTAACCTAAACTTATCAATTTGTGAAACTATCTAGGAAATATAGCTGTAAGAATAAGAAATTAAACTTTTAATATTAATTAATTAGAATTGTATTTCACCGCTAAGTACTTCAATCTTTTGAATGGGTTTAATAACTGTTGTGACTGGATATTAATCAGATTTTTGTTGTAACCTGAATTGGTTCATACCAGAAATTTCTCAGCTGAAATAACTCTGTTCATTGATCTATAAATCGCAGACTGTGTTTGCCGAAAATTTACCATGTTTTGGATTAAGCACAAAGCTGTACATCGCCTCGTGCTATAATGTGTGCTAATATACACCCTGGCGGTTTTGCGGTGAGTGGGAATGGGTAATAGAGCATTTGTCGAGCGTTTCCCGAGCGTTCCGGCTATTTACGAGCGTTAGTTGAGCACTGCAAATACCTTGTGGGCGCTTTCTCGAGAAAACACCTTCTAAACGCTTTTATAATGCTCTACTTGGCGTACCTCCGGCATTTACAAGCCCTAGCCAAAGGCTTGCAAGCAAGCTCTCTATAAACGCTCAACAAAAGCCTTGGAATGCTTTCCTCGGCGTTTGCTTGAGCGTTTGTAATACTGACTACGAATGCTTAGTGAGCGGGAGTTGTTACGCCGATAATGAATTCTCATTGAATGCTTTTCGCGAAAGATTTTCCAAATGCATAGGGAACCCCCTACCGGGCGTTTCTACGGCATTCACGAACTCTCAACAAAAGCTAATTTTTACACGTGCACGTGCAGTAGACCCTCGAACGGCTTGATCGCGTAAGATGCTATAGCTCATCTCGGTAAGTAGCAGTTGCCACGATCGCTCATGGCGGTATAGGTTCAGATCGGTAAGTAGTAGCCGCGATCGAGACTAAGTTTTACTCACGCGCCATCATCTATTGCTAAAGTTGTAGTTTCTATACCGTCGAAGGAAGCTTTGTGCCACGACTATTTTGAAAATATCAATCACAGATGTCAGAGTAAATGTACAGCATACCATTCTCTCTTCGGTAGGACATAGTTCCCCCAATCAAAACAAGATTGTGGTTTGCGCTTCATCATTATTCGCTATATTGTATCAATGGTTCTACATCGACGAAATAGAAATCGAGCCAACTCGAAGTTGTGTTGCACAGGGTGATTCACGGAAACGGAGTAGTATATGACAACGAAGCATATGTCACTTACTTTGTTTCGATTAATGCAATCTGTGTATTATAATCTTTGGTAGCAACAGTGGCGTACGGAAGAGATATTGGGCCCGGAAAGTCACTACAGTATTTTTTCTCGACAGTTATTCAGGATCCGAAACATATTTGGCGTCACATAGACGCGGCCCAAACATTTGGGCCCAAACTTTGATTTTGGGCTGTCCCCAATGAGGGCTTAACCAAACGCTTATCGGTAGGGCAGACAACGCCTAGCGTCGGTGAAACGCCCACAGAACGCTATATGAATCCCTACCACCCGGTCCCACCAAGCGTTTTCATTTCTCAACGAACGCCTAAAAACCGCTGTAAAAGCCATTTTCGAGAACACTCAACAACGCCTGAAAAAACCTCACCAAGACAATAAGCGTTCACGGAGCGCCCAGGAAACGTCTAAGAATCTTTAAGAAACGCTTACAAAATGCCTTAAGCGTTCACAATTGTGTTTATTGAACGCCTACTTGAGCAATGGTTCAGGATTTACGATGCCTTATTGAAGCTTAAAAAAATGCTTAAACAATGTCGAACGCCCTCTCAAAAACCGCCAGGGCATGCTTTAATGTGCTAATAATATACAGATGTAAATACTTTAGTGAAAAGCCGGAATTTTGTTTTAACATTTTGGGAAGTATATCTCATTATTATGATATTAATATGGGTACCTTGGAATTGTCTGGCAGTCACGTTTCCTTTTGGCCGGTACGTACCTAATGTTTATTCTCATCTGTGCGAAATCCGTCTTCGAGTACATGCGTATTGAAGCTTTTGTCAGCAGAAATATATCTATATTTCCCAGGGAAATTTGAAGTATAGCTGAGGTCATTACAAGTGAGGTAGTGGCATTTGACCGACCGGAATGGTTGTGAAGGCTGATGGTGAATACAAAGCTGAGGAATGACGTAATGGTGTTTGGGAGGAAATCCATCAACTTAGTTCAGTTCACCCAATTTCTCTTGCACGTTAACCTAGATTTGAGTCATCACCCTGTTGTGGAATATAATTTCTTCGTTATCACAGATACCTTAAACTCTTGTGTCTTTCCATGAAGTTTCATGTTTCCCTATATGTTGCACGCTAATTAAACATGAGTGGTAGAACTTCAGCCTAAATTGAATGTGGGAAGTGAATATTTGTTCTTCCAAAAGTTTTAATAATCTATTTTGCATCATGTGAAGTGTTCGTTTCAATGGAGTTTCATCTTGCCGGCGTTGAGTGTTGACTAGAGTTATGAGTGTTATACCCAGGAAATATCTCTGGATTTGAGGCTAAAAAGTTTCATCTTGCGTAGTGCTTGAATGTGATTTCTGTGTTTTGTGATGAATAGATTTTAGACAATTGGATTAGAATACCCATCTTCCGGCATCAATGTGGTGTCTGTTAATGATTCTTGCATGGTTTAAAATGCTTTAGTTGGTGATATTAGTTTCCAGCATTTACTTAATGAAAGTGTTGTAAATCCAGCGTTGGGCTGTGCCTCATTGTAGTGCTGAAGTGTATTTTGGAGTGAATTTGAGAGCTGCCAATTGCACGGATGAGATCCAATAAGTCAAGCGAAAAATCTTTTTGGGTGAGTACCTTGTAATTTAGATGGTCAATTATTGAAAATGTTTTCTATGAGTTATTGTGGAGGATAGCCGAGATTGGTTGCAAGTGGTTCGTTTTCGTCTCAGCCGTTAATTACTTGTGTTTCATTGTTCATCGTTCAAATGCCAAATAAAGGCTCCCTTAATCAAGAGTCACAGATATTTAGGTCGAGCTATTTGCAATTACAGTTTTAAGAACTAAATAGGCGATCACAGGGCATTTAATTGGAGATAAACGTAATAACAATTTGTAATTTAAAAGCTAAATAATCAATAAATAGTTGCGGAGGAAGAAGCCTTTGGTAGCTAGCGATGAGGAAGATTACCATGTAAGGAAGTTTTGGAATCGCTTCTCCCTAATGGGACGATACGTTCTTCAACGTAATTCTCTCCTGGTTTCTGGTCTGATCGCGCAATGTTATCGTGACTACTTATGGCATGCTTATGGCCTGCACTTAGTGGCTGGTGGAGGGTCAAGGGTCTTATTTGAGCTGGAGTGAGTGCTGAATGCCTGTTATGAATCATCCCATACCACACATCGTAGTGGTGGCTTGAACGGCATTTAGTAGATGTAGATGAATCGAAGAATACATGCTTAATTTATGTGGTGAGCAATAAATATACAAGTAATTAAACCCGTGCACAATTAAATTTGTCAAAGACTGCCTCTAAACGAACCAGTAATATTCATTTAGAAGTAAAAAACATTAATATGTACGCAACGAATTAAAAATAATTGTAATGCAAAAAAAATAGATAGAAATACAGTTGATAATCAGACAAAAAACATAATTATACTCATGACTTGATTCTACTATGCAAATATGACATAAACAGATGAAAATACCGTAATCGAGAGTCATAGAAATGTAGATCGAACTATTTGCCATTACAGTTTTAAAAACTAAAGTGACGATCACAGGGCATTTAATTAGATATAAAGGTAATAATAATTTGTAAATTAAATGCTAACTAATCAATAATCAGTTGCGCGGGAAAAGGCCTTTAGTAGCTAGCGATGAGGAAGATCGCCATATAAGGAAGTTTTGGAAACGCCCCTCCCTGATTGGACGATACTAGATCAAGTCGCCCACCCCCCCACACCTCCGCCCCCACTCGCATCCCAGTGACGTCATATATCTACCTATATAAGGGCGGCATTTCGATGCGACCGTCAGATGCTGAGAGCACACCGACGTGATGACAGTTCTTTTCAGATTCATCGACGACGTGATAGGGACAGGGATTTGGAACGTTTGAGCGGCCCGACCCACGGTAGCCTATCTTACGCACCCAATATCCCGAAGGGACCTCCCCGCCCGGGGAATCAAGGTCCGCGGTTCCGGCCTGGAGAGAATGGCTTCCGGTCGGGGGACCGGGGGTCGAGAAGACTTCGGCTGGTACACGAAAGATCCCTTAGCCGCCCCCGACGCACTCGTTGGCCTGGCTAAGGGCCCTACTTTACACCCCTGGCCATTGCACAGCCTTTGCACTCTTAGGCAGGCCAGGGACCAAATCAGAACCCCGTCCCACACAGACAATGGCGTGGCCAAGCTAACTGAGACCTTGGTTCTCACACGCTGGGGCAGAGAGGGTTGTTCTCCGCTCTCCTGCGGGAAAGCGGTCCAATAGGTACACGAGGTTGGGGGGTGGGGATAGGTCGGTAGATAGGAACACTCGCATGCGGACCCGCATTAGCTCGGCTTTGGCCAACGATGCACAGAATAACCGTTGTGGTCATCTTGTTCATTGCACATCTTGTTTAACAGTTAAGTTTAACTTCTAAACAGTGTTTCAGTTTTTTCGCGCGAGGTATAACTTTAATACGAATTCGTCTGCTGTAGCTTTTTGCCGAGCGTGAAACTCCTTACTGTTATAACCATATTATAGAATGTCTCGGTGCGATAATCGAATCTTGATTTCGGAACGTATTATCACTACAATTTAGGTATTTCAAATGATCGTATTAATTATTTCTTAACGTCCATAACATAATTCTCGGACAGGACTTTTATAATAAACTAATTGATAATTGAATTATCGAAAGTCATCGGGCCGTACTTCCCACTCCATACGACCGATAGCGGTTGACATCTGTAAATGTGTATTTTTCAATAAATATTATGGATAACTTGGTATTTTGTTTTAAAAGTTGAGGGTTCTAGTGCTTTATTTTGTAGGTCCTTTTTTCTCCATGTTTGTTCCGTTCTGCCTACTACTATTTTATTTCTCTTTTCAACTCGTGTTTTTCTAAGAGCTTGGATGACTTCAGACTTATTTGAACGTAATCTCATTTACCCGAGTAAGCAGGCAAAAATAAAGATTGTAATATATGTGTTATGGAGAAGAGTAAAGTCAGTGATTTAGGAAATATTAAATTTCTCCACATCTTAAATTCTTCAACTCACTCTTTTCTCCTGCTTCAGTTGAATGCACTCAGAGAAGGCGCTGATCCAACTTATCAGGATATTATATAAATGGAATGGGTTTTCGCTATACCCGTCACTAATATGAATCAGCCGATCCAAGGGTTTTCTCTAAAGTGGGTTTGAAGTATTTGATAATAACATTTCGCAGCATACCGTCGCATTATCATGTTTCTATATTCTTGTTTCTATAGTCATGTTTATAGTTTCAGCTATGACTATCACTCCTTCTGCAATCAATTCTCCCTAATACCGTTTTGACACATTTTAAAATTTGTATGTTAATTACTAAGATTTTATGACTTTCATTTATAGTGAAAATTGTAGCCTTCTGAATCGATAAGCCTTGAAATTTAACTTGCTGATGGAATCATTGCGAAATAGGAAAATTATTTTTACTTCAGATGCACCCTGTATTTCTATCTGGTAGTATATTTGTATTCCAAGGTTCGTTGTTCTATCATCTTTGGCAAAGGTTAAATGTGCTCTATTTTAAGAGACCTTCGCAAGAATACTTATTCAGCCAAATTATTATCTTATTCATATCAAATAAGGATGCACTGATACACGTGAAATACTGAATGGTATACTTGTATTACCGCTGAAATGTGAAGAAAATTATTCAATGGTCCGATTGATAAGTAAAGCATTTTCGTTTTAATATAGTGAAACAAAAGAGTATACTTTTACAGCCAGTATTAGCTGGAGGCTATTGGTAACCATAATTAAAACAATTTCTCTGGACACTGCCAAAAACTTTAATTTTTGCGACGTGAGGAACAGAATGAAATGGTTAGACTCGTTGTATGAATAATATTCTGTGGCGAAATACTATGTACTAGTCTGCATTATGAATATGTACTCTAAATATTTCCACGCAGAGACGCCTGCCCGAGCCTGACTCATAGCTTATGACACTTATGTACGTCTAGTATATATCGGCGTTCATTTCGTACAAAAGCTGCTTTCACATTAATCAATTCTCAACGCATAAATAGGATATTGTGTAGAAATAATAAAAATAGTAATGGAAAAGCAAAGCATGTGTAATTTATGCAGTGCAGAGCAAAAAGACCTCGTCTTTCTTTTCCCTCTCTATTTTAATACATGACCCGAACGACATACTTGATGCAACAATGACACCCGTCACCGTTGCGTCACATCGTGTCAAGCGTTCATAGCTTAAGTTTCTTAAACCATTAAAACATAATTTTTTATATGTACAACTAGCCAGAATTATATCTAAATGTGAGCCATTATGTGAACATTCGCGCAATGGACTGGGACTGTTATCGTAAAACGTGAATATACCCCATACCGGCTTGCTATCCCACATAAAAAATGTAGTACAGTAGACCCCTGCTTTACGATATTAATTGGTTCCACGGGACCATTCGTTAATTGAATTCCATCGTTAAGTGAACCAGCATTCTAGCGGCCGCGGGATCGTTTCTATTACATCAGCGGTAGTCTTTTCAGTTGAACTCAATCTAGTATAGGTTATAAATTTTCTGTGATGTTTTTAATGTTATGTAACTAACACTAATTCAAATATGCATATTGACTGCACATCGATTTTTCTTGCATTACTACGCAAGATGTTCCACTTCACTCCCGTATTTACCGTCTAAAAGCGACACCATCTCAGCGACTTTATATTCCATCGCATTTTCCTCCTATGATTAGAGAAGGTGGGCTATATTTTGTCATACCTTTGCAAAATCTCGGCATCGGTAAACAGGCGTCTTTTTTTTGTCATCGAGCCATCATCTCTACGTCGCAATCACCTGCACGATACGCAAACAAACGAGCTTAAATGTATAAAGTGGCTTTGTGAACTTATTGAAATTATGTATATTATAAATTATGTATATGTTATAAGTTATGGTGGGAATAGGCTAATTATGAGAGACGAATAGCTTATCTTAACATAGACAACAGGTGAAGGAATTGTCAGTAACCTTTCCGTGAATAATAATATTCTAGCATATCGCCACGTCGCCCGGCTGTCCTCTGGTTCACAGACATTCCTTCTCCTTACGCAGTGCCAGCTGTTTAAATGTCGCTCTTTGTATTCCTGTGGAGGTAGAAAGCCGAACATGAATCTCGATGGCATCAAAGGGGAGTTTTTTACTCACAGCACTTTTCGGAACAGCTGACGTGTCTAGTTAGCTCGTCGTCGTCATCTCCAGCAAGTGTATCGCTTCTGACGATTTTACTTTTCTTACGCTAAGCCGGCAGCACTGATATCTTCGTCTCGTCAAGGACGTCCCACAGAGATTAAATTGCGAATTACAATAGACTTAAAAGCGGAGGTGAAAACTCACTCAAAACACTTTCCTCGGAAAAGCTGGACTGACTCATCAGGGCTGGAAGAGTTTGTTTGGGCTTGTTTACTTTAGGGACCAACAGCCTTCTTGAAGGCATTCGTTCATCAAGTAGGATAACGTGTAATACGGATTAAGAACACTGAGGACAAAACTATTTTAATGGAAGCATTGCCGAGGATAAGATGAACTTACAGATGAAAAAATTACAATATTTACTTACAAAATTGATGTAAGGTCGTATATTTATCTCTCTTTTGATGAAGTGTTTTGCAGTGTCTAAACACTTCATCTTTATAGTCGCACGATAAAAGTTCAGTGCTTTCTATGCCAGGATATTTCTATGCAATCCTTTCAACCGTGCCCCAGGCAACGAGTAATTCGTTAATGTCCTCAAAAATCATGGTATTTCCATCGTCGTTATCGTGCCGCTTGCAGTTTTTTCCTTCAGCTATTTTCTTCGATTCTTGGATCTCTGCTATGACCAGCTCACTCTCCAGGTGATCCATAAGGATGGATTCTTTGTCTATTGCGTGCTCTTCATCAAACTCTGATTAATAGTGAATAACTTTCGGCTAAATGTTTTTCCAATCAGAATTGAGGTATCTGGTGGAATATTCATTCCGAGACTCCAAAATTAACCAAATACTATCCATAATACTGAGGTTTTCGGAAATCTTTCTGTGAGATACAGTGGTGTCTGCTGGTCTCATCGAAGCACTTGGCAAACAATCTTTTTTTGAATAATTTTTTTAAAATTTGCATTAACTTTCTGATCCATTGGTTGGAGCAAAGAGGTGTTATTGGGAGGGAGGAATTGCACTTCAATGAAGCCTATTTCCGCCTCGAGGGATGCGGCGGCATTTGATCGTGGCCTGGGGCATTGTCCAACACCAATATCCCTTTAAGTGGCAATTGGATTCTCTCGAGGTAAATGTTGAGTGAGGGACTGAAACTCCTTTAACACCCACTCGTTAAATATTGGGCGTGTCGCCCAAGGTATCCTATTGCAACGTCAAAAGACACTCGGGTTAGACTTGTCAACTTCATACCTCGTGAAGATTCTAGGATTTTCTGTGTGATAGACGATCATATGCCACAGTTTAAAATCACCTGAAGCATTAGCTCCCAACAAAAGCGTTAACCTATCTTTCATGGGCTTATGTCCAGGCAAGAAATTCTCTTCCTTTGTGATATGAGTCCTCTAGGGCATTTTTATCCTTAATAGGCTCGCCTCATCTACACTAAACACCTGCTGTGAGCAGTAACCTTTGTTTCCTTGAGTTCATTAAGTGCTGTTTTTCTGCGGCTTCTCTATCTGCGCCAGCAGCAGTGCCGTCCCTTATTATACATTCAATGCTCGTACTTCCTGCGAAACGATCGAATCAACCTTTGCTCGCTTTGAAGTCTTCGTTGCGGACAGAACTTATCGAAGATCCCTGAGACCTTAGATCGTCAAAAATCTGCTCGGCTTTCTCACATAAGTATGTCCAGGAACAGTGTGAACCCTCAATCCATTAAAATCCATTTTTAATCCATTAAAACAGGAATCTCTCCTTTTCAAAAATAGGCTTTCTTCATTCCTGCTAAGTGTTGGATTCGTCGGACACTTTGATTTTTCTCAGACGCTCTTTCTGTTTAGTTATTGTCGATATAGTGGACTGTACTTAACCTTACTCGCGTGATGAAGAGCTGAAACGACCACCCTCATCATGGTTTTTCGTAATCACCTTGATTTTAATTGTTATTTGCTGCATGAGTATACTTTTAGGGACACGGTAACCACCGAATCTTCCTGCAACAAACGACATTTTCTGGAAAGTTTTACAATCGAATGCTAAATATGCGGATAGATAAGATACAGTCCACATTACGAACTACGCCCTTCGGTGACAAAAACCACTTTACATGCTAGACACTCGAAGACAGATTTTCACACATCGGTCGAGCCGTCAGCGACCCACATGGCACTGCAATGCTGACCAATCTGACTATTCTCTTGAACGCTCGTTGCAAATCCATACGTGACATTCATTTAGATGCAAGGAGGATAAGCCATTATAATACGACCTTATTCGTCAACGAGACGCGTCACGATGATATTCGTCTCGTTTCAGTGATGCAATTTATAATATCGTAATTCTTTCTGCAGCTTTATGTATCCTGAGGTGGGGTTTATACTTCACATTAGCATATTTAATAAGTTTAATGGAGTTTCGGCATTCTGTTTACTAATTTCAGTTGACCAATCTTAAACTTTTTTCGGATGTGGGAGTTTTAAGTATTTGAGATAAAAATTACTCAGTACATCATTGAATTAGCTTGGCTTAAATCGGCTTGAAACTTTTATTTCCTCCAGAAACCACTTGTAAAATCATGAACTGGTATTATTTTATATTTTTTCTAGTATATAACGACTACTTTAGAACAGGAAGTATTATGACGGATTATTGAAATTTCGATGGAAAACTCAGTCATTTTAAGTCTTTTATTCTTGGTCAAAATTGTGGTTCACTACATCGATAAACCTTGAAAAACTACGTTTTACTTGCTGATGGAATATTTGCGGAAATAAGTAAATGAGTTTTTTGTGAAAATCCACCAAATATTCCCCACCCGTTTAATATTTCTAGCCCAAGTTTCGATGTTCAATCATCTTAAGCTGAGGTTAAATATGCGCTCTTTTAAGAGACAATTACGTCAATCCCTGTTCAATCAAATAAGTTTCATATCCTTACCAAAACAAGCATGCACTTATTCACGTCAAATACTTGTTAAGATTGCTCCTGTGAGGAGAATATTGAAACTTATGCAATATTCAACTCAATATGGAAGGGCATTTTCGTATTGATATAGGGAAATTAATACGAAAATGTGCTTAGGAAAATATATGGGCCAGTCCAAGACGAATTAACAGGGGAATGGAGACGACGATATAATCAGCAACTGTATGACCTTTATCGAGACAGCACCATAGTAGGACTACTAAGAAGCAGGAGATTGGAATGGATAGGACATGTGGAACGGATGACCGATGAACGATATCCTAAACTTGCAATTTGCATGAGCCCGGAGGGGAAAAGACCAAGGGGAAGACCAAACGAAAAGATGGATGGATAATATAAGAGAGGATCTACGGCGAATAGAAGCCTGGGAAGATTGGAGGGAAATAGCCAAAAGAAGAGAAGAGTGGAGAGCCTTGGTCCTGACATCGCGCGGTCCTCTGGGCCTGATCGCGTAATGTAAGTAATAGGGAAATTAAAAGAGAATACATTTACAACAAGCATTAGCTCAAGGCTATTTGTATCCATAATGGAGGCAATTTCGCAGGACATTTCCGACATGTTTTTAGGGAAATAATAAAAGGCTATAATTGTTACTAGTTTTACTAGATCGACTTTTTTCAAGAAACTATCAATTTTATATTTATGTAAAATTATATATAGATTTCTTCCTTGTTTGTTATCGGAATTCAGCGACAGATATAAGACGTTTCACGTTCATCAATAGCAAACGACTGTAACTTCTAAAAGTTAACTTCCACGTCTTTCAATGTAGTAGTCCAAAAAATATTAACACTTCCTTGGTTTTTATCGGCTTGCAGAGACATATGTAAGACATTGACCGTGTTTTTGCGCGTACATCAAGAACAAGTGACTGCGACTTCTAACAAGTACCTTCCATATTTTCCATAGGAATGGTGCAATAAATACTAACAAATGTGCGTGCATATAACATATAATAGTTCACTTCTTGATTTTTTATAAATAATAATCGTATAAATGAGACGTTACATGTGTCTGTTGCGCGTTCATCAATGGCAAACGGATATGCCTTGTATAACTACCTTCTATGTTTTCCATCGAAGCTCTGCAAGAGACATTATCAACTTTTGTACGTGGAACAATTAATGTGTGTCTTCCTTGTTTGTTTTCGGTATTGAGCGATAGACATAAACAGTTTTGCCACGCATATCAAGCGAATACTTAACGCATTTAACTGGAGGTCGAGAACTAACAGTTTCAGTGTCTTCAGTGGGTACGCCAAGAGCAAATAACTAGGACCTCAAAAGCGAGCTTCCATTCTTTTCACCTAATTCGTGTTTCTAAATCTGCCGAGTAGTCATAGCACCATGATTTGCATGTTACCTGCGTGACTCTTTATGTCACGTTCTCATATTAACTTAATGGATTATTTTAGTAGTTTCTGTAGCATTTGCTTAGTTTAGTACACTGGTAATGTGGTACTTGTTGGAGGAAGTAATTTTCTTCACTGCAGTTCATGTTGGTGATAAGTCACCTCCTGCCAAACACCCTTATGATGGTTTGCAGGGCAATAAGTAGATGTAGATGTGTTTTCACGCGTTCATAAAATACAAACGGCCATAACTTTTAAAAGGTAGGTTCCATGTTTTACATAGGAGTTGTGAAATAAATATTAATAATTTTACGAGGACGTAATGATAAAACGTTGAATACTCCGTTTTCTACCATTATTGAGAGACAGACAGAAGTTAATGTACAGTGGCGGAAAAAATTAACGCAAAACTCATTGGCGTCTGAATACGGCGTACGCGGGAACTAATTGAATTCGCTTTTCCTTCGACAACTTGACAACACTGAGACAGCCAATGGAAACCGGGAATATTCGAGCTCTGTATGAATGGATGTCAATTTTACGCGTCGCATATATAGGAAGACTAATAAGGTTCTCGTTCGCAATATCGTCTTGGAGTTATAAACGTGATGAGTTTTCTTCGCTCCGCTGCCAGTCGAGGTTCCGAAGTCGTAGTCAGTTATGCAGAAATACTTAACATATTTGTTTTAGAGATTTGGACCCTTTAAAAAACATTTTTCTCGATTGAAAATTAAGAACAGTTTCGATGAAAGAATTATTAGTTGGGACACAAAATGCTTTTATTCTCCTGATCAAATACACTTTCAATAAAAATTTTTTCTGAATTTTTCCGCTGTGGATGAACGTCGTTTTAATAGTTCTCAAACTACTTCCGAGAAAGATGATGCATTACAATTAACATTTTGGCGTATAGTCCTCTGAATTTCAAGTTAAAATATCGAAAAACTGGTGGAATGGAATGGTTTCCATGAGGAGAAAATTTTTCTTTTCAAATATTTTCGATACCTTATTACGCTACGTAAGTTTCCACCCTCGCGCATTCAGGAGGTCTCACACATTTTAATATCTTAATTCCTCCTAACGTAATATTATTTACTTTCTAAAACCACTTTCAAAAGTCCAGGACATGTTATTTGGACCAGTTTTTAAAGCAAACGTTGGAGTTCAATTTTATCGACGTGTAGTAAGAACCACTGGACAAGGGCTTATCTTTATCGGTGTAGTAGCCCAGAGGGAGAGCATTCGTCTGCGACCAAGAAAGCCTGGGGTTCAAATCTTGGTGAGGCCTCTTTTAGTGCCCTTATAATTAATCTATGCGATGTGACTTTTTTGTTGCCAAAACTTCTCAGGAATCCGCGGAAGGCCCAGCGAATGGATATTGACCTCTACCTTGAGTGTGTGAGTATTACACATTTTCGGACTTTGTAAAGGAATAGTGGTCTCCTTGATCGTCGAATGTGATGTGTACTTCCCATTCTCGGGTACTCGGGCCCACTTGATTTCTACGTCCTGCATGTCGTCTGATGTTCATATCCTTTCACTCGCCTATGTATCAATCAATGACAAGCTATTCATGGACGATGGAATAGACTGGATCTCTTATTGTGTCAATTACTCTATTTTGTGAACTTACCTCAGGCTACTTTCACTTTTAAATTACTTTGAAATGATTAAGTAAAGACGACAATTATTTTTATGAGGAATTAGTTTGATTCCATTTGCCGAATTCGTAAATACCGATTACTTGTCTGATGAAGAGACCAAACAAGTGTGGAATTTTCTTGAAAATATCTTTAAAATGGTGTTTGAGGAGTTCTCAGCATTATTTCTAGCTTAGCCATAGGCAATACATTAGCCGTGTAGTTCAACAGTTCAATTAGGGGATGGAGGATAATACTTAAGGATAAGGTAAATTGTTGATTCATTTTAATACCTTTTGACATGTTCGTAGTGAAACTTTTTTCGCTAAAATTACGCAGTTAAATTTTATGAGAAGCATTCTTGCACTCACGCGTATATAATACTCAGACAACAATGCATCGCGTATTTTTCCCTGTGAAAGTAATAGAATACTAAAAATCATCTTTTCTATGTTGCGAGTAGGCAGTAACTAGATATCTTCCGTATGCTCATTTGTACACTCCTCATAAATCCGCTGAGTAGTCAATGGAGTATAAATTAGGAATGTGCACCATCAAAGATTATGCGAATGCTACGTCCCTAAAGAATAGATTCCTCTTCAAATGTGTCATAATATTATTGCTTCTATGGTGGTTGAAGTGTGAGTTCCCTGCATGAAAATATTAATAGACTTTTACAGGGTCATAAATATTTCATCTTTTAAATTTCAAGAATCCATTCCTCGGAAAATGTCGTAAGATTATCGCTTCAACGAAGGTTAAAATTGTGTGTGCCCTACATGACGATATTGACAGGCTTTGTATAGGATCATAAATTTCATCTCGTAGTGGTAATGAATTTTCCACATATTTTAGAACGGGACACTATAGATCTTTATTTAGAACGAGTGGAAAAGGTTAAAATGTATGCCTAATTCTCTCAACCTGAGTCATGTGTGCACATGACCAGAGTGACAGATCATCGAGCATTAGGCTGGTATTAGTAAGCCTTTAATTAGAGTTTATTTTCCCCTTATGTTAGGAGCGATACCTTATCTGCCAAAGATCATGTTCCGGACGCCAGTTGTTTAACCTACTCGAAAGATGTGGTATTTGACTTCTTTCACCCCCTCTTAAGTATTCGACGGTTACCTTTTCATTTTTTGAAGCGCAATGAGCCTTCTCTTTCTCGCGCGGGAAGTATTTGAAACCTGTGCGTCATTCACAACAACAAACCACCACGACCACCACCACCAGGAACTTTGCAAAGGTATACTGATGACTATGTCATTGAGACGAGCGTCGATAGACGGACAAGCAGAGCAAACAGCGCAAGCAGATATTTTTTCAATGCTTATTACACCCTCTCCGTAAATTCTTAGAGGAAAAAAGATCTTTTTAGCATTAAAGTATGCCTCATCCTTCTCCCAGGAGAAGCAATAGATTAGTAAGTTTGTTAAAGGCAAATATATCTGTAGAATAATTGCCCGAATAGGTGTTGCGCCAACAACTTTCACCCACTGAACTTTTGAAATTTGGCGTTTAAATGTAAAAAAATTCCATTTCTCATTACCTGTAAACGGAAGTCGTCAAATTGTCCGCTTCAATGAGATCCATGTAAATTCAAACGATTATCAATGTTCATTTTTCGTCCGTAACTAGGAATATTTGCGAGTTCACAAACGTCTAATTTCTAGGAAATGGTTCAAGACAAACGATGTTACACAGGAGGAGAGGCCTGCACAGAGCCCAAATCTGAAATCCATAGGAAGTATTTGGACGTTCATCATGAGGAAAATGCGAGAAACATGCAGTTTTCGACCCCTCAAACGATGCGACCCCACATTTAGATGCAATGTGAAAATAGTGGAGGAAGGATGGGAAATGGACCCAGTAAGATGATACCAAAATAAAGGCCACCCCATGTCTCAAAGACGTAGTCAGGAAATCAAGAATGAAGGGGGATGGATTGTTTATTAGGCTAATAAACATCGTAAGACGATACCAAAATAAAGGCCATCCCATGTCTCAAAGACGTAGTCAGGAAACCAAGAATGAAGGGGGATGGATTGATCATTAGCCTAATAAACATCGTCATCCTTTATGTAAATGCTAGCTTAATTCTCGATGAACAAATAATGAGGTCATGTCCACATATGACTCAGATTGAGAGGGTTACGGATACATCTTAACCTTTTATACTTTTTCTGACTAAAGCTTTATAGTGTCCCTATTCAAAATCCATGAAAATTCATAAGCACTAAGAGATGAAAATACGACCCCGTTTAAAGTCTGTTTATATCTTTATGTAGGGCACATACACCTTTAACCTTCGTAAAAGCTACTATATTATGCCATATTTGAAGATGAATAGATTCTTTAGGGACGTTGCAATCGCATGATCTTTGTTGGTGTACATTTCCAATGTATACTCAATTGACTGCTCAGCGAATTTATGAGGAAAATACGAATGAGCATACGGAAGATTTCTTATAACTGCTTATTCGCTGCGTGGAAAAGATACTTTTTTAGTATTTTATCACATTCACTTTCACAGGGGTGATACGCCATGCATTGCTGTCGGAGTATTAGCTACGCGCGAGTTTAAGAATGCTACTCATAAAATTTTACTGCGTAATTTAGCGAAAACATTTTCACTCAGGGATATGTCAAAAAAGAAACTTTCGCACTTCTTTGGGTCTCTCACTCAGACAGGTTATCCGCATTCACAAATTCGGAAGATAGAACCAAAATATTTTTTACATAAAAATAATTGTTCGCAATACTAAATCATTTCAAAGTAATTTAAAAGTTAATATAATCTCAGGTAAGTCCACTAAATCGAGTAATTGACGCAATCAGAGATCCGGTCCATTTGCTCGTTCATGAATAGCGTTTCATTGATTGATTAATTGGCGAGTGAGTGGATATGAACATCAGACGACAGGCGCAGGACAAAGAAATCAAGTGCGGCCGATATTCTTTTCGTCGATTCGATTTTGTTCGATATTCTTATGTCGAAGTGAGCACATGAGTTTTTGTATGGTCGTATGTTTTTGGCATCATATACTAAGCTCTCACACTTATTCCTTCGCCAATGTATCGCAATATCATTGCTAATTTTCACTGATAACAGGTACTTCCTTATATACCGACACAAATCTTGGTTTTGTGCGTAAATGTTATCCTCAATCATATACCCTTCAACGCAATTCTATCAGACTCCGTGTTAATATGCCTGCACAATAATGCGTTGTTTGCGAAAAGGCGAATTTTGCTCGTAACAACGGTGGTGATATCATTAATATACAAAAGGAATAATAAGAGACAAATGACACTTCCCTGGGGTACACCAGATGTGACTTTAACTGTATCTGACTAATGCCATCTAGAACTACCCTCTGTTCGCGGTTACTTAAGGAATCTTCAATCCAGCATATTATATCGTTATGTGTTCCGTAGGCTATTAGCTTAACAAGTAATGTTGAATGCGGAACTTTATCGAAAGCTATTTTGAAATTAAAAAATGTCGCGTTTACCTGGGTGAGCCTTTCTCGAGAGGAAAGAACATCGTGATGAAAAAGGGGTAGCTGAGTTTCACAGGACCTGCCGTTTCGGAATCAGTACTGGTTTTGAATTAACAAGTTCTGACTGTCTAAATACCTCATAATATTGCTGAAGATTATATGTTCTAACATTTTGCATTAGATGGACGTGATGCTTTTTATTTTTCCCTTCGAGACGTTCTATTATTAGATCGACTGACTGAACGCACGTGCAGACTCTCGCGCGCCTCCAGACAGTTGAATGTTTGGACGGGAATTCTCATATGGCCAAAACGAAATGAAGCGCACGACTTTATAAATACAAAACTCTGGCAACGGCCTCCTGTGGAAGGTGGACAGTGTCTAATCAATCAGTTGCGTGGGAGGACTTTAAAAAGTTTCATTTGCCTTGTCAACCCCGTCCTCCAGGACGTGCGATGCAAATCTCGGAGTCGGTTTACCTCTACCTCTCGGAGTCGGTCGGTTTTATTTTAATTTCATCAATATTTTTTATTATATAATATAACAAAAAAATGGAACACGTTACTGCAATAAGCGACACCGCACTACCTCAACGTAGCAGTTATGTCAACTTCATGCACTTTGTAACTCAGCCTAGGAAAAACTGCGAAATCTATAGCATTGACTTCTCACCAAGGGTTGCGAGAGTTGATAAAGATACAAAGTGGCAAGCGAAATTTTTTAAAATGCATATTTTGTTGTTAATGAATGAAAATGTTTAAACATTATCCAGTCCTACAATTTGCACAGAATCAAAAATTAAAGCCAAGGAAAAACTTATTTTAGGTACCTTGTCGAATGCCTTCTTGAAATCAAGGAATATCGCGTGAAATTGCCTTTTCAAGTTAATTGATTTGAGGATATTGTGAAGGAAGAGCGCAAGCTGTGTTTCGCAGGAACGGAACTTACGGAAGCCATGATTATTGCTATGTAAGAAGTTAAGATTATCCAGGAATTCCGTAATATTTCCAGCGTTAATGTGGTATTGGATCTTGCCTAAAAGTGATGTACACGATATAAGGCCGGTAATTTCCCTTGGTCATTTCTCTTTCCTTTTTTAAATATCGATTAGACGTTGGCTATTTTCCAGTCTTGGGGCTACTTAACTTCGGATAATTAATTCCTTTGTATGATTTGTGGGAATGGTGCAACCTTTGGCGTTAACGTCTTGAGCACGCGTGTAAGTATTCCTTCCAAACCTGAGGACTTATAACTTTTAATCGAACAGTTTTTTAGTAAAATCCATCGTGTAGAATTTTTACGTCATCTATCGGCTCGTTAAAGTCAGAAATATCTAAATTGTGTATTGGGTCATCCCTAGTCTATACATATTCAAAGTAGTTATAGGTATATTAAGTTGGATTAATGGATGCTGTTGGTGACTACTTTGCCGTTTGTATCCCGTAAAGACTCTACTGTCGAAGATTCCCGCTGGAGCTCTCACGCGTAAGACCAGAATGACTTTGACTTTTCATCTGCCCTACTTTCTGCCCTGCTACTGCATTCACCTACGATTTTTTTCTTGGATTTCGTAGAGTAGTGCGCATTACTTTCTTCGTTTTTGAGCGTTTAGCAATGTATATTTCTCTCGCCGCAAGCTCCGTTGTTTTGTTACTTAATAGAATTGTTACATAGATTGCGTAGTTGCCTTTGTCTCCTGAGCTCCCGCCTTATTTCGTGGTTATACCAACGAGGTTCTTCACTCTTCTGGTTGAATTTGTGTGGAATATATTCATCGACTTCTTTACGTAGTATTTCGTTTACGTAATAATTTTGATGATTTCTAAGTAATCCCATGCGGAGAATTCAAATTAGCAATAAGATTTTCTCCGAAAGTCAATACAATCTCTTAAACGGTATGTAGGGGATGTACCACGGGTCACTCGGGGTTGATCTCAAGGAATCGTCGACGAATATCCCTTCATGTACTCGCACAGCAACAGCGTAAACAATGGGAATCCCTATGATATACCAGCAGATTAATCTTGAAATCAGCGGAAAAATGAAACTCTCGGATATCTAAATAGCGAACATGCTATGTGTCCCACTATATGCCCGGTGGAAATGCGACTGTGTCTCCCACTGTGTGTCCGGTAGAAATGCGGCGCCTAAAATAAGCCAATGCGACGCTACCCCCCTGACCCCCCACCTCCCCGTCCCTCACTGTCAAGATCTCGCCCTAAGGACCACCCGGGGAAATACCGAGGTTATCGTCCATGCATGCGGACGGAATATTTGTAAAAGACTTCACGCAAAGCAAAAGACAAGGAGAGAAAGAATAGGGGATGGGAATTATTGTTTCACCATCACGGTTTGAGAGACCGGCCTGTGTCTATTGACCACCCTTGTCCTCCTCCTTGGCTGCTGCATATTGGATTAACAATTTATGAAGGGTCCGGGTTTTTTCCCTCTCCCCCTTCGTCGGAAGAGACCTCCATCCCTGTGCTCCAGTAGTCACCATTGTGTCCTCAAATTCTTTGTATCCGCGCCGTGACCACTTTTCCCCCATTTTATTTTATAACCCTTCCGCCATACACCCTTCTTAATCGTTTCAATAAGGTTGGTGTCCTGTGTCCTTAGAACTCGGCTCATCCGCCGTGGAAAATCCCTCACGCTTTCGGTATATAACCCAACAAGACTGACCGCCAAACCCCTGCCAGGGAATCCCAGCCGGTGAGGGAGGCGGGGGTGAGAAGGGGATCCCTTTCTTTCCTCCTCCACCCCCATAACCGGGGGATGGAGAGAAGTTCGGGAGGGTTAGGGGGTGGGAATTGTCCGGTGGGCCTGTGGCACCTACTTTAAGCCACTGCGCCGCCCGCACCCACCTCCCCGTCCCCAACTGTCAAGCCAGTGTTTTTAAAAGCTTACGATAAACTAAGTTGACTAACTTAAGACGCCACAATAAAATCTTATCGGGGATCAATCTCTTTATCTTTCATAATAAGTAGGAGTTTCCAAGCAAAATAATTTTCAAAGAGTATTCACATGTATATGGGAGATGAATCCTAAAATTTTCTAAGTCTGCCTGACACAAGTGGGGAAGAGCACACGTTTACATTAGAAGTAGATGATAAACGAATGACGAAGCAGGCTTGACATGTGATTCATTGATATCTCGAAATCGTGATATTATTAATAAAAGTATTAACATAATTTTCAGTTACAAGAAATTATTTTAAAATATCTCATATTTCTCCGATAACGGAGATACTAAAAAGTTTTAATTTCAAATATTACACTTGTAGCCAGCTCTGAAATTATTATATTTACATTTTTCCTAGTTGTTACACGTTCCTGGTGTTGTCGTTAGTAAGTAATCTGTTTTTGAGACGCGTATGATGTTCGCTGTTATGGCATTCCAATAGTTCCATTGTTGCGCTGTTTCCAAGCCTACTTTGTAGTTATATCGTAAGGATTCCCCATTATTTACGCTGTTCCTATCGAGTAACGACGACGATACCCTGACATAAGTCCCGATTGGGCCCGGAACCATGAATGTGAACCGAAAGTCCACCCTCCACTTCACTTGAACTGAAACTATTCAAAAGAAGGAACGGTTCCGGAACGTTATATTTCGTTCAAAATTCTACTTTCGTTCCGTTAACGAAACAAGTCAAGCTGTACATAAAGTTTCATTCCGAACCGAAACTATAGTCGAAAAGGAAGCCTATAATTTCGTTCCGGAACGAAACTATATGCTAGGCTCCGGTTTCGTTTAACATCCCTGGGTATCACCTCAAGTCCAAATAGCATAACTTCAGCCACATTGGGTTGGGTATCAATCCATGAAACGATCGTTTCAGTTTTTGAAATACTCATAAATATTACGTAGTGTTAAATAGCTTGGCAGGATTGTCCCTTCTCCTGGGATCTGGGTTAATCTTTGGCGAATTCGCTGAAGCGTCTGAAGGGCGCGCAAACGGATTAATCGAGACTTTGTGATAAATTATTTTGAAAATGTTTGAAATTTTAAAAGTATGAGAAACATTGGTTTGCGTTTAAAAGTAAATTAAGTAGGTACCACGATCTCTATAATCATATTCAGTCATGCTTTGGATTTTTGATGGATATTTTTGTCTGAGAGATTGAAAGGGGTTACTATAATTACTGTTTTAGTTTGACTGAACTCGTTCAATACATTTTTCATGAATAAAGAACACTTTGATAGGATGTCTTATTTGTATTTTATCTGCATTTTCTAGGAATAAGTGACCTCTGGAATCGTCGAGTCGTATTGTATCTGTTGTCAGCAGTATATTTCCAATGCAATCGTTTTTTTCACAGATCGCCAATGTGAATGAAAGTGAAAATTTCAGCAGCTGTTTTGGTGTGCTGTTTCTTTTTGGTGAGAATGCTAGTACTACCGGTGAAGCCAGGCTATATTTAATGAGCGTCCGCAAAGTAATATTTTACTGAATCATACAAACCTGTGGTCTCGCCATTCCATTGTAAAAGCACGTAATAGAGTCAGATGGCGGCTGCACGAATTTTAGTGAAAGGAATTTTGCTCTCGTAGTTTATTGAATGTGGCGCTGTAATCGCCAGCTACCATTCTTGCGATAGCTCCTTTCATTGGTTACCATTCACCCTATAAGGTCGCTAAAGATGAGCTTATCCATAAATACGCGGAAATTCATCCATCACTTCTTGACATAAAAGCGTAGAGTCGTCAATGTTTCTCCTTACACAAGAGATAACCAATAGTTTAGTGGGGTCAGGCCGGTCTTGATTTCCATGGATATTACCCGCGTATTTAGAGATACGTCTCGTCATGTGCCGGCTGGGATGTGGCCTCATAAATATCTATTTCTGTACATATGCGTTTTGTTCATATGCGTATTTCATGACGTAATGAATTGTCGCCCAACTAACCAAATCATAAGAAGTGCAATGACGTCCAAATGATAAATGATGATTCAGAGGTGAGATTTCGAACGAATTTACGACAGGCGACGAAGAATTCACAGAGACGTAGCCCATAGGCCACCCACACAATCGGATTTGAATGCGATCGAATCATTTTTGGGAGGATGTGATCGATATAACCATTATATCAGAGAGAATTTTGACGCATATATTTATTATTATGGTTGAGCATAAATGCCAAATGCGCGCAACTTTGGCAATGGGTTCAATCCTATGTAACCGATGCCCATTAGGATGGAGTAAATACATATATATTATACTATAGTATTTTAAATTCCCACAGCTCTAAACACCAGGCTTATTTGCCTGACTTATTTTAATATTACTGATTTTCTGAGAGGTTAAATTTTTTTCTATTACATCATAATGCTTATGTCCAGTATTTTTCTTTTGCAAATACATGTGAAACTTTTTCAAATCTATTCTGAAACTTTAAATTTTAAATCTTGCATAATTGTTATCACTGTTTGTTATAATTGTTATATAATAACCTGTAGAGAATATTGTGTTTATTACAATCAGAAAGGTGCTTGTTTTTTTGCAGAAATTTCAATTATAAATATAGTATGACTGATTTACAAGCACATTTATCTCTTTATTACAGGCGACTGAACTCATGAGGCGAACAATTGAAAGATTCCTGAGTATCTTAGAAGATGGGGCATTTATTCCCAAAATTGATATCACCCTAACGGTCGATGGGTGCCGATTTTCCCTCTTCCCTGGAGAGGAGGAAGTTCTGGAATATTATGAATTTTTCCTCTCTAATGTAAGGTTCTTTTTCTCTTCTGTGATCCTTCAATTGATTATTGTATTGTTTATTACTGAGTCATATTTTGTCATCTATGGTAATGTTATTTAACACTATTATGCTTTAACATTAATATTTAATCAAAATCTTTTTTGGCTGCTGCTTCAAAAACTGTTATTTCACACGTTCTGAATCAGTAAAAGGCGGTACATTTTTTTACTAGTTATATATGTATTGGAATCAACAATAGTTTTTATATATTCAGACTTTGTTTATTGCAGGGGTCTCCAAACTTTTTTATTTGAGGGCCAAACTGAAAAATCTTAGTGTCAGGTTGGCAAAATACCCACACAGCACAAAACGTTTTATTCCCGCTTTTCTTACATTTTTGAAAGACGTTTCTTATCGGGGGAGGAATGATTTTTAAAGGTTCAAATGTCCGCATCAAATACGATTTTTTACGGTTTAAGTAACGTGTTATTCTCGTCCTAAAAAAGTTTTTCCGGTATCAAACACGTTTTTTTTACGGCGTCAAATACTTTTTCTTCCAGCGGTGCAAACGTCTTTTCCGGCATGAAAAAGCGTTCTATTTCTTGTTCAAATTGTTTTTTTCCTTCGGGCAAAAATCTCATTTGTCGTCCGCACGTCTTCTGGGTATTCGCCGCGTGCGTTGGTTTCACTGAACAAGTTTCGCTGACATTTCAGTCAGCATCTTCAAGCCGAAGTTTGAACGATTGGGAGATCCTGACTGTAATTCCAACGAATCTCCTGTCCTGTGCAGCAACAACAAAAACAAAAAGCAGGCAATACGGTTGAAGCTTAAAGACGAACAAAAAACAAGTATAGTACGTCAATTGGACAACCAAGAAATGCATTGAAGCCAACTCCTTTTCAAAAGAACATTGATACGATGTTTAGTGTTTTGAAAACATCTAGTCAATTTCCCCTCCATTCTCTTATCACTATGTATTGTCCAAAAAACATTGGGTACTCCAACATCAATGTCGATGATTCTACTTCACCAAGACACGGGCTTTTTTAATACGTTAATGAATAAAAACATTCACAAGAAATATGGTTGGTAATTTTGAATTAATTGAATATTACCATTAACCAATGATTAAAACAGGTTTTGGCAAAAAACAAATGCATTCGTACAAATAGATGGGGAAGAACAATCATTCACCTTATTAAGATTCCAGTCGCAGTCCTCATAAAAAAGAAAACACATTTAGAACTTGAGTCGACCACGAGGCAAAATTCAGCTTCAGATACTCTTATCCTCCAAAAATATTTTATTTTATTTTCATCAGGTAGGTTGGCTCTATTTGACTGATTTGACGGGCATCATTTTGTAGAGTGTTTGTTTACATATACATGTTGGTCCATATAATGCACTTCCAAAGTGTTTCTGTAAGTCATCACTCAATGAGAGGCAATGAAGAGAAAGTGTAAAAGTATACATTTAAAAATAAACAGTTCGTAATGGATGCGTAGCGTTTTGCTAATTGGCTATTAAAGGCATCAAATGTGTGCAGTTAGTTACTAAATCTGGGAACTGAAATGGGCTTGAATAACCTACCTGTAAAATCTACATTCTTCTGAAGATCTACATTCTTCTGACGCTCATTGAATTACATTATCAAGTTTGCATTTGCAGCTATGTCAGTTCAATTTGAAGTTCTGAGGGTGCATTTTCATTTTCACATTTAAATGGATTTTGGAATAGCTTTACCGATTCTGTTGACATTGCATCAAATCAAAGTCTGCAAAGTGGGTGTTAAATTCGTTGCTCAGTTTCACAATGGTATCAACCGCACATGACAATGGGAAAGGCACCTAGTTTCTCTTGTAAACTTCTTTAAAGTTTTAAAGTGGTCCAAAACTGTCTTCCCCTACTCGTTTTTAAAGAGTGAAAGTTTTGTTCTAAACAATATCATGTGTTGGAACAAATCTTTAACCAACGATTTTTGTCTTGAAGTTCCAAGTGAAAAAAATGAGGTGAATGGTAAGATCATTTGTAAATGCAAATTTCTAGAGCAGGTGATCATCTGAAAGCTCTTCCTTGGTTTTGGCCTGTTCAGTCATTGACATATTATTAGCTTGACAGCTCAAAAAATCTTTGTAGCGCTATTCCTCTGCTTAGTCAACATACCCAACCAGTTAGGCTGTCGACCAGGGTAGGGCCAACAGCCTAACATAGCTTCTATAGCTTAACATAGTTTTTCTTGGAGTTACAAATTCAAACACTCTAACTATGCTGTGGGATGATATTAAATCATCCTGATAAAAGATATCCTTAAAAAATTCGTTTCAAGTAGATAAAATTTAGAGGTAGCTCAAGACGTATAGATGAAATGAGGTTCAATTTTTGTGATTGGTGAAGAAAAATATCATATTGATCACATGATAAAAAACATATCATGCCAAGCTGCAGTCCTCACCGGGCTAAAATTCACTCCATTACTCCATTTTGACATATGTCCAACCGTTTTTCATAAATAAAATCTTTTTGCGGTGGCTCTTGCCATGTATCCCTCAAAACACTGAGCCTGGTGAGTGCAGGCTGCAGTCCTCCTGTGCCCATCGTAGTCTTCTGCCCTCACGTGCCTTCCCAAGCTAGAGTCAGGAGCAGTATTAATATATAGCAATATTCTGAAACTTTTCTGAATGTTTAGACATACTCTTCCCGTGTGTTGCAAGAGCATGCGTCGAACGTTGAGTTTCCGTAACACATGCAGATAGTTTTCAAGCTAGAATTAGTTTTCCACAGCAAGCTTGATGCGAACTTGCCACGACAACTTTGTCGTGACAAGCCTATGACAACCCTATGACAAGTTTGCCGTAAGTTTGCATGCTATCTGGGTAATATGCAGTAGAATAGTATGTTGACTTGCAGCACACTTTTTATGCAAACTTGCAGCACACTTTATATGCAAACTTGCAGCACACTTTATATGCAAACTTGCAGCAAGCTTGCATGAAGACTTGCAGCAAACTTGCAGCCCACTTTCGAAGCAAATTTGCAGCAGACTTGCATGGTGACTTGCAGCACACTTTCTAAGCAGGGAAAGTCTAGCAAGTGAAAATCAAACATAGTGCAAACTTGCTGCAAACGTACGTGCTATCTGGGATATAAATTGGTCCACTTACAGACAACTTGAGGACCCCCAAAATTTACAATCCCTACAGGATCAACTGTTTGCTCCAATTAATGCCTGCTTAAGTAAGCATTTACTCGGTAAAAGATTCTCGCGTGTGATGCATTAGCTGTACTGCACACGATATGAACCTAGAATGTCTTGATTCCAATCAGCATCAGCCATCTAATCCAAGCCAGCAGAGTGTAAGGGAAATACAATTTTATTTATTTGTCAAAAAATAAATGAAAAAATTGCTTGGCACAGAAAATTACTTTTCAAATTTCAAATGGTGAATTAGTGCTTCAGACCTGTACAATTTATAGAAGAACTTACGGAATTTTATATGATAAATTTCCTTATGTAAGTATTACTACACTCTGCGGAAAGATACATAATTGTGGCGGGGCGCGACAATGTACGACATGTCGCCGGAGTGGCGTGAAGTGGCGGCGCGCGGGTGGAAGCGACACGGCGTCGCATAAGCCGGGGGGCGGCCAGTGCACTCAGGGCTCGCGGGCAGTTTGGCGGTCTCGTGGAGTCTTTTCGCGTGACTATCGCAGTTACAAGCTATTTCGGCCTTCCGACTGTGTGTTCCGGCGTTTTGGAACTATGGAGACGGTGAAGATCGGGGATTTAGTGCGTACCTTCAACGGTGAGGGAGATGTCGTTCAGTGGTTGGGAGTTGGTGACAAAGCTGAAGGACATCGGGGACCTGGCGACGGTCATACCGATGTTCCTGGGGGGGGGGGGGACAGCGTTCGCCGTGTACCGCGAACTCCGGGACAAAGAAAAGAAGAATGCACAGGGGATTAAGGGCTCTGCGTGCGTCGTACGCCGTTGACGCCTTCCAAGCGTATGAGCAGATCGCGCAGCGTAGATGGAGTGATGAGCCGGTCGACGTTTATCTGACCGATTTAAGACTCTTGGCAAGGCTGGCGGGTGTAACCGCGGGACAGCTGCTCAAGCGGGCGTTCGTCGTGGGACTGCCGACAACAATATCACGGGAGCTGAGGGCGCTGCCGGGCGTCGAAACTATTGCATTGTCATCTTTACTGGACCGGGCTTGTGCGTTGATGGCTGAGTAGCAGGATCCCCCAGGCGTTGCAGCTGCAGCCATGAAGCGGAGGGAGCCGGTAACGAGGAAACGATGTTATAAATGTGGTGGCCCACATCTGATAAAATTTTGTGCCGCGGATACTAAAACTTTATCGTGTTGGTCATGCGGTGAGGCAGGGCATGTGTCTAGGGACTGCCCCACGAAGGGGGGAAACGTGAAGGGAGGAGCTTGTGTGCCGAAAGCTCTTCCCGGTCAGAACTGTCGGCATTGCCCATAGTCAATGTTTACGTGGACGGAGAAAGGGTGCGTGCTCTCGTGGACACGGGGTGCTCTCGAACGGTGTTGTCGACCACTGTCAAGTGTGCGGTTCGCAACAACGGCAGTCATTGCGGACTGATTGGCACCGATGGTGACCAACAAACGAGTGATCTTTTTCAACTATAACTGTGATGAGATAGAAAGTGTCGCGATAGCCGAGCCTAAGGCGATCGTTGTCGAGGACCAAGACTTATGGGAGCGATTCGACGGCGAGAAGTTGGGGTTGTCTGCTGGGTCTGGAAGGAGGGACCTGTAGGCATCTAAACCGTAGGGAAATCCGTAGGGAAGGACCCGTAGAGGGATCTAACAAACAAAATTGCCGCATACGCCAACATGCCAAAACCGGAAGTGAAGGAAGCGCACGACGAAGAGGTCAAGGGTTGGATTAAGCGCGGGTGGCTGAGACCGTGGCAGGGGGAATGTAGTGGGGTGATACCGTTACTGGCCGCCGTGCAAAGGTATAAATAGGTCTGACCAGTCATGGATTACCGCGAATTGAATGAGCACGTTCAAAGTCACGTCGGCGAGGACGTGGCTGTGTGTGATGAGACGCTAAGAAGGTGGAGGCAGCTCAGTGAGCCTCTCAAGGTGCTGGACTTAAGATCAGCATGCCTGCAGATCCAAGTCGACGAAAAACTATTGAAGCATCAATTGATACAGTATGAGGGAACCGTGCATTGTCTTACTATGCTGGGCTTCGGGTTGAATTGTGCGCCCAAGATGATGACGAGGATAGTGAAAAACGTCTTGTCGCTTGATGAAAAGGTGTTTTAAATGGGAACTGATACATAATTATATCGACGACATCATAGCGGATGAGTCTGTGGTGTCGGCCGAGGAGGTAGCCGCCCATCTTCGAAAGTACGGGATGGAGACAAAACCGCCAGGAGAGCTGGAGGGCGGGCGCGTTCTTGGGATTCAGCTAGAGTGAGATTCCGATGGAAAGCTGATCTTTCGGCAAGAAAACGTGGTCCCTGAGTTAGAACCGCAAATGGAGCCCACCAAAAGACTCTTGTTTTCCTTATGCGGGCAGCTGGTCGGGCACTATCCTAGATGTGGGTGGCTGAGAGTGGCGTGCAGCTTTCTAAAACATGCCAGTGTCGGCGAGACATGGGACTCCTACGTGGGTGACAAGGCCAAGAAGATGATGAGCGAGCTGCTGCAGAAGGTGAGCGCTAGTGATCCTGTCAGAGGGGTGTGGCATGTCCCTGCAAGTCACGAAGAGGGTAAGGTGTAGTGTGACGCGAGTTCACTGTCTGTTGGAGCGGCAGTAGAGATTGGAGGGGAAGTGGTGGAACATATGTCGTGGTTACGAAAGAGCATGGACGTTTGTCACATAAATGTGGCAGACTTGACTCGATCATTAAGGGACTGACACTGGCTTTAAGGTGGCAATGGAATAAGATCGAGTTGATGTCAGACTCTGCCACTGTGGTGGGATGGGTGATGTCTTCATTGACGAAAAGCCAAGGCATCAAGGTGTCGGGCATGTCAGAAATGTTAGTCAAAAGGCGGTTAGGTTTGATAAGACAGCTGCGGGATGAATACAGTCTGGAGCTCCTCATCACGTACGTTAGGTCTGGCGACAACAAGGCGGACGAGTTAACTAGGGTCGACCGCGGTGGCTCCGGGAGAGTGTAGTGGCTGTGGGAGTCGTTAGGGAACAGAGCGTTGAGGAGCTTCATGCTCCGCATCATTTTGGGATTGATCGCACTCTTCACTTGGCCCGACTCGTGCGTCCGGAGGTCCAGAGGAGCGACGTGTAGGAATGTGTGAAATCGTGTATTCAGTGTCAAACGATAGATCCGGCGGGTGGACGTCACACCCCTGGGGAGCTGGAAGTCGACAAAAATTGGGAGTCGGCTGGCCGTCGATTCGACGCATGTTGAACCGAAGTGCTACCTTACAGTTATTGACTGCGGACCGGGTAGGTTCTCCATATGGAGGGAAGTCGATTCAGAAAACTGCCAGGACGTTGTTCCTAATTTGCAAGAGATTTTCCGAGAGAGGGGGCCTCCGGATGAGGTTCTGCTCGACAACAGCAGAGCGTTCCGCTCGCAGCAGGTGAAGGACATGTGTGGGGAGTGGGGGGTCCGACAGCGATTTAAGGCAGTGTATCGACCGTCGGGAAATGGCATAGTGGAGAGAAACCATCGGACTATAAAGAGGATGGCGGCCCGTAGCAAGAGTGATCCGTTTTGGGCAGTGTTTTGGTACAACTTGGCTTCTCGTCAACCTGGAGAAGAGAAGCTGGCACCGGCCAATTCGGTGCACAGCTATTTATGGCGTCACCCGTCGGTGCCCCCTGCAGCGATGGAAGGTGTTGGAGAGAATCCGACGCTTAGGAGTGGAAATCGTGTGGTGGTAAAGCCGCCTGGAGCAAGATGCACGACGAGGTGGCAGCCTGGCACAGTGTCATGTGTTGTTAGCGATAGTACCGATGAGGTGAACAGTGTGCCATAACATGTGTTGGACATTAGAAAACTGCCAGATGACGGCCGAAGGTGAGGCAAGGTCAGTGGGTGTGCGGCGCCGTGGCGAGACTGGCGCGCCGACACGTGCCACAAACTTGCGAGAGCTGTTCCACGACAGCGACGATGATGGGTATGAGTGGGGTGTCGATGATGAAAGCACAAATGGTGATGGCAGTGGGGGTCCGGAGCCAGAAGCGCGGGGTTGGGGGAAGATGGGGGGAGGAGGGGGGCTTATCCCCGAGGGGTTTGGGCCGGGACTCCAGGAGGGGAGGACCAGGCGATCACCTTGCCTGGTTTGATGATTACAGCTGGTGATGCGGACATCAGGATGGCGTGTGGCGGGGCGCGACAATGTACGGCATGGCGCCGGGGTGGCGTGAAGTGGCGGCGCGCGGGTGGAGGCGGCACGGCGTCGCATGAGCCGGTGGGGGATGGGGGGCCGGGGGGAGGGGGGCAGAGTCAGTGCGCTCGGGGCTCGCGGGCAGTGTGGTGGTCTCGTGGAGACTCTTCGCGTGACTGTCGCAGTTACAATAATATAGCCTCTATCCAGATGATACTGCTCTTCAACTGGTGGACTTATGCAAGTCTTTAATAGTGTTTCGATAATGAGCAGCACTCAGAAGTATGTCCTGAAAACAATGTCAATTAGAAGTAAATGCTTTTGTTTAAAGTTTACATGGATTTGATAGCATGTTCAGCGTGATTATTCACAATGTATGAAGCCTTAAGGTTATCTTGACTGCTTCAATTGTTTCTGAGCAATGTCCCCAGATCTTTTTCCAAAAAGTCTTTCTGGAAACTGAATACTCAATAGAAAGACTATTTATTTAGATATACTCTGCCAGCTTTAACATATTACATTCTTCTAATTTATTTGGTAGTCATTTTTTGGTAGGCAGAGAGTGGGTACGCCCCATTTGTTTTTCAAGTAGGTTATAAATGTCTTTGTCTTCAAATGGACTTACATTTACATAAAAAATTGTCAACCATTGCTTACTGAGATGCCATGACTGCCTACTTAATTTCTTAAGAGCAATGGATATAGTTGAACTGTTAATGCTCCAATACTCTTTCATTCAAATGATAAGTTCCAAATCCTTTTCTGCTGCCCCTGGTGTGTCAGTGGTTATAAAAAACTACCTACTGAAGCAAAGAAAATATTCACAGCTAGAAGTCCCTTGCTTTCTGTCTCTGTTAAACTAAGCAATTTTTGTAAAATCCATTTTTGAATGAGAGCATAGCTTCTGCAGGGTGTCCCAGTTTTCCCAGTCCCAGCAGGGTGTGAGTTTTCAAGAACTTCTTGTCTGCTTCATTTTTATTTTGTCTAGATCATTTTCGGTTAAATTGTTGAGCAATTAGCAGGTTTTTTTCATTCTATTTCTTACCATTTTTTTGTTATTGCTTAGAGAATGGGCGGAGTTTTTCTTTAGTAGTATCTACTCACTGTAGAGTACACCCCAACTTCATTTTTTCAATGTATTCTTAAATAATAGGAATCTTGGGCTTATCAGTCTAGAATGGAATGACAGACCTTATCATTACTTTTGAACTCGTAGGCACATTTTTTGGATTATGTGGTGATGATAGAACACTTGCAGCCCTTCACTAATCTTTGACTCTTTATTTCATGGGAAATAGTTCCAAGTTCCAAGGAAACCAATTATTTACACTAGAACTACAAGTCAAATCAGAATTCATTGTTAAAACAATATAGAAAAGAAAGTTGACTCCAGATCACAACTACCCTCTGCTCTAAATCGTATTTAACTATTATTATTGTAATAAAAATCCTGTGAAGATTGTAACTTTTTTGTATCACCGGCAGTCTGTAAATATCACCGAATGGTAATTACTTCCTCGACTCTCCGTGAGGTGGGCATAGGACTATAAAGAGTACAGGAGGAATCAGCTGACCAGGACTGAGGTCAATTTTGTTATAATGGTTATTTGCAAGATGGAAAACTCGAAGTATTAGCGCAAGTTTGAGAATACGAAAGTAAACCTTTGAGTGGACATTTAAAAAAATAGTGACATTTAAGAGACCCATCAAGGCTTAGCGAGAGCGCTTAACACCACTTCCCATGAGGAAAGATCACACTATGAACACAGAGAGGTGTTCACTCTATCTGACAGATTTGAAGCTATCCGGAACGAGCCACGGAGTTCCACTTTTACGGAGTCACCTGCAATGCACAATTGTGTGAAATTTCTCTTAGAAAAAATCTGGTCCCTTAAAGGTCACCAAAATCGTCAGGGGAAGAGGACGCCTCGGTAGCTTAACTGGCTAAAGCACTCGGCTGGAAATAGAGGGATCCGGGTTTGAATCCCGGTCAAGGCAGATGATTTTTTTTCTCTGTGGAATTTTGCACAATTGTGTATTGCAGGTGACTCTGTAAAAGTCGAACTCCATGGCTAGTCCCGGATAGCTTAAAATCTGAGAAGTTGATTTTGAAAATACAAGAAAGAAGAAACCACACCCTACTTCCAGCATGTGGCACCAATGAGTCACACATATAATAGGGGGAATTGGGTTCACGGGGGTATTGGAATTGTACTCCCTGGCCTAGTGCTCTGGCTGACTCTACTCTAGAACAGAGTGCTGCTCCCTTTTCTGATGCAGCAGTCCTAATTTTCTACCACACCACGGTGTACCAATTGCTCGATAAAGTTGTATGTAAAACTATTACTCAAGAAGGCTTTAACTTTGTTGGCACCACCTCCTCAGTTGCAGTATCAAAACTGATCATTACATAGCTATTGATGGCCTTTAAGTTTTGTAGTCTGGCTGCCAGATGAAACTCCCTCACAGATCGTCAACTGTAGTTTGGACACCCCTGGTTTATTGTTGTTTTCAAGGAAAAAGGAAAAAGAAAGTTAGCTTCAAGACCTTAAATTCTGGCCCACCCCACAATGGTGCTGTGAGATGTTAGGGAATTTTGAAATGGAAGTGCCGCCAGTAAGATATACAGCTGTAAAAATGGTATTTTCATCTGAGGATCATGCACATATCCTCCATTATAGATGTTAACTTATGCCATTCTTATGTATGTGTATCATCTCCAATAATATAAGCATTCATGAATATGTACTTATCTTCTTCCTCAGGTAAAAAGTCGATTCAAGGAGGAGTTACCATCATTAGAACAGTATGTTTTGGGTCACAGTGTCACACCTCCCTACATAGAGGTCCAGTTGGAACTGAGCATTTGGGAAATGGCAAAAATAAAGCTAAAAAGATTATTAGAGATACATTTTGCAGAGCTTCATGAATACGTTAGTGACATGGGTAAGTTATAAAGTTGGCATTGTTTCAATAAGTAGTTAATCACCTTCAATTGAAGTATATGAAACATAAGTTGATATTACTTTTCAGAAGACATATATGGCTTCATCATTCACCCTGAATGGATCCAGGAAGAAATATTATTTTCAGCCTTAAACATGAGCTATGAGCCTTTGTTTGAGAAGAGAATGCTTTATCAAACTTATGATGATATACTTTATGCTCTGGGAATTTCACAATTCAATTTCGTCATGTGTCAGTATGTATAATTAATCAAGCAATAATTTTTATTTGCATGCTCTGCCTTGGAAGGCTGTACATTTAAGGAATAAATGCAGTAGAGCACCAATTATCTGTGCTAATGGAGGAAGAATGCCAATGGGATCTTCAAAAGTAATGGAAAATCCACCCATGTTCAATTTAGTGGCAGTTGTGGCCAGTGTCAGCACCATGCTTTCTCAAAATCTTCCACACACGTTGTACTGAAACACTCACATTTGAAATACAATCCCATTCAGCAGGCAATTGTACATTATTTACATCTCCAAAAAATTTTGCCAACTAAAATTGATGTTTGTTTGTTACATTCAGTAAATAACTCCATCAATTCTTAGAACAATGTGTGGTGAATCTCATTTTAAGACATGCAATGCATTCCATTTTTATACATTTGTTATATTTATCCATTATTAAGAATTTAAATCCATTGATTGTCACAATGTGTTACATTCATTAAGAGGAATCTGACTGTCCCAATCTGCAAAATTTGCTTCGTTTTTTTTTTTACTTCTGACACTTTTGTCAAGGTAGCTTTGAACAACTACCATTCCTCTTAATGTTATACTTCTACCCTAAGTGATGGGTATTTCTTCACGGGTGATCAGTGATCATCCCTCAGGACTTCCAAGTCCCTTATGTGTGTGCTTACTCAGTGATGGCCACCCTTGCTGATTGCGGCTGAGTAAGAATAAATCCCACCTTTGAAGTAAAGAAGTCTAGGTCACCAACCACCCCAATTTCCTAATGCATAATGGTACCTACCTCCTCATTGCTTACTTCCCACCACTGCTAGCAAATATACCTCTTGGATGCCCTTTTAACTGTCTTCAACATCTTAGAAATGTCAAATGCAAAACGATCTGCTTTTCCCAGAGAATTAGAATTTTAAAATCAATTATATTCCTGAGGAAAACTTAGTACAGTAGAAGGCCGCTATAGTGAGTTTGCACAAAATTTGAAGAATTGCTTGTTATAATCCACCCTCATTATAATAGTCCAGCTATTTTAGCAATGCTAACACCTTAAATCCTTGCAATCAAGTTTGGGAAAAACTGAACTAATGGGTATTTGGAGCAATATTTCTGTAACTGTGTCAAACATTAGTGAAATTTCAAAGTATGCTGGAGAAAAAAATGGTCAACCAGTATCCGATTTAATTTTATTCCAAATTTTCCACATACTGCCTTATCTCTTGTGAAATTAAGTGAGAATTTCCCGAGGAACTATAACCTGAGAAATATAGAATACAATGGTTAAATGCTATTGAAGGTATAAAATGGTCGAAAATGCCACACGGAAGTGGAGCGAATATACTGGAGGGTAAAAGTGAATGAGAAAAATGCAACTAATGAACACAAGTAATGCTATATCATTACTGTTATAAAAATTAGTGAAATTAGTAAAATGTAGAAGATTTCATCACCCTGGGGTTGGCCCCTTCCAAATCTTGAGGAGACTGCCCAATGCCATCTACGGGGTAAGAAAGATCGACAATCCTCGACCTCGCCTGTTCGTACACTTTCACCTTCTTAAAAGGAGGGAGAAGAGACGATGGAATGGGACGGTGAGACAATAAATGGGCCGGAAGAAACCCAAGCTGGGGAAGAAAGACCAGGGACCACCAGCTAGGGTGATTGGAGGATAATCTCCATACCTCGGGAGTCACTCAGGTATTCCGAATGCGAACCCATTCAGGCACTGTATCCCAGACGGATGACGATGGAGCCAGAGAGGTTCCAGGCCGGGCTCTGAAGGATGGGGAAGACCAGAGGGACCTTTGTCCTTTCTTTACATTTCCATTTGTTGTAGGCAGGTTGAGGAGGAACATGAGCGGTAGGCCGACGACACTGCAGGTGCCACCAAAGCTTGAATGGATATGATCACGGGGGCTCGATTCTTTCAAAGGGGGAGACAGTGTAATGGGTGGAGCCGAATGTAATGGAGGGAGCTGAAGTTGGCAGGTGCCCTGGGAAAACCCTGTCTCTATGGAGGGTAGGGGAGGCCTCAAAAGGTGGTAAACCTCTGCAGGAAAACTTTTTGTACTAGGACGATAATGCATTCATGCTTGAGCTCAGGAAGTGAAATGGGTGTTTTCCTCACCAACCCTAACTTGTTCTATGAACCGATGCTACAATATCTTTTAAAATTATCATGTTATTGTTGACTGCCATTGTAGGTCATTTGAAACCCCTGTCATAACTCAGATAGTTTCGAAGTGTACAGCATTATTTTTTTATCAATATACCAGGGTGCACTTTGATGGAAAACTTCAACTTTGCTTGTATATGCATGAACGCATCTCTGTGCTCAACATTTCTCTCCTTGCAATACTACACTTGATGCCCTACAATAGCTGATAAGGGCAATTCATAACTGTGTCTGAATGCAAATTATGCCATGATTATTTTTTCCAAAATCATTCACCCCTCCATCGCTTCCTGTTCTGGCATTGTCCCCCATGCACTCTCCTCCTTGTTCCCCTCATTCACCCCTCACCAAGGGAACCCCACCCTCAAGCCATTTGTTAATCCCATCCGTTCATCCACACCCAGCCTTTCTCCCTTAGTTCCTTTTCTTCCTTTCTTTCCTAGTGATTCAGTCATAACAAAAGCAGCCCTTTCCTGTGCTATTCCCTCCTCTCGTTCCACTCCTTAGGGATACCCAACATTCTCCTACACCATTGGCCTACTCTTTCTGTGACCAATGCATGGTTGATGCAGTGAGCCCTTACCCCCATTCCCCATGCCATGGGGAGTCTCATGCAACCACTGGCATCCTTAAGCTCTTAAAACCTAACTTCTCTCTCCTACTTCAGTCTCCTTTCTTCCACTTTTCCTTTCTACCCAAAAATACTTGGCCAACCAGCTATAAACTGATCTATTCATGGATCTGACAATTTATTCCCTTGAAGACAATTTGTCTGCAGCGTTTTTGCACCTCAATATCTTTAGAAGATATCTCAATATCTTTTGAAGATATTGAGATGCAAAATCTAATCTAATCTGCATCTAATCTTTTTTCTTTGAATCATACTTGCTGATGTTTGTCTCACTTTGCTCTTGATTTTCAGCCTGCTACAATTGGATACTGTGCAATATTTAAGGAAAATAGCTGTCACATACAGAGATTTTTACTCCTCATTAGTAATGTGTCTACATGAAAAAGAAACTGAAAGGTATGTCGAATTATCTGGGAGATTTTTATATCAAATGAGTGCATGATGTCAGATGAGTCAATTCCCAATTATAAACTTTTTCCCAAGAAATTGCTTTGCATGTTTATTAGTCCTTGTGTATGGCGTTCAATGGTAAAATGCTGAAACTATAATCCATAAACCCTAGGGTGAATTTTTTTAAGGTGTCAGCAGAAATTTGTTGTAGTTACTGTCTCAGTTTCCTTAATATGCAATGATTATCCCCTCTCTAGGATGGTGAAAGCTTTTGAGGATATCAAATTACTAGCTGAAACAACTCCCATGAATCCAAAATTTCTTGTTGTTACTGGGAAATACATGCTATCATTGCAGCCTGGGGATTTCATGGTTGGATTCAAAGAAAGAGTCCTGAGGATTGCTGAAATGTTAGAAATACTTATGGGATGGACTAATTTTACTGAAGAAGAGATGGCATTTTTCACCAGGGGCATCATGTGCTACATGGAGACACTAAATATCAGAAAACAGTACAATAAGGCAAGTTCACCATGATCTGCATTAGGTAAAGGTATTTGGAATGCAGTAGAACCTCTATTTTATGAAGTTGAAGGGACCAAAAAATTTGAGCTTTGTAAATCAGAGGGTTTGTAAATTGGAGGTTATCTTTCAAGCAATCGAAACCTTAACAATCCCAGTCCAGTTTCAGTAGTGCGCATCAGAAAGCTAAATAGGATTAATAGGAAGGTAATATTTCAATAAAATGAATTACACATCCAGTTAAATGTTTAATGCAACAAAAAGAAAATAAGCGTACATTTCTTACATATAGTGGCATATTTTTTATGCTCTCCTTAACAAAAAATTAACAGAGAATTCTGTCAGTTTTCAATTGAGGATGATAACCTATCTTTGAAAAATACACAGAGGAATATAGTTTTCATATTTCTTTAATGATCATGGCAAGAGTTAAGCTAAAAAATTGAATTTCAAGTGTACAACAAACTGTGTTTGACCTCCTGTACTTCTTATATTTGAAAGTAATCATCAATTTTTGTGTTTTTGGAAGTTTCTATGAAGGATGCAGTGATGTTTTCAATAGCTGAAAGGTGATCATTGAAGGAATGAGGTACACCATCAGCATACAGCTGAAAATTGTGAAGGATTTTTATAGCATGACTTAATTCATCCCTTGTAGGGGGAGAAGGTGCTTCTGGGTCATCTTCACAGCTTGCAGAAGAGCTTTCTAAGCTCACTTCTTCCTCATGTTCTTCATCTTCACTTAATGCATTGCAATTACGCGTCATCACATCCAAGCCACACTTGACATATGGCTCAGCATGAGAGGATGCATATGGAATGTATTGCTTTAGTTGAACCATTTCTTGAATAAGGAGATCCTCTAGTGTGGGAACCTCCACTAACTCCTCTGTCTCTGGAACTAATGTGTCACCAAAACCAGCTGATCTCCAACAGTTGGAAATAATTTTTGTGGTGGCACTGTCCCTTGCTCTGGCAAAACCTTGCACAGCTTGGAGCAGTCCATTGAGGCACATCATGCACATTAGAGGCTTGATCTGCCACAAATGTGGGGGTCGGGTTGGTGTGGTGGCTAGAGTGCTGGCTAACCATACGGGCGGCCAGGGTTCAAATCCCTGCAGAGGTGGATTTTTTTCAGAGGAAACCCGATCCCTACTTGAGTGTCTTGTGGAGGGCACTTCAAGTACAGAACTCCGTCTGTCGGATGAGACGTTAAACCGTGGTCCCCTTGGCGCCTTTCGTTAGGAGCAGGCTAATGCCAACGCTGGGTTTCTATCCACCCTTCTTCCCTCACCTATCCCCTATGGCACAAATGACCATAGCAGTCGGTCGCCTCCCCAAATATCCAATCCAATCCTGCAACAAATGTATGTGTACTAAAACTCTACTGATTGTAATGCGAATATACTTTCAATGCAATTAAAAACTATGCAGTTCTAAACTTGTCAAATAATAATGTTAGGGTTGAAATCAAACTAATTTCTATAACTGGTAATAGTCATCCGCTCATTCAGGAAAAAACAATTGATATCACGTGAAATTCTCTGTGTGCAGTTTATTGTTCAGTGAAAAATACCAGTTCACCAACGATAAGCTGTTGCGACGAGTCACGTCCGCATTTGTTCACGGAAAAGTTAAGAATATCCTCAATTCCGTGTGAATACAGCCGTTGCTCACTAAGAATCGCACCAAAGACTATAAAACACAACTTGATCGGGCTTCAGAAACTACCCATGCTACCCCTCAACAGCATTCTCTTTTTTGTCACGTTAGATGGGGCTGGTATTCCTTGCTAGGTTTGAAATGTAACATTCTCCGAATGTTACATTACAACGGAAAGGCAATGGACGGCCAGCGAACGAAAAATAATGAGGATTCCTATTCCAGTTTCTCCCTAACAGTTATGAGAATTCCCTGACTTTTCCAGAAATTCAAAATTAATAAAAAAAGGAATACCTAAACTCATCCGTGCATTAAATTCTGGAATTTATCTGAATTATGTGCTATGTATTACCATATGTATTTAGAAAATTCAAAAGAGCAATACCAAATATAAAAAAAATGAAGTAGGTATTGGTGGAAAATTGAGCCCCGTAATTCATTAAAAAGACGTAATTGATGAGGAAGGGTTAGTAAACTGACATTTATAAAGTAGTATATATATTATCTTATGAAAGGAAGTTATGTTGCATAAAGGTTGTCATAAAGTGATGATGTTAACCTTGGAATTACTACGTGCATGCAACGTTTTCCCAACGCACAATTGTGACGGTAACCTGCATTGAATGTTGTGCTCGTTGTTGCAATGTTTTGGCAACGAACTCTGCTACTGGGGTTATGCCACTTCAAAGGAAAAAGAAGTTAGAAGTAACAGTGGCATCAAGCGTCTAAGAATTAGTGTGGTTGGTGGTGTTGACTTGTTTTCTCAAGAGCAAGCTTAGTGAGCACACAAGTTAATGTGACTGGTAACCCTGAGAAGTGACTTCTTATCCCTGTGTAACACCTTGGTTAGCTACAGCTTGGGATAGAGGAGTCAGATTCCTACGAGTGTAGTCATTCAAGTGTGTGTCACCTACTTAGACTGAAGTCTGAAATGTAAAAAATACGCAAGGCAAATTTAACCAACCGGCATAGCATGAGATGCATCACAATTATCGTATCATGTTGTGAATATGAATGAAAGCACAGTAACTGGTTGGTTAACACCATATATGGTAGGTAAAATTGTGATGCCTTGTGCTTATGAGAATAAAATTCACCAATCAATTGATATTTATTTTAGTTGAAGAAAATGTTTTGGAATGAACAATCACCCTTAAGAGAAAAATCTGAATAAAATTGAGTATTTTTATGCAATAAGCACAAAAGACTTAGAAAGTCCGGTGCTGAAACCAAAATATTTGGATTTTATGATGACAAATAAAATTTAATTTGATGCTTGTCAAATTAAAATGAGAAAGTGAACCCAAAGATACATCAGTTTTATTAGTCTTTGCTTAATGTTCATCATTTTATTTGTATCTTCATAAAAAAATGTAATACTAAAATGTGCATTCATAAATTTATTTCCCGTTGAACAAATGTATCAGATTTGACTTAGACTGAAACTGCTTATTTTAAGTATCATTTCTATTTTATTATTAATTTTATTTCCAAAAAGCAGGATGCAAGATTTGAAGGGTTTAAAGGATTCGAGAATCTTTTCGGATTTGGGTTTGGATTCAAGAAAATTTATGATTCATCCTGCTTCTAGATGTAATTGAAAAAATTATGAAAATTTTGGAAAAAAAAGTGCAATGAATCCCTCACAAATATTGTGCCTGGCATTATTTGTGAGAGGTTTTATGCCAATATTATTGTGTCAATAGGTATGAGGATTGTTATTTTGTTCTTTACCTTTAAAATTTTTTCAATGCTTCATAACGTAGCAAATTTATGAATGTGCATAGAATGTGTAGATAACTACAAGCTGCACTGTGCTACAAATGCCTTTAATTGTGGATGTTATTTTGTTGCAGGATTATGATCTCCACAAAGCAAAGTTTGAGGATAATCTATATAATCAAAGCCATGTTCTTAGTGATAAACTTGAAAAAATGCTGCCAAAAATAGATACATTTTCATATATGAATGATCTGAACAAGCTGGAAGTGTACAAAGAGGTATGTAACCAATGCTTTTATTTCAGGTTTTAATGTAAGTACCGATAGATCCTAACTGAGGTAAGTGAAGAGTTCTATGGCATCCTACGTGTCTGTAATTTTAAGTATGTCTCACATGACCTTCAGAGTAACCTATCTCGATGGGTGGATGCATTCATAAAGCCGGTTATGGCATCACGAGCAATTGTGAAATCATTTTGAATGATGGGTCAATGTAGATAGTGGCCAAAGTTTTTTTTAACAATCCCTCAAATTATATCAGCAATGAATTCATTTTTTGACCCAGTCATCAGAAATTGTTAATTATGTATATTGCATTGAAGTATGAAACGGAGTGTCATTGTGTGTCATCATTTGATGCATTTCTTAGTGCATTAATATTTTTCTAAAAAATCAATATTAAAACTTGATCATTGGTGCTCAATGGAGATCATGCTTCAGATCACCAGTGAGAATCTATCGGGAAAAGACATTTCCTATTGATGACGTAAAAAATAATTGTAATGCCTTTTTAAAATTACTTAGGATACCCTAAGTTGATGTGAAATCAATGATTAATCATTACAAATTTGACAGCAGCTGGGAAAGAACTTGTGGAATACTACGAAATAGGACCTTACTCATAAATCTAATGTCTCTTCTTGCAGATTGCATTTGTTCAGTACCCTTTCCATTATCTCATTAGAGTCTAATGTCATTATAATGAGGGTAACATTATCAACATCCAACCATTTCTCAAGTTCATAGCATAGTATGTTTAATACAGGATGGCATCATTCAAATGCATGCCATTCATCCTGATATTTTGTTTTGAAGGATTTTTATTTTTGTGTTATTTTAACTAAGTAATCCTTTGAGCACATCTTCATCACCAATTATCTATCTTTAAAGATTCCTGGAGGCCATAATGTTCACCATTATCATCAGAAAGTTTGATTTTTCAGCTGCCCTAGTAGCAAATAATATCTATACAACATCTGTACAATATCCAAAATATCCAACCATAACATCCATACAATATCCAAATTTCATCCAAAGACATTGTATGGATATCTATACAATATCCGAAGTTGCCGCCAGTTGCCATCCACACAATATCCAAGTCGGATATTCGCTGAAAAAAGGGCCCTTGTCAGCTCTTTCATATCTTTTTGCTATTAATCTACTTTTGTGATTACATTTCCTCTTTGAAGATAAGTCACCAGTTTGAAAAAGTATTTCATTCCCTTGGGAAAGGAATTAATTGAAGTAAAAACATTTATATAAGTACAGCGTTTTGCATTGCAGTTTAAATTACTAAAAGGTTGATACTGATTGATGATTTACTATAGAAGTCACCTATAGCAGTTATAGTCGCCAATGATCAGGTAGAATAACTCTTATTGGCAAAGTATTGTTAGATTAACTATACCTACATCATTTTCATTAACTGAAATTGAAAAGTTTTTGAATGAAAGTGAAATGAATCCCAAAATGAATCGGACCCATTATAATTGGCAGCATTTCTACCTTATAAGGGAACAAACTGAATAATTGGAATGTTAGACGATCTTGAAACGTGCATTCTTAGAAACACATTTCCTTTGGTATTTTCTAAGTCGCCACTCCGGAATCGATTATTGAAATATTAAGTCCAGAAACCGGCTTAGTGTCTAAAAAACACTTTCCGCATAAAGGTGTTCAATCGCTTCAGACGACCACGAAACATGTTTAGAAAGTATATTTTCCTATGGTTTTTTTCACCCTTCAACATTATTGCAACTTTTTGTGGTTACTGGGTTAATATCCATGTAATATCTATACAACATTAAATGTGGACATAATGCTTTTTGGATATTGGTAAGCCTTTATGGATATTGTATAGATATTACTTGCTACTAGGGTGGTTAAGTGACACTAATTTTTTTCCTGATAACATGCTAATTCTCACACTGTTGTTGTCTTTGCAAATTTCAGTTTTTTATTTTAACTTAAGATGGCAAGTTTCCACTTTCATCTCTGATATTTGTTCTTAGCCATCAGCCATTACATAGTGATAGTTGAAAGTCGACCAATGCAACAATTGGAACAAAAAATGTGTTGAATGTTTATGAATAATTATATGCTGCAGATAACTATTGTGTGTTTGACGCATAGTTATGACCCTTCACTTGTGATATGCATTTCTTGTCTCAAAGCCATTAATGTGCTGTCAGGATGGCCTTGAATCATTTAATATTCATCAACTGCTATCACAATATTTTTATTGTTTTATTTAAACTCAATGTCTCTTAGCAACAAGTTTCAAAGTCAAATATAAGTTTTTCAGAGCTGCATTTATGAAATTTTCAGTGTAAATTTTTATTATTATTTGATGAGGATTAAAATTGGTAGAAAGAAGAACTAGTGTAAGTGTCATAATTCAATAATTTTTACTTAAGTGGAAAATAAGGCCTGTGATAGATTAGTAATAATGTTGAACATTGAAATTTCATTGAACAGTTTCAATATGTTGCTTTTTTGATGGAATTTGCTCTTGGTCAAAAACACCTTTTTGCAAAATCACTCACCCCTCTGGTTTGGCTCAGTGGTTACAATATTTTTTTGTGCATTCTAATCATACCGGTTTTTCTCACTTGCAGTACTAGAAAGAGGTTAGGTATCCAATTTTTTTAAATGAAGGGTATATCTGCATGTTGTCAGCTTCTCGAGCATATCTTCAACTTCTTCTACCTCTTCTAACAGGAGATGAAGAATTGCCCTACTTTTGCTTGTTCTTGTCTTTGAACTCTAGGATTTGTCATTCTCCTTCTTAGGTGGACCTTATTAGCTCTGCAACTATTTCTTAAATTAAATTTAATCATATTATATCTTTTTTGTCTTGTGCAGACAGCTGAAGACCACATGAGTTGATGAATGATATATGTAACTAATATCGATAAAAATCTACCTCCTTGTCCTTTGGCTTCATGAGTAACTACTAGACATTTTGTCCATTGTATCTATGTCACCCTTATTTTCATTCCAAAATGCTATAATTTCTAGTTACTCTGTCTCAGTTGCATCACTCTCCCTTCAGTGTATTGAATAAATCCAAACAAACAGCCCTGTAACCCTTCTGAACATGGAAAACTTAAATCATGTAGTCCATGGCCAATAATCCATTACGTGAAGATCCCACTGTTTACCATTTAGCTGTCCAGAATTCTCTAGAAATTTCGATTTTATTTTTTCTTATGGTGCCTACATGTCAGCCCTTTTTTTTATGCTTTTCTACCAGCTCAATAGATGGAAACATTATCTGCTGTGATGGGATTGCATGATTTGCTCAGAGAAACTGTATTGATTAAGTGTTTTTTGATAACTTTTGGTTTCTGACAAAAGTATCTCATCAGAGTCTTTGCCAGCACATAAATGCTCACTCTACAGATAACTCTTTGTGGCATCAGTCAACCACATCATTTACAAACTATATGTGGCTGGCTTGCATGGGATATATATTATAAAGCAGCATTAGCCCCAGAAGGCAATTAGCATTTCACCAAGGCAAGTTGTGGTGGTCCGTGAATAGCAGAATTGGGAGTTTTTTTTACTAGACATTGCAATAATTTGGAAATTGAAGAAACTGGATCTGTTTTAACTAGGCCATTCTGTTTGCATGATTATCAAAATGGTGGCTCATGAGAAGTGGTATGCGGGTGAGCAACCATCCCCTTGCCTGATGATGGCCGCTTAGGCTTCATTCATGAGCCCTTTATACCACTCCTTTCCTTTTATGCATGAGGGGGGGTTTTTTTATTTCCACCCTCTGTGCTTTGGTATTTACCAAAATTCCCCTCCTCGCACATATCATGTGTATAATTATGTTAGACAGTCACCTGGCAGAAGGTTGGTGGGCATCAATGAGCATTGACATAACACAGGTGGGCACAATCATGGCATTGGTCAATAAATAGAGGCAGACGGGAGTCACACAGTAGTCATTTTTGACCTCTTTCCGAGCTCTGAACTGAAAACTAGAGCTGTTTTCCTATATGTTGTGGTGAAATACTGGCCAAGAAGGTTAGCATAAGCTGAAAAATATGTTTCTGACACATCTCTGTATAATGGCACTTGCAGATTGACTTTATACTCTCGGTTTTTCTATGTAACCTAAGACCTTAGCTAAATCATGAATATGATTCGGAAATCAAAATATTTCAAGCAATGGAGTTATTTCGACTAGGAGTTACGCCCAAATACATATCAATTAAAATCAGATTTATTAGTTACATGAATATGATTATTCCATTTCAGTAATTTATCAATTATTACTCCCAGGTATTGCATGGAATGGACTTGCTCTATTATTGGGCTGTCACAATTTACTTACCGGCAATCTGCAACATGGTAAAATAATTTACAATTAATTGCATAACAATTGCTGGGATCAAAAAACATAAATATAATTTTTTCACTTAATTCTAAAGCATAATAATTAAACCACTTTCGTAAAAAGTTCAGATCATTTTAGGCATCGTTTACGATACATTTTAGATTATAACCAGAGTAACTTAGAGCTATGTCATCAGCAAAGGCTGTTAGATTTCCATTTAATTTCCTGTCACATAAATCATTTATATAAATTAGTAATAATATTGAACCAAGTACAGATCCTTGAGGCACCCCAGTAGTCACTGATTTAAAGCCACTGTACTATAAGTCGAATCCTCTCTGGCACACTGATAGCGTTCAGCAGTCAACTGTGTAAATTTTACCATTCATTGAATTTTGCAAACCACTTACCCTGTATTTACGGCACAACACTGGGATCAAATATTTTGAAATAAGGAATACCACAAAGTAACAAAGGAACTTGTATTATTTAAGAAATAAACCACTTTTTTATTGCGAATCATTAATAAAGTCACCAGCGTGTTGGACATTTCTTTAACTGGAAGCTTGAAATAATTAAAGAAAAGCAGCATTTATTTTGAGAGCATCCTGAGAATCTACTTGAGTGATCATTCTACCCTATTGAACTTATTTTCAGAAAATCTATCCGTAAATTATCCTTGTTCCGTGACTAATGATACAAAATGATACAAACTAGAAATTGTTTATTTTTATGCTTCTACAATTAAATAGAGCAATTTTTTTACGCTTTCAGAATTATAATGACCAACACAATGACTCATGATTTCCCATATTAGTGATGTAAGATCTGTCAGACCAGTCTTAATATTCAATAACCTTACAGCAGAAATACTTAAAATAAATATAGAAAAGTCAATGAGTGTTGTATCCTTATTAAGCAAAAATAAGAAAGTGACAAGACTTATAGAGGTTTTGAAAATCACCATTTGGAAGTATTAATAATTTAAAATTTGCAGCAGTCTCTCTGACCATGCGACACCAGTTAAGGATTACAATTATCCACAGTTTGTCAACTAGGCTACTTGTATCCAAGATATAGAATGAGTTGGAAAGCATCACATATGGAAGAAAGAAGAAAGAAAAATGGAAGAAAAAAATTTGATATGTCATTTCAAGTTCAAATTATCAAACAACCTCAAATTTTCATGCCAAGGAGGTTGCATGAGAATTCGGACTGTTTGTGAACAGAATAACTTTTTATTGTTTCTATTTTCTGTCCTTGGTTTCATGGCAGAGCAAACTTGGCATATCCAAGATGGATATTTCTCCCTCCCCAATGTCCTCTCTGTAGCATTCACCTTGATAGTTTTCTGGGTGGTCCTGGCAAGGAACTCGCTGAATTGGGCTCTCCCTCCCTCAATATCATTACTATTGGAAGACGCACTTCTCCCCTTTGCACTCACAGCCGAGCCATTGACTGTTTCCAAAACAAATTTTCTGTAGCCGAAAAGGCTGGGTCTGTTCAAAGTTCTGTACACTATAAATGAATTAAATTGTATCAACCATGGCACCACTTTTTCATTGTTTTTCTCATTACTGAGAAGTGCGCTCCGTAAATACCTGTTCTGTCCTCTCCTCCCTCATGTATAATGTTCTCCAAAGTGTGGGTAGGTTATTTTTTCTCTCCTGTCCACCTGTTTTATTTTCCTTTGCACATGCTTGTGTCATGAATAGTGGAAATCATCTTGACCTCCCTCTTGTCTTCCATGCAACCAACAGAACTTCCCTCTTTCTTCAGAATGTGTGGTCACTTTTCTTCATTCTCATCTCTAGTTTCCATGGAAAGCCCCCTCCTGACACAGATGGTTTCATAAACATGAGTTTCCTTTGGGAGTATGTTTTCAGCTATTTTCAAGCCGTTATGGTTATTTTTATGGAACACATGATACCATTTGTCTTATATGGTTCCAGTAGATACAAAATAGTTCCCTGTAATTGTTTTACTCAGCTATGTTTCGGTTGAAGTTGCATATATATTGTTTCACTTTCAGACTCCATTCACACCAATAATCCATACTTCACCAGTTAACTGGGATTACATGTTCTAGACGTCAATCTTCCTTTCCAAGATGTTGCTCCTTCATCAAGAGAGAGCTTGCTGCTGGGCAAGTAAACTGAATGTAAATTTTCTGAGAAAAATTTGCAACAATTGGTCTTATTTTATGCAATCTATCTGTGGAGTCAGCAAATGGTGTATTATTGTCAAATGCCAAGAATTAGAAATTTGTTCAAATCGATTCCTGCCAAGCTAATGTCCAAAAATTGGTATGCTGATTTAGGCATCTGTGCTTCAAAATTCCCTTTTTGTATCTTTCCTCACCAATCCCATTTGTATTATGATTGCCATAAATAATTTGATATCCCTTGCTGTTGCATTTTTCCATTTTGCTGTTCACTGTGAACTCTTGTGTCTTCTTTTGTATTGACTCTGGTACAAATTGGTCTCATTGCATATCATTTTCCAAAAGTAATTTTACTATTTCCAAAATGCATTCACAGTTGTCAGTTTCATTATTAATGCCCTGAAATTCTTCTAAAACCCTTGGAAAATCACTTCTATTCCATGTCTTATAGGTGCCCTTATAGCCGTCCTCAATGTCATCTCCTTCGGAGCTACTCTCAGTTTGAATTAATCTTGAACTAGATCTTCTCATAGGATCTCTTCTAGAAATTTAAAGATCAAATTCCTGATCTGAGCCCTCACTTTCTTCTACAATCATCTGGCATGTCAGTCGATGCATCAATACAAAGCTCTGCATACACTTCTGTCCTCCTCCATCATTCCACAATGTGTACCTCCACTCGTTGATACCATAGTTTTAGATTCAAGTAAGAAGTATGGAACAGAAATGAGAGAAACAATATACCTTTTTTTTCACTAAAAATTTCTAATTGGTGTATGATTGTGATCGTATGTATTACTGCGTATCCATAAGGTAAATGCACCACACCATTCCTCTAAGCAAGAGATGTATTCAGTTTAAGGTGTGGCTTGAGATATAAGAAACCTCTCTGAGGGTGCACAACTGAACTCAAACCCTGTACCCAAACTCACTTGCACACTCTTTCTAGCTGTAGTGCATTTATATAAGTGATAAAGCATGCATGCGTTGAAAAATAGAGATCTTTGTGATTGGTCATCAATGCGCTATGAGCCAATATGATAAATTCAGAACTGATATTTTTCAGAGCGATACAGAGAATATTATCATGACGCCTCACTACATTTCTAGATCTGACAGATGCGATAAAATAAGAGAGATAACTCTGACAAACAGATGGGTACAAAAACTCATTATTTCTGTGCACAATAAGCGACCACAATAGAAACTGAGCTCCTCCAAGTACACTCTCATAGGACATGTCACCATTTCACCTCCAAAACTTTTACACCTTTACACGGCTGGTGACCTACAACCCCCTGCCACACACCAAGCGGCGGCTCGCTGGGTAGTATGTAGATGTAGAATATTTTGCTATATGGCTTTACATACTGTGTATATTCTCCCGCTTATCAAAAATCATGAAAATAGTAATTGGTCAAGTCCAGTGTGTGTGTCACCATTTGGTTGAGTTTTGTGTCCATTTATTGAAGTCAAATGGAGTTTGCGCACTGCATTTGTTTAAATTCCTTTTTCTCATTGTTTGCTCTTTTTGTAGTCTCTTGGATAAAATCATTGCTAAACCATCACCAACGATTGCCATGGACCAAATCTATTTACTCTCATACATATCACTCATCAGTTACTCAGGTAATCATGGAATGTCAAAACATTCATTTAGAACAACAATTTTTTTGACGATGTCTCTCTTGTTAAGCATGGGTTGCCTGTATTTAAGTGGATGATGTAATTTAATTTTTTGAAAGGGGAACATTTAATGTAGAATAAACTATGACAGTCTGGAGCACTGCATAACCATCTACCTGATTGGGAAGCAGAAGTGATGCAGTGTTGCCAAATGGGGTTCAGGCTATGGTCATTTTAATCCAAATCCTACTACTAATCCTACTCAGTTCTGAACCAATGGTAAGGTACTCATCTTAAGCTCTGGTGTTCATGACCTTCTAATGAATAAGTCTTAAAGGATGAGTGTGACCTGAGTGCCAATGCATTTGAGGATGCTGAATTTTTTCCATTATTTCAGGATGTCCACGAAATGGCTGCAGTCTTTAAAATGTATGAAGATGAGATTTCTGAGGTTAACGAAGAAGAAGCCTTGCTGGATATTCCAATATCTGGTTTTCCAGAGTATGATGAACTCCGTGTAAGTAAATTTCATTCACCTTAGGTCTGTAGTACTTGTGACCTGAAGGATTGGTGTCCTAGTGAGTGTTAGTTTCAATTTCCTAATTTATTGTGGCAATCCCTACCTGCCATCATCATTCCCATTAGGAAGTGGCAAGCATGTTCTGTAGATTTCCTGATGATTTCTTGTAGGTGGAAGGTGACTTATCTGTCTTTAACCCATTACCGCCTTAGTTAATTTTTTCTGAAATTCCGAAGTATTTATGAATTTTATGTACAAACTTTTGGTCTTAAAGAGTAATTATACCTTTTTTTCATGAAAAATTATATTAAATGTGATAAATATCACCGAGTGCCATTTGGCAGTGCTAGTTGTTTGAGGTCCAAAGATTTTCACTTGTATCCTGCAACATATGCATACATTTTAAATCATTTTCATATTGACGTTATGATGCAATAAGTAAGTATTCAATATTTATTCAAACCATTCATGAACTATTTTTCCATTAAAAATTCTAGAGCTTCAGCAGCATTTTAGATCGCAAATAATTGGTTTGAACAAAAAAGGCAGTGTTTTGAATTGGAAAGGGAATTGTTTACATTATGGAAATGCAGCTAACAGTGAAAACAAAAATAAAAGAAGGTAAAAATTGCCTCAAGCTACCATTTTCCCCAGCACTCGAGATCTTAATTATCCACGACATAACTTTGATAAATAATTGTGTGACTCAGGCACTTGTGAGAGATGAATGCACAAAAATTCACACATTTTACACAATTGATAGATTATATTTGGCAACGCTGATTTGTTACATTGGAAAATAGAGAGCTTTTCTGATCCAATTTCCCCCCAAGGTTCATAGAAAGAAACTCAGTTCTCTGTGGGGACTGGGTCCGAGGTTTGTAGTTTCGAAAATTTTGTATTTTCGTATAACACCATGTATTCAGCATATGCTTTTGGTCGGGACTGACAGTTTTGCTTAGTAAAATTGAAACTTTGTATTTTCGTGCTTTGTATTATCAAGTTTCTTCTGTATTTGTCATGGCAATGGAAATGCAGTGGATATGCAAGCATGTCTATGGCCTTATGGTTATGATTTACCTAATTAGGATCGTAAAAGGGCAGTATTAACCTGCAACAATTTGGCATAATGGATTCAAAGCAATATTATGACACATTATAGTTTAATAGAGGTTATCTATCTCAATTCAATTATGATCACGCCCCTATGGTTACAATTTACCTAAAATGGATTGTAAATAGCATGAGTTATATTAACTGCAAACTGCATTGGATTCAGAGCAATGTCAGGAACTTGTCTTAGTTTTCCACTGATTAAATAGGTCAATCTAGTCATGATAACATGCTGAAGATTACTGCAATTTTTCATCATCTAAAGTTAATTGAACTACATTATTAAAAAGCTTGTTTTAGTTTTGTGGTGTAATATAATCATGGCTTTACATTGGTGAGTTCTCTTTGCCCAGGACTTTGATGTTTGAAGGAAAAAGAGATGAAAATAATTATAGAAGACATTAGCGTAAAATTGAATCATATTCAGCAATCAGCAAAGCTTGGTAAAAATTTGGGTGCCATGGATTTCGGGGGGCTGCATTGGGCAACTAATGGAACACGGTTGATGAGGGAAGCCCACAAGGTTGAGAAGACTGGTACTCATAAAATAAACCATGGATACTCAAGGGCCTAAGTTTATATATAGGGAGTTGACAAGGGATACCTAGAACTAGTTCTGTGTTTACAGATATAGGTAGAATTGAATTATATTTGATACATTTCATTCAGTGGGTTAATATTGTAAGGAAGCATAAAAAATTATCCCTAGTGCATTGTATGTTGTCAATGATTCTGATTATTCTTTACTATAATTTCCTTTCCATTCCTGGTCATTGAGAGTGTACTGTATATGAGTGACACTGAATAAAATATAAAGGCCTTTCATCAGTTACTAATTTTTAAGCTGAATTATTTTTCTTGTGGTGATACATACTTGCCAAGCATCAGTTCTGACATTATGCAAAAACTATGTTTTCAAGCATTGGAGATATTTTGGTTTTCTCCCTCGTTCCTTGCAAATTAAAATGGAAGGAATTTATGTATTGCTCTGTCAATAATTTCATTATTTCTTGCAGTCCCCAAATTCCTTTTCCTTTTTGATGTTTTAAAAGTACCTGTAAATTAACGGCAGAAATGCTAAGCAGAAAGAATATCAATATTTATTATCCACCTTTTGTCATGATTTTGTGTAATATGATGACCACTTAATGTTTGCTTGCTCTTTGTTGCAGAGTTCAATTTATCCTATGACCAAGTTGATAACTTATGTTGATTTGTGGAAAACAATGGAGAAGAAGTGGATAGATGGCACCTTTGAGGATTTAGATGCCACTTCAGTCGAAGAGACTTCTTTGAATATTGAGAAGTAAGCTATCTAAGTAGACTGATTAGATTATATTGGATCTCACATGTTATTTTTCATTTGTCTGTCTTAATTTTTACTTTCATTAATTTTTTCTAAGTGCATCGTTGAACATAATCTCATTTCTTCTGTTGTGACATGCTTAGCCATTAGTGACAAGCAGCCTGGGTTTGAGGGTTTGGTCTTGTTTCTCCTGAGTGCTTAGGGCACCTGTTGCACCTGGAACCAGTAGTAGTACCAATTATTAATGCAGTAACAATCGAGACTCTTAAATCAAGGCAACCCAGGGTGTCTAAGAGAGAGACAGCACAAGGTGTTAGAAAGATCTGAGGTTTGCAATGGAGTCAGAAAAGTGAAATTGTTGGTAAATGAAACTAAAACGACTACTGAAAAAATTACTCCCACTGAGCAAATATACTCCATTCACATTATACTTGAATAATTACCTCAGTTGTGATGCTGCAGAGGGTTCTTTGGCAAACAATTGTTTGGTAGGGAACCACCATAATGGAGAAAACCAAAATTTTAAAACATCGAAACCTTTTTGACTTTCTGTTAAGGCAATCTTTTGGTCATTCATTAATGAGCGGAGAATGTCATTAATATTTAGGAATTGTTGGTAATATGCAGAGTAAAATTTTATTTAGTTATGGTGTTTATATGCGAGATAGAAAACCCAATTGATGATGAGCTTTTTATGGAATAGAAACCTTATTTAAAGATAATGTGATCGTGTTGCCTCTCCTCCATGGGCCACCCAATGTGTGTATAACCATTATTTAGGTTATATAAACTGCAATTAATTAATTTTCGAGTTTTGTACAATGTTCTTATAATAAACACATACCTACCTGTCACTGAGAAAATTTATTGACATTTACCATTTGTATAGGATCAAAAAGAAAACAAAACCAATTCTTACCCTTAAGATTTGAAAGTTTGGCACCCCTGCAGCATGAGTTGCCTGGAGTTGATAGACTCCAAATTTTGTATTGGTTATGTTTGCATCAAAAGGAAAACATTTACACTGCCAGATGCATTAGATTTGAAAAAAATTAAAAATTTGCAATTATAGTTCCACCATAATGTCCGAGAGACCCAACTCTACCACTTGGTCAGCATTCTGTTAATTGTTTGTATAATGTATTTGAAAATGTTTGAAATGTAATGGAACTGATTACCTCTGATCCCTGCTTATGCATATGTTGTAACAGGTTTTAATTCAAATCTTAATGAAGTAAAATGATATTTTACTCGGAGAAGATAATTTTTTAGTTGTTATTAAAAACAATTTTGTTTACCAAGATGAGCTGTGACTAAAGATCAATAAATGAGGAAGAAATTGTAATTTTGGTGCATTTGGTTTTGTGAGGTGCAGTGTATTTAATATCTATGGATAGCAAAGTGTGAACATGTATTTTCCCTTATGGTTTGATTTTCAGAATGATTAAGCACTACCAAAAGGTGATCAAAGACTTAATTACTCAGCAAATTGATGCAGGTAATCAACGTAGAATTGCTGGTAGTGTGGATGACCCTGCAACATTGGCTGGTCCTTTAAAAATTTGTGAAAAGGTCCTTGGGAGAATAAATAGATTCCACGTGAGTATCTACCAGGTTTTTTAAGTAATTTTATAGGTGCAGTAGATTGTGGATTATCTATCCTTTGACTATCCAAATTATCTGTGTATCATCTCAAAACAACCCCTCTCCTACTCTTCCTTTCTGCCCCTCACCTACAACCACTTTTGTCAGCACTCGCAGCCAACGGCCATACTAAAGGCTACATTAAAATTGCTATATTTTGTCTGCACACCCAAGGCTTTTCTTGGCTGCAGGCTTTTCAGCTCTGATGATGACAGTCTTTGCATCATTGTTATTCTCCGGAATCTCTACTCAGTGTTTGCATAACCTAGGCGAATTAGCTTAAATTACTTTTGCAGCTGTTTTGTATTTACATAATTTCCTTCAGCAATGTAAATGACATATTATGTCTGATTCTTCAGATAAGAGGAAGTGCTTCTTACTAGAGTTTTTCATGAGGTTGAAGACAATTGAATGGGCATCCAAGGGAGAATTTTGCATGCAGTGGTCTGTGGTAAGCACGCCACTGAGGTGTGGTGGTCATCGTGCTTGACTTGCTATCGTGGAGAGTGGGTTGAGCTAGCTCAAAGATGAGGGACTTGGAGCTTTCATGGGGTGACCACTTATTGCTACTGTAGAGACATGTGCGTGGAATAGATGTGGATATGGAAGAATCGGACTCTGAGAAGCTGCAGTCATGCTAGTGTGCATCAGGTACCTTCTCAGAAAAAAAAAGTTGTGCAAATTTTGCCGATTGGCTATTTCTCACTATGAGTGTGAAGGAAGAATGTTTTAAATGATGTATGTACTCACACAAGTTTGTGGCAGGACAGATGCGTGAACAAATGATCCAAATTAGAACAATGGTGATTTTGTGGCCATGCATTTGGGCAACTTTGCTAGTTTATAGGATGCTGTTTTAATGATAAATGTGTTCATACTTGTGCCAGTACGTGCATTGTGTCAACATGGCTCAATATGTTGTGATCATGAATTTGAATTCTTATGCATGGGCAAATATGACAAAAAGGTATATAAGAATTAATTGCATTACGCATCTGAAAAAAGACTCACCACCGAATGTTCCACCAATCGATGAAGTGTATTTATGGCACATAACCAACAAACATTAGTTTTGCTGGTGAAATGTTACGGAGAAGTTAGTGGAATGAATGATTGCCTGATTAATAAGGTTATAGTTAAGGGATACAAGTATTTCATCACAATTGGCACAAAAGACTAGGAGAAATCATGGTGTTGACGCCAAAGCCACAACTACCATGCAACGGAACATAAAATGATCATCTGTTGTTTCTATCGGATTGTTAGCACTCATCTCTACTTCAAAAGGAGTAATAATCTTTGCTTGGTAATAAGAAATTTTAAATAAATTCCATATGTGGAGGGTCAGTAATAAATTAATAATAATTGATTAGTAATAATGATTGATTAATAATAATTGAATTATAATTGATGGGAAGTGAAATTTTTATCATTTCCTGATAGCCATGGGTGCTTGAAAGTCCAGTTATCACCTAAAAAAGCAATTGCAAAAGGCCGATAAAATAAATTTTTGCGAGTCCAACAGCATCCACAAAGAACTGGAATTCTTCACTAAGCACGATGAAAATGTTTGTGGCCGCCCATTCTGAGCCGAGTACCATCAGTGAGGATGAATGAATTGAAGTGAATATGAACCCCTTGCTTTTCATATTTCATATGTATTTATCAACGGGCCAAGGCCCAGTTACAAAGCAATGTCTTTATAAAATGGAGGTATCATATCAAAGATAACCAAGTTCATTTTGTAAAAATTATGAAACCTCAAAACAACAATAAAATACAAATACAGAATAATCACGCAGTAGGAGGACAAGAAGTAATTATTGATTAATAATCACACATTTAAATAAATAATAGCAAATTAAGTATCAGGGAGCATCCTATCTGGTATCCCTCTCAGGAACTTTATAACAGAAGGCAAAGAAGCAAAAAATAGGTCCAAGTTATGACATGAGTTTCCATCACGCATTATTTGTTCAAGTGGGGAAAAGTAAGTATAATTATGTGAATGATAACTAGTATCAAAAGGAGTGTCATATCTTGTGGAATAAGATAGAACTTTTATGTGAATTTCACTTAGTAAGGCAGGGGAGTCAACCAGGTTATTTAACAGCTTATATAGAAAAATAATATTAGAGCACTGCCTTCGCTTGTACATGGACGGAAGATTAAATATAGGTAAGACACCAGAATAGCTATAGTCTTTATCAAATAATCCAAACTTTTTAGAAACCATACGAACAAACTTGTGTTGGACGGACTCAATGGTATTGATATGAGAAATGTAGTAAGGTGACCATACTACAGAACAGTACTCACAAATAGGTCTAACTAGAGAGGTGTACAGCACTTTCTAAATTTCAAAGCTCTTAAAGTTTTTTCCAAATCTTGAAATAAGGCCAAGAGCTCTAAACGATTTCACTTGAATATAGTTGAAATGTTGCAGAAAGTTAAGCTTGGAATCAAATATTACTCCTAAGTCTTTTACGTGGGTTTGTTGTGATAGAATATTTCCTTTGAGTTTGTAATGAAATTGATATTGCATTTTTTTCTTATGAAAAGAGACAGTGTAGCACTTTTTAATATTTAGATTCAGATAGTTTAGACTACACCATGTTTCAAGCCTTTGTAGACAGTTTTGTAAAGATACAGAGTCAGTTTCAGAATGAATGATCAAGTTGATCTTTTGATCAAGTTGCTGGAAAAACTTCCCCAAGAAATACCACTCTCGACTATCAAGAAAGGATTCTTTCAGACTAAAGCAGTTGCAGTTAAGAGAAGAATGCTTCCCCTAAGCTGTGACCTCTTAATTACTCATGGCCAACCTTTTTACCTCATTATGAATGATGGCATACCGTAATGAGACGCAATGCAGACCTAATACATTACTTAGGAATAAATATTAGCCGCAAATATTCAGATAGTGTGTAGGGAATCGTCCAAATTTTGCATTCTCAATAACACGATAAATTATGATTTGTGAAAATTATATAACAGTTATGATTATACAAAGCCTCAGTATTCCTATTTTGAATGATACCAAACTTACATGGATCCTTAAATTATATAATGGATTAAAAAATTAATATATATAATTGTTTTCCCTGACATTGGAGGGTTTTGGAAATGATTGTGATCCATAAATATTATTGTGCATGTAATTTTCTGATAACCCTCTAGCATCCTATTGTAAGAAAAAACTGTATCATTGAAGCAACCTTTGCCTTCAGTTAAGTCAACATAAAATGAAGTAGAAAGATTCATGAAGGTTAGTAAATATGCATTATATGGCTCCTGTGTTTGCATCTTACTAAATGTGTATTAGTAGTCCTTATTATGAGATTAGCATTGAGAAACTATGCTTCAAAAAATCCCTGCAATTGTTGTATTTCTACTGATTGTATCCCTTACTTTGATTAGAAATTCACGAGGTGCGTCTTGAAAGGAAATTTGTATGTTGATTTTGGCTGACAAATTAAGGAAACACTGGGGAGATCTTGAATTCCATTGTGAATGGAACAAAATTACACTGAAAATTATTCCCTAAAATTTTACGCATTGATTGTAAAATCTGGATAACAGACTTAGCTCTGGAGTAATTTTCAATATTGGCTGTGGAAATCAAAACTTTATTTACTCAGCCAATATAAGTTCTGCTTAACTTGGGGACTGACTGTATTTACCAGCTTAGAATAACACATGCAAACACAGCTATGTAAGCTTTACTACCTGTTGGACAAAATTTTTTTGTGTAATACCATTTGTTTTTATGTCTGTTTCACAGACTAAAGAAATCTTAAGTACAAAATATACTGAATAAGTGCTTGCCCTGGATTGAAAAATCTCAATTGTTGCCTCTCCGCATGGTGGCATGGTTTGGCCTCATTATCGCGTTGCTTTCGTCTTGGAGCGTAGAAATTTTTCAAATTTGAGTTGAGAAATACTTTTGAACTGGAATGAATATAACAATAGTGATAGTTGTATGTGCATGGAAGAGAAGGATTCCATGTAACCAAGGGCTTGAGGAAATAGCTCACAAATTTCCTTCCTTTTATGAATAAGAATGAAGAATATGAAATAATATCAGCCCCAAATGTTTTACCTCCTGCACTTGAGTGGCCTTAATGGGAAGAAATATTATGCACACTTATGCTCAGTGGCATTTTCTTCCTTCAAAAGCTTTGAAACGATTTAAAGCTTGGGATGGAACAAGCTGAAGTGCTCTGTGAAATGTAACATTCCTAAATTTCATTTCTTTGTCTTTTTGGGAAGTGGCATATGTGAAGGTATTGTTCCAAATGTACTGTGAAGTGACTCCGTGTCTTTAAAAAATTGTTTTGGTCATATGTATACGTAGGCCAACTGGCAATTTACATTTGGCAAAATTTGAATTTTAGTCCTCGTATGTTTGCGTAGCACATGTTCCATCTGCTGTTTGTTTGTGGAGAAATAAATAGTTGTGTAGATTACCATGCATTTAACTTTTTAATGTCTTATTTCCTAGTTTGCTCCTTTGAAAACCAATTGAAATGCATGCCTTGTTGTTTGCTTAAACGCCTTCACTCCTAATGCATGCACTTATAACACTTTTCAGGAGAAAATTATATACATTAGTACACTTTGCAACAAATCTCTGAGAAGTAGCCATTGGATGGAAATGAAGGTCATTACAGGATTGGATTTACGGCCTAATTCTGGTACTACCTTGAGAAAAATATTGAAGCTCAACATTGGTCCACATATTGAAAGGTTAGACTATTATTTTCTTTTTCCTGTTGCTCATTCTGATAATGTGGTAGTTAATTGGTCTTGTTTAATGTGTAATGTGAAAGTATTGGATAAAAAATGATGTGAAGATTTTTGTCATGTCTCAGAATTCATTGTCTTGATTTTCAGACTTCAGCTGATCAGTCTTGGGGCCACAGAGGAGGCTAAGCTTTTGAAGGCCTATCATCAAACACAGGAGGACCTGGCTGCTACTACTTATCAACTATCCGAGGAAGAGTAGGATATTCTTTTTCAATCCCTCATTCATTCCTATTTGCAGTACTTATTCTTTTCATGATGTCTGATACAATATTACTCTCCTTGAGGATCCTGTACACTAATTGCCATGTATTTTTTGGTCTCCTCAGAGAGCCAGGAATGAGAGTATTAAGAGGGTTGGATGATTTACAAGTTGAATTGGACAATCACATACTGAAAATGCAAATTATTAGTGGTTCAGCCTTTGCCAAACCATATGCTGGTAAGCTAACATATTTAGGCATCTACCTACCTCTTACTATGTAGGAATAGAGACTTTGTTGCATGCATTAAACCTGTCTATTTCTTCTACATGGTGAACAACTTTGGTCTTCTCCCCATAATCACCCTCCCCCCCTGCCAAACACCATTAAATTATGAATATTTTCAAAACGTCTGAAATTCTTGTTGCCTTCAGTTTTTTGTCTAATAAGGATGTAGCATCCTCAAAATTTTCATAATTTATCCTGTATTTCTGTAAAATAGCATTTAAATTATATCAGCGGTCTGTGAGACCTCATGTCACTAAATTGGAAAATCACTAGTTGCCATGTTGGTGGATATGATTCCAAAAGAGTTTAAAAAGAGAAATATACATGATTGCACAAGTATAAGAGGAAAGGTCTCCTTGTTTGTACCGTTTGTTAGTTCATGTGTGCATGAATGTGTGTAATTTATTTATAGATTTTTGGAAAATACATTCAGTAAGATAGAATGGTAACTCAAGATGATGCTCAAAAAATAGAAAAATCCTGCTTTTTTGGAAATTTGACGCTCCTAGCCTTATAAATGTGAAACTTGTTTTAGATTTAGTTAACAATTATAATAAAACCACAGTTTATTGCCTGTTTTTGGTGTCTTTATGCCTGTAATCCTTGTAAGCAATATGCGGGTCATGTATGTTGAGAGAGCGACTTTGAATCACGAAATTGCGTGTGCTCACACCTCGCTTGTGCTATTCATTTGTGCCCTTCTTTGGGTTATTGATGTCTTGTGTAGTCATTGGGATGCGTGTATCAGAATTTGAGTATCAAACTCTACATCGAATTTTACAGCCAGATGAAATGGAAAAGAGCCTGGGAAACACCAGGAGTAAAACATTGCACTGCAAGTGCCGTTACGTCTAGGTTCGTTAGAAACATTTTTTTAAATATCTTCATTGGCGTGTTTAATACCACAATAACTTGGAAAACCCTCCATTTTGAGTTTTGCTTGTGGTCGGAAACCCTGGCGACTCCCACTGGCCTTTGTTTATTGCCTGTGCCTGTGTGATGTCAAAGCCCGTTCGTGCTCACCATCCTACTGCCTGGCGGTCTTCTGACACAGGGACACACGCCAGACCTGTGTAGAGGGAAGTTTTGGGAAATGTGAAAGCATGGAGGGTAGAAAATCCTCCGCTCTTCTTATGAGTCTCCATTTTGATAATCATGCGGAAAGAATGGCCCAATACAAAACTGACCCAGTTGCTCCGATTCTAGGTTCGTTAGAAACATTTTTTTAAATATCTTCATTGGCGTGTTTAATACCACAATAACTTGGAAAACCCTCCATTTTGAGTTTTGCTTGTGGTCGGAAACCCTGGCGACTCCCACTGGCCTTTGTTTATTGCCTGTGCCTGTGTGATGTCAAAGCCCGTTCGTGCTCACCATCCTACTGCCTGGCGGTCTTCTGACACAGGGACACACGCCAGACCTGTGTAGAGGGAAGTTTTGGGAAATGTGAAAGCATGGAGGGTAGAAAATCCTCCGCTCTTCTTATGAGTCTCCATTTTGATAATCATGCGGAAAGAATGGCCCAATACAAAACTGACCCAGTTGCTCCGATTTCCGATGTATTGCGCTATCTAATAAGAACTCCCAACGCTGCTATTCACCACAACTTGCATTGATGGAATGCAAGTTGCCATGAGGGTTCTTTGCTGCTTCAAAATATATATCCACTGCAAGCTAGCCAATTACGGTTTACAATTGATGAGCTTGTCTGATGCTAAAAACAGGTATCTGTGTAAAGCGTATTTATGTGTAGGAAAAGGCACTGATGGGTTAGGTTGGTCAGAGAAAGACCAAAAGTCATCAAGCTAACTCAATCTTTACTTGGTCTCTCTGAGCTAATCATGGGATCCAATAGAAACATCACAGCAGATAACTGGTTCACATCTATTGAGCTGGTAGAAAAGCTGAAAGGGAAAGGACTGTCGTATGTTGACACAATTAGAAATAATAAAACGTATATTCCTAGTGAGAATGGGCCATCCAAAACTCATATACAATGGGATCTTCACTGTATGGATTCTCGGCTAACAGAACTAGTTTCCCATGTTCTGTTTCAAAGGGCTATTTCTTAGGTTTCCTCATTTCACCTCAGGGAGAGCGATGACATTGAGACAGGGAAACCAGAAATGATAGCATTTTATAACGCTACACAGGGTGGTGTATAAACATTGCATAAAGTGTGTTTTATCTACTCATTCATCCGAAGAATAAGGAGGTGGCCAATGGCAGTGTTTTTCAGACTGTTAGATGTTTCCTTTGTTGACTTCTTTGTGCTTTGGCAGTCTGCAAAAGACAAAAATGATATGACAAGGTTTGATTGCATAAAATCGGTAGCTGCAGAGCTATAGTAAGACCCCACTTGAGAAGGAGATTGTCCAATCCCAGAGTCCCAGGACAGGTACGAATATTTATTGGACCGGTTCTCCACACACTGTTGTAATAGGCAGGGGAAGTTGTAAAGCTAGAAAAGCAGACTACATGTACAGTGTGCCCTTCATAAAAAACTGTAAAACTTCTTTCTTGTGTTTCAAATGCAGAAACCCTGTGAGCTTAGAAAGCACAAAAAAAATTTCAAGACTGCCAATAAGTAAAAAAAAAGTAATTTTGATAAATCACAGATTTAATAAAAAAAAAGTATTTATGAAATATTTTCAATTGTGTATTATTATTGAACATTAGTACTAAATTATTTATATTCTTATTTTCAACTCTAGAAAAACATTAATGATTTATTACTCTAAAAATATTTTGCGTTTTTCTTCCAATTTTTCTTACCCTATATCAAATAATAATTTGCCCTGAAAAAATAGTAAGTAATGGTGAATTAGAAAATTAAATGTGTGTTGAAGACATAGAGGCGAGGGCATAAAATTTAAACTGTACAATAAACATGTTGTTACAACATTTTATTAATATTTAATACATTGCAGTCTCCCAGACTGAACATCAGTGTTTGCGTGACAATAAATGCACGTCACTGGTTAAGGGTTAATACTACAAGTCTTGCATAGCATTTGCTAGTCACCACCTATTATAATGGATCCATAACTAACTTGCTCTATCTTTAAGATTTGTATAAGGAGTGGACTGACAAGTTATTTTTGATGAATGAGAACCTTGACATATGGAAAAAACTGCAGTCGCTGTGGCTCTATCTTCTACCTGTGTTTTCCCCTGCTGATGTTCCAGCATCTTTAAGGAAGGAGAAAGCATTATTCAAGGTAGCTGTTAAAATTATGATTGCTCACTTTGTAATTTGTTTCCGCAAGATTTTTTTCTACCGGAAGACTTTAGTTTAAATATATTCCATTGATTTGTTGCTTCTTTTAAAGTATTTAATAAAATAACATCAACTTAGGGTTAACAGTTCCACTCCAATCCTCTTGGACTTTGATATAAGTATTCAAAATTTATATTCCTATTTTGCAGGTTCTCCCCTTGTTGTACCATTTTTAGAGATTACCTATTTTTGCCGGCAATCCAGTCAGCTTCTTGTCAGGACCTGATGAAGCAGACTGGAATGCTAGCAAAACGGTCATCCACAAAAATGGTGCAACATGGGGAGAACCCCCCCCAAAAAAAAACTAATTAACAAGAAAACTGCAGAAGCCTTGGCAATTAAAAATTTATGCATCAAATTGTGCACAATTAAAAATTAATGCCACAGGGGAGAGGGATGTCTTGGTAGCTTTACTGGCTAAAGCAATTGGCATGATATTGAGGTACCCAGATTTCAGTCTAGGGCAAGGTGAATGATTTTACCTCTGTTGAATTTCAAACTAAATGATGTATGGCCTCAGATAGTTAAAAACCAAATTAATGGCAGAATGAAAGGGTGGCTGCAAATAGTAGTGTGTATGAATGTTAGCAAGTATATGCTGGTACTTAGCATTAAACATTAAGTTAAAAACTAAGTTTTGTGAAAAACCCTTGACTGAAATCATAATTTACCTTTCAGTTAAATTTTTTATGTATAGATATTATGGAAAATTGGTATTAAAGCTGTTGGTATGAAAAGTCATTTCCATCAAGTTAACACTTTCTGTGCGGATGACTGCTTAACCTTTATCTTCCGAGCGTGTCTCTCCGGCACAAAAATTATGTGCCTAGACTGCCGAGCGTGTTAGTTTGGCACATTGATGGACATTTAAAAAACACTGGTAATTTAAAAAACCCCGGCCAGCAAGGCTTACGACTACGGAAAAACTCAGGAAGGTAAAGGTTAAGCAGTCATGTTGGCTCCCAGCCCATGGCGAGTGACTGCTTATACAGTCGTGGGGCCTGTAATGGTTCTTTCATTCTCCCCACCCATTTGCCACCTCGTAGGGTTCTTTTTTCGGCCCGTCGTCATCAGTTGAACCCCTGGCGACATTGAGGAAGCATTCGTTCCTGGATCCATCGCTCTTTTTTTTGCCAGCTTGTGAATATTGAAGGTAAGATTTCTCTACAATATTAAATGGTTTCCTAAATGCTCAGTTTTTTAATTTTCATTTTACAGTTGAGCACCTTTAATCCGGCACGGTCGGGACTCGAGCGATGCCGGATTAGGGATTTTGCCGGACTACGGGTGCTGTGGTAGTAACCAGCATAATTATGGGGTCCCCGATATTATTAATGCGGGAATTCGATAAATTATAACAACTTCAATTAAGTTTGAATGAATTCTGTATAATTCGACAAGTAATTCGAAAAAAAAAGAAATAAACTTCTTCTAAATTCACAAAAACAAAATCAGTCAACCGTTAGTCTCGCAAAACGGCTGAGTGAAAGGAATGCGCATAACATATAAACATGTTGCTGGACATCAAAGAGTATATACAGTAGATAAGTAAAAATTTTTCATCGCTTCCAATTTTCCTTGCAATCCTTATTCCACTGTGTTTAATACGATTCAATGAGCTGTCTGCTGTTCACGTTGCGCCGTCAACTCTCGGTACAAAGCAAACATGCGTGCCATGCAAGGTAAGACACTGTCCACTCCGTAACGTCACACACTTGCGTCTCGGAAACGACGTACAATGTAGTGATGTCTTCAATTTGCTGAATAAACACCTTCATTGCGCACAATAAGTAATATAGACAATATTGTATGAAAAAAAATTTCTGATACTCGTTCTTGAATGGGAGAATTTTTGTTAGAATGGTTTTTGTTAGAACAGTTTCAGTAATTATGAAGTAAATGATTCAGCAAAAAAGTTTGTTTTCCGCGAAGTACGCCTTGGAAATATTTCCGGATTACGGGTGTTCCCGAATTAGGGATTTCCGGATTAGGGATGCTCAACTGTATTGATTTTTTTAATTGTATATTGTTGTAATATAAATGCAAATGCGGATTATGAATCTGAAATGGGTATTTTTGTTAAAATTATTTGCATGATATGGCATTTTATTGGTTGAACTAGCAAACAATTTTTTTAGAGTGTATTTTTTCTTATTTGTAATGTTGGGTTTGTTCTTTTTAAGGACGTCATTGCCGGAGACTGAGGCAAAAATTTTATCTTTCCTTCATTCTCGGATTTGGATTATTCTCTGAAGGTATTTTTTTTTATTTTTATGCACTTTTTTGTTTTATTGATGGTTTCTGAGTGGAAATGTGCAAATGTGTTCAGTATAATTTCTCGACCATCTCGTAATGGCCAAATATGTGATTCATAGTGTGATTGAGCATTTTATAAATAGAAAATATTTTGATGATAAATAATTTCAATTAATTTGTTGGCTGCTTATGCACAGTTAAAATTTACTTGTAGTCCGTATCGTGTTCCTCATGCAGACACATTTGCCTTTGGTTTCAACATTACCGCTAGCCATCTAGCAAGTGATACAGTTCAACCATTGAGATTGTAGCTGTTATCAGGATAGTCAGCGACACCATCGTCATCCCAAGCTAACGAATACAAAGGAAAATGTCTCTCAGAATTTAGATAATTTAATGCAATACGCAGGTCAAGGTCAAGCAAAGGTCAACCTGCAGCTCCAGAAACAATTTCATGCGACCTGTACAACTATTACCTGTAAATTACTTTAACACTTTAGATAATGAGAGTCCTTATGGAGATAGTAAATTGCTTAACTTTGGGGCATTAATTATTAATTTATTTTATTATCCTGTGGATATACCGGTATTTGCTTCCCACATAGCCATGCCAATTTACACATGCGGCCCACAAGACTGCTCAAAGGAGAATGCATAAAACCTCGGAAATGCCGTGGAATTCTTTTTACTAGTTTACTTTTTATGCACAAGTTAAATTGATTATTTTTTCATTTCTTAGGAATGGCTGGACAGCACAGAGTCAGTCAACATTTGGAAGAAAACCCTGGGCCTTCTACATCAGGTAAGCTCTTGGAATATACCACCTAAAACTATATCATCCTTGCCATGTTGCCTATCCCCTACTCCACACCTTGCGACGGCTTTTAGGCAATGCAAGTTATACTGTTATTTAATTTTATTTTTACAATTAAAAGAAGAGGTATTGAATTATTTACTGGTAACACTACTTACATGAAGTGCTTTACACTTGCGACATAGGTACACTCCCAAAGAAGAAAAGACTGGCACAGAAGGGGCGAGATGGAGTTGAGGATGAAGAAATTGAGGAGCTACTATTAGAGGGGCTGTCTACAGATGACGAGGATTCGTCAATGGATTGGAGTGGAGAAGAATCAGAAGACAGCGAGGAAAGTGCAGATAGAGATGAAGGAGAGCATGTCTCAGGGATACGTGAGGTCTTGTCCACCTCAAACTCCGTTTTTGCTTTCCGTTGCCGAAGGACCCGTTACTTGGGGAGCCGACCAGCCAGCCAACCCTCCCATTATTTTCTCGGGTTTTCCTGGGTTGAAGACTGCTCTGGAGGGCAATAGTCCAAAGGCTTATTTTGATCTTTTGGCCACCCGTGAATTTTACGACCTCATTGTTGAGGAAACGAATCGACAGACTGAGCAGATACTTTTGCAAAACCCGGGACTACGAGCTCGTATTGCTCAGTGGAAAAATTTGACGAAGGAGGAGTTGGAAGTGTTCCTCAGTCTCCTCTTCCACATGGGGACTTTTAAAATCAATCATTTGAGTGATTATTGGAGGAAAGGGAATCTTTTCAATATAAAATGTATTTCAGCATTCATGACCCATGATCGCTTTCAGGGTATTTTGCAGGCCCTTCATTTTACCAAAATGCCCACGGAAAATGAGCCTCCTTTTGAGGACCGTCTTCATAAAATTAGGCCACTTATTGATATTTTTCATAAAAATATGGACAACGTCTACTCTCCCAGCAAAGAACTAAGCCTAGATGAGTCAATGATATTGCGGAGAGGGCCTTGTCTTTCCCCAATATATGCCTGGAAAACAGCATAAGTATGGCATAAAGATTTATATGTTGACAGAACCATCTGGGTTAGTGCTGAGGATGATAATTTATACTGGATCTGGGGATAAGGAGGTTGGTGGTTCAGGGCACGTGAACAGAGTAGTTCACAAATTGTTGGAAAGGTTCAAGGGAATTGGAGATTCCATGTACCTTGATAACTTTTACTCAAGTGTGAAACTGGCCGAAGAACTCCTGGATGATAAAGTATATTGTACTGGGACTCTAAGAGCCAACAGAAAAGGTAACCCTACAGTTGTGCTATCTAAAAAGATAAACAAAGGTGAGGTTACACACGCCTGGAATGAAAAGTGGGTTTGCATTCTCAAGTGGAGAGACAAGCGTGATTTATTTATAATTAGCACAGAGTTTGGCAGCCAACTTCTCGATGTGCAGAACCGTCGTGGGGTAGTACGATCGAAGCCGGAGGTAGTGGTAAAATATAATTGTTTCATGGGAGGTATTGATCACTTCGATCAATTAATGGCTTACTACCCTTGCAAACGCAAAACCATGAAATGGTACAAAAAGCTTGGAATACATATATTCCAGTTGCTACTAATCAACAGCTATATTTGGTACTGCCATCACAGCGGACAAAAATTTTCACTACGACTACCGATTAGAAATAATCAAATCACTCTTGCCAGAAATTCCCTCCCGTAGTTCACCACCCTCAACCCCTAGATCCACGTAAATGCACTTCCTGGACATCCTTTCAATGGGTGTGGGGAACAAGAGACAGCAGAAGCAATGTCGCGTTTGCTACAAAAGTGGGCTAAAGAAAAGTATCAAAACGTATTGCCCAGACTGTCCTGATCAGCCAGGGCTCTGCCTTAGGCCATGTTTTATGGATTTCCATCAAGAAATTTAATTCTTAAAAATGTTAATTTAAGGTTTAATTTACATGCACGCTGTAAATGTGAATGAATTGTAAAACTGTATTTTTTGTCAACTACCATTCGCTCCGTAATACGGATATTATTGTGAAAATTATTTGTAAAACTAAGTGCCGTGTCCGCAGTGTAAAACAAAGTATATGTAATACATGAAATAATATTAATCACTTTTTTAATATTAAATTTTTATATATTTGTTATTATTTAGAAGTGTTATCATGGGTCAATATTTAAAAAACAAATATTGTTGCTGTTGTTCTTTTATTGTATTGATGCCTTTTGCGATAAATAAACAATGTTTAGTAAGAATAAGTGAACATTTGGTATTTCTTTTGTGTTTCTTCTCTGTCTTTTATAGATGCCAAATAATTAGGAAGCAATGATTTCGCTGGAAGTTAGTTCCACAATTCAAGAAATACAATATTTCGATAGGTATTGTTAGGAAGACCAATAAGTATCATTCATTTTATATTCGAGTCTATTATAATTACGGTTGGGCTAAAATCTTAATCGGTCATACTCAAATACATTTCTCTTTACGAAATTAATAATATTTTGCAGATAATCACATCCGAGCTAGACAGCTATAGGAAAAACCTATGTGTAATGCGGGTTGCCTAAGTACCCATATAAGCTATGGCGAATGACTGCTTAAGCAGTCAAGAAAAATTTTTTTAATCAAATAAGAAATTTTAACAGAAATTTGATTATAGGACTTAATGGTACGGTAATCAGTCAATTCAACTTGAAACTAGCGAAAAAAGAATTTTGCCACTGAATATGAACTCGAAATTTACGCCCACACTGAAAGTGTTAAAGGGATACCTCATAAAAAGAAATATTTTGCATTGCCACCAGTAAAGGAGTGGAGAGAATGGAATAGAGTGAGAATGGCCGAGAGAAATGGAACTCGGTGACTAAAAGAATGTTTAAATCAGCTTATCTTTATATGTATAGTTCTTCTGTACGTGTGTATGTCACTGAATTCCTCCTAAACGACTGGACCGATTTTGATGAAATTTTTTGTGTGTATTTGAGTGGGTTCCTGAATGGTTTAGATTCACAAATGGACCTGGTAGGTGGTGCTGCGATCGGGTTCTAGGAAATTTTTTTGACATTTTGGTGAGGACCGTAAATGGTGCCATCATCTTCTATATTGTTGCCAAGGAGGCCTTGCTGATTTGTTGATGATTATGTAACTAAGTCAGAGGACTGAGATTGTAGTGGATATTGATAAAGGCTCTAATAAATTGATTTGATTACATGGAGATCTCCTCACTTACCCATCTCCACATTGGTGACCCCAACAAGGAGAATAAACAGTCAACATTTGGTGAAAATGGTTTTTCCGCGTGACGACGAGCTTCAACGCTTCCGTGAAGAAAACGCCCTGCTCCATCAGTAACTAAATGATTATGATTCAAGACGCAGCTACGCAGACACCGAGCAGAACTCGCCTGTGGTTTGTTGTGTCGCCATGAGACTACCACCATTTTGGCCTGAGAAACTGAGTCTTTGGTTTTCACAGGCAGAGTCTCAGTTCATACTGTCGGAGATCACAAGCGAGGGAACAAAGTTCCATTACGTTACCTCATTTAGATTCTCGTGTGGCTTGTGAGGTTGAGGACATAATCACGAATCCTCCGTCTCGGAATCCTTATTCGACTCTACGATCGAACCTTATAGAATGTCTGTCAGCCTCTGAGGAGCAGCACGTTTGCCAGTTACTGTCAGACGAGGACCTCTGCAATCACAAGCCTTCCCAATTCTTGCGGCATCTTCACTCCCTCGCCGGTAAGACCGCTCTTCTTGAGCTCTTCCGGCACCTGTGGCTGAGGCAATTGCCCCCGCGCGTCCAAGGAATCCTGACTGCCCAGGCGGAGTTATCCCTAGACAAGCTGTCAGAGCTCGCTGACAAGATCTTCGAGGAGTCAACTCCTCATATGGCCGTCCATGCTGTTTCTCCCAACAGCATATCGACGGGTGATAAGCTGTACTTAGCCATCTAGGGTTTGTCAAGACAAGTCGGTTTCACAAGGTCATCGTTTCCAGTCGTGCAATCGTCGGTGGTCAAAATCGAGAAGCCCGTTGCCCTCTCGAGGTGGTAGATGGTGTTGGTACCATAACCCTAAAATTTCACCCCCCACACTCTCCCCCAATATTTTTAAAAGGAAAAAAACCTAATTTTATGAATAATTGACTGTTAAAACCTTCTCAGAAGTTCATGAATTATTGACCATCTGAGAATAATTTATAGTTATGTGTGTGTACCATAGGTGGCGCTGATGTTGAATTCTGTGTTATTTGACGTACACATCAATACATGCGTGAGTCGTCGCACTTGCATCATAGCTTGGCGTTGTTTTGACAAAACGAAAAGATTGAAGTGTCAAACTCCATGTCAAATGTCACTTAGAGTTTAGTTTATCGAAAATTCGAGTCTCGAAAGAACGTTTGCTGACCCCGCTAATAGCTGGCAAGCCAAAGTTTGGGCTGGACAACATTTGTTGGGTCCGCTAGTATAATTTATAAAATTCGTAAAGGTTTTTCCCTTTCATTTGCATGCATGTCCAGTCATGGGCGTAGCCAAGGGGAGGCAGGAGAAGGCAGCTGCCTCTCTTGATGTGACATTTCATACCAAATCCCCCTTGGCATATATCTACAACTACAGATGGGTGTCCTCGCCCCTCCTCCCCCCCCCCCCCCCCCCAATCCCTCCCTAGCATTTCACTCCTGGTTACGCCCATGTGTCTGTCTGTTGTTGAGTGTGATTTCCTTACAACTGGTAAAGTTGCAACTACAGCTGAAACATTACCTGCTGAAAATCCATCAATGCCACTCTCTAACCTTAAAGTCCAATGTGCCAGCAGCTATCTGGAAAGTCCATCTTCTCCAACTGCTTCCACTTTGGCGACTGATTGTCCTTATTTCATATCAAAGAGCTCAAAACATAACACGTATTACACAGTTAATTGCAAAATTGATACGCTTGGATCTGCAGCCATTTTATATTGTGGCAAACTTGGGCTTCAGGAGGCTACTTACTACTACTGCTCATTTGGAACCTTGCTACATAATCCCTTCAAGAAAAATAATTTCTTAAAAATTAATTTCAAGGACAGATATGAATCTGAGAGCATAATTGGAGGATGTTAAATTTGTTGCAAAACTGCAGATATGTGTACATCTGTGAGTTGCAAAGATTGCTTAGCTGTGATGGTTCACCTTTATGAAGAATCGGACCTTGGTTTCCATCTTCAGCATAGGTACTTCGAGGTTATTCCATTTTCAGAAACCAGCCACTCTGCATATAACCTAATATTTTTAAGCTTTTAGGTGCTAAGTGATTGGGAACTCTACAATAAAACTGTGGCTGTAGTGAGGGATAGTTTGCTGCATAGGGAGTAGTAGTAACTGAAGTACAGCTACCATCACATACATCACTCATGGGGTTTACCATTTATCATACAAAAATATTCTTGTATTCATCATCACTGTTCCATGCCATATCTATTTAATATGAGTGCCTCTTTGAAAATGATATCCTGATCTTTGCCTATGATTTTTGTTTTAGGCAGCTGATTCCTTTGTGAGGAATACTATCAAAGACATTTCGGCTACTCCATATGTCACCAAATTTGCTGGTCAATCTCAGCTACTTAAGGATTCTCAAATGATGTATGAAAGCCTTTGCAGTATCACTGCCAGTATGACGGAATACATCCAGGAGGCGTGTCTTTCATTCCCTCGGTAATTTCCTTCTTATGCATATGATGAAGAAATATTTGGGTGGTGTTTTTTTGAGTATTACAGTAAAACCTCTGTAAATTGAAACTGAAGGGACCAAAATTTTGGCACTTCCATATGAGGAGGATCACATTAAAGAGGATAGACTGACTGACATCTTCATTGGATATTTGAATAAGTTTGGCAAAACAAAAGAGTCATTATCTAGCAATGGCAGTGCACAATACTTTTCAACAAAAAAATAAGACATCTGAATGCATGAGTAAATGTTGTTGACCATATAAAAAATTAACTTAACAATTGCCAAGTACTTAAATAACAACAATAATGCAGCTGATCACTAGTATGAACACCATATGTGGCTTTAAAGTTCTGTTATTCGCTGGTGATGTTTAATACAGACATTTCTACATAATGATCATTCCAATGCAAAACTGCAAAGTAGGTACCAAAATTATATGACATAATAAATGTAAATATTTGTTCAGGATATGGAATTATACATATTAACTTGTTCAAAAGGAATATGGGAGTACTCATCAAAATAAATATGGGGCTCTGGAAAACATTCAGTTTTTTTATTGTAACCCTTATGTTAACAAAATAAATGATTTAGTACTTTCCCTGTGAATGTCGTGTGTTAAATTCTCTTGGGATTCACACCTCACCTAGGGATTGGTGATCATGAGTACACAGCTCCCTGTTCTGGCTCCAAATTAGTTAAAAAGAACCTCTCCTTGAACTTTGTTGCAAATATTACATCACTTGTAGTAAAGTGAGTGTTGGCATCCAGCTTCACTCATGTCATGAAGCCCCACTACCTTTTGTCTGTTTCTGTCCATACATCCTTGTAGGTGTAATGAGTACAGTTATACCTCCACCTATGCTGTTTTGAGTCATGTTGGTTTTGAAGGTGGATCGGTTTTTTATCACTGAATTATTTAATCAATGAATTCAATTTTATAGAATCTAAGTTAAAAGTAAGAATGAAAAATTCATATAACTAATAGTAATTCAGAGATGCTATTTCTAAATGTTCATATTATTTATAAAAAAATATTGTGCAAATATTGTGCTGGTTCAACTTGTATAAATTTAAATACATTTTCATCATAAAGAGATTCATTGGTGATTCATTGATGAATGCATTGCCATTTCAGATTTTTTTTTATATCTAATGAAGAAATGATGGATATTCTGACACATGTGAATGATCCGAAATTGATTAAGCCATACCTCAGGAAGTGCTTTGCTGGAATATATGATTTGAATTTTGATGATGAAATGAATATTGCATCGCTGTTAAGCCTAGAAGGAGAAGAGATTCCTTTAACGACAGCTATCAGTATTAAAGATTTTGGGAATAGAGCCGAGAAGTGGATGACGCAGGTAAAGTTAGCATTCTAATGAATGGTAAGATTTATACTCATGCACAGTCACCATTCTTTAGGTTAATATTTTTGGAAAAACTCAGAGATCTCAGAAACTATGGCTGCTATTCTGAATCGAGCGATGCTATTTCTGGCGAACGCTATGCCTTGCTCCAGAATAGTGTCGGAAGCGATTCTGAATACGGTGCAGAAATTCAAGTCGTCAGGTCTGTAATGCTATTATTAACCACGCCCCTTACTGTATTGAAACCTTTCGGTACAGTAATTGGAAATTAAGGCAGCCAATAATGAGCAATGTTTATGTTATTCACAAACAGCTGAGACTGCTGAGACCTTCACCATGGATGCCGCGAGTCTGGTGCATGAAAGAATATTTTCAATGAAGCTTCCAACTAAATTTTATTCAATGCTGTCTTCAGATAGTATTATTATACTTCATTTTGTTCTGCATTTGTCAGCTGATAGATAACTCTCTGATTATTTGAGATTTTATGAAGAGGATTTCAGTTTAGGAAAGTCTGGTGATGTTTGTTATGTATACCTATATGAGCATATAACAGCTACCTGAGCTGGGAAAACATTTTAATTCCTATAATGATTGTTCACCTCAACTCAACATTGTAAAAAAGCATATTGTTTTCATGTACCTATCTGTTGAGTTTTTTATTTTATTTTCAACACTTATACGACTTAGCAGATGACATTTTGATGCATACGAATTGAGAATAATGATGCATAAGTGTATCAAGAAAAGTGATGTGATGGTAAATTTCAATTATTTCATCACGGATATTTGAAATTTATTATTCTAAATAGTCTGTGGATTTGATAAGATGGTTAGACATCGCAATTAGCCTCTTCAAAATCTTGTGGTACCCCTGGGAATGCGTGGATTGAAGTGAATGTGAAGGGGTGAGGTGAGCAATATTTCGAGCCCACTTGTTTAAATAATACAACAGGAATGTTAGATACAATTTTTAATGGAGTGAGTGAATACTCATCCTTTGCGTGTAGAGCAAGTTCTTCAATTTTACTTAAACTTGTTATCCCCGGCTGAGAGATGGGAAAAGTAATGCAATGCAAGCATAAAGCAATAAGACTCGGTCGACAAAAATACCAGTCTTCAATGAGAAGTACGGGAGGTACGGGGAAATGCCAAGGAAGGCATTGATGCTAATATTATTCAGTATACTTGAATGCAATTGTTGAGTTTAAGGATGAATATCCTATAATTCATGCTTAAACTGAACTCAGCAAAGGAGACTACACATCAAGTTCTGGATCTCATTTTATGCTGCCTTTATCTCCTCAGAATGATGGAAATGTTGGTAAATGAAACAGCTGGTGTATGTGTAAGTTAGATTACGAACTTTAAACAGAGATTGATGTATATCAGCGGTCCATCACCAACCCCCAGAGAGGTCATTTACCCATGAAAGATTCAAACTGGAGTGCAAATTTTGTGGTGTCAGGAGAAAAAAAAGTGAGGTGAAGTCCTATGATAGGATATGTAACTCGGAGGAAAAATTTCTATCTGGTCATGCATATGAAGAAGGAAAAAATTGTAGGATGCCAGCGAGCAAAAGCTACCACCTTTACCAGTATGAATCCATGACGCTAACCGCTACACCATCTGCGGTACTTGTGGAAATATGTTTTATCTAGCATTTTTATTCTTAGGGCGGATATTGCCAATTACAAATTGATTAATTACAGCAAAACTACAGCATATTTGACGAAGTTCTAGGCGAATTAGTGTTGCATTTGACCTCATGCACGACAGAAAATATGGCTTTCAAGTAGAGATGTCAGAGTATGTAGGCAAGGCAAATTTGCCTACTTTTTATGAGAAGAATTTTTTATGTTTACTTGAATATACGGATTGACTAGTCAATCCTGCTATTATTTTTATGTTTTTAGGAACACTTCTCAATGCATATTTTGCAGAATTCTCGTTAGATAACATGTGATGAAGAATGAGGTGGCCATTTCACTCAAGAATAACGTGATGCTTTAGAATAGGTGGAAAACTTCTCAGGATTTTTAAGAAATATCACATAGGTAGCACTGAGTGATGTTGAAATCAACTCAAGTTATCATTTGGCCATTTTTATATGCTTAAAAGTGCCTTAAATTATGAAATGCATCATGTAAAAATCTAGGCTAACATTCAAATGAAAAATAAGTCAATCTTTCAAAAAGTGGTTGACTTAGCTGTATGGAGGATTATACTGGCTCACAATCACCTACTTTCCAGCATCAAGCAGTGATGGTTTTGGAATAACCCGCGTCAAGATTTAAAAAAGCAAATGTTTCTTCTCCTTTGCCGGAGACCTCATCAGGGCTGAATGACCTAATTGCCTTTATTGTGCACCAATTTATACCGTCACGGTGATGCAAGAGGGGGAGGGGGTGGGTTTTGGTGGAGAGTCTTCTGGACGTTGCTCTTCTTTCTGGAAATTACTGGTAGCCATGATTCACTTATTCTTTGTCCCTGGTCTCTATTGAAATTCTTGCTATGCTTTTTAAATTCCAAGCCCTCCTGGAAGATTCTCATCTTGAAATGTTTTTCTCTGGTGAGAATTTTTGGGTTAGTGATGTCAATGGTGTGGTGTAGGGCGGCATGTTCTGCAACCACTGATTTATTGGCGTAGCCCAGTCAAATTTCTGTGCTGTGCTCATTGATTCTTTTCCTTATTGTTCAACCAGTTTCACCGACATATACTTCGTCACATATGCTGCAGTTCAAGTGGTATACTCCCTCTGTTTCCGTTTTATCTTTTTCTTTCACGTTTCTGATAATATCCCTTAATTGTGTGCTTGGCTTAAAGATGGTGTTTATTTGATGCCTTCGTAATATTCTGGATATTTTATCCATGACTCCTCTGATATATGGCAGGAAGGCTTTTTTCCGCTCCTCGGTCTTCTCTTCATCAAGTTGTCTCGATTCTTGTTGTCTTAATTTATGGGAGATGGTCATCCTGATTTCTCTTCTTCCATATCCATTCTTTATTAGAATTTCCGTCAGTTTGTTTAACTCTCCGCCAACACCCACCCCCTCCCTCTCTTGCACCACTGTGATGATATAAATTGATGCACAATGAAGGCAATTAGGTCATTCAGCCCTGATGAGGTCTCAGGCAAAGGAGAAGAAACGTTGGCTTTTTTAAATCTTGATGTGGGTTATCCCAAAACCATCACTGCCTGACGAACATGGACCACAAAAGTTTTAAAACTTTCCAGTTGTTCATAGTTTTATTTTACTTTATTGTCGACACTTCTATGAACCTCTCAGTATAAGCCAATGAGCCAAGGCTCAGTATAACCCCCTGCCAAACACCTTTGAGGTAGCTTGCAGGGTATAATGTGGACGTAGATGCATTGAAACCTTTGGCCATAAAGGAAAACTTTTATCTCAAGTGAAGAATGATTGAAGGTTATCCTGGCAAACTATGTCGTTGAAGATTGTTCGGGATTTCCACCGGGTCAGGTTCTCCATTCTGCCGACATTTCAATGAACGAGTCGTCCATTATCCTCAGGGCATGTCCAGTCTGGGATGTGATCCTCCTTATATAGTGCTTAGCGGGATGGTCTACCAGGGGAGGTGTCTCCCGATTGGTCAAAATTTTCCCACCTTTTTTCCCAGGCTTCTTGGATGCTCCTTAGCACTAGACCGTCTTAGCACTAGCACTTAGGTAGACTGTCCCGCTAAGCACTATGTAAGGAGGACCACATCCCAGACACAACATGCCCTGAGGATAATGGATGACTCGTCCATCGAAATGTTGGCAGAAATGGAGAACCTGACCCGGTGGAAATCCCGAACTATCTTCAACGACTTTTTTCTCAAGTATGCACATTCCCCATTTTTTATCTGATCTACAGAAAAAGTCTGTCTGAATTTACACATCAAATCAAAATGATTGAATTTCATCATTTTTTTGCACCAATCGTTGCATAATTACTATTCTATAATAAGGTCAGGCATACACTACACCATTCATTGTAGGTGCTTGATTGTGAATTCTCTGAATGTTGCAGTTTAATTTAATATTTTTCGATAGGTCCCAGTGTGGCAGATTATATATTTTTGACACTTATTGAACTTGTCAGCATGTGTCACTACTTCTGTGTTTTCAGAGGCTTCAAGGAAGCAGATATGAAAGGCAACAATTCTGGAGTGGGTACTTCCAGACCATGGACATTATTGCTTTTGCTGGGTAATTGAAATCAAATCATGCTCTCTTTTAATAGGAGGGTTGAATTAGGAGAACGGTATCTCCTAAGTATGGTATTTTTAATCCCCAATTCTTTTGCTGAAAACAAACTCGTTACTTGAATTTCTGTGGCCACATATTGAAAATGATCCATATTCAATCCACCCTGGGGTTTGAATGTGGAGGTATATGTAGTTGTGTGTTGAGTATTACCTCATTATGTTGTTGGTCACTTTTTTATAGTATTTTCATTGAAACTGTTGAAAGAGACGTTGATTCAATTGTTCATCATTTTAAATGTAACTACTCATATCACTGCAATCCACTTTATTTCATGTAGCTTGAGGCTGAAATGAGATCTACATTGAAAGAGATGATGAGGGCTAGTGTAAATGATTACCCTACTATGGAAAGAACAGAGTGGTTGAAGTGTTGGCCAGCACAAGTTGTTACTTGTGTATCTCAAGTGTATTGGACAGCTTATGTCTCTGAACAATTTGAGATCAATGCTAGTTGGAAAATGGTTGAAAATCAGCTCCTGGTAAGTGTGGTAATTCTTTTATGATTTATTTGGATCTATAGGAATATTGATTGTTAGGCTATTGATTAAATTTAACAATCCAAAAGTACCTGTATGGGCACGAAATAAAACTCCACACATTGCCAGTAATGTCCATATGGGTATGTTAACTTTAGACCGTTCCTACTTGGATGTTTTTCAATTTAAGGATGCATAATTTTCTGCAGTCATAGATAAATGTCCTTATGAAGAAGAAATATGATTGTTGAGGTCAAAAAATGATATGGGGTCAAGAGTCTCAGCACCAGAATCATGAGAAAAAGTCTATGGATTTGTCAATATGGAGACTCCCTACAACAATGCTGCTGTGATTGGGTCTCCCTAATTCTTGGGTTTTATCACTAAATCTGCTCCTTGAATTCAAATGATGTATGAGTGGTTTTGAGTGTGTACGCCAATGTAAAACCACAATCTCCCAGCATATGATGCACTCCATTCGCATGTTGTAGGTAGGTATGTCAAGTGGGACAAGGCATCGAATTGCAAATGTCTATTTCTGAATCTTTCCCTCTGAATACATTTCTATGTGAAAGCAATATTTTTTGCTCCAAAGGCAATATTCAAAATTTAAAAAGTGATTTGTGATGTGGTTTGGATTTGATCAAATCTTATCAAATCCATGGATTAGAGATTCGGTCAAATTCTTCCAAGAAAGATTCAATCAAATTTTAATCTGGTTGTGTGGGTGACATATGCACTACATTGCTGTTAATTATTTGTCATCTGTTGTAGCATGATTCAGAATTCCATCTTGGTATGTCTCATTTTGATTCCATTGTATATACTTTGAAAGTGTGATTATTTGGGTGGGCATTCATTATGCCATGAAATATGCATATCAGCAGAGACCTGTAGGAGTCGGATTTAACTGTCCAATAGTCGACCTTCACTGCCGGATATAATTTTGGCTCTTTAAATTTTTCTTGTTCTTGACATGAAAAACGTCAATATCTCGACAACTATTAATGATAAATTGTTCAAATGAAAAAAGTTGTTTAGCTAAATGTTTCAAATATCTATAATGAAACTTCTTAGCCCTGTTTAAATTATAAATGATTAAATAAATTCTTTTTTTCTTGGAACAAAGTTGAAGTAAGAGATACTTTTATTCAGAAGTGTATATAGTGGAGGGATACGATTGGTAATATATTTTTTAAATGGTTTCTATGAATATATGCATAATGCTAATGTAAAAAATTATAAATATATATATGTATATTAGTATTATCAAGACTGAATCAGTCTTAGCCCTGATGACGAGAAGAGAGTTTCTTGCCAAAATGTTGGCCTTTAATAGCCTTACCCGGTGCCAAACCTGAGAAGATTTTACTAAGTTGTAGTGTGTTGTAAATGCTTCAATTAGCTGAGAAAACTTTCAAGTTGGAAACACCTGGTGAAAATATCCTGTGACCCAGCAGTGACATAGCCTGTGACTTAGACAGTGGTTGAGGATTGTCAGACCAAATCACTGGGTGTGTCACTGGAGAGTAGCCGTACCCAGCGCCAAACCCGAGAAGATTTTACTAATATTATTCGCCGGGAAAGCCTACGATCTTTTAACACTGCAACGTAGTTGGAATGGTGCAAATGCAATCTGTCTAAAACATTTATCTCATATTCTGATGGAAACTGATAAATTGCTTCTGAAGATGGAGAAAGTATTTTAACTATCAAAACATCATAATAGAATGTATCTTCTGGCTCAACTGTTTTATTTGAAATTTTCCTCACTGTTCAAATGCATTTCAGCAACTTAATAGGGATGGTGCAGAAATGTTGCAGAGCAACTTGCAAAATGCTTCAAATTCAGCAACCTGCATACAACATTTCTGCAGCACACTATATTTACTGGGGCCTTCTATGTTGAGCACACCGGTTGCTGTAAATTTTTACATATATATAATCATCTTTAAAGCGCTTGCTTGCGCTTTACAGCATCCAATTTCCAGGCCTCTCTGTTTTCCCAATCTCCTTCTTTCAGGTTTCTCTTCACCATAGCTTTGCCTATTCTGCTTCTCTATGAGTTAGGTGGTCTTCTGCTCTTTCTCCTTTCATACGGTTTCCACTCTATGATGGTGCGAGGCAGTCTTTCTTTGAGCATCCTCTGAATATATCCAACCCTCAGCAGTTGTTTGGACTTGATTTCGTCCAGAATGGTTGTTGTCATTTTCATTATTTCTCAAATTCTCTGAATTCATCAATCTCTATCAAGCCCGGATTTTACATAATGTCATGACATTTTGAAGAGAGCTAATGTGACATTTGTCGATGAGATGGAGTGGTATTAAGTTTCAGACAGTGCTAATGCAAAAAAGTCCTAATTGAGTCAGTGCCATTCAGGGATTGGGATTACTTAAAACTTGCTTCTCCTTTTAATGCTGAACTTTTGCTTATTGTTGGGGGTATTAGGTATGACGATAATATCTCTCGTTCCATAGTTAAGAGCATTAAAAGAGCAATCTAATTTTCAGTTGTGGTCTGGCTGGCCAGAATTTTTCTGAGCATTTAAATTCCAGCAGTCCCCTAAGTTCCCTTTTGTCCATAGGAACCAATTTTCTGACTAGAAGGATAGGTGTATTACCAATTATGAAGGGTGATGCACATTTCCTGTGAAAGATATCAACTGTTTCAGATGCACATTTCCATTAAGTAGTTGGAAACAAAATGTGAATGTATTCTTAATTGTCTTTTAGAATTTCCTTGATATGTCTCTTATTATTTATCTCCTTCATTTGCTTGGATCCATTTGTTTTGAGTAAAGTTGAAAATCGTTATATTTCAGCTTCAGCTTACGGAATTGATTTCAATGGTGCGTGGATCCATTCCTGCCCTTCTGCGTAAGACTGTGTGTACATTAATTACTATTGATGTTCATTTGTTGAATGTGGCTGAAGAGACCTTCATCTCTGGCATGCAATCTCTTGCTGACTTCCAGTGGTTATCTAGATTAAGGTAAGCAATTTAAATTTTTCTGATTTTATTATCAGTAATCTTATATCATATTTATTATAGTAGAGTGATACTTCCTTAGGCCATATATCCTTTGGTTTTTGTTGTACACATTTTCTATTTCAACTTAAGCATCTTTCTTATCCTTTGTCCTTTCAGATATTATTGGGAGTCTGATGAACTCATCGTTAAACTAGCTCATTCATCACTCTCTTATGGCTATGAGTACTTGGGAAATCCATCTCGACTTGTTAAAACACCGTTAACTGATCGTTGCTTCCACACTATAATGGGGGCTTATAACTTTCAATTTTATGCATCCCTCTATGGACCCCCTGCTACGGGGAAGACTGAAACAGCCAAAGAGTTGGGGAAAGCTCTTGGGGTTCACTGTATGGTCTTTTATTGTTCCAAAGCATTGGATTGTGCAGAATTGTGCAAGGTATGCATAATGATAAGAGATATTTTTCATGAATTCTTTTTATTACCATTCTTTCTCAAAGATATTTATGGAGTTATAGTGCAGCTGCATTAGTTAAAGTATGGCATTCTGCAAGACCTCTGCCAATACCCAAGATGGCTGGGGCTCTGTTAATTGGCCCTATGATGACTGGGGAAAAAATATGGCTTTTGTGAGGCCCTTTTAGTGCTGGTCGACACCATTGCAAAAGTTCCCATCACTGGTAAACATGTGCACAATTAGTGATAACCGATGCAATCACCCACAATCTATTAATAATGCATTATATTTGAATACACAAGTATAGAGTGTTAACCAATGTCTGCTTGTGGTAAATTTCCATTAGAGCAGTTTATTGTTAATTTTGGTGGATATAATTCAACATTAGCAGTTGTGACTGTTGGATCTTCCTTTCTTCCCTGGATGTTTTGGTATGCACACATATGCCTATGAGTTGAAAGCCCAGCACACAACAAACACAGCCTTTGAAATGGATAACTTCTCCCACATTGGAGTTCATATATATTTCATTAAATATGAAATTACAACATGCCCACTGGCGAAATACCTTGGTACAAGTATGGTGTGTTCTTGATTGAATTCCATTTGATGAGAGCAGCAGTTTGGTCCTTTATGGTAGACAGGAAAATAGCTTTGAAGTGAAGTTGACGCTGGTCAAGGAGCAAGAAGCCCCTTCCTTGCCATGCAGGTCTGAACATGAAGGCTGGGGAAGTCCTGGAGAGAGAACTCATGATGTGATAAACTGTAGAATGCTGGAGTTTTTTTTACATGTTAATAACTTTGTATGAAAGTAAATTGGTTTTGAATTACATAAATGATTGTCTAATTTTGAGTTGTAGGTCTGAAAGGGATTCTGTTATTGCAAAAGGTCAGTAAAAAGAAACAAAACTATCATAAGTCTTTTTTCATATCTTTTTCATCTTCTCTGCTCATGTTGAACCTCTGTTTTAAAGTCTAAGAAAAGTTTCGAGTACATTATAGTATAGTGCATGATGGCCAGAATTCACCCCCAGCCAAGCACCCTTGAGGTGGCTTGCTGGGTAACATGAAGATGAAGATTATGCAGAAAGGTAAATCTTCCTGGACACTTTAAGCAGGATTAATTTTTAAAAATGATGTCAAGTTATTAGTGCAGAGTCAACAAAGTGAGGGTCATTGTTTCATGGAGTTGATCTAATGTACCATTATAGTCCCTAATAGTACATGAAAAAAATGAGGTTTCAAATCTATCATCTAGGAATCCCTTGGATACCACTTACAGGTACCTTGAGATGGCTCCCAGGGTATAATGTTGATGAAGATGTAATGCCTGTATCCTCATCTGCTGCCTGATACTTAAGGCCACTGCGATAATCTCATTGGTGCTACTGACCTCTCACAAAAAGTAGGATGGAAATCACTTTTAGACTGTCGATTAAAATTATACCCAATATTTAATGTAAATTTAAGACCTATTTCTTTTCTGACCAAGTGATTACTATCTTTCAAATTCCAGCATACCTTTGGATCAGATCATGAGAACAAAAGTAGGTGTGTAGGCTGCAGAACAGGCATGTTAAAACTTCAGATTTCCCACAATAGATACAATAGACTACAATTGCAGCTAGTGACATTTTGAAGCAGGTTAGTTGTCAGGTCATAAAGCTGATAAGTTAATTTGATTCCTTGGGCTTTTTTCTTTAACATCACATTTCGAATGACCCCAGCATGACCCATGTATCTCATTTAAGTTGGTGCAACATCCACTAAGAAAAATAGTTTCTCTAGCATAGGTAACATGCCTGTAGTGTGGTGCATATTGGTGAAATTTGCTAGTGCATTATGGTGCATTAAGTGATAACCAGCACATCACATCATTTCTTTGAAAGAAATATATCTAAATTGACTAATTACCATGTCAGCCACCTCTAGGCTTGGTACCATTTACAAGAAAGACAATACCATGCATGATGCAACATATCTGTCATTGTTGAGCAATTATGCTCTATTTATTCTACCTATTTTACCTTCATTTTTTATGCTCATATACTAGTGGAAGGATCCCCTTTGAAATTCAGTGGGTGTGAAAAACATTGGAATCATTTCATAAGAAAACTACAAAGCCTGAAGAATACTGTCAAAGGCATAATTACCAATACTATTTACTGCATGTATGTATCCTTGCTCATTTAATTTCGTGTGTTGTCTCTTTAATTCCTTTAAGTGTATCGTTTACTAGTTACATAGTTAATGGCATCGTCATGAGCTGCAGTACATTGTTGTTTAGCTCCTTGATTAAGGAGATTATACAGTAAATAAAATGTAGCAGCCTTGTTTAGGAAGAATCTATCATAATAATTCACAAATCATAGATACACTCACAAGGTGTCCACATCATGTGACTAGGGCACACTCATTATTGCTCAAACTTTTTCTACTTTTTGGGAAATATCATTTTCACTGATGTGATAACCCACAAAATCAATGTCACTGACACCAGACTGACACTTGTCAGGATAAAGGCCCAAACCTGTAGCATCCAGGCATGAGGGAACTCTTTGCATCCTGGATCGCAACAGCTGTTGGGCTTCAACAGCTGTGGGCAATCTAATTCCATCTGACACTTTATCAAGAATGGCTACAGGGACAGATCATGTTATATGGAACACATGAGTTGCTCCTTGCCTTAAATGAACATGGGCTGAAGGACCACAGTACTTTCCCAAGCCAGAGGAAAACACTAGTTGGAAGTCACAAATTTCAAAGGGCAAATCACTGATAGGTGAATATGAATTCACACCCTCCACCTCAATATCCAAGGCGTTGAACCAGGAACATCCCAATAAAGGTGGGCCGGGATCCGAAGCCACTAAAAAGCATTAGTTTGGCCACATTACCACGGTATTCAGTTTTTACATGATACTTGCTTTAGACATTTAGATGCTGGTCAGACCAACTTGTCAGTTTGATAAAGCATGGCTCCAATTCTAAAAAACTGAAGTGTGCTTGGAACACTTGGTTACCAGCAGTTGTGTGGGCAGCACCACTATCCACCTCCATTGTCAAAGGAACACCTGCAATTGAGACTACGATCTGAATGGGAGTGGTGCTCCTGAGGAACAAGTGAAAAATCTGAGGGATTTGAGGTTACCATGAGAACTTTTTCTCCTGGATCTCTTGAAGGCTCCATGATGGAATTAGCTGCTGCTGGGGCACCTTTATGATTCTGCTTAGGGTCTGCCTGATGCATCGTCCCCTGGCTTTGGGCCACTCGGCATTGCTTGGTGAAACAGCTTGGCCAGATGTCCAAACTAGTAACAGTATTGGCTAGTGGCATTTCTCGATGGGCAGTCTTGGTCTGGAACCTCTGCACCGCAATGAATGCAGCCCTTATTGGCACCTTCTCCCTGGTGGCCAAATTGTGGATGGCTTTTGCAGTAGGGAAGGTTAGGCTCCTGGAATTTTGGAGGATGATCATTCCTGTTTTAGATGCTCTCCTCTCTGAAATGATCGCACCTGATTCAATGGATTAACTCCTACCACATCATTTTGCTGAAGGGTCAAACTCAGCTGTGCTTGCAGTTTCAACACATTTTCTAGTGTGCTCAGCCACCATGGCATGGCCAATAGCTATTCTGAGAGTTAGATCCTCAAACTTCTATGAAAATAACTGTTTTTTGATTGCTAATTTTTTTCATCCTGCAAAGCACTTGTCGCAAAAGTTCCAGGTCTAGGCATTGAAATTTGCAGTTATTGGCTAACTGCCTCAACTCTATGATGAGGTCTTTAAAAAGTTCATCTGGTTTTGCATCTGAGAATCAACTTCTTGTGCTCAACCCACACACTTACTGTCAGAATGAAATGCTGAGACAACAAATCAAGTAAGATTTTGAGGAAGTTTTTTCCGGGGCACAGAATTTCTTGACAAAAAAGTAACAATGTAAACAGTGCACGGCAAAAACTGTTTTCTTTTTTGAGTGGGAGATATATTATTGTTGGCCTAAAAATGAAATTGCACTCATTTCAAATCTTCAACCTCTGAGGCATTCTCAGAAAACTGCAGGACCATGCTGAAATGCATGCCACCTGAAGCATCCAATGGGATTGGAAACTTTGTCTACAGTATCCAGTGGCATCGTGCAAAAAATTAACATCAATTCACCGGAAAAATGAACACTCAAGTGAATAAAATCACTCTCAAACAACACACAATATTAGTGGAGGACACTAGATGATGATTAGATGAGGACACTAGATGAATCTACCCCAGGTGAAGAATCGCCAACAGGCATGACTTCTTAGAGATCCAAGAATCACTGCGCAAAAATTGAATTAATATAATAAGAGTACCATTAATGCCAAATGGACAATATTGGAAATGTAGAGAACAAACCAAAGCACTTAAATGCTGGTCTGGCATAATGTTCACAAACACATGGCAGAAAATATTTTTTTTTAATTACATTAAAATAAGTATCTGAGCAGGTTGTCATAAATGAAATCACATCCTTGTTGCCATTTATGGCATTGATAGGTTCTTAATTATACAGTCACCACTTCGTGACACAATATATTTAAAACTTACTCATTACACAACTTGCTTCTTAACCCATTGTCTTAAAGAGACGGCGATTCACTGGTTGGTATAACCTGGCCCTAGTTTAAAGAGACTGCGAATCGCCGTTGTTGTTGTCATTTTGGGGAAGAAGGAAGAAGTTATTACTGGTTTACAGTCACAGTAGTGGTGGAATCTCCATTGACCGTGACATGCCAGTGACCTCTAAGCTGTAGGCTCTGCACAGAATATTGCCTTCCAAAAGGCAGAAATGCCAGACATGAAGTGAAAAAAATCATTTGTAGGTGTTTCATTTATGAGTGAAGAGCTGGCACTTTTACTGATGCCCAATTTATACTAAATCCCACATGTAATGAAAATTTGGGCCAAATTTTATAATTAGGAATTAAGGAATTTGGCATCTAGTAGTTTGGCTTATTATTCATTTCTTATTTTTGGTATCTTATTATTTGACCTTAAAATACCTTATTTTCTCTTTCATTAGTTACTGAAAGGTTTGGCTACTACTGGAAGCTGGGTGTGCTTTGATGATTTTGAAAGAATTGAGGAGAATGTTCTTTCTGTTATGGCCCAACATATGTCTAGCATCCTGAATGCAATAAAGGAAAATTCATCAGAAATTGTTCTTAATGGTTGTGAATTGGATTTCAATCCTTCCTGCTACATATGCATCACCATGACAGCTGGAAGAGGACCTAAGGGTGCAAAGTTACCTGAAAATGTCAAGGTGATCCAAATTTTACCAACTTAATTCCTGAAAGTGTTAGCATAAAGAGATGGTGTATTAATGTGAAGGACTAGGTCATGGTTAATAGTGGTTTCTCTCTTCAATTTGGACCTAAAAAAGGAGAGATTATTGTTTGATGGAAAGTGGTGTAATAATTTGAGAAAGGGGTGCTATTTTACATTTTACCTGTAAATAAATTTTACAATATTAATGTGTAAGAAAAACTTATCAATATTTTGCCATTATAATAACATGCACAGAAGGAAAATATCAGTCCATTGGTAAACTAATTCAGGATTTTAGGTGCCTATATTTGTCTCCTGAGTGTGGGGTTAGTGATGCATTCTAGGATGAGATAATGGTGGTAAGAACAGATAATGACGCTATTCAAACCACTTGAAAGTATTTAAATAATACAGTAAAGAGTCTCAAAATGATTAGGAAAGCTGAATCAACATGATAGTGATTGGTAAAACAGTAAATTACCCTCTGAAAATTCAAAAATGTTGGTCATTGTAAACTAGTGCCTAACCACATGTAAGAATGTGTGGCCCAGCAACTGCTCCACAGTGCCCAAAGTTGGAGGGTGAAAAGGCTCACAGGAATGCAACCTGTATGGTGCTATGTCACGTGCAGCTTAAGTGCCTGCCAGTCTCTGTTTGGAATTATCAAAATATATCAAATGCATAAAAATATATCACCTCACATTAAAGTGCATTTCACTGTATGTCAGTGTTACCTAATATGTTTAACATGTTCATTGTAATTTTTAAATTTATGTCCCCTCTATCGCATGATATTTTCACATTCAGTAAAACCTTGATTTTATGCTGTTAGGTGGGACCAAAAAATGGGCAGTACTAAATGAAGTCAAAGTGAGTATAATCAAGGGGTGGCAAAGAGGGGACAGCAGTGTAAGTTGCATATGAATTTATTTAGCCTGTCTCTTACATTTTAGTTGAAATGAGTCCTATCATTCATAATTCATAGGAATAAGTGAAAAAGAAACATCTGTTTTTGTGAGAGTTGTCTCTCATTTCAATTTTATACCTATCATTGCCAACATTTCAATGAACTTCTGTTTCTTAATATTCAGTTTACCCTATCTACTATGATGCCTTTTGTGCAGTTACCAGGGTCATTCAAAAAGTTCTCAGCCTGACAAGGAACACGCAAGATTTTGAGAAATTTTTTCTTTATTTTTCACCTAGTGATCTTGCAAGTCAATAGATTCAGACCAACGACCCCCCAACTTTTTAATACCCTCAGTAGAATGCAATTTGTCCAACTCTGCAAAATAAGCAGTGGTCTCAGCTTTGACCTCATCATTTGAAGTGCTACTTAATACAGTGAGCCATTTTTTTCATTAGAGTGAGGCACGGCACAAATTCAAGATTATAACCAACAGCACAACAGCCCTTCTTAATCTTATCTTTCAGCCTTTTTATCAAGACATAAACCCTTTACACAATTCAGAAATTTTAGCCCACTCAGAGCCTTACTGAGCTCATATGCTACCATTTTCTCAGTAGGCATATAATACCAAGTAACTTCATTATTCTGTACTGCCTCACGCACAAAATGATGTTTGATATCTATGTGCTTGGTCCTGGAATGAGTCACTGCATTTTCTGCAATACAAATGGCTGACTGATTGTCATTATTGAGCACCACACTCAGTTTCATTCCACACAATTCACTCACTGTTTTGTGAGTAAATACCTTCTTTGCAAGCCTGAGTCATTGACATATATTCAGCTTCAGTACTGGAAAAAGCTACACTTTGCTGCTTATGACTCTCCCAGAACACTGCACTACCTACAAACAGAATGCAAAACCTGTGTATGATTTTCGGTCCACTCCATCATTGCCACAGTCCGCATCAGCATACCCCACAAGGCCCTCATCAGCACTTTCAAAGGTAAGACGAAAGTCTTTAGTACCTTTCAGGTAACGCAAACCCTTTTTGCACTTATCCAGTGTTCCTTTCCATAACAATTGTTAAATTGACTAATTATTGTTATAACTATAGTTAAATTGACAGGGACTGCTTTACACTTGTAGCATGATCAATATCAGGTCTGCATGTAACTGATAAATACATCAAGCAACCAATTAAATTTTGATATGGCAATTCATCATTACATTGATTACATTTGTATAATTTCTTACCAAATTCTATCGGGGTTTAAACAGGTTTACAATCATTCATTGAAAACTTGCTCAGAATACTGTCAATGTAGTGTTAATGATCAACAAAAATAACATTTCCTTCTCTTCTAACCCTCATACCAAGAATATGACTGGCCCCTCCCAGATCTTACAAATGGAATCTATTCATTAGACCTTTTTTTCAATTTCTGTTTTTCTAAATCATCGTTAGAGAACAAAAACATATCATCAACACAGGGCTAACACAGATACAAATTTCCTTTTCGCTTTAAAATAAACACAGGGCTCAATTTTAGAGCGCATGGAACCCATTTCAATCAATACTTCATGTATTTCCTCATACCATGTTCTTGACGCTTGTTTGAGTCCATACAAGGCTCTTTGCAGTTTGCATACCCGCCTTTCTGCACCCTTCTCAACAAACCCTTCAGGTTGGACCATATAAATATCTTCAGTCAATTTCCCATTTAGGAAAGTGATCACTACATCCTAATGGTCTATTTCCCAGTGATATTTAACTGCCAATGCAAACAATACCCTTATTGTTGAATGTCTTACCATAGGGAAAATGTTTCACTGTAGTCTACACCATATCTTTGACTGCAACCTTTAGCCACTAACCTTGCCTTCAACTTAGTTACATTTCCATCACAATCAGTCTTTTTGGCAAAAACCCATTTACATTGAATAGACTTTTTCCCAGATGGTAAATCAACTAATACCCATGCATTATTAATTTGTAGAGAATTAAGTTCATCAAACATTGCTTCCTTCCAATTACTACTGTCTCAGGATGACAATGCTTCAGATACAGTTTCAGGTGCATCAGAATCACAGGTAACATGAAATAAGTGATACTCACTGAAATCCTTTTGTACTCTTACGCATTGGATACCTCCTTACAGGCAGTTGACCATCATCGGAAGAATTTTCCTCCAACACACTTTCCTGGATGCTGTTGCCATCAGGGGTTGGCATTTCAGGAGGAGGCATCTCAGCTTCTTCCGTGGAATTCTCTTTTGATAGATCTCCCTCACCACCAGCTCCAGCTGCATTCAATGGGATGTCCACTGCATATGGTAGCCATTGCTTCAACTCTGCTTCATCCCTGTCAATGTTTCCTGGGAATCTATTCTCAATAAAAATGACATCACGATCACGAGTAACCCTACGAGGGTTGGCAGGATCCACAAAGCGGTAGCCTTTTCCTTCTGCACAGTATCCAACAAAAATCATTTCCTGAGCCTTCGAATCCAATTTTCTCTTTTTCTCCTTAGGTACATGCACATATGCTACACAGCCAAAGATCCTTTAGTGACTAAGATCTATTTTTCTCTCGGTCCAAATTTCTTCAGGAGTCATGTCAGGGACTGCTTTACAAGGCATTCAATTTTTAATGTAAACGGCAGTGCATATGGCTTCTGCCCAAAGACACTCACTCAATCCAGCATCCTGGAGGAGGGTGCATGCCATTTCCATTATAGATCTGTTTTGCCTTTCAGCAACACCATTATGTTGCATAGTGTTGGGTACCGTTCTCTGGTGTTTTATTCCACTCTTGACCAAGAATTTCAAGAAATCTTCATTGCAGAACTCAGTGCCATTGTCTGTTCCCATTCTGTCTCCAGTCTCATTCTTCACTTCTGCCTTGAACTCGCAGAATTTTGTGAATGCTTCACTTTTTGTCTTCAAAATATATACGAAGGTTTTTCTGGAAAAGTCATCTATCAGCGTCATAAAATATTGGGTGCCTCCATATGAATCCACTCGCATCGGTCCACATAGATCCGAATGAATTATTTCCAGCCTCTTCTTTCCTCTTGGCCCTTTTCTCTTGAAAGGTGCTTTACTCATTTTTCCCTTTATGCACGAAATACATGGAGGCTGTGCCTCAGCTTCTGAGAAAACAATACCATGAGCAAGCTTCTCATTTAATAGAGTCTACGACAAAGAGATTACACCAATTAGCATGGCCCAATCTCCAGTGCCACAATTGTTGAGAGTCCATTTCCTCACACAAGTTCACTGCTTGATCCACCTTCACAGGCTTCTCATCAAACCTAGTACTTTCAGTGTCTACCACTCTCACTGTCTTCACATCTAATTTATAAAGTCCTCCTACGTCAGACACAGTAGCAATCACATCTCCCCGAGTATAACAGAACTTAGGTAAGATCTGGCACTTTCCTTCAGAAAACACTACTGAAAATCCATTGGCCACCATCTTACTAGCAGACAGCAGGTTGGTTGACAGCCCGGGAACAAATACCATGTCAGGTATTTCACTGACTTCTGAATCAGTATTCAGTTCTACACATACTTTGCCACAGCCACCACTATGTACCACTTTGTTATTGGCAATTTTAACTTCTAATCCACTTGATTTTAAGGACAAATCATCAAGCCAATCTCTCCTAGGAGTCATATGAGTTGTGGCTCCACTATCCTTATACCAATCTCCCGGGCTAACGCTGATGGACAATGCTGTCAACAAACAGTGCCGCTCCTTCATCTGTACAGCGTTCGATTCAGATGATTTCGTTGGACATACTGAAGACTTGTGCCCCAGTTGATGACACCTATAGCTATGTTGTGTGTGGAAACAACAAAGAATCAATAACTTTCTTCTTTCTCCTAGAAAGGGTTCTAGGGATCATAGATCTTTTTGACAGTATCAAAGCTTTCCATTAGCTATAATCTCTCCTCATTCAAGTTGCATTTCTCTTAGGTATGATGAAACTTGAACTTTAGTCTATTCATTTTTAGGCATCTTCCATCTCTTTTTTTATGTTTTAATCTTATACAATAATTGGATTAAAGTTAACAATTCTCAAAATAAAACCAACTAAACCTCTCTATGATGTATATTTTGTCAGTTAGTGCAGACTGACACACTCTGAAGCTGCATGTCTTATCTTCCCTTCCACAACTTAAGTCTCAATCATTATGGTACCCTCGTGAGCATAAACATGTAGATTATTATGCAAATCAATTGTAGTCAATGATGTTGCTTCTGATGGTAAGACAAACCCATTTTTCTACAGAAGTCTAGAATGGAAAAAACAACATCTTAAATTTATCCTAATATGGTTTACCACATTTCTAAAAACTCAAATATCTTTACCATAAAATACATTGAATATTTTTATAAAGCTCGAGTTGAGTTGAGTTGACTGGACTCAAATTTTGAGTTGTTCACACATTCTTAATTTTTCTATAAATGATCTACTCAAACTCCACTTGAGTTCAAAAACTAGTGTTTGCTCATCCCTAATGAAAATAATTGTTTATTCATGAAAACCATTGTTTAGTGAACATATTCATGATTGCTTCTGGCCATGAAATAATGAGGGGGTGTATTTGTGCTGTTTCATCTCATAAATGTTTTTTGCATTACTGGTTCTTAGGCTTTCTTCCGTCCTGTGGCTGTGGTGATGCCTGATATAGCATTGGTTGCTGAAGTAATTCTCGTATCTTGGGGTTTCTCAGGGGCCAGAGAATTTGCCTGGAAGTTGATTTCTCTTCATTATTTCTGCGCCACACAATTATCTTTTCAAGAGCATTATGACTTTGGTAAGTTCTGTACTTTCTTTTTCCAAAGGCTGTAATTTGTCTCTCCATACAAATGGGCAAATTATTCTGCTTAGGCCGTGTTAAAATTCAAGTATAACTCTTGATATATGCCATGTACTTGGGACTGCAGAAGACTCATCATTAGGAAGTTCATGGGACCAAAAAATCGGAGCTTTTTGTAGTGATGTGGTCAGGATTCAGGGATTCAATAGAATTTTATCGAATCCATGGATTCGAGATTTGATCGAATCTTTCCAAAATGATACAATCAAATTCAAATCCAGTTGTGCAAGTGGTACATGTGTTACCGTTGCTGTAAACTCTTCCTCATCCGTCGGAATTTTTATGAAATCCACCTCGGAATTTGTCATTCCAATTTATGGTTGCAATCCTTAAGCATGGTTATTTGGGTGGCCATTCATTACATCATAAAATATGCATATCAGTGGAGATTTGTATCGCTCTTAGATGCGTCGAGTCCCATTTTTGAATCACCGCATGTTGCATGCGGAGTGCTGTGTTCATAACTTTCCCAAGCATTCTGTATAACGATGCACATGTGCTGCAGATCATTATGCTTATCATGTTAATTATTTGTTTAACCAATGGACCCAAAGTATCTCTTTTTGTTTTTGAGAAGTGAAGTTTGGAACTTCAGAAAATATTTACACCCCACGTAAAACTCATTGAAAAACATCGTTTTTATTATGTGGTGAAATGTTCTCGAAACCGGTGGCTCCATTGTGCCATGGTTTAGCATCACCAAGAACACTGAATACTGTGTTCTCGAGCGCTGCAAATGTATAGTACATTTTGCTGGCTCTTTTTAAGGATTAAGTAAGGAGTCATTAGTATTTTAACACCCATTATTTAATATTATTATTTAAGTGTATTTATTAATTATAATAAATATGGGTGAAATTTAAATACACTAATACACAGAAATAGGTAGGTATTCATAAGACCGAATGCTGAGAGAAAAGAGAGGTAGTTCTCTCTGTATCAAGGAAAGCACATTATATTCTAAATACTTTTGAAAATTTAATTGACATCAACTGGAGTCAGGATTTGAAACTTTGTTGCACCATTTTTGTGCTAATTCTAATATCTATATCCCGCAGTTGCATCTCCAAAGCCACTAACACTCTGCTGTAATCCACATAAACATTTTTTATTGTAGTGAGAACAACAGCAAAAGCATTCAATTAAGCAAAAAAATCATTGGAAAGTTAGAGAAATACCTCATTGGAATATAACCTAGAATGCACAAGAATATGAAGAAAAAATTCAGTTGTGTTCACTTTACTACCTTTCTTTATTCTTGACTAAGAAATTGACAGACTTTATTGTGAAAGAAATTTCTCTTCAGTTGTATTGTTTTTTATACTAAATCATTTGATCTTAGATTTTGGGAAAACAGAACTGTTAATGCAATTAATTTACAAGAATATGTAGAAATTGAATTTCATTTGTTTTCAAGGATGTATCCATGTATTTGTGCATGATAAGGAACTGGGAAATATAATCTAGGAAAAGCAGAATTCAGATTTGAGATTCGGTATGCAGATTTGATAAAATTAGGAGATTCGAATTCTGGATTTGATCAACTTTGTATTCGAGCCTGTAGTATTGCACTTCATATTTATGTATTTTTTTTATTCTGCAGAAGATATTCATTTGCTATTTTTTTGGCCTGTTCAATCTTTTGTGTGTTATAACCATACTGTAGCATCATTTCAGATATGTATTTAATGATCAAATCATGAGCAAACATATGAAATTCAGCACATTCTAATTTGTGAATAGAAAATCACGTATCATGCCATTTCTTATCGTAGTTATTGCAAGCGAGGATATAAATAACACTTTTAAACTGGTTGAAATTTTCACTTGCATCTCATTTGACCAATGGGTCTCTAAAGCTTAAAACTACTAACTTGCCAATTTATCTCTAGGTTTATTAATTTTCCAGCCACTTTTCATCTATTATTAACTTAATTTATGAATTTATTAGCATTTAGCTTTGCATATGTGATATATTTATGACTCATGGATTCGAGTCCTAATTGTTCTCTATTCGAAGACCATTTAATCCAAACCTATTCTTTGGCTTTGTGTGAAACTGACGAGTTGTTACACTCTAATGTGTACAGGTTACAACTCTGCAGCAATTGTTAATTAACTAACAACAATTGTTAACCTCACGCACTCAATGTGTGTTTCTCTGTCAGATGAGCAGAACAGATGTAATACAGAACCTCAAAAGAAGAAGTTTAAAGTAGTCGTTGACTATGAGGAGTGGCAGGATGAATGCAGCGATTCAGTGCGCTGTGAAGAAATTGCGGTGTATCAATCAATGGTTACAGGTGAATTTTCTGGAATTATGGAATGGTGACAAAAGCATGAAGCTAAAGTGCCAAACCTCATGAAGTTGGTGAAAATGCTCTTCGCTCGACCAGCAACAAGTGCAGCTAGTGAGCGCAATTTTAGTTATGCTGGAAATATACTCAGGAATCGCAGGTCCCTTCTTGACCCCGACTCAGTGGATGGCCTGCTATTCTTGGAAAATTATATAAGAATGGAATAAATCCAGCAATAGAATATTTCAAATGTATTACTATATTTACAGTTTATTTTGTATTAATGGTCAGAACTTTTTATATTTCGATGATTTTTCTCTGCGAGATCAAGAATTAATTTGTTCGGTTGTACTTTGCTTCAAAGCAGTGAAAAGAGTTATAAGAGGCCTTTATATGTTTCCTTTTGCACCCATTATAGATATAAATAAAACATGCAGTCAATTGCTCAGCAAAGATGCAAGTCCAAAATTTGTATTCATTAAAATACTATCATATTCAGAATTAATGAAGATTTGACCTTTGGCTTCATATCATCTATGCCTTTCAAAAATTGTGGGCCGGCCGACCGTGCATGTAAGTCCGTGCAAGTCTGATTGGTGACGACGAGACCACGTAGGTACTAGGGCGGTGTTAAATTGGGCGGACTCGGGCAGACTCATGGCGGAGATATGGGATGGGACTTGGACTTTCGCTTGGCATTGTTGACTTCTTGAGTACGCCCCATGCAGAACACTGTTGCAGACCTGTTGGCAACTCCCACCTGGAGGTCTATTGGGCTATGCTTAGTCTTCCCTTAACTCTTTGACTGGGCTGGTTAGAGTGACCCCACAAGGAGCTTAACCCTTAGATAGTGATATGTCACCTGAGTAACCACTATGATTTTAATTAAATTATTTTTTTATATATAAATTTAATTAAATGAATATTTCGAAATAGTGATTTCCAAAAGTCTATTTGCTCTTTTTTTTAAAATAAGGATGCAGCGTTCCTTAAATCTTCAATATTTATCCATTGTTTCTATAAAATGGCTATTGAATTTAATGAGTGGTTTGTGAGACCTTGCGCCACAAATATGGGAAATTGATCATTGTTATGTATCTGAATGTGATTCCAAAAGAGTAGAAAATAAGTAACACCATGTTATTGTATATAAAAATAAATGTCTCCTTATTTGTGGCCGTTGATAGCCATGGAATGTGCATAATTTATTTGCAGATTTAAAAAAAAATATTTTCTGTAGGATTGAATGGTTATTCAAGTCAATGCTGAGGACACTTCCTTCTTTTTTGGTGATTTCATGCTCTCAGTAATGGAAATGTGAAACGTGCTATGATCTTATTAAACATTTGTTATAAAATGGTGGTTTATTGCCTGTTTTTGTGAATTTTAATGATTTTACCTCTTGCTAGAAATATGTAGGTCTCATATGTGCGAGAAATGACTGCTTCCTTTCAGTCCCAAAATGCCAGGTGCCTGCATATGTACCATTAATTTATGCCCTTCTCTGGGTAATTGACCTTTCCTCGAGTGTTTGGGGTCAGCACATGAAGGCACTCCCATTTTACAGCCAGATGAAAATTGGAAAGGACCTGGGGCAAAATGAGAGGATACATAGAACTGCGAGTGATGTTGTGTTCTGATGTGTCAGTAACATATTTTTCGGCTTATCCTATCTTGTCCTATTCTTGGCCAGTATTTTCATCACAGAACCAAGAAAATGACATACACCAGGGATGAGAGGAGGGAATTTTTGGGACAAACAAAGAGTGAAGGATAGAAATAAGAAAATCCTCATCGTTATAGGAAAGGAGTAGCATAAAGGCCTCCTCATGGGGCACTGGCTTTTTGAAGGCACCTTATGTGTCTGGCGGGGAGGATTGCATGTGGGTATGATGTTAAGGGCTATGCTGGCAATAGCTTAGCCACTGTTAGGGCTTCTGTTGCTGGACGGGTCTTGGCTAAACTGCCGACTAAACATGCCTAAAAGCAATAAGGCAGAGGGGGCTCAAATGCATAAAGAAGAAAACCTCTCTAGGGGAGTAAACCCTGAGTACAAATCCTGACCCTCCAGATTGGAGGTAGAGCATGAGGCTAGCAACTCCATCCTGTGTGAACTCTCCAGCTACAAAACTTTCCAATGTGCCATGGATGGATTTTCACGACAACAACCTGGCAAAATGACAAGAACTATGAGTAAGTGGAAAATATGAACCAGGAATGTGAGAACAATGCTTAAACCAGGTAAAATGATGGAAATGGCAAATGAAATGTTGAAATATGGTCTGGATATCATAGCCCTCCAAGCAGTCAGATAATTAAGAAATGGTACCATTGATAAGAATTTTACTGTATTGTATTATGGCCCCAGCCATGAACTGGGTTATATAGAACTGGCTTCATGATCAATTCAAGGATTAGGAATATTTTGATAAATTTTGAGCCCCATGGTGACAGACTATGTGAAGGAACTTCGGAAGGAAAATACTGTGACACAATCTTGTGCCAACTGCTGAAAGAACAGAAGAAGAAAATCAGGTCTTTTATGATGCACTTGACAGAGAACGTGATAAAATACCAAAATATCATGCAATTGTTATTCATGGAGATTTCAATGCAAAAATTGGTAAGGAGGATTTTCTACACCCTGTAGCAGAAAAATACTCCTTGCATAATGATACTAGTGGAAATGGAATGTTACTCAGCAAGTTAGCTGTGTCAGACAACATGATCATCAAAAGCATGTGTTTTGAATGCAAAGACATTTGCAAAGGTACCTGGAAAATGCCAGGAACTGGAAGAGATTGTTTCTTGGAGAAACTAAATAATGTACCTCAGAGACGTCATGCCTTGCGTCATGCCCAATTACCTTTGAGGGTATCTTGTTCCTTTATACCCTCATGAGATTTATGGTGGAAGAGGACACTTTTTTTTTGGAAGAGAAAAATCTTCAAAAGACACCAACCAGCCCTGTTGGTAGTGTCAAATTTTGACTGACTAAAAACTCCTCCTTGACTCCTGCACCATAGTTGGATCTAATCTTTTGATCTTTACTTCAGCCTTGGCTTTGTCTTCAGGCTACTCATTGTTACATAACATTCCTTTTATCTGTGGTTTTTTTCCTTAGGATTTTATTCACCATTAGTTCCACTAGTTTCCAGTGATCCTCTTGTTATAGACATTTGTGGACAATGTTGTCTCTCATCAGGTTTCCTATTGTTGATATACATTTTCTTCTCTCTGCATCCCCCTGTCTGCATAGTAGCACCATATGCTCTGCTGTGTCTATCTCACCACAGTATCTGCATTCCGCAGTCTCCACTTTATCGATACAGTGAAGGTATCTCTGAAAGACCGCATTACCTGTTAAAAATTGAGTGAGATAGAAGCTTGTTTCATCATGCCATCTTTTCACCCATTTGGCCACAAGTTTTCTTGTCCATGTGCCTGAATTCATATTTGTTCACTGGTCCTACCATTTTCCTAGCTGTCTCTCTTGTATTTCTTCTACATTCCAAATCTCTGCAGCACTTTTCTTCCTTGGGCCATATGCCACAGTTGTGGGATCTCTGCCATAGTGAAGGCTGCTTTGCCAGATATTGTTCGGTAGCTGCTGCATACCCTCAGGGCCATTCGCCTTTGTATTCTTTCCATCTGGTTTCTCGACTTTTTGGAGTCCAGTTCCCTGATCATGACTGGTGCCCCATACAAAGCTGTGGGTGTAACCACGGAGGATAGCAATCTCTTCTTGCTTGAGCAATGCCCTGGTGCATATGTCATTAGTCTGCAGAGTGCTCCTGCCACTCAAGTGCAATTTATTGTACCTTCTCATATATGTGGTTGATTAGATCTTCTGTGGTCTTACCATACACCTTGATATTTTAGTTTAGGGACTGCTCTCACCTCATTGTCATTAGCATTGAAGACGATGTATGAGAACACTCTCCTTCCTGCCATCACAATTGCCTCAGTTTTTACAGAAGCTAATTCCAGGGTGAGTGGTCTTGAAGCCACTTGTTCTCTATTTTTATTGTCTGGTTGATGTTCCTCATGAGTTCTCATTCTGTTGCTGCTGCCACCACTAATGCCAAGTGATCTGCATAAGCCAAGAGCTTTTTTCCCCCTGGTAGTCAATGGCAACGTACACTATCGTAGAGCAGGTTCCAGAGAGTTGGTCCCAAGAGAGACCCCTGAGGAACTGTGCTTATTACCTCGAGCTCTGCTCTGCATCTTCTGATTCTATCATCACTTTCCTTCCTCACACGTATTGCTGCATCATACATCAAAGATAGGGGCTGATCACCCTTTTCTGGAGTGCACCCAAAATCCTCCTCCATGGAGTGCTGTTAAATGCATTCTGAATATCTAATGACAGCACAGTCAGGGATGTATCAATTTCTTTTTAATCCATTTGCTACTCTATCTACCAGCCTCATTATGTTTAGGAATGCTTTTACTGTAGATAAAACCTCACTGAATCTGAATTGATTCTCGGAAAGTCCCCCTGTTCTTTTAGCTTCAACATTTAGTCTCCCGAGTGGAAGATGTTCAAAGAGTTTGCTAAGTGTGTCCATCAGGCACAGTGGTCTGTACGAGGCAAGCAGGTTATCCGGTTTCCCTTCCTTCTTTGGCAGGATCAACCTTGCTACCTTCCTCCTATTTGGAAATTTTCCAATTATAAGCGAGTTGTTCTTTGTTTCAAGCGCTTTTTCTGGATTTAGTTCTGCTACTACCTGGACAACCCCAGGTGGAATTCCATCTGGTCCTGGGCTCGTCTTTGTCTTAATTTTCCTCCATGCTATTTCCAGTTCCTCATTGGTATAAAGCAGAATATCATTGATGAAAATTTCCTCTTAGTCTGAGGGAGGATGCTGGGGAAATAGGGTACTGACCACCTCATTCAGTGTTTCTTCTGGGAGTGTACAGAGAGTCTGGCCAAATGTCTTCATTACTACATATTCTGTAATCGTCTCGCCAGACATCTTTATTTACAGCCTCAATGATTTCTCTCCATCAAATTTGGTTTGTCTTTTGAATTTCCCTTTTCAAGGAATTTCTTGCATCTTCCAGTACTTGTTTATAATTTTGTGATGCTGTACCCTGTCCTCGCCTCTTCTCTCTCTTTAGTGCTCTCTGCACTCTCATACTGGTTTTGTGCAGCTCTGTGATATCTGAAGTCCGCCAATAAACTAGTTTCCTGTTCCGCTGGCCATTCTTTCAATGGAGACTCTGAATCCAGGCATTCATTACTGAAACAACCTGCTTGTTTGGTGTAGTAGTGTGCTTCCCCTAAAGTGTTGTTGAAGGGCAATTTCCAGATGCTTCCTCCTGGGCTCACTGTTGCGCCATCCTTTAATAAGCCTTTCCGCTACTTTACTAAGGGCAGCAAGCTGCCCCTCAGTACATTGATGGTCACTTAGGATCTCCATTTCTAATACCTTCCAGGATTCTGTTCTCCTTGTGGTAATCTTAGTACAACAGGTAATATCTATTCTGGATCCAATTGTTCCCCTCTCAAAAGTTGGTGTGGTGCCTTGATTTAAACAGCTCAGGCCCAGTGCAGCTGCCCAATCGGCTACCAAGTGCCTCCTTACATCCTGTCTGTGGTCCCCACATTCAGGTGATTTTGCCTCAAAATCACCTCTCATAAGTACTCCCTTTGTCTTTCTCCTGACGGCATTTCCCAGTTCATCTAAGGCATCTGAGTATTCCTGTGTGGTACTGTTTGGTGAGAGGTACCAGCTGAAGGTACATATATCCTGAAGCTCCAACCGCACACAGGTCCAGCCTACTATGCTATTCAGGATAGCCCTTCCCTTTGACAGCAACTGAGTTGCTGAAACCCCATCATTGTCTATTTTCCAGTTCAGATTCCTGATAATATTCTTGTTTGGCTCACTCACAATTAGTACATCTGCCTTTTTTACTTACAGCTGATGCAAATAGCAATGACTGTGCCTCATTACCTCTTCGAACATTGAGTTGTAGTATCTTATACATGTTGATGTTCTCCCCAGTCATCTTCTCTCCTTTGGAGTTTTCCACCTCCCATCGTATGGTGACCATCTTCCCCACAAATGAAACAGACACCCAATCGGTCTTGACCTTTGCATTGTGCTGCCTGGTGTCTCACATCCAGACAGCAGCAGCAGTGTTGCTGTTCTTCCATAATTCTTACCCTTCATGAGACAGGGCTAAAAATAATTCTTCTCTTTTTTTAATTTCTTGCTTCTCCCTTTAACAGCTTTACTATTTCTTTTTGTATTCATAAAAAGGCTAGTCCGATAGATGCCACTTCTAGTCCCTCAGATTTTCTCCAGCCCAGGGCTGCTTTCACTCCTTGTATTACCTCATCCTTAGTTGCCTCACCATCCAAGTCACTGATGCACACTGCTGCTGTAATTCTCCTCATTTTTGTTCTCGCTTCCAGTATCTTTTCTGTCACTGCTTGGCAGAGGGACTCCACTGTTCTGAGGTCCCCCAAGACATGTATTGCATGATCGTCCTTACTAGTTCTGCGGATGGCAGTCACTTGGGCTAGCACCGGAGCAGGACTCACCTCCATCTTTACTCTTTTTAATATATCTGAGAAGGTCACTCCTTCTCCCTTAACAAATATGCCATTTTCCTTCTTGTGTTGTTGTCTGCTTCACCTTTCTATGTTCTTCTAATGATCCTGTTATTTCCAAATCCTATGTTATTTCCTAATCTGCCAAAGACATAGAAGCTTCTTAAATTTTGAATATCATTGACTCAATAGTTGCAGAGGTAGTTTGTCCCCACTTGAGAAGGAGAATATAAAATCCTAGACTCTGGAGACAGATGTAAGCTAGTGTAGGGCAGAATCGTCTCCCAGGTAACAGTATTGGAAGAGATGGAAGAAGAAGTTAATAAAAAGCTGCAGATGAGGATAATATACAGACTATGCCCTTCACACTGCAAAAGGAATATCCCTTTCTTATTCTTAAAATAACCAGTGCGCTTAGAATATGCAAAAAGTTGTAAGACTGTGCCAATACAAAAATTATAATTTTGATCAGTTCCTAATTCCATCTAAATAAGCATCCAATGAAACATTTTCCATTGTATTTAAATATTCAACTTACCTACTTGCATCTTCTGGGCCTTATTTTCATTTGTAGCAAAACACTATTGATGAACACAATTTCAATAGACTAGTTTTTTCTTTTGATTTTTAAACTTTTTCAGATAATAATTAATGCTGAAAAATGTATTCATGTAGCTGTAAATAAAAACGAAAGATGAGTTGGATAATTCATGCTTGGAAGCATTATATTTCTATAGCGCAATAAAAATATTGTGCAATTATATGTAAATATTTAATATGTTGTGGACTTTCAGAGGGTATGTCTTTGGCTGTGTCAAGAAATTCATGTCACTGGCTAAGCTCCTGCCAGCATAGCTCTTAGAAAGTCATTGAGGCCCACAAACCTCTTCATCATCTTAAAGCGGTAGCTGATGGAGAAGGCTTAAAACTTCATGTTTAAATATAAAGTACAAATGGTGAATAATTTCATTTTCAAATCATACCGTATTGAAACTTTACAATTTAAAATTTGTGCAATTGGATTTTGGAAATTTTTACAATTGCATCTCCATTTTTACAATTGTATTTCCATTTTTACCATGGTATTTCTCAAAATTACAATTGTAAATTTGCTTTTTACAATTGTAAAGTTTCAATAGGGTAGTTCATATAATGAAAAAAAGGTTTATTTTTCCGATTTGTGTGGTGAAAATTTAATCAGCAAATAAAAATGAAAAAATATGCTGTCTATTAATTGCTTGTTCTCTGCTCAGTTGTTACTCATGCACAGCTTGTGCCCATTTTTTGCATGTTTCCCATTCTCCCTTCTGGCTTACCCTAACCACTCTTGGATGACATATGCTACTTAAACGTTGTCACCCACTCATTTCACTCATTTTTGCTCAGCATCGTCATCCATGATTTGTACCCATTTCTTGCACTGTGCTAGTGCACTCAGTGTCTTGGCTGATTTTCTCTCTCCCATACTCACTATAATTGCTGAACACATTTCACTCTCTCCATCTTCAGTTAAAAATTTCATCATGCATTGAAGAAATATTTAGAAGAGGATTTTCTTGGCCCCATCCTAAGATATTCCAATTTTGTTGTAACCTTATGTGAAATTCTTACTCTTTGTAGACATTAATTGTTGATTTAATGGCTCATATTTTGTGATGGAAAGTGATTTTCAGGGCTTTTAGTTTTCCATATCAGCGCTCTTTAATATCAATTGTTCTAAATCACACTTTAGGTTTCCCATTCTGTACAGTTCTTTTACACTTTCAGAACTCTGCAACAATCTTTTCACATTTATACGGTCATCATTTGTATGCCTACTGCTAACATTTTTCAAAATTTTTCATACTTATTTCACAGTTTTGGTATTCCAAACCTACTGTGTTCTGATGGTGTTCTCTTGTTATGTTCTTTTGCACTTCTTGCTCAATTTCTACATACTTTGGGAACTTAATGTGACTCTTGAGTCACACTTCTAGCATATACTTTCATTCACTTTTCTCACACTATTTTAAAATTTATTTTCACCTAAGTTATTCTAGCATTTTATCATAATTACTTCTGATAGAATTTAAAATTTATTTAGCTGTCTGTAAAACTTATGCATTGAATAATGGCTTATTGCTATCATTGATTACTCATTCATATGCTTGTGACAGGCATTCGTTCAATTGAGGAGACCGTCAAAACTGCTGGAAATTTGAAATTCCAATTCCCACTGGAAGATGAGAGAATGCTCATAGTGAAGTCTATGAAGGATGTAAACTATTCCAAACTTACTCCTCAGGATACACAGCTTTGTGAAGGAGCAATAGCAAAGCTGTTCCCAGGAATTGAAACCCCATCTAATGATGATGGACCTGGACCGTTTGAGAGTATGCTGGAAGAGGTATGGGAGATCTCTTGAGTGCCCTTATGTTCGTAAAGCTTTTCAAGTTTTCTTTGTCTTAGTGAAATCAGTTGCTATGATTTATTCTGGGTCTTAAGAGATGAACTGTACAATAGGTTAGATTCCTACTAATAGAAGAATGGAGTTGAATTTTGAAAAGTTCAGAATTAGGTACAAAGTTTTGTTTTTCTGATTAAAACTCTTGGTCCTGTTCAAAACACTATCCTAAATGCAATGTGGCCGATGGAGTTTTACTCAATAACAGTTTCTAAACTGTAGATCCTGGACGCTATTGCTTTGAGAGCAAGAAAATTGTTTGTAAAAATAATATTGAAATGCCGTGTGCCTAAATTGTATTTTTGTCATGTGTTTCCATCAATGTCTGTCAGGAACTTACCAATGCAGTAACTTTGACATTGTCTGCCAAGCCATAACAGGCAGACACAGACTCCATCAGCATATTAAAAAACTATTCCATTTACTGCATTACCAGCATTTGCAACCTCTCTCTTTAGATTTAAAGGCTCTGTAGAAATTTAAGGCATGAATAACTTATGACCCTCCAGTCAAATTTTTTTATGGCCAAACACATTTTTTTTAAATCTGCCATTTTTCTCAATAGCAAATGCAAATATTTCCTAGTGATAGGATGGATTATGATAATATGAAGTTAATTAATTATTTTTTTGAAGCAATATGTTTTTGTGTCTGTGAGAGCTTTTAAAGGTATTCCACAAACTTGAATCTGCTTGGCTGTTTTTTGCGCACTCCAGTAAAGCCAGTGCTAGTGCCAGCACTGGTAACATTTTTCTTCTGTAGCCTTCACTAAATCCCTCCTCTGATGAAAATTCCTGCTTTTGTTTCACGGCATCAGCAACAAAATGCAGCGGGAGGGCAGCTGGGCCTTTTCAACAAATGGAAAAGGGTCTGGATACCTGAGGGCGGTCGTAAAAACGATTTTCCTACGCACCCACCGGGAAATCCTCCACCCTTGTGAAATAAGCACCGGATGGCCCAGCCACTGGGACCGCTAGCCAAACAATGGCTTACCCTCTCTCACGCCTTCACGAGTTGGATTTCTTGGGATTTCCATATCTAGAGGTTGGCGACCAGCCTCTCTGCACGTGTCCCACCCATTGCAAAGGTGAGGGCCTACTACCCAAAGGTCGCTCATGAGAGGGGTGGCGGCGGTCTAGTCTAGCCAATACGTTTGAATCTATATTTTCCTTTCTCAGAGCATGAGAATCCCAGCTCTTGGAATATTTTCAGCATAAGCAAGGACAATGCTTCCAGTTTTATTGCTGGGAGGCCTTGTACAGTTACATAATATTTACTTTGTTTATTTTTTACCTTTGATGGAAAATTTACCTTTTATGGTGGTGCTGGTTTAGGTGTGCCATTGGACCTTTCAGATCTGGTTAGTGTTTACATTTCCTGAACAATGAAGTGCTAAATCTAATAGTTGAAGAGCCTAATAAATATGCAAGGCAGGTTATGGTATCGGAAGTCGTTAACCAGCAATCCAGGATGCAGAAGTGGAAAGACAGTTCAAAGTTCGAAATACACTATTTCATTGCCATCCTGATTATGATGGGTATAAGCCATTTACCCAAAATGCGGCTATATTGGTCACAGAAGCAACTAAACCGGAATGATTTCATCCAGAATGCAATGAGTCTGCACTCCAGGTGTCATTTAGTTGCAGCTCAGTTCCCCTCATGCTTGGTCTTCCCCTCTGTGTAGTCATCCAGGGAAGTGTTGACATTCTCTATCCGTTGCTTCATGAGAGCGAGGCAATACTGCCTCTGAGTCATCTGTCCTCCAGATGAGGCCAAGGTCATACAGCTGTTCATTAATGTCATATTCAGGAGATGAAAGAAGAGCTTCTTCGTCCACTTCCACATTTGACGGGTAATATCATAGCTCATGGCCATACGGTATCCCTTATTCACATATCCCATGTGTCGATTGTAGTCTTCGACAATGGCTGGCTTGCTTGCTTTTCCAAGTTCAGTACAGAAGTTCCCTTCCATTGGTGGACTATGCATATTTGTCTTTCCAAGCTAATGCAGTCAAGTGATTTCTCCCTGAAACGCACAAGTCACCGACCTTCATTTTTAGTATCTTGAAGTCAAAGCCTGGTGGCATACCCTTCCGATTTGGCCGGACAGTGCCGCATGAGTAAATATCCCTCCTCTGTAGGTCGTCGAGGAGAGATGGTGAAGAGAAAAAATTGTCCATAAACCATGTATGTCCAACTCCTTCAACTCTCCTTGTCAGCTCTCAAACAGTGGCATGTGTTGTTGTCATTCACATAGCCACACTGAGTTGATCTTTTCCTACGTATACTTTCATATCGTACATGATTCAATCTCATCATGCAACTTGTAAATTTTTATTACAAAGCATGTGTTTTTTATTCATGTAATGCCAAAACACTACACTTCCTTTTAATGAAAGAATATCTTCATCCACTGCCAAGTGCTCTGTAGGAAAGTAAAACTTAGCATAATTTTCATTGAGTATGTCAAATAGAGTCCTTATTTTGTATAATCTGTTGTAGTTTTCATCGTTTCTATTAGGTTCATTACTGTTGTCTGTGAAATGAAGGAAGCAGAGGATGTGAATGAATCTGTCTTGCTTCATCATGTTACTGTAGAATGGGGTATGAAACTGATCCGAAAGTGACCAATAGTCTCTATGAGAATCCCTTACATCACGTCCCAGTTGCAACACTTTGGCTATTAAAAGGAACATTCCACTCTCTGTCACATCAGGCTGGGGAGTTGGTCCCTCATCCTTTCTGTCTACATACTGGTGGTAGTATGTATTAGTTTCATCCATCAAGAGATGAATAACTTTCACAAAGTAGATCAGAAAAGCTCTCACAGGTGAAAAATTGAATGTATTCCGGGATTCTCGCTAAGATTGAAGACCAGAGTCCTGCCGGAAAACAGTTTGAAGTGACAAATAGTCCCAGATTTTCTATCTGGAGATTTACATTCAGCTCCGGATGAAGAGCTACATCTCTGAGGATCTTTGTCCTCTGACTCCGACTTCCTTCCTCAGATGCACTTTCAGGCTTGTAAGCCTCCAAGTCTGAGTGGACGAAAAAGTTAATTCTCGATATTGACGTCAGTCATTTTGCGCTAAGATTCCTAAAAATGAGTACACAAGGGAATACAGTAAAAATTTGTTGCAATGTAAGTGGTCAAGAAGATAAGGAAGATAGAATAGAATAAACTTTATTATACTCTGGGACAGGTCCCTTAGAGCAACAATACAATACAATGAAATAGTAGTGAGGTAATTAACAAATGATTTAGTTCAAATGAGAAAATAAATGGAGCTTAATAACATAGAAAGGAAAAGACAGGAACAAAAAAATAACAGTGAAAAACAAAGATATGGAAGTACTTACCTAGCAAAGTGTTGCCAAGTATCAGAGGGAAGAAAAAAGGAGCTGGAAACACACTGTCAGAATTCACTGACCAAAGGTTCAAAAGCAAGTGACAACCAATGAAAAATCATACACCAAGGACTGGGTGCCAAGAAAGACATGATAGTATAAGAAAGCGTCTCCCTTGGCACATGCAAATTTTATAGCACCTCCCTCCTCCGAATAGGGTTAGGGATTCGGCTAGAGCGTGGTAGGGATACGGTGGCAGGCAGATTTTATTCCCGACCCTCTGCGTTTCCAGAATTCCTATTCTTGCTATTACGTCCCTGAAGATTCATCATCCTTCATATTGCATGGGGTAAGAGGAACAAGCAGAGGCATTCAAAATGAATGAACCAAAAATGGCACTTTCGGCAGTGAGAAGCACCAGAGTGCCAATATTGGCAATTTCAGTGTTCAAAAGTCAAAGCTTACTGTATGGGAATCCTATATGGAACTCCATTGCTAAAGCTGTAACTATGCTAGTATGAGGAGGAATTGTCGTTGGCAATTCCCTAACATAAACCCAGATCATGACAGTCGGACACTCCCTGCTCTCCCAGGCCCATTGACTGGCATGGGAGTAGAATCGGGCCGAAGCCCTTCCCTACTAGTGCTGCCGAGCCAAGTTGGTCTTGGTCATGCCGTCCGTAGGGTTGGGCCCAGTCACTCACTCACTATTGCTCATTGTTGTTCATCTATTACTCATCGGGCAGAGTTGGGCTCGGTCGGAAATCAGTGTCGGCCTGGGTTGCAGGACTCTAGTGTATGGTACAGACAGAGGTGCCCATCTCCCCCAATGCTGATGGCATATTCCCCCCCAAAACTAACAACTCCTCCTTCCTCTCCCCCTCAGCATATAGCTACTTACCAGGATATAATTTGATAGCCTGTCCAAGGTAGTATGGAGTAATGGAGGATTCGGGAACTTTTTTTATTATTACCTTCACAAAATCGTTTTTAAAACTTTTCTGGCAATTAAACCTTAAATCATCATACACGTTGTCGACCACTGTGATATCCATATTTTTAGAGTTAGTTTTGAGGGTTTGGCTACAATGATTTATGACCAAACCCTCAAAAACTAACTCAAAAAAATCAAAATAAAATCTTAAGCAAACTATTGCGCTTGTATAGCGGAACTAATTGAAACTTAATACAATACTACTCATAACTCTAAGGATGTGAGAGTTTATTTTTTACGATAGCATGCTTAAAAAAGGAATAAATTGTAAAAATGAGAATTATTTAGTTCTTATATTTTATTAAAGTTACTGAAGGCTGTCCTTGTGATCTGACTAATGGGTTGTAATGAAAATGGAGTTGAATGGGGGGGCAAAATATTGATAGCCCATTACTTCTATTGAAATTCTTTTGAAATTTACTTAATGAATTATTTTACAGCGGGAAAACTCTGGCAGATTTGCAGTACATGATATCTATATGAATGAATTCACATTACATGAACGCTGTAAAGTTCTAAATCTCTGGACGGTTTTGAACAATATTTGGCATACATATTCCGAGAGATGGATATGGAGATGAAATATATATTCAGGCAAATTACGTGGCTCACAAAGGATGAAGAATGCGTAGGAAACATGTACAAATCAGTGAATCATGTGGGCGAAGAAAGAGAAGACTACAAAAGTATCGCTTCTGAGGATTAAAAAAAATGGGTGTACCATGATGTAGGCCAAGAGCAAAGGATCACTTAGTCTTTAAAAAACAGAAAAAGAACATAGAATAAGAGAGATTTTCTGTTGAATAATCACAAAATCAGTATCTATGTCATTAATAAAAAGCATGAACGTTTGATTTAACTAAGAGGGTAGGCATGAATGAAACCTCATTTGAAAGGGATAAATATGCCACAGCACAAAAAACTACTGACATAAAAATATGCCTGGTTTATTACTGTGACAAAATTAAGAATCATGAAGGATAGAATACATTTACCTTAGCTAACAATTCAACCATGAGATGTTATTGTCACCAATGTAAAAAATATCTCAAAAGAATTTAAATAAAAGTAATGGCCTATCAATATTTTTTGTCCTTCATTCAACTCCATTCTCATTACAGTCAATAACTCAGATTAGGAGTTTTCCTTAAAGTAGCATTTAAATGGAATGTCATATATTGTTAGGGTACATAAGGATTTTGCCATTAAAATATATGCAAATCCCATTGCTCTTTTTTTTTAGAGCTTACTCTGTGGGAATACAATAAGCAACCCCGTTTTTTAGGCTGTTACTATGTTAATATCTTAAATACACATGAGTCATAATCCTCTGTATCCATATCCAAGAGCAATTATGACTAGCGATTAGTTTGCTATAGGCGGGAGCGATGGGAAAATTTCGTGGAGTAAAATGAAAATGCCTGAATTTTTCTCAGGTGCACATGCCTGGGTAGGGTGTCTTGTGAACATGGGCTGGCTGGGATATGGGGAAGTCAGGCTGGTGCTTGACAGTATCAAGCCTACTTGCTGGGCTTTCACCCCATCAGGTAAAATCGGGCCCCAGTCCTATTGGGCTCGGGCAAGGGCCTAGCCTCATTGAAACACCAGTTCCCGTAAGATCACTGAAGTTAAGCAATGTTGGGCCCGGACGAGGGTTGGATGGGTGACCATTCATACCTTCACCGTGGCGCTCTTGTCCCCTGTCCGCATGTGGCAGGCAGGTTAAAATGGGGTAGGCACAAAGGACCACTAAAGGTCTAGGTGCCCGAGCTCCTGACGAAGGCTCCCCCAACTAACAATCTACCTATTGGGCTCATCCATAATCGGGTTGGGCTTCCCTTAATAGTCAGGCATGGGTTGCAGGTCTCTGCCATACACCCTCTGGTGTGAGATGTGTATCATAAAACTCTTAGATTAAATAGAAAAAACAATTATTGATTGAGGTAAAGGTAGAGGATCTGTTGACATCAGTAATTTTTAAAATAATAAAAGTTAAGTCTTCTTTCTTAAAATAATATCTGCTTGGTTGTCAAGTGTCTATCTTTAAATTATCTTATATTGAAACAATTTTTCTCAAGATTCAATGTCTTCCAATTATTTTCTGTTCTAGATTTGTGAAGAAATGAAGTTGCTTCCAGTTCATTCATTTATCAAAAATATATGTCAAATCAAGCAAGTTATGAACCAGAGACATGGGATTATGATTGTGGGTGATACTATGAGTGGAAAAACTACTGCCTTGAGAGTAAGTGCCTATAACATTTTGTTTCATTTAACCATTTAGGACACCATTGTAAGTTTGTATATTCCTTGTAAGAATTTATTTTTAGTAAAAATTCCTCACCAGAGATACCATGACATAATTTTGTATTTACATTGTCCAACTGACAATAGCCCAAGCTGCATGTCTCATCATGGATGTAGTTAGCACCTTGGAATGTAATGTGTCCTTTTGATGAGGTTGGATTTGCTAAATGCAGTTTAAAAACAATTTTTTGTGATGAGATGATGTCAGAATTTAAATATATAAATTTGCAGGGATTCTTTGGATGTAATAGGAACGAGAAGAAAAACAACATGCACACTTTGAAGTTACAAAATGGAAGAGTTTCATTTATTATTTTAACGTGAGAGAGAACCGTTACAGGATGGAACAAAGGTAAAATGAAATGCACTTATAGGATGGGATTAATAAACATGAAAAACAGAAATAAAACAACGCACTCCCTTTAATCCCGCAATTTTACAATACCAAGCATGTCTACCAGTTTTACAAACCTGGGACAAGGTAATGGCTTGGTGAATATATCAGCTAGCATGCTCTCTGATGGTAAATGCCGAACAAAAATCTTACCAGATTGGGCAAGGTCTCTTACATGATGATAAATAATGTTTATATGTTTGGTTCTTTTCTGGCAAGCAGCATTATTTGACATGAAAATAGCTCCCTTATTGTCGCAGTACAATTTTGCACAATAAACGTCACCAGTGAGTTCCCTCAAAAAGTTCTTTAAATTCATGACTTCATTCCCTGCTTTTGCTGGAGAAATACATTCAGCTTCTGTTGAAGACAATGCCACCACACTTTGCTTCTTAGACTGCCATGATATCACCCCACCCCAAAGGTAAACAGATACCCAGAATATGATTTTCTGTCCACAGAGTGACTACTCCAGTTTGCATCCGAATACCCACACAGTCCATTTTCACTCTTTTGGTATTTAAGGCAGAAGTCTGCAGTCCCTTTGAGATACCTCAAAACTCTCTTAGCACAAGCCCAATGCACATCACCATAGTAGTTGTTGAACTGGATCAAATAATTCACAGTTTGAGTGATGCCAGGTCTTGACCACAAACTCAAATACATAAGGGACCCAATTAGGCTCTGGTAGGGCACAGTTGGAATCTCACCATCATTTGTTGCCAGATACTGTCCAGTCTCAAATGGAATTTTCACTATGTTGCACTCCAACATGTTGAACCTAGAGAGAACCTTTTCCAAATATATCTTCTGAGAAAGATAGATTTCACCTTTTTTCCTCTTGTGAATCATGGTTGCGCCCAAAAAATAGTGAAGTTCACCAAGGTCACTGCAATCAAAGTTCTTTTTTAGGTTATTTTTCAACACACACTTGTCATCATCATCATTAGACATTATGAAAATATCATCAACATGGGCAGCAACTACAGTAAGCATAACATTAACCTTTCGCTTCACATACACACAAGGATCAAATTTTGACTTTAAATAGCCCAGAGAAATTAAAAAATTGTCTAGCTGCACGTTCCATTCCCTTGAGGCCTGTGTTAGCCCTATATGGCCTTTTTCAACAAACACACCTTTTCAGATTTTAAGCTATCCAGGACTAGCCATGGAGTTCCACTTTTACGGAGTCACCCTCAATGCACAATTGTGATTTGTGGGTGACTCCATAAAAGTGGAACTCTGTGGCTAGTCCCGGATAGCTAAAAATCTGTCAAATAGAGTGAACGCTTATCTGTGTTCAAAGTACGATATTTTCTCATGGGAAGTGGTGCTCAGTGCTCTGTAGCGACTGGTTGTTACATTGTATGCCCAGCAGTCGAGAACATCTGGTCCTGTAAAGGTCACTAAAATCCACAGGGGAAGAGGACACCTCGGTAGCTTAACTGGCTAAAGCACTTGGCCAGAAATCGAGGGATCCGGGTTCAAATCCCGGTCAAGGCGGATGATTTTTTCCCTGTGGAATTTCGCACACCTTTACAGAGTTAGTGCCATTAACAAATCCCTTGGGTTGTTCCATATAGACCTCCTCATGATGGTCTCCATTAAGGAATGCAGTGTAAACATCAACATGCTCAATGCCTAAGTCTAAGTTATTGGCCAAAGACAAGAGCATTCTCAGGCTTTCAGCTCTAACCACAGGAGAAAAAGTCTCCTCATAGTCTTGGCCAAAATGTTGGGTATGCCCTTAGTAACCAAGTGAGTTTTGTGGCGATCAAAACCATTATCTGGACCTCTTTTAAGCTTAAACACCCACCTACACTTCACAACATTTTTACCAGCAGGCCTTGGGACAAGATTCAAAACATTATTATTTATTTATTTATTTATTTTTATGTTTTCCCAATAACCCAAGGGAAAACACTTTTACAATACATTGATTACCAATTACAATAATTATTTCAAAAACTTACTGCATTACAAAATGTTTACAAAAGAATTATTAAAAAAAAGCATTACAAAAATATAAAAAACACACTTGTTTCCAAATACTACAATAATTCTTCCAATTCTCAAAATATTAAATTCAAATACAAGCAATGCATAATTTGCTGGTCATTGTAATGCATGTTTCTTCGTTATGAAGTTTATCTGGGAGGTAAATACATTTTTATCCCACGATAAATCTAACTGGTCACATACAGTGTTGTATTCCTTACACATTCTTATAAGTGGTGAGTTACAACAATATCTGGATTTAACATATGGAATAAAGAAGGTTTGCTGGTACCTTTGGTTAAATTGAGGGACCTAAAAATTTAATTTATGGAGGATATACTATACTTTATACCATACTTTATTATTTCATATAAGAACTTATAACCTATGCCCTTCCTTCTTGCAGAAAGTGTAACAAGTCCATAAAAATTCAGCAGGTTTTTATAAGATATATTACTTTTGTACATCGGATACACTTTATATTCCCTGTAGAAAAGAATTCTAAGAAATTGTTTTTGTATCCGTTCCAACAAGTTTAAGGCAGAAGTCTGCAGTCCCTTTGAGATACCTCAAAACTCTCTTAGCACAAGCCCAAAGCACATCACCATAGTAGTTGTTGAACTGGCTCAAATAATTCAAAGCTTGAGTGATGCCAGGTCTTGACCACAAACTCAAATACATAAGGGACCCAATTAGGCTCTGGTAGGGCACAGTTGGAATCTCACCATCATTTGTTGCCAGATACTGTCCATTCTCAAATATATTTCTTTGCAAATGGTGCCCACACAATAGCTCCATATTTGAGTTGAGACCTAATTAAAGCGTTATGTAACATTACCATTGCTTTACTATTCTGAAAAGCAGTTGTACTTCTTATAATGAAACCCAATGTCCGATATACAGATGTCACTTAATTTTCAATGTGAGGTATGAAGGTAAATTTTTCATCAAAAGTTACTCCCAAGTCTTTACACTTACTTTCTTTCTTTAACATGGCTCCACCCATAGTATAACAATAATCATATGGTCTTTTCTTCCTTGTATATGTGATCTTATAACACTTATTAGCATTTAATGTTAAGTGGTTCCTTTTACCTCATTGAAATAAATTATCAATGTCCTTCTGTAGAAGGGTGCAGTCCTGTATTTGGTTCACGTTCATGAATATCTTTAAATCATCAGCATACATTAAAGAACGGGAATGCATTATATATTAGGGTAAATCATTTATAAAAAATAGGAACAACAGTGACCCCAGCTTTGATCCTTGTGGTACACCTGAAGTGGCTTCATACATTTCAGATTTACACCCTTTTAAGACAACATAATGTTTTCTATTTTCTAGGTAAGATTGCATAAATATCAACATGTTATCAGAAAAGCCAATTTTTGTTAATTTGTCCAGCAGAATGTTATGGTCAACCTTATCAAAAGCTTTTTGGAAATCCATGTATATAACGTCAGTTTGCCCTTTCTTACTTAGATTCTCATAAACTTCTTCTGTGAAATTAATTAGATTTATTATAGTCAAACTTCCAGATCTGAACCCATGTTGAACATCACTAATCAAGCTCTCTGCTTGCATGAAAATATGCTTGTACAAAATTGTTTCAAAAACTTTTGAGAAATCACTCAAAATTGAAATGGGTCTGTAATTTCTAATGTCTCCTTTCTCACCCCTTTTATGAACCGGGCAGATTTTAGCAGTTTTCCTTTTTTGTGGAAAAATATTTGTTTTAAGAGATAAATATGTAACACAAAGGTTGTATGAATATGTCACAGCAAGCTTTAACTATATATGCAGGTACACCATCATCCCCTACAGTTTTCTTAGGTTTCAATCTTTTTATCGCATTTTTAACATCAGATTCTGTAATAGTCACTATATTAATACAATTTTGAGAGATCGACTGTACATTCGGAAGGAAGACGTTCTGTACTTTGAACTGAGTTTCATTCACTGATTGAAAATATTTCCTAAATTCAGATACAGTCTGCTGTGTATCCATTAGTTCAGTCTTATCATGCTTCATAACATTAGGAATGTGTCGATCTGATTTTTTATTTTTTATAAATTCCCAAAAGGAATTAATTCTTTTGGTGGTTAGGTCTTGTTCTACACTTTTAACATAATTTTCATAGCTAAGTTTTATGTTCTCTTTTACAGAAATTTGTACAAGCTGATATTGATACAAGTGATACAGAGAACCACTTTTTTTGTAATGCTTTAAGTGTCTCAGTTTCTTTTTTATTAACTTTATCAAATTAGTTGAGTACCATGCTGAATAATTATTGGACCTATTCTTACACTTAGGTATACCTACACTCATTCATTGCATCATATTAATATTTATAAAATATATCAACCGCTTCATTAACATCATGTACTCTCTCCAATATTTTGCAATCTACATTCTTAAGGCAGTTGTACAACTTGAGATAATCCCCTCTTTTGAAATTGAAATAGTTCTGACTAGGTGTTGACTTCTTATATGTATTTTCTCTATGACTGTTTACATACACATTCTTAAATACACACCTTAGGGGTGGATGATACTTATCCTTAGGCACTATTGTATCACATTCGTCAACAATTAACATATCACATTTAACGTTGGTGAGGACTAGATCAAGCAATCCACCATTGATGTTACTTATTTTATTCACTTGAATCAACTCATGCAACGTAATAAAATTTCGTAATTCAATAACTTTCATAACTGTGGATGCATCAGAGTTTTAAGTTGGTAAGTTAAAATCACCTACAATAAAAATATCTTCTAAATTTACATTATTGCCGATAATTTTATCAAAATACCTTTCACATAATGATCATATAATTTTTTTTTTAGTTTGGGGGAAGTAAACAACCGGAATATATACCTTTTTGTGGCCATTTAGTGTGACTTGAACACAAATGTTCTCATACTCTGTCTCCATTTCTATTATTCTATTTGATCGATATATATTTTTCACAGCCAACATAACACCACCACCTTGTTTCTTCCATGTCAACGTTGCATTCCAATCTTTTCTTTACACTGTGTAATATCTATCGTCAAATAACTCAGAATCATGACTGCCAATATTAAGCCAAGTTTCTGTTATACACATAACATCATAGTGTGAGAAAAGAGTAAATCTTTTAAAAGTGCATATCTACTTTACCTCTTAAACCTCTAACATTTTGATAGTATATAAGAAAATAATTTTCGTCACTAGCCATGGATATATAAATAGACACAGTGAAAACTTTCACTATACTGTACTTAGGAATACTTTCTAAAGACCTGATTAACACTACGGGATTGTTTTCGTCTTTTCTCATATAAACATTTCCATTACAAATCCATACGTAGTTGTAATGATTTACTTCCCTTGATCTCTTGGTACTCCTAAACTGAAATGCTCAATACGAAGTTAGATTCTCATCAATGTATATATTCTTACGTTCACCCGGAACACCAATATCTGACGTAGTCAAGCACATCTTTTTATTAGTTGAATTATTCTTCACCTTTGACGCACGTAGGAGTTCATTCCTCTTTCTTTTACTCAGAAACTTAACTAATATGTCCAGATTTTGACTTTCTGCATCTTTAATGCGATGGGTGATACTAATATCTTCCATTTTAAGGACTACATTTAATTTCTCAGCAACATCGCATATAATTGTCTTGATGTTTTCATTTTCACACACCGGGATTCCTTTAATCAACACATCATTATTTCGATCTAACTGTTCTATTGAATCAAGTTTACCTTCTAGTTGCCGAACTTTGTGCTTCAACTCCTCGTTTTCACTAACAACCTTTTGCATTACTCCAAACAGCTGTTGATGTTCATCATATTTCTCTGACAGAAATATCACAGCCGCTTTTATTTCTCGTTGCTCCCTGACCATTGTTTTCAGAAGCTCATCTGTAGTTAGCCTATCTAATTTCACACTTTCTGAACTTGTTAGTTTTTCAAGAGGTGATGTCACATCATCTTCGTGCTTGCCGCCAGCTTCAGCTATGCCACAGTTTTCACAAAGCCAAATATCATCACCACCAGCTATCTTCATGAAATCGTCATTTCCCAAGTTAGCACATCTCAAATGCCACCATTTTTCTCACTTTCCACTACATTTTACTGCTTTACTGTTTTTAGAAACACTATTTTTGCAGCTACCACAATATGCGTTTCGTTTTCCCACCATCTTGAATACGTATTCTTATTATTATGCCGCTGTGAGGCGATTTCATCATTCATGGCCTTCTCCCAGAGTTGCCCATCCCCCATGGTCAATGCCTCCTGCCTGGTGTCAGCCTTATCATCCAAGTTATTGAATGATACCTTACAGGCAACAAAATCAGGGAACTCTTGGGGTCTCCTTTCCCGAAGTGGATACCTGCATTCCTCCTGCTCGGTATCTGGGGCACCAACAAGATCACCTGGTTCTAGAGCAGGATTATCGGTACTACTGCCAACACTGAATATCACTTTATCAGTCATGACAGGCACTTGAACATCTAAATTATCTAATTCAGATCCCTTTACAACCCTGCTGTCAGAAGAAACTGCACCAGGAAAGGAACTACTTTCATTGAACACAACACTTCTTTCCACAATAAGCTTGCATGGACTTTGAGGGTTAATCAGGTGATATCCCTCTCTTGCCTCATCATAACCAGCAAAAATACACTTCATGCTCCTATCACCCAACTTTTTGCTACTGACCTTAGGGACATGGACATACACAGCACACCCAAAGACCCTTAGATGACCAATATGAATTTTTTTCCGGTCCACGCTTCAAAAGGCACCATGCCTTTTACAGCAACTGTAGGGGAGATATTCTTTAAATACACTGCTGTATTTAATGCTTCCCCCCAATACTGGTTCGTCAAGCCAGCATCCTTCAGCAGTGCTCTTGTCCGCTCTAGGAGAGTCCTGTTGGCCCTCTCTGCCACCCCATTCTGTTCTGGGGTCCCTGCTATGGTCAGCTGCCGTTGTATTCCTTCCCTCTTTAGAAACTCAGAAAAAATATTAGAGCTGTATTCCCTACCATTGTCAGATCTAAGCACTTTTATTTTGTGACCTGTATGATTCTCAACAAGAGTTCTGTAAGCTCTGAACTTATCAAAAACCTCATCTTTCATCTTCAGAAAGGCAACAAAAGAGTTCCTAGTTTTGTCATCAATAAGCGTGGCAAAATACCTGTTCCCACCCCATGATGGTTCATCCATAGAACTACATATATCGGAATGGATTATACCCAAAATCTCATTTGCCCTGACAGCATTGCCCTTAGGAAAAGACGCTCTTGTTTGTTTTGCTCTAACACAACTCTCACACACATTGCTAGGTTGATAACTTGAATTAAAACCATGAACAAGACCCTTGGATAAACTGAGCGTGCTATTAGGACTCAAATGTCCCAACATTTTGTGCCACAATTCACACTCAGATACATTACTAGCAGTCTAGGCTTTAGGATAATTCACTTCAGTATTCAATTTATGAATACCCTCTGTTTCTTTAGCAGTAATGAGTGGAGGAAAAGATATTGCTACACTTCTTCTGCCATAGACACTACAACCTTCATTATCAAACACAGTGACCAGCCCGGACCTACATTAAGTACTTACAGATATCACATTTGCAGAGAGATTTGGAACATATGTCACATTTTTGATCCCTCACAGCCAATTAGCAACATTTAAAATGACACCACCTTCTCCTGTAGTCAGCTTTTGACCACCAGCACAATAAACATTTTGGATTTGAGTAGAGCTGTGTGAATGCTTCGAAATCGAATCGAGTCAGGCTTAATTCAATTCAATTTGCCTGCGAATCGGGATGCTTTGAAACCAAATGATTCAAAATCTTTGAATCTGATAGATTCGTCTTCGAAACGTTGCATGCATTTAAACATCGTACTCGTTCCAAAAAAGGTGTGCTGTCCGTTTAGACGATGTTTTTCTCAAGTGAAACGAAAATTTAAACGACCACACTTTATTCTGTGCTATTCTTTGTGCCACTATAGATATATAAGCAAATGTAAGGCCCTGAAATATTGTGAAAATCTTTATTACTTTAATTGCGTATAAGCTTTTGCATTTTATTTATATTCGAATTTGATTCAAAAGCGAATATTTTAGGGTGATTCGATTTGCTAACGAAAATTTAAAAAAGAAGTTAGTTTCGATTCGATTCGAAATATCTTTTGGGAGATTCTATTCAGTTCGATTCGAAATGGAAATCCCTGATTCGCACAGCATTTGATTTGAGTATCTTTAAAGTTAACCAACCATTCTTTATTACCACACATGTGTGAAGAAGCACCAGAATCTACTTACCAGGCCATACTTGCACTCACATCATCTGTCCTAGTCAACAGAACCCAAGAAGTAGGTCCACCACCATGGTCAATATTGACATGCTCATGACTATTTCGGATCTCTTTATTTTTACCTTTGAACCAACACTTGGATGCCTTGTGACCAGGCCTGTTGTAATTATAACACACCATGTCACTCCATTGATGCTTCTGATGCTTATGCTGCTGCTGTCCCTGGCTTTGCCGAGGTGATTGTGCCTTCTGCTGCTGAGGTGCAGCACCAGAGAAACCATTGCCTCCTTCGCCAGCTTTGCCAGAGTGGTGCCCACTGTTGGATGGTCTGGAACTGCTTCCGTGGTGACACTGTTGCCGACTTCCGTTTCCAGCAAACAGAGCTAACATTCCACCATTGACCAGCTGCCTCCATCTTCCCCTCTCGAATAAGCTGATTTGACACTAATTCTGGTGTCAAATCCTCCTCTCTTTTAACACGTTTTTACTCGGGTCTCTGGTTCCGAAGTAGGAGGAAAGCAGTGAATTCATCATCCACAGGTTTACCAGTTTCAGCTATTTTGTGGATAATCTCTCTCACACTCATCACATAATGGCAGAGCGAGCCGAACTTGATGAGCTTTGTAATGAGCAGTTAGTCCATTAGGGTGATTCACCTGAAAACACCTTTGTCCTCAAACACATCACATAAATTACTCCACGCCTCGAATGCAGTTTTTGCCTTTCTGACATGGATAATAAGATGTTTCTGCACTATCAAGGAGGTTTTAGACCTTGCCTTCAAGTATTTCTTCATCTCAGGACACTGCGGATTGGCCAGAGGGGCCTCTGATGGTGGAGCCAATATGAATTCTGCGGGATCGTCCAAAGCCAAATACATTTCCGTTAAATATTTCCAATTAGCCCAGTTACTCTCACCTTCCTGTCTTTTAATTTGCAGCAGATGGTTTGATGCTACCATCACTGTTGTTGCGACTGAATCAGGTGTGATCCAACCTTCCATAGCAGCGATGAAATAAAGCACTTTCGTTCCACGAAATATAATATATCACTCACTACTACAAACAAAGACTTTCGTAATATGTCTCGTGCTGTGCAGAAACACAGAGACTCTGCCAAACACTTGAAGTACAGCTTTCATTATTAATTCATTATTAATTGACCATTAAACACTAGGTTTATTTGGGTGGACCGATCACCGAACTGGGAAAACAAAAAAATTCCCCAGTCCAGCACTTCACCTACTTCATAGGTCACGAGCCACCACTGATGTAAACAATTCTCTTTTGGTTATAACTCATGTGTGGCACCACATACCAACTCACTGCTACTCATTATTAGTGGCAATTTTAATTTATTGAGCACTCAAATGGAAAAATGATGAGAATAAATGATGGGAAAGAGGACTGGGATACCTGTCGCAATCACTATCCCCAAAATCCATGGCTTCACCACGAATAAAGTTCCATTTAATCCCGCCATTGTTCATATTTCATGAGACGATAGAAAAAAATAGCCGTTCCTGCAATTGATATAATTTTGCATTTAAATGGATTATTTCTAATTTTGAAACAGATGACCCAATCTCAATAATATAACAGTGGCTCAACAATATAACATTATAATTTTTAAGACCTGTGATAAACCGCTAAGACACTTAAACCTAAAGAAGCCATCATCCGCGAAATATTGTCCTATGAAATATAGTTCATCGCATGAGTAAACCAGAAAAACTGAAATCTTCAAAATAAAATCACCTCAGAAGCCTTCTCTTTAACTTAATACCAAGATGTTCTGTGGGTAACTCCTTGAAATTTTACTGGGACAAACTTTCATCAGTGAATTACTACATTGAATTTGTTGTTGAGTAACCAGGCCATTATACATTACATTTGATCTATCATCACTGCTATCCCTGATTTCCACAAGATAAATGACCAATTGAATCAGATTACATTATGATGGGATGAGTAACTTTGAGTCCAAGGTATTTTAATACGACACAACATGGGCATGAATTGGATCCTGAAGCGCTTTATTTCAAAATCACCCGACGTTTGGGACCAAAGTATAGAAATACTACTCTGCGAGAAACTTATTGCCATTGTCAGGATATTACCAAAGAGAGGAGTTAGGTTTCAGCCTCAGCTATGGCAGATTTTTTCCGCGACCCCTACCTCTTCCTATGGTCCTTTGAAGAGAGAGCTCCTTGCTCAGCTCTCCGAGAAGGAGTCCGTAGGCCGCCTTTCGCCAAGACCTGGAAGCACTGAGTCGTGCGGAAAGGGCATGAACCACAAATGTGACTCATGATGCAGAGGCCCTCAGTTGGTACCGTGCTATTGTCCAAACAACATACGAAAATATGAAATGCCCATTTTTCGGTCCTGCCAACTTCGTACTATTGAGTTGCTACTGTACCTTGATATCTGTTAGAAATCTATTAAAACATGAGACAAATTATTTTACTTTTATATGAAATTCTATACGGATGTAATCAAATTATATCAAAATCTATCTACCATGCCCTAAGGCCACTAAAATTACAAGAAACAAAATTGGTAGTAAGCTATTTTTTTTACTATTATCATTACATGTAACCGAATAAGCACTCGTGTGCAAAGTTTCACTCAAATCTGTACTCAAATAGAAATTGCTTCAACCTCCTTAGTAATATCTGAGAGCTTTCTGGGGCAGCATAAGATATCTTCTTGCAAATCAAATTGCTTTAAATATTGTCAATTTTGACTTGAGAACATAGGCATGTGCACTAACATAAGACATGATTTGAATTTATTTAAATAATGCTTTCTGCATTGAAATTTTAAATTATTTCCTTTTTCTTGTGTTCAGAAGTGCTGCTTTGTTTTTGCTTTAACTTTTTCCAATTCCACTGCCATACTTGACTCGCTTAGATTACTCTATGTGTTAGGCATTGTATATGAGCATGATTGTCCCCAATGAGTCCCCTAAAGCTCTTTTAACATGCACAAATGAAACCTGCATAACCGTGGACAAATTCAGCAAAGCTGTGATACAGTACATACATCATACCTGTGCTAAGTTTCTACTATAACTTGTGCACTTGTGCAGTGTCAGTTGCATTGACTTGAGCCACTTTTGCAGTTAAATGTCTTAGATAGTAAATATTTTTCAGAAACTGAAATAGCATTTCAAATAATTTGCAATTTCCTGATTTTTTTATTGTTTCATCACCAAAAAATGAACTGCTTTTTGTCCTCAACACAGCATTGAAAATCATCCTGCTTCCTTTTAAATTCCACTGGTTCATAATGTTGGTGAATATAATCGGCAAACAAAAAAATCCCTGCTACCTTTCATGTAGCCCCCATTTTACAATGTCAGTCCACTCTACAGAGCTACATATTTGCAGTGTTAATTCTGTCATGAAGTAAACCTTCATTTTGCTGGACAGCGGATCAGTTTACCTACATCAATGGCTGTGCATTCAGTGTACTCAATAGAGTATGGGTGGGAAAAATGCTGGAATCAAATGATTTAAAGTTTGATTTAACAATATTTAACCTTAATGAAATATATAGAAAATTTTGAAGGCATCAAACTTCTTAGGCATCCAACTTGTGTAAATAATAGTTAATTTTTTCCTGTTTTGCAGGTTTTAATGGAGTATTTGAAAAGACTGCATGATATAGATCCAAATGAACCTTCTTTTACATTTGAAGTTGTTAATCCCAAATCCATCACATTGGGAGAGCTTTATGGTTCAATTGACACACAGTCGCAGATGTGGAGGGATGGAATTGTACCTAAAATACTAAGGTACATTTTTTGTGCTATCTAGGGAGATTTGGCTACTATCAACCCTTTGTATGCCGTATTCTTTTCACTCTCAAGGAACAATAACAAAGTGCTGACCTGCCATATAATGGCAACAGACCATTTCCCAGTTCTCTTGTGCATCACTGTGGTTCTTGAACCAGTTGCTGTGGCACCAGTAAATGAGAACATTGTCCCAGAATGATTGAGTCAAATCGAGACTACAAGAGATTACCAGGAAATAATGGGAATAGTGTCTGAATTCTGCATCTTGGAATCTTTATGCTTGGTTTAGATATCTCCTTCTTAGAGATAAATGATGACGTTCTGTTGTACTGCCACCTAGAGATGGGCCATTCTGAACATTACCTCGTCAGTTTTAGAAAATTACTGTGATATTTTACATAATTGACTGCAGCTCCTGAAAATGTCTGTAATTTTTAGGAATGTTAACTTCCGTCTCAGAAATTTTTCATACCGATATATTACAAACGTATTATTTTGAGTCAAGTCTATATGCATTCAATACAATCTTAATTATTAATGAAGACACATCTAACTCATTTGTGGAATATCTTTACTCGTGGAATACATTTGTGGGGATATCATTTTAAATGGTTTGAACGAAAATTTCTCTTGCCGAAAAAAGAACACCAAATTGCATGTGGGCTGCCATGTTTGTTGTTAAATTTTATTTATTTCTAAGGCATGAACTTAGCAATGGCAATGATTTTTATACCTTTAACCCATTCAGAAAATTAAAAATCACCGGAAAACCTCTCGTTGGATTCCTACTGGGAATCTTGCATGCAATCTTTCATTTCACAGGGATTATTTTTCACATGTCATCTACTGTGCGAAGTAGTTTCCTTCGGAGTTACAGCCTTCAATCATCCTTGGGAATTTGGTGCTGTGACAATGATGTTGTGAATTGGTGTTAAATTGAAGTTGATACAAGGTGTTTGAGTGGTATAATTATTTATGAAAAAGCAAATCAGGTTTTATATCATCTCAGACTGCCTCCAACTAGTTGTATTCCCTACTGGTTAATAATTGTAGGCGATGATGGTCCCACCTGTGAGTATATTGGGAAGCTTTTCTAGGGTCAGAAGTCTAGACTAGGGTCTAAGACTAGGGTCAGAAACATGCCAAGCATGTTTTACATGATTTCAACTAGCAAGAAAAACTTGGAGCTTAAGCTATACTCTATTTATCAATGAGCTGTGCTGTTTGTGTAGTTATTTAATTTTTAATTAATTTTAAATTTAGTTAATATTTTTTCTTAGGTTAATCATAATACTATCATTGAAATTACAGGAATTTTGCCTCTCTGGATACAATGAACATAAAATGGTTGATATTTGATGGTTCTGTGGATGATTCCTGGGTGGAAAGTTTGTACTCAGTCCTGGACGATAACATGAAGCTTTGCCTCACATCAGGCGAAATAATAATTTTGTCATCTTACACCTATCTAATATTTGAAGTTATGAATTTGTCACAGGTTGGTAGAGTCTTCAAATTTTCAATGATATTTCGTGTCTAACATCTTGCTTGTTTTCTTTTGTATTTATTTATTGATTACTTGGATTCTAGAATTGCTTTAGATACATGAGTGTGTTTGAAGTTTTTCAAATTTTACTTTAATTAAGGAGCAATACCAACTTTATTTATCAAGGATTATCTTGTCACAAATATAATTTACTCATAGGTTACTTTTACCATACTTTGAATTAATAAATACACAAGACTCAGGTTTCAACACTTTAGCATTGGCTTAGGGCATTAAATGGCACTCCCTTGAGGTATTTAGGTCTTATTAGTGAAAAAATAGTTAAAACTTTTCTGCAAGATAAATATTGTGTGAGTATTTCAGGCTGTCATTTAACTTGAAAACTCTCTCTGTTAAATGTAAAGACCTTTAGAACAAAATGAGAAAAGTGGTATTTGATCATTAATGAGCCTGATTTTAATCACTGCACTGATAATCACTGCAGCAAGGGCTCTCCTGGGTATGGAAGCCTCGAGCTGCTGGAGATGCACACACTCTGACGGCTATTGAACAACTGACGAGCGAAACGGAAACGCTAAGGGTTGGCATCTCTCCCATATGGCCTTCAAAAGAGAATAAGTCGTCCGGTGTCACCAGACAGAACCCGGCGGACGACGATTGTTGTCAGCCAGCGTTGAACGTGTTAAACAGAGAATTTTAATTATGTGGGCAATATGCTGGAAGAAAATGGCTATAGAAAGAAATGAGATTTACAGAAAACCAACTATCTCATTTTCAATTTAGGATTGATGTACATTCAACAACACCAGAAATTATGGATGGATCTTAATATCATTTCAAGTATTGTCAAATTCTTACTCTAGTAATTAAGTTTTTGGAAAGAAACTCTTCAATAATCCACCACTATGTAAATAAGTCTCATTTTCACTTATCATTTTATATGAACAATAACAGGGTGGCGATTATCAGGGAAAACTGGGAAAACCTGAAATTGTCAGGGAATTTTGAATTTCTGGAAAAGTCAGGGAATTCTCGTAACAGTCAGGGAGAAGCTGGAATAGGAATCCTCATTATTTTCCTACCATTAGGTTTATCGGCCAGTCTTTTCCACCCTTTATTTCACCAACTAAAACTAATGCCTGTCGCTGACGTGCATGAAATAAACACCATCAATTCATGGAGTAATCAGTGGTGAATCATATTAGTTATGAATCCTTGAGAATTTAATCCAGCAGAAAAAAATATTTCAATATTAGGTGACCTTTTGGAATTTGGTCAGGGAAATTGGTAAATCCACCTGGGAAAAGTCAGGGAAAGGTCAGGGAATTTGAAAATTGGATATCAGTAGCCATCCTGAAAAACTAAACAAAAAATTATGTGCTTACCAAATAAAACTGTTTTGGTGATTCTGGCTGCACTTTCGAATATTCAATGATATTCATTAATTTGCCGAAGAAAGCACAATGGTGTTTGGTGCAATCTTTGAGTTGCTCAAATTTCTCCCCTTGGCATGATTATTCTAGATCTTTTATTATGAATAATTTCCAGTATTCACATCCTCATGGTGAATTCTTGTCATCTGAATCTGCCTTTGTTCCCATTCACCCTGAAGACCATGGCAGACTGCACCTTCGAAATGTTTGTGCAAATAAACCACCATCACCCGGTTGGAAGCCAGATGGATAGATAGTTTATTCACCATAGAAAACAAATATTACATTTGCATAGGTTTGGTCAAGTTCGTACAAAATTAGAAAATAGATTACAACATAAATTAAAAGATTAAAAATACGTAATAGTTTATATCAAAAATTAGTATCAAGATAGATATTCCTCAATACTATAAAATGCATTTTTTACGAAGAAATCTTTTAACATATTTTTGAAACTTTTTTTCTGGTTAATATTTCTTTTATTTTCAAAGGAATTTTATTAAATAGTATTTTTCCTGAGAATTCAGGGGTTTTTGCAGTAGTGAGGTTCTATAATGATCATTAAGTACGCCGAATTTACCTCTGGTGTTGTACCTAGTGACATCTGTATTTCTAATCAGAGAAATGTTTTTGTCGCATGCATAGAGAATCAAATTATACATGTATATGCTGGGAATAGACCTGATTTTATGCAGTTGAAAATATTTCTGGCAAGACTCTCTAGCTTTTAGTTTTAAAATATCCCTCAGAGCTTGTTTTTGAAGGTTGAGTATCTGTTTTGGATTTTCTTGGGCTGTGTTTCTCCAACAGACAATGTCATACCTAGCCACAGATTCAAATATACCATGGTATATGGGGATTAGAGTTTCTGAGTGACAATAATTCGCCAGATTTTTAAAAATAAATTGGATTAACTTAGCTTTTTGCAACATTTATTTACATGTAGCTTCCAGTTTAACTTATTGTCTATATCTAGACCTAAGAAATTGGTGTATTCTACCTTGGAAATCAATCAATTTTCTACTTCAACTGATGTGCTTGTCTGGTGATATTTATTAATAAATATCATAAAAACTTTTTCCTATGTTTAGTTGTAGATTGTAGCAACCAGCCATTGGGATGCTGAGTTCACCATAGTATGCATGTTAATTTCCTGCTGAATTGGATTTGGGTGAGCACCCATTAGGGAGATATCATCCGCATAAAGCATCATGTGATGATTTATCTCTGGACAGTGTATTGCTCTTTCAGTATCATTTATGTACACTAAGAATATTAGCGGTCCGAGTATGGACCCTTGTGGAACTCCATATTTAATACTTTTCTCTGTTGATTTGTAAGAAGCACCATCTTTTCCAATAATTTCTACATACTGTTTTCTATTTTCCAGGAAAGATTTGAGCCAGTAATATGCGACTCCTCTAATCCCATACCTTTCTAACTTCTTCAAAAAAATACCGACTTTCACAGAGTCAAAAGCTTTTGACAGATCCATATTTACTCCAACGACTTGTTTTCTATCATTTTAGGCTTTTGCAATTTTAGTTATATAGTTTGCTCATGCAGTTTCTATACTTCTATTTTTTGTAAAACCATGTTGTGATTGAGAAAGAACTTAATGTTTGGTGAGGAACTTTAAAAGTATATCTTCCATTAGTTTTTCAAATATTGTTGAAATGCAGGATATCAATGAGATTGGCCTGTAATTTTTTAATTGATCTTTGGCACCTTTTTTTATGGAGTGGAATGACTTCAGTTATTTTTAATTCTTCAGGAAACTGACCCAATAAAGAAGATTTATTTGCTCTATTATGAGTAGTAATAGGTATGATGAAGGACTCCTGACATAACTATATAAGATAGTTTGTTATACCATCATGCCCATTGGACTTTTTGTTCTTCAAATTTCTGATAACCTGTACATCCTGAGAGCTCTACATGCTGAATATTGTTTTTTTATTGTAGGTTTCTCCTGCCTTAATTTCTAGATGTGGAATAATTTTCATGTCTCCAGATGATCTTGATTGGACAACGTTAGTGGAGGCCTGGATTAGCTCAAATCAGAGTGAGTGGTGGCACGAGCACAGAACCCTTCTGTTGGGCTTGTTCAAATGGACTTTGATGCCTTGTATTCAATTTATTGAGAAACATGCTAAGAAAGTTGTGAACACTGGGACAGCAAGTGTCATCAGGTGATATTTTATTTTTGATTTCTGGGGATGCTTTTGTGATTCGGGTGTCTCTACCCTCCCCCTCGATGTATGCATTGTATGCAAAAACAAATTGGCTGAAATAACACTGACCCATTGTTGTACCTATATTGTACCTGTAAATATTCACATTAGCTTCGCTGCTGCTATTCTTGTAGTAGAACGGTAGTCAGAAAAAGCAAGAAATATGGTTTTAATAATGTAAATTGAAGGGACAGGAATGCAACCAATATTCAGGTTCTCAAAAGACAAGGATCCATTTTGCTGATATCCTTATTATGTGTATATGCTGATTAAATATTAAGACATCGAAGTAGTAGTATTTGTTATAGTTTTTAAATTTGGTGGTATTGTATTATGTGCCAAACCTTGCATAAATAATGAGGAACTAAGTATGTACAAGGCATTCATTTTTGTGAAAAAAATGGAACATAATACTTTGTTGATGAAGCTAAATTCCTTGTTGGGTGCAGTAAAATCATGTTTTCAGTTAATACTAACAGATATTGATAACAGATATGATATTTACATTTCAGATCAATGATTAAGATTATGGATATGTTCCTCAGTGAGTCAGAGAAAACAATTGACAAGAAGATCGGACATACTTGGCTTCAAGGGCTGTATTTTTTTGCCGTCATCTATGGTTTAGGAGGAGTTTTGGATGGTGACAGTATGCAAGCATTTGATGAATTTGTGAAAACACTTATTAAAGGTAAGGTTGATTTTGTGGTTTATAAATCTCTTGATACCTGCAATTAGTATTATTTAATTTCTTAAGTCTTTAATTTATACGGTCGAAAACGTATACAGTAGAACCCCGCTTTACGATGAGTTCAACTTACGATGGATTCGACTTATGATCTGAGCTGATTTTACGTGTGCTTTTTTAAATTTCAAATGTCTCCGATTTTGTTTTAAATATCGATAGTGTTTTAAATATTGGTTTAATAATATTTTAAATAATTTTAATTCGGGATATTTTGTATGCATTGGCTCTGTCGCGTACACTGAATGGATTGGCACTGATGCTCTTTAAACCAATTCCTCGTCCAGAAATAATGCCGATTCAACAAACGATGGAATTCACTTTACAATCGGTCCTCCGGACTGGATTAATATCGTAAAGCGAGGGTCTACTGTACTTAATTGAAAGACTCCATGATAGTCACAAATCACAAAATCATTATTTTGGAGTAATGATCTGCAAAAGCTGGGCTTATTTTAAAGAAGAAAGTGGTGTTTTTTTACTCCCTAATCAGTGTTACTTTTGTTAGTGTTTCCCTGGAAAACTTGGTAATGAGGAATTCTTCTGTATCCACAGGCCAGAATGAAAATTTTACTCCAACTGCTGATGTGCTACCCTTAGCATCCAATCTTCCAGATGGTTTAATATATGACCATTTATTTTCATTCCGTGGATCTGTTGGTGTGTGGAAGTCCTGGAGTGATATTGTGAGAAATATAAAGTATGGTATGGTGATTAAAATTGGTCCATTGCTGATCCCCACTCCAGAAACTGCAAGGTGAGGATGCCTTTAGAAGCTATTTGATAACATTAAACGGTAATCTATAATATATCAATATCCAAACATGGAGCAATGATATATCAGTTTTAGAACCATCATCATCATTATTTATGCATAATTCAATTTTAATCACATGATAAACCTCAAACTTGACTCTCACCTTGCGGTGTTTAACTTATTATCTCCTCTTTGTTTGTTCTTTCAATGAACTGCTAAAATTGATGGAAAGGGCAGCTGTGAAGAATGTTTTTAATGGACAATGAGAGACTTTTACAATGGTGAAACTTTATCAAAGCTGGCCTCCCACAATATGGGTTCAAATTTGCATGGCTCCCAAACATGAACCAAGTTTCACCAAATCCAGTGTGATTCACTTTTATGTGATTTACTCAATGACAATTTTGAGTTTTTGTCGGAAGATGAAAACCTAATAAAAAAAGAACAAGCTGATATGAAGTATTCTTTGTGTCAGTACAAGGGTTAGACATACTTTTTAGCTGAGTTTTTAAATTATATTTTCATAGTTTTCTCTGCCATTCTAGAGTAAGCCTTTGAATGCCATCACTAAAAAGCAATTTTCTCTTAGTGATCTCCTCATTGTACTTTAAAATAATTCCAGTGAAATTTTCTCCACTATCTCTGGGACAGAACCGCATCAAAACCATTTTCTTTGCCACGCGATGCTTAACACTTGGACAGCAGATTGGACATTTTTGTACCATTGCAAATTTTAATGAGCTATATCTCTCTTTATATTTTTCATCAAAATTTGAGAGTTAGTGACTTTTAATCATTTATGAGTTCTTTACTCTGTAAAATAATTTTTATACTCAAATAAGTAGTTCTTGAAAAAAAAACTAGAAATACCGAAAACTGTGGATGGGACATTTTTGTCCTTGAAAGTGAATTACCTTTGTTTGTTGTGGCAAAAATAAATGAGTCTCCAATGGCCGTAAAAAATGGCACCACTCGTCAAACATGCAACTAAACAACAATTACTGTGTTGGTTTGTGGGAATGGGGATTCCACAGCAGGGACCAACCACAGCCTCTCTACCAGAATAGCCTCCTGTGATGGTTTATGGGAATGTTACTTCCTTGCCAGTGACCACCACAGACACATACACACTCAACCCAATTGGGATCCTTTTCAAGGGCTAATGGGACCCTGATAAGGATGCCCGGGTTATAACCTGAGATCCTTCTTAGGGCTAATGGGACCCTATTAAGTATGCCTGGTTATTACTACAATCAAACTCTCAAGCACTCAAATCACTCACTCACACACACAGACGAACCCAACTTCTGGGAGAAATCACTCAAAAAGAGCGTGATCAAAATGTAAACACAAAGACAAACAAGGGTGAGCGTTGCAATTTACGGCCATTGGAGACTCATTTATTTTTGCTATCTTGAGAGGCTGTAGAGCTCAATTTCCTTTCATCTATTTGTTGTATTAAATTTTTAGTGGGAGTGAAATTCTTTTATAAATCTTTCAGAAAAAAAATTTATCGCATTTCAGTTTAAATTAACACAATTTGCAGATTGTTTTTAATATAATGAGTTTCTTCTGAGTTACAATCTCACAAAAATGCATTATATCCATGTTGTTTTTTCAAGGTTATAAAAATCTTCATCGGAGTCCCCACTCCAATCCTTACAATACTAATCCATTCGACCAACTGGAAATCTTATTTGTAACATTATCCAGGTCTGGCATCTGATATTCGCACCTTGTTAGTAGGACATATGATACAAATCGACATAGGATTTCACAGCAGTCATATTTGTCTCTTTCTCCTACTCTGCTCGTTCGTTTCCATTTTTGTCTACCATCTGCATCCAGAAGCAGCCTATGGATGATATAGAGACATAAGTAAAGGGATTTCCCTGTCAATAGATCATAGATCAAGCATGACTTTATGCTCAGGGCAATCATGGCTTTGCAAAATGATCTTCTGGAAGATAAATCAAAAGGCGAAGATAGAAACAGTATGCCAGTCATCATACACCTCATATAGTTCTAGTGGTGGTTCTGGGGATACTCCTTACAAGAGGCTTCGAGGTTACGTTCCTGTGGCATTTTACAAGACTAGGATCAATACAATATGGAGATCAGCAATGTTCATTACAATGGATAGGTTTCAGGTGGCCCAGAGGCAAATTGCATGCCAAAAAAGATGGTGAAAACCAGGTGAACGAGAATACCGCAATATGCTGACATCACGCGAAACCACTGCTAAAAATCTGCAATGTCATCCATGCTTTGGTATTGAACTCTTAGGTGCAGGGAATAGTTCAGTGATCACAAAATGATGGAGAATGTGCTGACTTACTGATTACAAATGGCTTCATTTTGTTGCACTGGTCGCCCTGATGTGATCTCCAATATTTTGCAGGGCAAACCATTCAAATTACACTGATTCTAATGGAACCTTCTCTGGCGGAAGTAGTTTCTACTCCCAATGTCATGTAGTCTATGATGTAGTACTACTCCCAATGTCATTTCCAAGTTTAAAGGCAGCAGTAATTTTGCCTTAGTTTTCTAGAATGGTGGACGAAAGGTGGACAAAGTTTAACCATGTTGTTGGCTGATTTCCGTTTTACTGCTGTTTTTTCTGTCACATTCCCGAATGGTTTCGAATTTCTTAGCCAAATCCAATGACTCTCTTTTCTTTTCAAATGTAGCTCTCATAATAAAAAGCAGCGAATGTCAGAAAGGAGATCAGGATCAAGCTTTCCAAAATAACTGTTGCAAAGGACTTCTGGTCGTGTTTTCCACTGGAATGGCATGCAGCCAAAAACCTTTTTCTGTACTATTCTTCCTCCTTCTACTCCCTTCTCTCCTGCTTATTCCTCTCTAAGACCCAGGAGTCGCTATAACATAATGTGTGAGCCTATACATAGAAAACCTTGGAGTTCTTCCATTCAAGTTTGTTTTTCCAATCTGAGAGAAAGGTTATCACAAAGTTTAAAAACTTTTTGTACCTGTCCTAGTCTCATGCACGACAAATGGCCACCGCAGGTTATGCATCCCAGTCATCAATCACAGCGAAACAGACTCATTATGGTGGTCTATCAGAAATGGCCACTCATAATAACCAACACACTCTGCATACATTTAACATTGTGAACAATAATGGCCAAAGAATCACTCGCTATACTGTCCTTCTTGCTATAAGCCACCCTCGTAATAACTTCCTTCTACTGTATTCTTTTCTGAAGAAATGAGACACCTTACAGACACAGGAATAGTTGGAGAACCAATGGGACATTTTTGCCCTGGCCACGGTTTTAGGGGGTTTGAAAACCCCAGCGGGTCTAGTGTTAACAATGTTATGCCACTTATTTTTCTAAACCTTTACACTCTGTATCACAGTATTTTGGGCTACATCAAGTGGTTCACTATGTAAAGCAAGCAAAACTTTTATGCCCTCTGGATGGATATACAATCGAACCTCGATCTATCGTTCTCGCATTGATCGTTTTCCCGCTTCTATCGTTCGCTGTCATTGGTCCCGAATGTAGTTCCATGCACATAACGTTATAAATTCCCGCATCCGTCGTTCCCCGAAGTATCGTTTTCCCGCTTCGATCTTTTCCAAATCACGGTCCCCACGTCACAATTCCCCTCATTCATTGTTTGAAAAAGACGAAACCAAAAATTTACACCGAAGATTTTGGGATTTTTGCGGCACGCCGCGGTCTGCACTCCGCAACGGGAAAGGAGGAGGGGGAGGGAGTTTAGCGCGCGTAGGACGGACGGGTACCCCTTGCCGTCCGAGTCCCTTCTTATCTTTATGGCCCAAACTCCTTCCTAGAGGTCGATTGGCATTCCTCCTTTCCCACCCGAACGAGTCCCTACCTCGCTCGTTAGCGGCTGCACTCCTGAGCATCTAACCTTTCTTCCTATTATCCTCTCAATGCTCTCTTACCAGTAGTTATCATACGCCCGCTTTCGGCACCATATCTAATCTGATATAACCAATGTGGGTAAATATCAACGGATTTCTTTGGTGTTTGGTATCAAATTTAACAGAGAATACCGGACAAACTGCATATAATACTTATTCTGTAGATTTTTGTTGATTAAAAACTTTAGCAAAATTAACAGACGTTCCACCATTGTGCCCCTCCAGGCCCTTTCCGCGGAAAGGGTCGGGAGGGTCAAAGGTCTTCTACCTACCTTGTCCCTCCCGGCAGAAAACAGTGATATTTCGCGCACACAGTGAAATACGATCTAGTAGCCGCAGCTGAAGGGTCAATAAAGCATCTACATTGTATTATTTGATTTCTCGTTTAGACTAACAACACCCTGTCACGCATCGCACTTGGCAGTCTGCTCCACGCATACGATTGTGTCGTTTCCGAACTTCACTGAGTTGCTAGTGCTTCTGCGCTTTTCATGTGAGCCGCTTACATAAATGTACTGCTGAAAGTTTTAATTTTTTATTAGTGCTATTTCACATCAATTGTTCTTCGGACCATGGCCCATACGAATGAGCAAGTGAGAACTTTAAAAGATCGTTTAAAAATAATAGAAGAAATAGAGAAAAATCCAGGGCAGAAACATGTGGACATAGCGAAACGCCTGGGGATGTCTGCTAGTACGCTGAATTCAATTTTTGCCAAGAAGGACGACATCAGGGAACAAGTAAACAAATGTGGCAACTCGTCTAAGAAGCGAAAAACTGGCAAAGAGTCGACTTTTGCAGAAAAAGAGACAGTGCTCTTCAATTGGTACCAGCAGGCACGGGCGTCCAACATCCCAATTGATGGGGTTACCCTTAGGGAAAAGGCAAAAATGATTGCCAGTCAGTTGAACATTGACAATTTTAGTGCATCAAATGGCTGGATATGTCGATTTAAAAATCGACACGGACTAGTTGATAAGAAGCTATCAGGAGAGAGTGCCAATGTAAGTGCAGAAACTACAGATGCGTGGCTGGAAAGTCTGCCATCGCTTTTAGAGGGCTACGAACCACGCGATGTATACAATGCCGATGAGACCGCCGTATTCTTCAACGTGCTTCCCGACAGAACCTTGGCATATAAAGGTGAACGCTGCCATGGGGGGAAACATTCCAAAGACCGACTGACTGTATTACTTTGTGTAAATAATGATGAAAGTGACAAATAAGTACCGATTGTGATTGGGAAATCACCAAAACCGAGGTGCTTCAAAAATGTAAAAAAATTTCCCACAAAATATCACGCGAACGCTAAAGCTTGGATGACAACGGATATTTTTTGTTCGTTTCTACATGCCTTAGACGCCCAAATGGGCGGCCAAAACAGAAAAGTTATCCTCTTTATTGATAACTGTGCAGCGCACCCCAAAGACACATCCTTTCTGAGGAATGTTAAAGTGATTAGATTTCCGGCAAACGCTACAAGCACGCTCCAACCACTTGACCTCGGAATAATTCGCAGTTTAAAAGCGCATTATAGAAGACGCATTGAACAGACATCCATCTGTGTCATGGATTCCGGGAAGCCGATGAAGAAAAAAATTAATTTACTTGAAGCGCTACACTACACAATGGCAGCGTGGCAACAAGTGAGTCCACAAACCATTCAAAACTGCTTCAGTAAAGCTGGATGCAGACAAAAGTCGGATTCCCAAGAAGTGGCAACTAGTGATGATGATGATTTCGGTGAAGACTGGGATGAACTGTGTAGATCCCAGAAATTGGATTTTCCAAGCTACGTTTCAGTGGATGATCATGTGATAACGAGTGGAATAAACACAGTTGAAGAACTGTGCGAAGAATTTTTATCTGGGGGGGATGCCGAGGAAGAGGATGATGATGATGAACAAGAAGCGGTCCCAAGTTATACCGAGACTTACGATGCTTTACAAAAAGTGAAAGCGTTTTTCTATTCTCGAAGTGTTATTGACGCGGATCGGGAAAACATTTTAGCTCTTGAAAAATCGTATTTTCCATTGAAACAAAGTTCCACAAAAAAACAGAAGACCCTTGACAATTTCTTTAATAAAAAAATCTGAAATGTGTCATTTTTAAAAAGCATTCTTGTTAAATTAATACAAGGCTATCATTTCCTGGATGTTTTTTTATTTATGAGTGAAGTTGCGTTTCCCCCAATTACCTGTCTCACCTAATTCTTGTAACCAGTGCATTATTTCAAATGATGTGGGCTTAAACGGGGGAGGGGCTGAGGGAAGGGATGGAGGTGGGGTTTCTCGTCATGTGACTCTTGCGGAACCAACCAGAGGGCAGCGGGCATGGCTGGTAACCTCGGCAATTCAGTCACTCCCTGACCTTCGTCATATCACTTCGCAGGCCTCTAATAAGTGCGGCCACACCCTACGTGCTCTGTGCTCTTTCCATGATTAGCCAGTTAAAGTAGGTATTTATGTGTATTCATTTTCCTGAAGTATTTATTTCTGAGCCTAAAGCCGAAACTGTTCAAAACGGCTGAAGGTAACGCAGATGTTTCATCCATTAGTTTGTCGTAGTGGAAGTCCTGCGAGCGTGGGCTTAGTTCCTTCTCGTCCGTTGTCTGACGTGGGCTTGCATTGCCAGAAATGTTTTTGTTGTTTTTTAGGCACTGTGACCAATGAAAATGATTTATTATTTTGAAATTGGTGTTCATTTAGTAATGCCATGCCGAACTCCAACCACTGATATCGGACTTCCTCATGTCAACCCGTCTGCCCGCTAACATTTGCCTCTCTGAACCAGATGGCGATAACCTGCTACACCTCTCTTGCTCTATGCCTCGTGGGTTATGCGATTGCTCCAGATAAACAAGAGTACACTTGGTAATGTCAAGCTCGCTCCGTCTTTCACGGGTGGCACTCCATCAGCAGAGCACCATGGAATGTGCGACAAATGATTACATCCTTCCCCATGAATTTTAGGCATGCTTCTCACCCTCGAGGATATTTGAAACGAATAAATTTCAATGCATGGATAGGTTGGTGCGCGGGCTTGAGGATCATCTAATAACATGATAAGGAACCTTGTTTATTTACTTTTATCATCCGAGACACCATTGGGATATGTAATACTAATAAAATATTTTAAACAGTTAGTAGTCAAACGAAAAATTAGAGATACACTGAGTATTTTCATTAAATGTAAAAATTATCTCGCTTTCAAGAGAAATTCCTTTAAGATTCCCCTCTACTGTGAAACGTTACCGTAAAATTCTCGCATTTTCATCTCATTTTGGCTCCCGGGAAATCTTTTCCCGCATTGATCGTTTTCCCGCATCCATCGTTTTTTTTGCCCTTCCCCTTGAAAAACGATAGATCGAGGTTCTACTGTATATGTCAAACTCACATTTGAAGCAATAATGGTAATGTTTATCTTTTAAGCTATGCCAACTGAGGGGGATACACAAGACATACATGTTCATACACATATAATGTATGTGCAACATCTCACATCATTAAGACACAACTCACTTGAGAGTTATTCAAAACTAAGTAGTAATTGAGTGGAAGATATGAATGGTTATTCTACTCCAATATATCCTTGTGTTATAGGATCAATTATATTTTAATGTGATATTGTTTGAGAAATAGGAAGCCAGCGTTATGAAGAATTTGGTCTTTCCCAATGTATTCTCTAGATGATTTTTAGGTTGGATTTTCAGCTCACAGAAAAGGTAGCTCTAAAAGCACTGTCACCTCCTCTGATTTGGTCAACTGGAGAAATCGGCTATAGAAGAACTCTGGATCACACATAATAAGAAGGATGTAAACTTTGATGGAGCAGAGTTACTATCCTTCAGCTATTGTGATAGGTTATTAAAGGAAGCAATTAAGTTCTAGCTGGCCATTTCAACTGAGACACCATCAGGTACATCTTCAGCAACAGAAAGAATAATGTTCAGTTTACTGCATGAATAAATAATAAAAATGGCAGGCATAATGATTTGCAGAGTGCGTGCATCGGTATAAAAAATTTTCCAGGTTATGAAGGCTGCATTGTGCATGTACTGTGGGGGTGATCTTTAAATGAAACTTGACATGTCTAGTAACTACAAAAATCTCAGCTGATATCCATATTTTATGACTAATTAAATGTACTCACATAACCACAATTAAGAAGTGCATTGACATTAAATTGGTCAATTTTGAGACTAGATTTTGAATGAGTTTTTGACGGACGATGAAGAGTTTACAGCAACATGTTGCATATGCCACCCACATAAACAGATTTGAATTTGATCGAATCTTTTTCAGAAGGATTTGATTGACTCTCAAATCCATAGATTCAATGAAGTTTGATTGAATGATGGAGGTGGAGGTAAGTTGGATGGATAGATGAGGAGATATAGAAACGTGTGAATGCTGGAAGGAAAGTGGTAGGTAGCATGTGGAGCATATCAGGGAATGAGTGCCTGTCCAAGGAAGTGAAAATCGCCGTGCTCAAAGGTGTACTTCTCCCCACATGTTGCATATGCCACCCACATAAGCAAATTTGAATTTGATCGAATCTTTTTCAGAAGGACTTTGTTGTATGATAGTGAAACATGGGTATGTCAGGATAGACATAAGAGTAGACTAAACACCATAGGTATGAGTTATCTTAGGAGTGTTTGTGGCAAAAGTTGGATGGTTAGGGTCAGGAATGAATGGGTAATAAATGAGTGTTGGTTAGACACTCCAGTATTGGAAATATATGAAAGGAATGTCCTTCATTGGTTTGGCCATGTTGAGAGAATGGATGAGGATGGAATTACGAAACAGATATATGAGAGTGAGATGAATGGTGCGATAGGTAGAGGTAGGCCGAGAAAGTTGTGGTTGAATGTGGTTGAGGAAATTCTTGGGAGGAGGAATATTAGGAGTCTTAAAATCAGGAGGGTGCGTATGAAGCAGTGTATGATAATTTATGTATAAATATTCACCAGTAATTATATTGCAATGCAATTGATTTGAACTATGATTTGAGTTTTCACCACTATAGTGACTACCTATAATCATTACTGTTGCATCCATGCAGCAAAAGATATTGCATGCGCCCCATGTTTTTTGTTTTCAATTTTACATGCATTTTGATTTCTTTTAAAACTCACCAACATCAAGTTTAAGGACAATTAGTATATGGGATCATGAGTATTAATTTTTAAAGGAGAAATTATTTTATACTTTTTGGTACCTTTTAAAAACATGTTTTAAAAAATTTCACTTAAATATTTAGTTTTTTTTTAGTTTTTTGAGATAGATGTTTTTAAATTTTGAACATTTTAATGTTAACCCTTTTAGTGCGGCGGGCCAATATATCGGCTCATAGCCAAAATATTGTTTAACTTTTGCACACAAATATAATTACAATTATTTTTTGTACGAAGTATAAGAATTTTTTTATTATTACCTAATTCAGTGCATACGCAATAAGAAAAACTGCATAGGGATATTTTAAACAATAACTTTATAATATTTATTTTCCTAGAGTGATACATTTCATTCTAGTTACCCTCTGCATTTCTCACTAGAACCGCTGGCAGGGGTCAGCACTAAGAGGGTTAATTGATTGCTATAATTGAATTATTTCATTACTTATGTGATCCATTCTTGAAATCCTTCTTCTCCAGTGGTCCGATTCCAGGAATAGTAATTTTTCCTAGTCTCTTTCATATTTCCTGTGTTTCTTACTCAGAAGTCCAGATACTTTCCTCTATGGTTTTGTACACTTACAACTGTACTTGAACTTTGTTAATGATAGGCCTTGTAGAACAGAATTAAGTTTCCTTATTATCGGCCGGCCCTGGTGGCAGCGGGGTAAATTCCTCGCCAGCTAAACTGAGGGTTGTGGGTTCGAGCCCCGCCTGGGTGGGTTTTTCACCGCCCAGGGCATGGATGTATGTCAAGTTCTGTTGGTCCGGTCCCTGGAAAACCTGATGACAGGCTTTGCAGTCTATCGGGGTTCTAGGGACATACAGGCCAACAGAAAAGCCTATTTCCTTGTTGTCTTTTATGCAGTACCCTTTTCACATTTTGCATCTTGAGAAAGTATCACACCTAGGTATGTGAGAGAGAAATTTATTTATGGCTTATATTTCCAAAACCAGGTCTGGGTTTTCGCCTCCCACTATTAAGTTTTGTCATTGTAGTGCTTGTTATTAGTCCACTCAATACTAGTTTTTCATAAACCGGAAAATGTTTTGTTTTAGTAAATAATATTATGTAGAAGATGTGGGAAAAGAAAAATTTCCTCATCATTCATATTTGTTACGTGGAAGTAACCAATGGTAGAGCATAGGGAATTAAGATGGTCATTGTTCATTTCTGCTTCTCTTCGGAAAATATTTTTTGTTTCTCTCTTTCTCTCTCACAGAGGAAATAAGAACCCCAATGACCCCCAAACTAGATCCAGACTTCCTTGCAAAACACACGTGCATGTAGGGGTAGTCACCTATAAGGATACATTATCAATAGTTTTGTGATATTATTATTATTCAGTATTAAAATTATATTATATATTATTATTGCATATTATTGCATATTCATCCAGTTTTGAGCTATGATCTAAATTTAAAGTTAATAAAAACGTGTTAATATTATTTTAGAAATGAACTAAGTAATAAACATACTTCATTTCCATTCTCTCTGTTGATTCACAAAACTTAATCTAGGAGCTTCTGTTATTCCTGTTGGCTCTCTGCGATCAAAACAGCATCATCCGCATATAGTAGAACTTGCACGTTTACATTTCTAATCAAGACACCGTCGTTATTACTACGTGCATCTCTAACACATTTATCTATAAATACATTAAACAGCCATGGTAACATTACGCATCCTTGCTTTACTTCAGCAAGTTATAAGATAAGAAGCCCTGTTTTATTGCAAGCCAATCACTCAGAACTCTCACACTTGCCGTACTATTATCATACATCACCATCATAACATTCAATAATGGCCCATTCACTCCATATTCCTTCAAAACCTTCCACAACTTCTTTCTATTTACCCTGTCATATGCCTTCTCTAAATAAAAAAAATGCATAATACACTTTCTTTCGGATTCCCATACGTTTTTCTATAACTTGCTGAAGTGTGAAAAGCTGGTCATTACATCCTCTCCCAGGCATAAACCCACACTGCACACCCCATATTCTGTCAGAAGTAATCTTCCTTATTCTTTCGATTAAAATTTTGCTGAACACTTTTCCCGGAATGCTCAATAAACTAATAGCCCAATAATTATTATATTCAGTCTTTCCTCCCTTCCCTGTATACATTGGAATGATGATTGCATTTTTCAAATCCACTGGAACAACAGAAGCTTGTAAACATAAATTATACAGTTGACGCGGCCGACAAATGAGTAAATTACACCCACACTTCAGCATCTCACTGGATATCTCATCTACTCCTTGGGCCATCCCATTTTTCAATACTCTCAATGCCGTTATGACCTCATTCTTACTGATCTCCATTTCCATCATCACATTCTCACATACAACTTTGCAAGGCTCATCATCAGCACCTGCAACATTATTGTATAATTCTTCAAAATAATCCCTCAAGCAGTTCCTGATATTTCATTCATCCCACACAATCTCTCCACTTTTATTCCTTACCACATACATTCCCCTGCCTTCACCAATCTTAGCCCTTTTTACCCACTTTCAAAACAGCTTTTTATTGCCTTCAAAATCCCTCTGCATCTTGCTAGCTTCATCTGCACGCATTCTTTCCTTGCTCTCTTTCACAAAGATTTTGCATTCATTCTTTTTCTTTCTGTAAATCTCACATACCTTAGAAGCTCTTCTTCAGATTTGGCAGCAATCATATTCTTGCATATTTCTTTCTTTTCCCTGGCTACAATTTTCACTTCTTCATTCAACTAAGCATCACCTTTCATTCTTCCTACCACTCCTTTACCACATACACGTATAGCACATTCTACAATCACTCCTTTTAAACACTTCCACTCATCATTCACCTTCTTGTTTCTGATATACTCCTCCCATTCTCTCTGCTTCAAGGATAGAGCATCCTCTAGCATGCAACCATACTGTATTCTTACCTCACTGTCTAGTAACCTCTCCACTTTTACTCTCAACTGCTTACGCACAACATTCTTCCTTGGCACCCACTTTCTGGCCAGATTAACTTAGGAGAGTACCAAATAGTGGTCTGTTCCACATTCAGCACCCCTCATCACTCTCGTGTCCCACACTAACTCCCTCAATCTCTCATCATACTCAACAAAATCAATCATTCTTTTACAATCGCCCCTCTGCCAAGTATACATGTGTATTCTTTTATGTTTAAATCATGTATTCTACGCAAACAATCCTTATTCCAAGCACACACTCTCCAAGTTTTCACTATTATCATTCACGCGAGGGTCACCAAATGGCCCAACCACTCTCTCAGATGCATCCCGTCTAACACCAACCCACCCATTCATGTCACCTAGTAAAATTATTCTCTCACCAGGATCACATTCATTCAAAACCTCTCTCAGTGTTTCCTAAAACTCATCTTTCACACTGTCACTCTCTCCATCCACTGGTGCATAGCACGCCACAATCTCAACCCTCCTTATACCTACTTTCATGTGAACCCAGGGCAATCTAGGGTATACTAACTCCTACTTCCTTACCAGTAACTTAGCTCTCTCATTAGGAATGTGTCCTACACCTAGACTGCTGTGTATATTATCTTCAAGTCCAGACCACAGTGCCAGACTACCGCCATCTATAGTAATAACATCCCGCCCCTGCCGCGTAGTTTCTCATACACACAAAACATCCAGTCGTCTCACTTTCATTTCATTCAATAACTCATGCTCCTTTCCATACACTCCTCTCACATTCCAAGCACCGATAGTCCAGTTCATGTCATTAAGCCCGTATCTGGATGGGCCAACCTTATTCAGCTTCTGCTGCCCATCGTGGCTTAGGCCGTCCGAGGCTACTTCATGACTGTTAGGAGTAAGTTGTAATAGAGTATGCAAGGTTACCAGCCTTAGCAGTACCCGCACCATGTGCAGCGTTCCCTGCTAACGGTTACGGCACTCTAACGGTCAGTTTTGGCACATTTTTGCCAGTATGCCACAAGAGAAACCAAATCATAGTAATACCCTAGGCCCGATTTCCCTATTCTTCTCACACTAGGATCCCTTCTGAAACGACTACCTTGAGAGCAAGCATACTGTTGCCTGCGACCCACCACTAGGAGATATATGCGGTGTACTGACACAACGGGTCACCGTGACAATTTATTGTTTAAAATTTCAACATGCCTTGACAATCATTGTTCAAGCTGCAGAGCAGTTTCTCTGTGAAATTAATCACCTGACTAGATTCATTTCCCAATATGTGATGATTAGAACAAGAAATGGTGTGATTTTCTAATCACATATTTGAATATGCTGGATTTCTTATCTTTGTCTATTATTTTATCATTCATCATACCTGCTAATGTGAAATCATTCCACTGCACAGCTATAAAATGATCAATGTGGATGGATATCATAATTTTGCTTTATGATCGTTCTTTCAACTATGCAGAATCTTTTGGGATGCTGAGTGCTTAATCCAACTCTTTGGGATGGATAACCCAAAAGTGGGTAAATTTTATGATCATTTTTGGCTTATGTGTATTTTTGAAAATGGTTTTGTGAATCATGTCTCTGGAAGTCTTGTGAACCTGTAGCAAGAGCATTTGCAGATTCTAGAGACTTGAAAACACTTCTATTTCGTGTTTAAAAAAAGTATCATTCAAATTCAGGTGCTAGGAACTGTTGATTTTTTTCAGCCCTGACCACATGGACATCTCTAGGTTCTACTTTAACATGAGGTTCTCTGTAATGTTTGAGTTTAACAGATGATGAGAAGGGTGAAAATTATATGGCCTCTCTTTTACAGATGTATTCATATGGTGAGGATGAATGTAATGAATAAAAATCCTTTGTTATTGGTTGGACCTAGTGGCACAGGTAAAACAACCTATGTAAAGAACTTTTTTATTCATGAATTGCCAACAGAAGATTATTGGACTCAATATGTTACCATGACAATGCATATCACTGCTAAAGAAACACAGGTAAGTTACTTTTTTATCCGATTATAATATCGTAGCATTTTATGCTTGAAAAGTTTTGAAAACTATAGCCAATAAATCCCAGAATCACAGCCCAACCACTATTAGATCACAATGTAACAAAATTCAAGGTACCCATCCTAAAAATTAATGAATTTCACAAGATATGATATTCATTGTTATTCCCTTAAGGGGATATTCATTGTTATTGCCTGAAGGGGGCGAGCAAGTATAGTGTCGAATGTAAATGGCTCCCCTCATGTGAGGTATGGGACTGTGGTTGCACTCCACATATGTCTGAATTTCCTGGTGGATGTGTGTGTGTGACTTTCTGGATGGCATCTATAGTCTTCTGCCACAATTATATATGTTTTTATCATGTGCTACGGGATTCTAGCTGCACCTTTTCTGACTTGTGGATCTACTCTGCTTTTTTTATCAACCCAGGAGGAACTATTATACATGGTGTATTTTTGCTTGTTTTGCTATTGATTTAAATGTTATGTTAGGACCTGCTAGTCCCAGCATGTTAGTTCAGCATTTTACAACAGGCATACAATTTCAGATTAGTTTTATTATATTTTTATCACTATTTTTGCTATATCAAATTCATAATTTTCATTCAAACTCTGTGATATTGATGTATTTGACCTGATTTATTCATTAATTATTGAAGTTATGAACCATAAAATGAAATACATGGTTTTATTAATGTTAGTAAATATTTTACAGATGCATGGTTAGAAAATAGGCATAAAGAAAGGTCTTCATATTTTAGTAAGTATGAAAGAATATATTCTTATTGTTGCTGAGTGAGGGCAGCAGAACAATGAAGTAAATATCCTTACTAATACAGTAGAAACTCAAAATTACAAAGGCTATTGGACCGGAAAAATCGGCACTTCGTAATATTGAATTTTGTATGAATTAGTATCTTTCAAGGGAATCGTGATGAAGCTATTTTTTTTGTTTCCTTAACCCTTCGTTTTTGTTACACGATTTTGAACGCAGGCCACACTGGTGGCCCAAATTCAATTTTTTTATTGCCTTAAATGTTCAATTTGTAAAATATTTTTACAAGCAATAAATTCTGACTAATATATATGGTTTACTTAGTTTTTTTTATTATGGAATATATTTGTACTCATCAGTGGAGCATAACACAAAGTCATTGAAAAATCATGAAATATTTTGAGCATCAAACATCCACTGTGACAATATTTATGTGAAATATCCAATAATTTTAATACAACTCATTATTATATAATAATGTATAAATGCCATATAAATAATATATAATGCAATAATGCCGACAGAAAAAGGTTACACAGTTAGTCGCGTGGGCCACATTTGTGGCCCAGTCACGCTGGCTTCCTTTCGCATGATAATTAATACAAACCCTGCAACAAAATGTGACAAACGATTATGTGAGACTTTTGAGAACATAATTATGTGCAGCTACTGAAACTTACAAGAATACTACGCCATCCTATGGGAAACGGCACACACACACATCCTATGGGAAACGGCACAGTAGGTGTATGGGCACTATGGGACACTCCTGTGGCCCATACGCCTACTGAAGGGTTAAATTACGACATACTCACATGCTATAATTTTTGTGCATTAATTAAATTTGTATTAAAGCCAACAGGGTGCATATAGTTGAACATTACTAACTTGTCGGAGGTTAACACTTACGATTTTCAGGATTCCTGCCGCATCATTCCATCTTTTTGTGGCGGAAATCCCAAAAATCGGAAGAATAAACCTCCATCCATACTGCACAAAAATCTAGATCTAAACAAATTACCTTTTCGTTTTTTTTTTTCAATGAGTAAGAGATTAGGTAATCAAGCGTCTTTGCAAAATTTTCGCACAGTTTGGGCTATGCCTATGAAGCGTCATATCGCATTTTTCTATGTCATTTCTTAATTAGAGAACTCGTTACTATGGCGTGAGTGATGTATTGCGATACCAGTAATATTGATGCATGCATACACCAAAGAAGTGTGTGACTTGCATGATCATTTGCTCTGGATGTAGAAATTAGAGGAATATATTTTTGATAAAAGAAGATCATATGTCCGTGTCAGGCATACTATATGTACCTATGTTTAGCTAAGACAGTGACAAGAAGATTATCTCGTGGATTCTATATCATGCATGCATGTTATGCACTTTGTACAGAAAATGATATGCCCATTAATTTTGTGAAATAACAATCATTATTCCTCCTGGGATTCAGCTTATTAGTGTGAGGTTATTTCTGAGATGATGGAGCTGAGAGAAGAGCTTATAGAAGAGTTCAGCTAAATTTGTACCTCCTTTAAAAAGTATATTAGACAAGCCACGCACTTCAACGGTGAAGGTGAGATAGTATGTAGTTTATTTTACACCTAATCGGCTGCTAACGATGCTAACATTACAAATCAATAATTTTTGTCTTTCACTCTACTATGTGAAAGCTTCAGTTGTGGTTCTGTTCAGATTAGGTCGCCTGATCTTCATTCATTTTCTCAAATCTCAGACATAATAGAAAGATTCAATATTGAATTAACATGTGGGATATATCTGGTTATCATTTTTCTTCTGCTTACGATTTAGCATTTAGCATTTTGATTATTTAGCAAGGAGATTTTCGTCTGAGCATTACAGCTTCAAGTCATGAATCAAGATGTGTCCACAAAATAGTATATTGGCTGTGTTAGACCCATTGGCGTTCACAGATTCCTTGAGAATGGGGGGGGGGACTTCTTAAAGGTCCCAAGAGTTGGTAGGAGGGATCTGCAGAGTCAACTGGGGACGTCGCATCCTGACCTATTATCGGTAGGGAGGGACACGAAGGTGCCTAATCTTCTGGAGGGCCGGCATCTGTGAGAGGGAGGGAGCTCAGTGTGAGAGGGGTGGCTCGTGCCCACACGAAGAGTGGGTGGGCTGGAGCAGGGGAGGGGGACAAGGAGGATCACGTGAGGGGGAAATATGGCCAGAGTGGGAGGGGGAAGAAGCGTTTTATAGGTGTCTGAGAATGAAAGGTGATGGGGGAGAGTAAGCTGATGTTTTGGAGTAATGGAGGGGGAAAGCTGGGCGAATTTTCCTGGTGGTGATTGCCGGGTATGGAAAAAGAATATGGAAATGGGCAGGCATTTCCGTTTCACTTAATTTCTGATCCATTCTGGCAATCTCAGGAAAGGGAATCAGTGAATAATTAGTCCAGAAGAAATACGAATGAATGTTTATTATAATAATGTTTATTTATTTTACTTTAATAATATAAATTTGACCATAATTAATTTTCTTTATTTGTAAGCCTAGAGGCCTAATGAATATTGATTTTCTATTTCTAGGAAATAGTTTTGTCTCAAATGTTTAGAAGTGGAAAAAACCTTTATAAACCTCCAGAAGGAAGACAGTGTGTTATGTTCATTGATGATGTGAATGTTCCCATGAAGGATAGCTATGCCTCTCAACCTCCAATAGAACTCCTGCGAGGTTATTTAGATCATAAACACTGGTGAGATTTATAAAAATAGTAAGAGACCTGAATTTGTCTTGTAAGAGTATGAAAGATTGTCAAACCCCAACACTTCTATGCTAATACATTTTTTTTAATTTTACTATGGTATATGAATAAATATATTTATAAATGTTTAGAGTGAAGTGAGTGAGTTTATATAAATTCATATATGTACAAAGCTTCAGAACTAATTTTTAGCTTGCAATTCTATCCTCTGTGTTCACCTATATCTTGCTCACCATTGTGCCTTTTTTGTTTCCTCTATTTCTCCCTGGATTGTATCATAGCTTTTGTTCTGTTTTTATTGATTGAAAATCCCACTTCTTTTGCATTTTCCTCTTGTTGTCGACATGGAATGCAAGAAAAGCCAATCCTTAACATGGATGGGTAATAATATTTTTTTTCAGCACCAGCGATACAAATACTTTCCAGTGTCAGGATACATATTTTTCTAGCCTAGAAGATTCAATACTACTGCTGGCACCTAGGAACCTTCTCCCATGCCAGAATTAACCCATTTGTGACCTGTGGGTCGTTAGCGACCCACTTCGTTTAAAATGTCTCATTGATCAAACAAAGTTATAATGGGATCGAGACATTGTTGTCTATGAGCCAGACACACTGGGTAACTATGTATTGCCTTTGGCATCTCAACCCTCCCCTCCATACGTTCATAGCCATAAAAGAAAGGAAGCATGTAGGAACGGTGCTTGTAGACTTGTCAAAAATGGTAAATATAACAATTACTCATAGCAATTTCTGTTATTTCACGCTATCTACTACTGTTAAATATATTTTTCCTTTCATCTATGTATATATTTGGTTAATTGTTGGGTTCACTTGAGTGGTACGAACGTATTCGTGTAGCCTGGGTTGCTAATGACCTAATGGTCACGAACCCTTACGTTACCGTGAGTGTGATGTTTTTATATGTAGTGCCAGAATTTTGGTGTTTTTGAGCGGCATTTCCTAATATATACTTACTTTGGTTTTTTGATGCTTCATTGATAAATGAGAGTTTGTTTTCCATTTTATTATTTTTATTGCATTTCTGTTCAATCTATAAGTATTATGTTCCATTTTATTTTACACCTAAGGGCCGAAAATCTCACCATTGGCGAAATACTTGAGGCACTTGAATATATGAGCCCAGATGATGTTGCTAGGTACACAGCAGATGTTTTCATATGCCCTCCAGAGTCAAGAAATGGACTGTGATTCAGGTGAAGGAGACTGTGGAGAATTTAAGAATCAGTTGTTATGGTCTTCTGTGATGATGTTATTAAAGTGTATCCGGGGGTACCATTTCACTTCCACTATGATAACTTTTTTATGAGTGTCAAACTCATCGATTCTCTAACAGTTAAAGGTGTCAAACTTAGACTCAGAACAAATATAATGGAATCCTGCCCCATGGCTGGTAAGGCAGTTATGCTCAAGAGACAAAGAGGTACATACGAGGCGGTGGTGGACCAAAAATCAAAGATAATAGCAGGGACTTGGAAAGACAACAATGTAGTAAATATGCTGTCCAACCGGTATGGCATTTAGCCAAACCATGAGACTAAAAGGCATTCCTTAAAAGACAAGAAAAAATCATGATGCCTCAGCCAAAACTCATCGCTGAGTACAATAAGAATATGGGTGGAGTTGACTTTATGGATAATTTTGTCAGCAACTACCACATAAGGATTTGTGGGAAAAATGGTTCATTCCTATCATATTTTGGCTATTTGATGTGTGCATGAGCAATGCATGGCTTCTGGCACATAACTCAGGAGTAACAATTGATGCTCTCGCATTCCGAAGGACCATCATTCGCAATATCCTCAAAAATTAGGGTACTACCCCTCGCAACATTGGTAGACATGCTCCTATTTCCCAGGCCTTGCGTCTTCACCATGGATAGCATTTAATTCCTACTGGACAGGTTAGGTGTTGATGCGTGGTGTACAGAAGCGAAACTGTAAAGTGTTGCCATCTATGCAATGTGCCTGTTCATGAGCATTGCTTTGATGCCTACCACACAAAAATTTAAATTTGGTGGATATTTTTATATTCCTGGTGAAAATTTGAATAAGATGATTGTTTAAACAATTTGTGTTATAATCATAGAGAAACATAAATGAAAGGAAATTCTCCTAGAGCAATATTGGTATAAGTTTCATTCATGGTAAGAAAGTACTTATTTTTTCGCCAATTTAATAATATTAATAATTGTGATTTTAAAATTTAAACTGATTATTTGACTAAATTTCATAAATAAACACCTTTCTCAAGTATTCAAATAAATGAGTTACAAATAATTATTTTAACTGTGATAATTTTGACTACTATCCACCAATAATAATATTCATACCCATTGATGGAGTTAGTGACCAGTGGGTCGTTATCAACCCACCCTTTTATTATTAACAATTTCATACAGGAACTTTTTCAATATTTTTTTCTGACTGCATGGTCAATTCTGGTGCCCAAGAAAAAAATATCTGAATTTTGAGAGAAAAAAAGTTTTTGGTCGCTAATGGGTTAATGTGACAAATGAGCTGCAAAAATCACTCGGCAAACCAGCCAATTAAAGCTGATTCACATGACATGTGTTACAAAGGTTTTTATCGGATGCATACCAACTTCTCTTTATTCAAGATAAAGTCTTCCAAAGCACAAGAAATCTGATTAAGGTAGAATATTATTAATTGAATATTAATCCTACATAATGGGAGTGAATCTATAATCTGACTCCAAGAATATAAATCTATTAAATACAAACAAAAGGGAAAATTCACAATATGACTGAAGGGAACTTTTTAGAAAAAGTAATTTAATAATCAATCAATGGAATAAGAAAAAAAAATCTACCATACAATGCAGATGAATGAAAAGCTGATAGGCAGGTGATTTTTTTGTTCTTGTGGATGCACACAAGCTTTACTTTGATTCACTTCAGCTCTTGGTGTTTGGGTGACTGGACATCCCACATTACCCTGCTTATCACTGCTACCTAACACAGGAGGTGGAACCCCTCAATGAAAATTATATCTCACCTCAGGGTCTGAAGTAAGGAGTCATGTAGCTCTGTAATCGGTAAGGACTTCCTGACTCATTGTTTGGATCATCTGGCTTACATGGTGCCTTTCATTAGCACCATCCTCCTTGCGATCTCCTCATTTAAAGGCCCTAAATCCTTGTTATGCAATCCATGGACCACCACTGGCAATCGTAATATTATCTGAAATGGAATAAATAATGACCACCATTAAAGTTACAATTCCTCCCAGCCATTGCCGTGCTGGCTACTACTTCCCCTCCCTCCTTTAGCAAACAGAGACAACAGTGGGATGCCATTTGGTGAGCATTGTCTGCAGGCAGTGTCCAATAAACATTTCGGCTGAAGAGCTATTTGTGATTGCATTGGCAGTTGTTTGCAGCCTAAGGAGCACGTTTGGCATCTACACTGGGTGGACTGCAACCATTTCAATATCCCCTGAAGGGTCTGAACCATGGGCTCGACCAACCCATTTGATGAAGCCATGTAAGGGGCTCCTCTGACATGCAATGTAACATTTCTCATAAAAAAATTACTAAATTAATTCTACATCACTGAAGGCATTACCATTTTTGATCACCACTTGATCAGGTATGCAGTGGACTAAATACTCATTACATTCTCAGACATCAATCTCATTACATCTACATGTATGTACCTTCCTGTTAGCCTCCGCATGGGTGTGTGGTAGGGGGTGTTATGACACCAGCTGTGTAAAGATGTAAGGGATAAGGTTTTGGGAGGTAAAATGGTGAAGTGTTTTAAGTGGAGCTCTATTTCTGTTAGGGTCACTTATTGTGCATGGAAAAAACAATTTTTTGTATCAATCTACACAGAATTGTATCTCTCATATTTTATCGCAATCTTTGGACATAGAGATGTAGCGTGGCATCAAAGTCAAATTCTCTGTGTTGCCTTGAAACATACCTGTTCTAAATTTCTTGAGTAAACTATAAGTCTAGTGCACAGCCTTCGAGTCTCTATGCCATCTCTAATACCATCAATTACTACTCTTTGTTCGCAATCACTGAGAAAGTTCAGTATCCAATTCCCTATTTTTTTCATTTTCTCTACATGATTACAATTTGTAGATGAGTTTTTTGTGAGGAACCATATTGAATGCTTTCTTGAAATCAAGGAATATCACATCAGACATTGAGTAGTAAATGCAAATTATGTCAGTTTCGAATGATGTCAATTCAAATAGTATCATTTAGTGCAGTGCGAATCAGGGATTTTCATTTCGAATCGAACCAAATCTCCCAAACAATGTTTCGAATCGAATCGAACTTTTTCTTTAATTTCGATTTCGAATCGAATCACCCTAAAATATTCGTTTTCGAATCGAATTCGAATTCAAAATTAAATGCAAAAGCTTTTGCGCAGTTAAAGTAAATAAGATTTTTACAATATTTCAGGGCCTTACATTAGCTTTTATATCTATAGTGGCATAAAGAATAGCACAGAATAACATGTGGTCATTTAAATTTTTGTTTTGCGTGAGGAAAACATTGTCTAAACGGATGGCGCACCAATTTTTGGAATGAGCGCCATGTTTGAATGCATGCAACGATTCGAAGACAAATCTATCAAATTGGAATATTTCGAATCATTTGCTTTCAAAGCATCCTGCTTCACAGGCGAGTCGAATCAAATTAAGCCTGTTTCTAGTCGATTTGAACCAATTTTGAAGCATTCGCACAGCTCTAGTATCATTTTAATTTTGACATCAAGTATCTAGCGCTGAATTACAACTGAAGGAGACATGAGACACGTGTTTCAAGCCTCATTTATTCAGTATCAAAACACTGCCTCTGGAAGACCATGGGAAACTAGCTCACGTGGATAAGAGTTTCAAGTTACTTCTTCAATTTCCTCTCCACTGGAAAACAGTGGAAATCAGTTTCGAAACAGTATTGGATGAATATCTTTGAATTGAATCCAGAATCAGATCAAATTAAAAATATTTGGAAAGCAATGTCTTTCCCCGCAGTATTGGAGTGATTAGAAAAGTGCAAGGCGAAGGTATTTACTCTGTTGAAATTACACCTAAGATCATTACGGTTCATATTAAACCGATGAATGTCAAACCTGAGATGGTTGAACCAAGTTGTGGGAGTTGTGTTTACCCAGGTATATTTATTACGGTGAAGCCCAGTGTTTGTCCACCTGTAATTTGACTTAATCATGAACCCAATATTACAATTACTCACCACTCCTCCTCAAACTCCTGGTATTGCAATTGATCTATCCCATGATGTACATCAGATATACAGTCAGCTGGAAAATCAACAAGAATAACAAAAATTGTTGAGAGGCTTAATCTTTAAGTTCATGAGTTAATGTTGATTGCAAAGAATCGTGATATGATCTTTGCTTTCAAAATGTTGTAATCAGTACTCAGTAACTAAAAATACCTTTCTTATACATTATTTTGTTAATATTCAGTTGTTTAATTTTTCTGGGGAGGATAAGAGTTTTTATTTTATTAGTTTGTAACTTATGTCCCTTGTACTGTTTAACTTCCAGTACCTGGATGCAAATTCACTTCTTCAGTTCTTAAATGGCAGTTGTGCAATGTATATTGGATGGGGCAATAAAGAGAATTTAAACAGACTTGTGAAGTTTTAGACTAAAATTAGTTCAGGTTTTAATGTGAAAAATGTTTCTAAAATGGAATTCTTACTTTCTCTATTCCTTAGGTTTGACCTGGATGAATCGCATCCTATACACCTCTCTGACATCCTAATGGTGGGTGCTATGAGACCAATGACTGGCACCCAGGATCAGCTTGACCCACGTTTTCTGTCACACTTCAGCATTTACTCAATGAATCCATTGAGTGATGCTTCCCTAAGCAAAATATATAGGAGCATTCTACACACAGAGCTCATGGTAATTATATTTATTTCCAGTTGGTACCCAACGTCATCCTCTAAACCATTATCATATCATTTCAGATAAATAGTTACCTTAAATATGTCTCTTATCCCTTAACCTTTGGCTACCTCATTATTTTCGACTCTGTGTTGAGAGAAAATTTTTCCTTTCATTTGCTGGTGAGAGAGTAGCAGGTAGTGGTTAATTATTATGTGAGCAAATGTTTTCCTGTGGGTTGACAGATGTGGTCATTATCATAACACAATAACTTTCAAAGAAATCAGTTATATCAGTTGCCTTCCAAAGAGGGTGCTAGTGCTCCCTGTGGGCCATTGCTTTAATCTTGGGGGAGAAAAGAAACAATGGGGTATCAGGAGACACTATTGAGGTCTTGGCTGAATATTTCTATTCATACATGTTCTGGGATGTACCAACTGTCTATCTCTTGTATTTGAGATAAACATTGATTCAATCATGATTGTTTCATTTTTATAAACATTCTGAACTGGTCATGTGATCTATGATTTTAAAGCTTATGGTTGTGAGGCATTGGGTATTGTTTTGTGGAACCAAGCCAACACAAAATGTGAGGTAGTGGCAGGAGAAAGTTTGGAAAACACTGAGCTATAAAATTACATGTAAGAAGCTGAAGTCAGAAAATGTAAATTAAGTTTCAAATAACCCATGTTATGATTGAACCCACTCCATTGATATTCCTCTGTGGTGTGTTGTTTCTTGAACAAGGAGCACATGAGTCTTGGCTCACAGCACACCCCAGAATTATGTCATGTTTTTGACTTCCACATGGAAAAGATTGATGGTGAGGGAAGAATTATTCATGACAGAAGCATTTTCCATATTAAGGATAATAATTGTCTGTTCCATAATTTCAGCAGAACAATCAAGATGTTGAACTACTTAGTTTTCACATTGTCTGCTCAGTGTGTTGGACAGTTATGCTTCAATTTGACTGGAGTCATAGAAGAAATAAATACTCAACTTCTTTCAATGATAGAGTTTACTTTACAATTAAGATTTCATCTTTGGCCCTGTGGGCATTAGTGCTATTGTTTTTTACCCCCAATTTTGAATATACCAGGACTAGCCACGAATTATCTTTATGGAGTTCCCAGCAGTGCACATATGTGCAAAATTCCACTGGAAAAAATCGTCTGCTTTGAGCCAGACTTGAACCCAGATCCCTTAATATCCAGCCAAGTGTTTAGGCCATTTAAGCTACAAAGGATTTTTGCGGGCTTAAAGGGCCAAGATGTTCCAGACTGCTGGGCATACAATGCCACAAGCAGTCACAAGTATTTCACTAAGCACCTCAGTCCGAGAGGTAAAACCATACTTGCAACATTGATAGGTGTTTGTTCTTTTGATCAATTTAGAGTGTTGGACTAGCCAAATATGAAATCTATGGTGTTAACCTCTGTGTTGTCACTAAGACATGATTTTGGATGTCATTTATGCTTTTAAATTTGCTTTTAAATCATAGGTAAATTTTCCTTAGTAAAACCTTTAAAGCACTGTAGATTGTCTGCTTTTACAATCAACAGTGGCCAAAGAAGCTCCCCAGTCATCTCGATCACAGCAGTACAGTCTATCCCTCTTTCAATGCCTTCCCACCGGAGCATTTTTCAGATTTTAGGGCCAAAGTTTTATTAGGCAAAGCCCAAAAAATCAATTATTTCATCTTTGTTAAAAATATCCTTGGGTGCATAATTTTCCAGTAATCCAGTACAGCCCAGGCTGTAACATATTCTAGAACCACAGCAGCTGACTCCTCACACTCTACTTTGTCCATGATGTTGAGTCTCCTTGCACACTTTGGCATTGTTGAATCAATTCTAGAAAACAATGGAGCCTCGACATTACTGCTTGAGTTACATCGCAAAATTGGTCATGTGCATTTATTTACTCTACAGTCTTATGAACTCTTCATCACCAGACTTGTAAGGGAAAAACCTACCTGGAAGAGATGACCAGCAAAATGATCATGAATGTACATATTACCCTTCTGCCCCTTGTTCATGGACAATGCCCCATCAGGTCATGTACAGCAATGTTGTCAGTTCATTTCTAAAAAAAATTATTTCTATATCACAATTTTAGATTAGAGATTTCTAAAAACATTATTTTTACAGTAACCTGATTCTAGTTTTTGCTGTAAATGTTGTTTTTCATCACATGAACTTGTCATCATTACCAGAATCCACTGCCTTAAATTATTCAGTTTTACCCCTCAGGGTGAGAGACAACTGCCTTTTGGACCAAATATTCCCCCTTTATTGGTGAATTAATCATCCGTAGTGGCAGTAGCCCTGGGATTATCTACCTCTTCATGGACCTTTTCTTCTGGATTACTCCCTATGTCTTGCCAATGTACTCCTTCTGCTTTGCATTCGAAATCAACCACATTGATGGCATAATCTTGCATATGCTCTTCATGTAAGTCTGAAAGAAACCTCAGACTAATTGTTCCTCAGCTTCTACATGGTTACAAAATTATTTGCAGTAATTTAAAATGTATGTAATTAGGATGACTTGTTCATTGATTTAAAAATAAGGGTAGGAAAAAATGGATAAATGACTTAACATTGATGAAGTTTCTGTGACAACCGAATGTCTTTGCAACACACTCTGTGGTTTGCTTTAGGTGAAAATGATCCCCTGGTTAAAATAGGAATATGATATAAGTTACATGAAATATTTAATTCTTGGTATTGCTAACGATCAAAAAAGTCAGTATCGGAAAGAATAACTTAAAATATATGCTCAGATTTCAAGTTTCCAAATGATTTCAAGTTGCCAAAAATTCACTGGGCTATGCATTGCACAATGCACGGACTTTATGAGCATTTCACTTTCTTCCTCCACAAAAAACTGATTCTCTGAAAAGAAATTATGCTCACCATAAAGGGTTGTTGAATGATAGAGTAGGAGCAATAGGCCCCAACTTGGACCAACAATGGTGAAAGAGAATGAAACACCAAAAACGGACCATTGTGAACTTAGTACATGCAACTGACTAGAAGGTTAATCGCATAATACAACCCCAGTGTCTGGGAGAGTTTCACTGTTTGTATTTTGTCTCTTTTTACCTTACTTGAGTACACAAAATGTTATTAGTTCCTGCTGTTATGAACAGAGGTATTTTTGGATATTTATAAGGTCAAGACTCTGAATGTTAGGACTTGAAAATATTTTGGTGACACTCCCAAAATGGACTCATTTTGATATACCTGTCAATTTTTTCCAGAATCGAAACTTTGGTGCCGACATAGTAGGATCTGTTGTTGCAATGGTCAATGCAACTCTCAAGATATATGTGGATGTGAGAGAAAATCTACTTCCAAACCCTCTCAAATGCCATTACATGTTCAATTTGCAAGACATTTCAAGAGTTATACAAGGGTGTTCTTTAATACATAAGGAATCTGTGGATAGCAGAAAGGTGTTGATCAGGTGAATTGACAGTTATTTTCTTTAATTATAATTTATAATAAAAATGAAGTCAAGAAATTTTCCTACAAAGCAATAAAAGACTGTTTGTAATATGCCATCCTACTCAAAAAGATTTAACCATCTCTGAGCTGAAATAGTCCCAAGTTGACAGTGATGTGATGACCTGGCCAAAGTATGCCCCTCTTGCAAAAGCAATAAACTAGTGGAATGGCAAATGACCCTTGTTCCCAACTCTCTTGGCGAGATAGAACGTCAGAGTATTTGGGAACACCCTTCAAAGAAAACTTTTGACCTGCAGTTGGATTATTTCCAAGGGAATGGATGAACTTAGCAAGGAGGAGTGAGGTTACAAAAGGTTAGTTGGTCGGACAAAGTCTCAAAAATCATCCTCATTTTCGAATAGAACAGAAGGAAGGGCATAAATATATATTTTAAGTAAGGATGTTCAAACTCCAGAATTTCTTAGTGAGTCGAATTCGAGTCAAGCATTGCCATAAAAATCGAGTGTTCAGTCTAGTTTGAGCATCAACGTTATATTTTAAGTTTTTAGAGAAATTATAATCCTTTAGGCTGTCAAGTTCAGATGGGTCATCTGGTTTAAGCCAAGTTTCTGATAGAGCAATTATATGAAAAAATACCCTTTGGAAAAAATCTGAAAACTCGTCATAGTGTGCATTAACGTGGCATATTTTAAGTTCACTGGTCATCATTTTAGATGGTGGTTTAGCCACCTTAGTGAGCACAGTCGATACAAATTCCTGAGCTTAAAATAAACACATAGCCCTTTGGGGGCACGTTTAATGCACACTGTTTTCAACTCCCCTTGCATTTGTGGCAATCATGGCAATAAAGACTTGATATGATGGTCCAGCAGAAATATCCTCTTGTAGGAATGTACAGAGCTCTGCACGCTTTAAACATCGTAACTAACAATGGCCAAATAATCAGACACTACTATGCCCTCCTGGCTTTGAGCCACCTTTGCTACAGTGGTCTTCTACTGTATTTATAATAGTTAATTAATAATTTGAGAAGTTTGATGTAATCCATTTAATCATAGGAAATGAAGTGTCAAGCTTTTAAGAGTGTTTCTGAATCAGTAATAGGTGACAAAAAGCATATGTTTCACATTGGGACAGAAGTCCTCAGCTGAGAAAATAATATGCTCATATCTTGTAATAATAATATTGGAGGCCCAAAAAGTGTGGATGCATTGAATTAATAAAGTATAAAGTTTTATTCTGTTGAAGAACAGGATAAAGGAAGGAGTAGGTGGTGACTGCTCTCAGTGAAAAGGTTCTAAATGGAGATTTTAAGTACCTTGCTACAGAAAGAATTGTGGCACATATTACATTAGCAATACGGATCCCAGCACCACATGGAATTCTTGGAAACGAAAATATGCCAACACCTCAAACATTTCATGTAGCATTTGAAGACATTTGAAGTAAAGTAATCATAAAATTAATTAAACCAGCTGCAGGGTTTAAGACCAAGATATCTTTCGGTAGTTGCCAACGGGGAGAAATCTTAGAATGACCAAACGCAGCAATCCCTTATTCATTTTCACCCTAAAAAAAGGCAGATGGAGGCTTGGGCCCGACCCATCCCCTCTGTACAAATCCTTTTTAAAGTCAAAATCTTCCATTTGTGTCTCCTATTACTTCCTGCTGGAAGGGAGGCTTATCATCTGTCCCTTGCACCTACTGCTTTCCCAGGTAGGGGGCATGGTTTGGCTATGATCTCTCATCTCCATCAGCTGGAGAAAAAGTCTCTTCAAAAAGTGACAACTTTTTGTGAAAAATTGATTTTATAGGAATTACATGTAACTTACTGGTCCTAATAATCCTTCATAGTACTTCCCTTATCTAGATATACACTTATTCCAGTGGTGTTTCAACTTTGCCATATGGTCCTGGAATGCTTCTCTGGTATCACCTACATTTCCCTTGCCAAATTATATTTATTGTCATCAATGATGTCAGAATCATATTCATAAAACACTGATTTTAAATTGGAAGAAAAAAGAAGTCTTACTGGGACAGGTCAGGTGAGTAGGGATGCAAGGGGAGGATCGTCAGTTGAATTTTTGCTCTAAGCTAAGGAATTGACAAGGCTTAGAGGGCACACACATTTTTATGGTTGAGAAAGGTCCTTTTTCTCAGCTGTTATCAAGCAAGGAGCAAACTCAGCTGCAACCCAGAGTATATTCAATTTTTTGGTCAAAATGTCAAAATATGATCCAATTAAGACTTCTCTACGCAGTCAGGTGACATTTGATGCTCTACTGATCCTTGATTTTTGTAGTGTCAATGACATCAGTTGATATCATGTGCCTTGCTGGTCAAGGATTGTCTTGCATTGACTGCTGACCAATTTTGAATTGGGTTAACCATTTGCAACACTCTGCCCGACTAAGAGCATCATTTCTGTAGGCCTCTGTCAAAGTTTCAAGTTTTATAGGAAAGATTTCCTAAGTTTCAAGTCAAAATCCTTTATCCTTCAACAAGGACAACAAAATTTTATGTGGCAAATATAATTCATTCCACTTAAGCAGGTATATTACATAAACTAAGCTAAATTTTAACAAATGGAAAACTATTGCTACTGTTGAGTTGGTGAAGAATGCAGCTCCACCTGCCGGACATCGCTAGGACCAGCCTTTACCATGAAATAAAAAAATAAAATAAGCATGCTATAAAAAAAGTCCTGTTATTTTTGTAATGGACCTCGTATAAGTTCAATGGCTCTGAATGGAGAGATTTTTTTCACAGGACTGTGCTTTTTAACTGGACTTATTCTGTGCATATTGGTTAATTTAGTTGTGTTTATCTTTCAGACTTTGGACTCATGAAATTCTACGTGAATTTTATGATAGGCTTCTCAACCTCCAAGAAAAGGATTGGCTCATTCAGAGGATCAACTGGTGCATTAGGATTCACTTTAAGGAAAATTTTGAAGCTGTGTTTGAGAGCCTTGGGTCCATGAAGGGAAAGGTAATAATTATTGTTGTCACATTGGTTAGTGCAATAGTTTGTAGCTTTAGTTTAAGTTTATGCCTCTCTGTCTGAATTGATTTTAAAATTCATCAGATCAGTGAAGAGTAAATTCTGGATTATTTGTGGGTTGTTCATCAATTTTTAAATTATCTGTGCTCTAATGAAAATAACGATTGCACACAAGTTTTAATAACAATACTATGCATTTCAGAATTCAGAACTGATGTGTTTCAGATTGATGCAGAGAATACTATCAAGACACCTCACTACATCTCTAGGTCTGACAGAAGTGATAAAATTAGAGAGATACACTGCCGAACAGATAGGTACTACAATTCGTTCTCTCCGTGTACAATTAGTGACCATAATAAAAACTGAGGTCCACTAAAGACATTCCCATAACACACGTCACCATTTCTCCTCCCAAAATCTCACATCTTTAGGCAGCTGGTGACCTTAGGTCCCTGCCAGATGCCCATGCGGCAGCTAGCATGGTATAATGTAGATGTGGATTGTTGTTTTCATTATGATGAACTTCCACTACATTTTGCCTGAATCTGCCAAATTTATTTGTGCTCTCTTCTTGCTACACCCTACAATTTAATGATTTTACTTTTGTAAAGAATGTATTAATTCTTTCAAACTTTGATGCATAAAATGTAAGTTTTCAAATCCCCTGATTTCTTACATACTTTAATTTTGGCAGGACTCCATTTCAGGGGAAGTGGTTTGCAAAACTCAATTAATGGTAAAATTTTCACTGAGGTTCGTGAACATTAATCCCTACTGTTCTCTTAGAAAGAAGTTCGAGAAATTAAAGCCCAATTTATGATTGACATCAACATAATCTTCAATTTCGAAGTCAAGAACAATGTACGGGTTGTAATGGATACTTTAATGATTGCATGAACTTTCATGATTGACGCGTTCATGGTTGACTGTTTGATGTCAGCACACTTGTAGTTTCTTATTTGCCCGCTTCATTCCACTTCGCCACACAACCATGGACTGCTCACTGCATTGTTATGCCCAGGCACATTTTATATTCTTTTAAGCCTTCATGCAAAATGCATCAAAACAAAGTAATGTTTATGTGGTACAGAAGTCAACCCTTGAACTAGACTTCCTCAGAGACCTCTGTCTGTACTTTCAAACGCTTTCAAGAGAATAAGTTTTAAAATGATTTGTTATTGCAGGTACTAAACAGCTCCCCCATCTTCCTCAACTTTGATCAAGTCACAAAATATTCCATGAACAATTAACCGTCTCTTCAACAAATTCAGGGTTATAATATGGAATGGTCATTTTGCTCTCTTCTTGGAATTGAAGTGCATAGGTTGTTATTTCATTGGCAGACAACTTCTCAATAATGCTTTGCATAACCGGTAACCTTACTCTGCCTGACTGTAGACTTCTGTTTGATGCAATTTGCTTTATCCAGGGATGAACCAAAGTTGATATTACCTTTGAAAAACTGATATGAAGCCAAATACTGCCCACTGCTGGACCATTCATACCCACTTGTCCTTTGGGATCCTTCTGGATTTGACCTTTCTCCCCTGAGCCGCGAGTTCCTCATGCCTTTTTTTTTCTATGGGACACCCAAGAGCCCACATCTGTATCTTCATACACTGCTAGCTACCTAATGGGTGAGTGGCAGGGGGTGAGTCATCTCCGACATGCATTACACTGTACTTTTACTAGGCTTACAGCTACTGATGCATCAGCAAACAGCTGTTAAAACTGGTCAAGAGGAGAAATTTAATAAATGTTTGATACTCTATAAGCATGCTATCGATGAAAGATGGTTTGTATTACTTAATTTTTTTTAGGACTGCAGAAATGCACATGTGTATAGTAGGAGATGCAGCCAACATGCAGGTCTAATGCAAGGCAACATGCCTAATGAGATGTGTGGAGAGAGTTTAGTTAGGGCTGAGTTTCACCATTATTATTTCATTCTGGTATTAAGGCTTAATCTAACTCATTTCTTCAGAGAGGGAGAAACATTAAAATTACTGAAGAAAATGCCTTTCCTTCGACTTATTATCATGATGAAGAAGGCTACCATCCACATCCTTTCAAAATGGGAATCCCATTTGAAAAAGATCCCGAATGGATGGAATCACAAGTTTGTGACATTATAAAAAATTTCTTTCTTCAAAATATTGGGGGCGGTTAAAAACATTGGTCAACTGCCACCCCTGCCTATTATGCCAAATTATGTCTATGACCATACCTTGGTCCCAGGGTAGATATACTGCCCCTACCATTTACCTATTCCTTCCATGCAGGGTAATGGGTTTTGATGAAGATGGACCAAATATGGACCTTATGCTCAAACAGCATGTTTGGCATCCATATCACAAAATATTCATGGATGCCATGCTTTAATGCTGTGAGGTATTTTGGTTCAAAGGCATTACATATTTTTAGAAGCACGTCTATGTCCAGGAATGTCCTGAATCCACGCATTCCCTGTTCTACTTCCTGATCTAGTCGGAAGACTTGGATGTGAAGAGCTGTTTTTACTAACTAACCATTCTAGTGGACATGTTGATTTGGATGCAAGGGATTATGCTTAAGAAGACTATCTCCTCCATATCTGCCTGCACAATTCTCAGAAGATAAGACATCAAACTGAATCTCCTAAATGAGCAGGCCTCTGTGTGGTCCATTTTCCCTGGTTTAGTTTGACCTCCACCTTTGTTATCATCCAGGTGTACAGGATGTAACTATGTACTGTACATGAATGAAATAACATTCACATGATTGAAATATCATTGTACTATTACTATAACCAACAACAAATGATTAGCCAACTATGCCTTGGAAAACCGAGAAAAAGTGTAGATTTCACTCAATTTTGTACAATCTGAAGTTTGGGATTTGCAAGTGTTTTCACTTTATTGAATATTTCACTGTTATGCTACATGCATCAAATATTTTTGTGTTTAAAACCTATATTATGGAGTGGCATTGCCTTGCTCATCAAATTTCATTTACTTTTACTTTTAAAGAGGCTTTACTGTATACAACGTTTATTAGCATTTATTATGTTCTATGCAGGAGTGTTGTTCTACAACTCCCTACCTATTAAAATTAAAAGCATTAATTCTATCTCACTCTTTAAGGTAGAACTAAAAGAGTATCTGATAAAAAATGCATTTTATTCGGTGGATGAATTTCTTACCTCTATGTAATTGAGTTAACTGTACGCTATGTATTTTTGTATTCAATCTATGTATATTTTGTTATTGCTATTCTGGTATACCTATTATACATATACATTGTTAATTTGCCTATTGGAACTGTCCCATACATGTAATCACGTGTCCCGGGATTAATAAATAAATAAATAAATAAATGTGCCACATGTTTTATTATGTACCTGGTTAAGTTCACTCATTCACTCATGGTCAAATGGTGTAAGGACTGTTCATTAAACTGAATTTGTAATTCTTTTTTTCAGAAGGTCCATGATGCATTGAAGTCACTGTTATTTGGAAGTGTACTCAACCCAGATGTGCCTTTCAAATCAAAAAAGTATGAAGAGATGAATTTTGCCCGATTTCAAGAGGTTGTTGAAAATTACATATTGGAGTACAATGAAGTTGAGAAAGTAAAATTGGATTTAATTATTTTCAAGTATGTATGTGGATTTTTGTTCATTGTCTATTTCTTGGCACATATGTATTTATATGTAACTGAGCAATATTGCCTATGTTGATTTATTCAATTTTCTCCTTCAGAATATTTACTTATCATTAGGGCCCCTGATTATGGTGAATTTGTTTTCTCATGAATTTTTTTAAGAGTGAAAATGTGAAAAAAAAGATATGTGATTCTCATTTTAATGTGATTTTAGAGTTCAATAGGATGTAGAAGTTTGTGGTTGGAGAAAGTACGAATCAATTCTTTGTTAATACGTCATGCTCCAAAAACTCTAAATAACAACTGATGGTCACTTTTATGATATTTATTGCGGAAATACATAATGAAATTGAGTCACTAATGAAAGTCTCTTTACATGGAATAGGTATCCTTGGATTTTGTTTTCACACATGCATAGATAACATCTCATTCCAATGGTTTATCAATTACTGCAGCAATCAGTCATGATTCATTAATTAGTGAAAAAAATATTTATGGCTCTAATCAAGTTTGTCTGACATAAAATATTCTGTCAGAGGACTCTTTTCTTTTCACCTCAAAAAATGCATAGTCAAACCTGTCAACAATTTACAAACAGATGATGATCAGAATTTGGATGTTCAGCTACCGAGGTATTTTACACAAACAGCACTGTAATGAAGTGAGTGTAACCACCTACCTATTTTACTATGAATGTACATTGCTTCCAGTGATGGAAAAGTACTGAAAAAATGTAATTGGGCTCAATTACAATTACACTGTCAAATTTGTAATTAATTAAAATTACAAATTACTCTTTGAAAAAGGAATCAGTAGGATTACAGTTACAGTTACTTTTATTTTGCTCCTGTAAATGACGCAATCACAGTCAATATTATCTCAAACAGGGAGTACTAACATACAAACCAACATTTTAATTATGCTTCAATGCCTTAGCATAAAAGAATAATTAAAAGGTTGGATTTAGGCAGTTTAGGCATAAATATTTACACCTGTGGATGAGGGTGTATTCTAAAATCAATATCATGCATATAAACTCAATTGTTTCAGGCTTTACTTGGTGAAAATCCATTCTAAAGACTGCAAAAGAGATATGGTACTTTTTCACAGTTTTTATTTCTAGTCGACCAGTTTCGTTGCATAGGCGACATCATCAGGTCTGATGATGTCGCCTATGTGACAATACCGGTCGACTTGAAATAAAAACTGTGCAAAATTACCATATCTCTTTTGAATTCTTTATTATGCAAATAAATAGAAAACACAATATAATGTATATATTTAAGATAAAAACATGAATTTTTAAAACATGAAAACATGAATAAGACAATTGCATTTTAAAATTTGCATCTGATAGTTGATAGCTCTTTGGTGCCAAAATGTCTTTGCTCACACTGAAAAGCCGCTCCACAGGAGCACTGGATGGCAGGGAAGCGTTTGCGTTGCTAAATGCTCTTTTTAGAATTGGAAGTTGGTGAAGTAACTCTGTTTCTGTGGAAGTACAAAGCAGTTATTGATTTACTTCATCAGAAGCTGGGGAAACTTCCCCCTTTTGACAATATAGTTAATACTGCCTCTCGACGCGTTCAGCACGCGAGGAATTAAAATTTTCACTTTCAATTACTCAAATGTAAGGATTATTCACACGAGCTTTGAAGTAGGTTACCAGTAAAAGTTTTTTTTTTTTAATGTATCGATTACAAGTAAAAATTTCCAAAAATGTAATCGTTACAAGTAATTCGATTACTTTTACTTCGTTACATCACATCACTGATTGCTTCATTGATGACTAGGGGAGAAGAATTAGAACAATTTTAAGATGATTTTTCTAAAAAAATTAATCAAATCAATCAAAATTCCCCCTTATGATTAATAAAATGGACCATGTTTTGTGCATCACATTAAAACTCTATAACTATTCAATATTTTCTCCATCAGCCAGTATAAGACCCAACATTTAACTTTTTTGTGATTGTGTTTGAAAATCAGTGTAATATCCATCTATAAGATTGTCTCTTACGAACGTACGGATTTGCATTATGCTTTTAAAAATAAGGGAGTTTTGGAAAGACTACAGAGTGCATCACTCTTTAAAAAATATAGCGCCATCGCGGGAAGGAGGGACAAACAAGAATATGTCATTTGGATAAAACTTTTCCCCAATCTTTTACCTCTCGAGGGCTTTATGACTAATGCTGTTGATGAAGTTGTTGATCAAATTGTTGAGGTTGGGGGTGTCTTGATCTTGGAGAGCGGTCGGAAGACACAAAGGGGCTTTTAATTACCATGAGGAGTTAACAAATGAAAATTTGATTGAGTTGGGGACTCACAAGGCAGAGACAGGAGATGGAGGCAATGATAGGAACTCCCAAAAGGATGGTTTTGGACAGCAAAAATGCTTTACAATATAAGGAATTGTCAGTAGTTTTCAAGCATATTAACTCAGTCATGGTAGAAATTGAGGAAATGCATCTGAATATCAATAGGTTTGTGAAGGTCTGCAGGGCACTTCAAGATACCACATTTTGCTACAAGGAAATTCATACATTGAAAAAAGGCCTCCATACAAAACACTCTCCATAACTTTTTCATGAAAGTTCAGCATCATCATCAACATCAGCAGCTGACACCAGAGGTGATGTCACTGTGAAGTATGAGAGAACAAAAATCCATCTTTTGTGAAATATTATTAAGCATTAATATAGATGTGGAAGAGTACTATGGGTGTTTTTTGGTTGTAATTTGCACATAGTCCTCTACCCTTCCCTCACGATTATTCATTGTGACAGTGAGACCACTAGAGCAATCAATTAACTCAGCTTATAGGCAGGGAATATCATAATTTAAGGTTAGTAAATCATGCATAAAATGGTTCCTGCAATCTCAGAAGTATGTAATAAATCAGTATTAGCCATAACTTTAGTTAAATAGCATTAAGATGCTGTGCTTTCCAAAATCCATGGATCTGGTTACTATGCAGGAATGATACTACCCTAGTTCACTAGACATTCACAGAACGCATCTTTCAGATAATATTAACCTTTATTATGTTAAATAAAGTAAGGAAACATAACACTTATCGAATTTGGTGGGAATAAAATATGACTGAAAATTTGCCCTGCATTTCTTCTTATAGATCAAAATCTTAGACTTGTCTTCTATGTCTTAGTTATACGTGTATTTTATTTCTAGGAAATATGTGGAGTTTTCCTAATTGTGTCATGTTGAATAAGCTTTTAGAATTTTACTTCAATTTTTGGGCATAGTTCTAGTAATATTCCTTATTTTTGTTTCATAGGTATGCTCTTGAGCATCTATCCCGACTTTGCAGAATAATGTGCATTCCAGGAGGTAATGCTCTTCTGATTGGTTATGCCAATGTAGGAAAAATAGTTCTTAGTAAATTGGCTGCTGCCTTAGTTGGACATAAATTTGTTGAGCTTGATGCCAGGAGCTCAAGGGGTAAGTGAATTGGGGTGCTTCCTGAAGGGAACTCATGTTAGCCTGCCAAAATGTTTTGCCCAAACCTTGACTTTAAAGATGTTATCAGAGCTTCCTTTTTGCAGTATGTTTATCCTAGCAAAGAAAAGATAACATGTTAGTATGAATTGTGCCCTGGTTCTGGTCTGTCTGGTTCAAATATAGTCCCATATGTTTCAAAAATCTTTTTTTTGAAGATGGTGGAAATTATAATGACGTCACTTCATGCTTTATACCTGAAATAAGAATGGGAAATTCTGCTCAATGAATAACATCCATGCATGAAAATCAGCAATTGCACTAAGAATCACCATAGATTTTTGATTTAGTAATCAAAATCAATGATTATGGCTACCCTTTACGCCAAAGATGCCATCGTGGTGACAGAGGTTTCATGGGTCAAATAAACATGGCTGCTACTGCAAATACTCCTTTTGACATTGTCACCTGCTGCATTTTACCCTACTCTCTGATCCTGATTAAAATACTCAACACGCATATCAATGTTGAACAGGGCAACTCAATTAAGTCATTGAATGAAAATATACGTATGTACTAAAGGGAAGCGATCAAGCTGTTAATTCACTCAGAAGACGGCTCAAGGGAACCATAGGGATGAGGTGACCAGCTATGAACATGGGTGCTATTTAAGTAGTAATAGTCTGCGTGATTCATTTTTGGCTTTCCTGTGCATGAAAGAGGACCAGCAGTCACTCATCTCTATGGCGACCTGGAAAACGGTCAGCGTGTCTACTACAACAAACACAACGAACAAGACAGGTTACGAACTCAAATGACAACACTGACTCAATTCTTCTTCTGTACTGTACTTAAGGCTTTGTGGTTTTCTAATAAATTAAGTTCAATTTTTTTCACACCCATTTAATTTCAATGGGCACCTCCAGCTGGTTTATTAATATAATCGAGATCAATTATTGGGAAAGTTTTCTTTTTGCTGGCGAAAAAATCCCTCCATTAATATTTTATCCACATGGGCAGTCTTAGATTGATGCCGCTTTTTCTTATTAGCCATTTAATTAGGATCATCACTCTCTACAAAAGTCTTAAACAACTGCTCCCTTGTTTCTTAATGCTATGATCACTCGAAATTCTCACACGAAGCTGATCACTTAAGAAGACTGTATACCACAGCCGAAAAATGCATTTGTAGACATCTATGCACTTTTATGTTACAACCCTGCTTTGCTACTTAAAACTGTGAAGGCCTGCATAATAAGGATGGATACTTAAAATAAGTGTCATAACTTTTCACTCTTTGGCCTCTTCATAACTATATGAACCAATGAAGAAAGATGAATTAAACAAAAATCAGAACATTGCCATGGTGAATACAATGCATAATTCTCTAAATGTGGACACTCATTTTTAAAAAGGAATCCTTCATCTTTGGGTTGGTCCTCCAAAATATTGAAAATTGTGTATTATAATTTCACAGTGAACATTGTGGTGAACCCTTGTGACGCATTTTCTATCAGCCCTCCACCAAATACACAGGGGCACTGTTGTAGCCCTTCCCCTACTGCCCCTCTCTCGCTCTTTCCCCACACGCTGGAGGGGAAGGCTACCGCTGGAGGGGAAACAGCTAGGGGGATGGGGAGAGGAGGATAAACCAACGAAGTGAGACTGGGGAGGGATTGAGCTGAGTCAGCTCATATTTTAGCTGTCTCGGGCGTGAGAGTGGGGTTCATACTTAGGTTGTTGGAGCAGTGGTTATGCTCTTGGATCTGAGTTGAGAGAAATTGCATGGAGTGCGGCTGCATCCATTAGACATAAATTTAAAAAAACTCGCCAAAACCCTTTTTTGTGAGGTTTGTTTTTAAGGAAGCTGAAATGGGCTAATATTTTACTCCTCTACTCATGTTGCTATAAACACAATAGAATGCTTCAATTCACTGTTTTTATTAGCTCTAAGATGTTTGGAAGTGGCAGTTTACAAAAAAAAGCATGTGGTCTTCTACTGCACCAACATTGTAAATATTCAAAAGGAATAGAGGTGGACCTATGACGCCCCCCTGTGAGACACCCAAAATGACTTCAACTTCATTAGAGATGGCACTATCTCTATCACCCCTCTGTATACGATCACTTAGGAATTGTTCTATCCAGGAAATTACATCATCATGCAAGATGTAAGATTTTTGTATAAGAAGCAACTTTTTGAGAGACACTTTCCACAATACTTCTTCTACAAGAAATTGAGTAAATAAATAGATTCTTTTTCAAGCAAAATAAACTTGACCTCTTAATGATTCTTAGTGTGTGAGTGAGCATGGAGTATTACACCAAGCTCAGATTTTGACTATCTCATTCCCCTTTCCGGAAGTGTTATCTCAATACAATAGTCGTATGCCACATACAGTCATTTGGTGAGCAGGTTCTTGTGGAATGCCTAAACAGAACATGCAATTGTTCTTGCATTAACCAAGTAAAAATTATTGAAAAGGTAATTTTTACTTGGCTAACGCAAGGCTTTTTCGGGGCTGTGGTTTTTTTGAAAAGGTCAAAAGCTCATGCAAGATTCTGGCATGCCATACTTTTGTCTCGCTGTGTGATTTCCTGTGTCTTTGGCGTATTTAATCATTTTAAGCTTTTCCCTTGCTTTACAAGAATGTAACTTTTGCACCATTTCATTTACGGAATGATACTGAGCTATACCTCAATCTTGGTGAAGGAATTCAAAAATTGTTTATGTAGCTGCCTCAAATAAATGGTTTTGAAGTGGACATAATATACTGCTGAAAGGGTGTTTTAGAGTGAATAGGGTAGGGTGGTAGCGAAGAGTAATACAGAGGGCTCACCCTTATGGGAGATATGCTGGACCTTTTTTTTCCTTTCTATTCTCTGGTTAATGGTTTTGCTGTTCCTAATCCTGCCAATCTCTCGAAGGACAAACATCCCTCTCTCCTCACACCTTAACCAGCATCCAAGCTTGCTGAATTGACAGTTAGGTGAGAAGCAATAAGTTGAGAGCCACAGACATATGGGCTAGTGAATGAAAAAATGGACCAAGGGGATTCTCTTCGTCTCAGAGTCTCAATTCTGTTCATTATCATTATAGGTGGAAATTTCAATACATATTGATGATTTAGTTCATGGTAATGATTCAATCCTTCAAATCATTCATTATGAGCCATAAATCTGCAATTTACAGTTTAGCATATTTAACCAAATGAACAAATACATAATGTAAGCATAAGCCCTTCAAATAATAGGTACCCTTTGATTTCTAGTTTTATTTTAGCTGTTTCACCAAGTAAATGTTTTTTTACGTTTCACAATTTGTATCTTAATAAATTACTTCAGGGTGTTAAACTTCTTCAAGTGCCCTAGATGTTTGTAGGCATACCTATAAATATTGCTACTGCATTTCATAAACCAGAACTAATGAATTTACAAAATAGGGTAAGTAAATCCTTTCATAGCCATTATTTTACGGAAATGATGATGTGGTCTCCCATTGGTATTGGCAGTATTGCACATAACTCCAAGATTTGAAGTGTTGAACTATTCATTTTACTCAGTGTACTGTACCTACTGTCACTGCTAGGATTTAGACAGGGTTTATCAGATAAATGAATATTTACTAATAGGAACGGCTAATCTGTTTCAGTGTTTATTTCCCAAGAAAATTACCTCATCCATAGATTGTTGCAAGTATCTATTTTGAACTTAGCCAATCATGAGCAATCTAAAATGGAAGCTAACTGCTAATTATGAACATAAATAAATAATTCTCCCTAAGCTCAGCTCATAGTCTCGTGTGTGTGTAGTGGTGATGTTTTGTATATGGCTATATGATCTCATTTTTATCCCAGCACTGCCACGATTTTCAAACACATCAAAACAGTACCAGCCCTTAAATACTGGATAACAGGTCAGGCCACCATATGAATGTTGGATGGATCCTTTCAATAAATAAAAATTTTCTGGTCATTCTCTGGACATTTGTTTACAGAGAACCCTATCTCATGATGCTTGATACTCTTTCTTGGTTTAATTATTAAAACTCCTAGTTAACATTCACTGCTGGGGTGGCTGAATCTTAGCCCAGGTCTCTACATCTACAGATTTGTGGAACTGGTGATGGTAGGAATAATTTGCCTGACGCATTAAATTTTGAAATGCCCGCATGGCAGTGTGGACATTATCATAATTATTAGAAACAAATCTAGAAGTACTGATCCATTAAACTTCTCAAGCTCTTCGTTAGGATCCTTTTCAAGACTTTTAAAGTCTCTTTCAGGACTAGAGACATATGTCACTGTATGTTCTGAACCCTTTCTGTGATGAGAAACAGTTTTCCATCAGCCAATCAACTTGCAAACCAGAACTTTACTCGTAAATTTATTGGAGTTTATTCTGCACCTCTGGCATTGGTCACTGCTCATTTGATGTTCATATTACACATGTTACTCACGAGATTTATTTGTACAAGTGAAACTGCTTTTTCCTATTCCCTAAAGGTGGCTCTGTAAGGTAACATCTTCATTTTTGATGCAACAACAGTGGAATACCAGAATGCCACTGTCAATGCAACAGAATGACACAACAGACAACATCATCTACTTCTTTATTTCTTTAGAAACAGTTCTTCATACATTTTCTCCAAACTATCATTTTCAGAATCCTTCAATTTCTTGTATTTAGCTCAAAAATTCATTCCCTAAGAATAAACAGAGTCATCTTAATAATTAAAGAATTCCCACCAAAACTAAAGTCTGATTGGAAATTTTGAAGGAATTATTTTTTTCCCAACCTTGGAGCTCTATGGACCCTTAACCTGATGAGAATAACTCTCAACCATGGTTATAATTTCATACTTATTAGAAAATAGACTGATAAAGAAGAGTGAATGAATCCTGAATAGATGCTTATTTCTGCATTCATTTCAACATTGCAATGTGACCATCATTAAGTGTTCCTACTGCTTTATGTGCCTTTTGGGGTCATAATTCTTCACTTATCTGTGAGTTAAACTTTTTTTGCTGTGGTTTTTGCTATTGTTTCAAAGATGACAAATGGTGCAAATGCCCAATAGGTGTTCAGGACTGATAAATTTAAATTGAGGTGTATAGTACAGTTCATATTATCAGTTTGCCTGAATGTTATTTGGCTCATTTTATCTATTTTTCATTATAAATTTGTTGTCATCCTGGAAAAATTGGAAAGAATGGAGGGATTCCCTGAAGAAAATTTTAAAGAGTGCTGGGGGCAAGTCTAAAGCTACTGTGTTGGTCATAGGTGAAATGCACATGAATAAGAAATTCCTTTCTGATGTGGAAGCTTTATTAAGTTGTGGGGAAGTGCCAAATATGTTTTCTGTGGATGAAAAGATGGAACTCCTTGAGGTATGTGGCATATTTCATGGTAGCAGTATGATTAATTTTCTTGTTTAGTCTGTAAGGTAAAGTGACAGTTTGAAATGTTACTCTCTGCTAGCTAATGTTGTGGCTTCTTAAGACTCATGATTAAGCCAGATGAAAAGGCCCTCCATTGTTGCTGCGTTTTTGATGGCTGAGGATCAAATCTAAAGAATGAGATCCAATTTCTGACTGCCATATATGCACATGAGTATACCCCACCAACAAACAAACATTAGAATAACATTCGTATAACGTTCGAACCAATGTGGTTTGAAACATGTCATAACGTCCAACCATAAGAACTTTTTTTTCTCGTTTTGAGGAAACTAAGGATGTAACAGTCGACTAACGTTAAAAAAACGTGAATTTTACAAAACCCACGCGCCTACTCTAAACAACCTGATTTTTCAATTTTACATTGAAATTTATAAAAAGGTCAACAAGATTATATCATGATATATAATAAGTCAATCAGTAAGTGAGAACTATTCCACACTATTTATTACTGACTGTGATATTACAAAACGGGCGTGGGAAGTTGACCAAATAGAAGACGAATACAGTGCACATAGAGCTTCGGAGTGCATGAAAACAAAGTTGAGTGAGAAATGACACAACGTCAAAAGTTTATCCTCGATAAATACCAACATGACAATACCAGCTTAACTCCAACCTGTAACACAAGGTCTACTTCCAACTTCTAGTGAACTTTTTCTGGTAAACTTTCTGGTAAAATAAAAATAAGACATCCTATCAAAGTGTTCTTTATTCATACAAAATTTATTGGACGAGCTTAGTCAAATGGAAACAGTAATTCCTTTCAATCTTCTAGATGAAAATATCCATATTCAACATCATGATAGGGTGGTTATTAATTGAACTAATGTTACTTACCCAGAGTGCAACATTTGCAATGACAAAAAGGAGGGAAACAATCCGGCTTACACGTGCCGTTTGGTAAGCATTGTAAATAAACTAGCTTCGAGAAGCACAAATTCGGCGGTCTTCATTGTTAAAATTTCTGTAGGGCTCTGAGAATACAGTGGCAGAATGCCGACCAGCGTCCTTCCCACTTTGTTCTCCACATCTGGAAACCATCCCCCCTCCCTGACCCCCCCATTGAACCCTCCCACCCTCCCTCTCTCTCCTTCCTAGGGGGAAGAGATACGGACTCTGATTGAGCTGAGCACATATGCCCGACCCGTGCCCTTAAAGCATGAGACTGCGACCAAGGGAAAGTGGATTGTATGTGGATGCACATCTATCTTTCATGCAAGAACCACCAAAGTCATTATTTAGCAATGTGTTAGTTCATTAATACACTAAAAATGATTTTGCCATACTTCAAATAACTCTGCACAATTTATGTTATAATTGTTTGGATCTGAGACAGCAGGCAACACTTCTTTTGAATATTACTCTAAAAATGAAAGTGTGTGTAAATTTATTGTGCCAGTGCTTAAAATCATAGAAGTCGGAGACATATTAAGTGATAAAGATGCTCATCCCTGGTAGTTGTATCTAATTCTGCCTGGGATAAACCCATCCCTGTGCTGACTGGGTCGCCAGGGATTCCGATGGAGGTTCGCCGCAAACGTTATTGTAACGTTTCTTTAACGACTCATTGGGAGGCTCACGAAAGTTTAGGTTAGAAAGGTTAGGAATCCAAACGTAAGTGGCGTGTGCTGACCAAATAATGTTTTTCTAACGTTATTTTAACGTTTGTGTGCTGGTGGGGTAAGTTAAGATATTCATAACTTCTTTTGAGGGGTAAAAGCGTATGTTTTAATTATAATCGATTCACTAAATTTAGTGATATAATTCAGTGCCAACATTAAAGCTCACGCCCATTTTAACATTGTATTTTTTACCTTTTCACGTGAACCACAAAATATTTACTGTGGAATACATATGTTCATTTTTGGTCTATTTTTCAAATTAGATTCTGAGATTGTCAAATACATTTGGTACTTACGGTTTGTGATTTAGACACATTCCATGAGTTTAATTCTTTTGATGAAAGAACCCAAAAATACAGAGATTGTTGGATTTCCTTCAGGTGATTCTTGAGTTATCAATGTGCCTATATGTGAAACTTCCACGCCTGCAGCTTCCCACACCCAGGATTGAAATATACATACATGGTTTCCAATTATGTACAAATCTTAGCTAAGTGCGGTATATGGTTCATTTTACCTGATTTAAATTGGTAATTTTTAAAATAATATTTTATGAGAATTATCAAAATCTATAAATAAACTCTCAGAAATATTAACTTTTTTATAGTATGGGATCTCAAATCCAGAAAGCTAGGGACTGCAATAGTTCTGAATTTAAGGTTTCTCTGGATTTTGGGTCTCAAGTGGGAAAAAGTACACTTTCAGTAATAGATTTGATGTGATTAAACCATCAATTTGAAATTCCCAGCAAATGGAAATTTGTCATGTAATGATTAGCCTTCCAGTAGTTAAAATGATTTATTATATGTATGTATTTATAAAATACTGATCGACCAAAGGGAAAATATTCACTTGGCACTGTCTGCTCTGTGCACTCAATTGTCCATATGACTTAGATTGATGCAATGTTTTCATATTAGCCATTATACTAGGAAAATCATTCTAAACCAAATTCTTAAACAACAAGTCGATCATTCCACAGCACTTCAGACCAAAGTTGACCCTTGACCTCTCAGACTTTGACAAAAATTTGAGGAAACGTTTGTCTTGTGGAATAATGAATGGGTAAAATTTCAAGCGTTTTGTGAAAATTTTAAAAACAGCTGAATAACGGCTGTTTTTCAAAATGGCGATTTTCATTGACATTAGATTTTCGTAATCACATATCTCAGGAAGCTTTTGAGCTTTTTTACTGCCACTATACACTTTGTTTGTATCTTGTGGTCTGGATTGCATACCCTATCCATACCACAAGATTGCATAACATTGCCAGTTGCATCTTTACTTCATTTCAATCTTTACGGAATCTGCGTGAATAGGTAAATAAGTTCTTTCATCTGTAGTGCTAAGTGAGATGACTGCATCTGCCTTAGTTCTGAGACAGATGTAGGTCTCATTGTCACTTTTTAGCCTGCGAAATTGGATCTTAGGGATTCAATATCTGCTGCCAGTTTGGACAAGAAAATCTTTGGTAACTAACTATTTTAACACTTCAAAAAAATTTCTCTTTTGTCTGATAGTACACATGAAGATAAATCAGAGAGGCTGGTACAGTTAGAATGAAATAAATACGAACAACCATCGCAATAAACCATTTGGTCCAGTTGTTCTGGAATGTTTTCTCAGGAGATGCACAGTTCCTTAGCTTCCCTCCCACTGTGGCAGCCTTGAAAAAAACCTGCATTTAATTTTCTGTTTGCATGAAATTACCCCTTTATTTTCAGATGGTTGGCAGGAGGGCTCAGGGATCCAGGAGAACTGTCAACATTGACCCCTTGACTTTGTATGCGTATTTTGTCAATTGTTGCAAAGAAAATTTACACTTGGTTCTCTGTATGAGACCTGCGGGTCCGGAATTCAGGGAGAGGTTGCGTTGCTACCCATCTTTCATTAAATGTTGCACAGTGGATGTGTTTGAGGTGAGGAATTTGTTCATGAACATCATACTTGTATTCAGTGTAGTGGATGTTGTGCATACTATTAATGCATATTTCATTTAAAAATGCCCAGAGATGGCCTGAAGAAGCAATTGAGAAGGCTGCAGTTCTGAGGCTTGGGAAATTAAGTTTGGATGAGAGTGTGAAGCGCTCCTTGATTGAGGCAGCTGTTTCCATCCACATTTCATCAAGGTATTTCTTTTAGACCATTGATTCAATGGTTGTTTTTCCTTCTGTTGAAGTTTAGTGTATGTATGAAATACTGATATGTTAGTTCCTTTTTTTGGTTCCCATTCAGTTCTTGGTTTTGATTCTCTATCATGTCTATGAATGTAACAATAGCTTTGTTGATTTCATTTTTAGTTGGTTTGATCTACTTCTTTGACTCATTGCCATGTATAGCTAGGATAACATATTAAGTTGTATCTGCCATATTACATCCGTAAATAAAACATTACATCTGCAACAGCAGGAGGTATGAGAGTTTGCCATATTAAACAGAACTAATTACAGAATCATTTTGTATTTCATTCAGATAATTATGTCCTTGATCTGCCCTTGGCTCTTTTAAATATTATTATTTATATTTATATTAAATACATTTAAATTATAAATATTTAAATAAAAATAATTAAAATTATATATATTTAAATAAATGTAATTATTGTTTTTATTTAAGCTATCACTTACATTAAATGTTGCAAAGATTTCCATTTTGTCGAGACACCCTGGAGCTCTTTTTTGTGTATCTTTTGTGAATACTTTATCAGGAAGGACAGGGAGTTGAATACACCTTTGGAATGTAGGAATAATAAATAATTGAGACTCTTGTACCCATGATAGATGCCTGACAAAATCTTATGAGGATATTTGCGTTTTTTTATGCATTTTTTTTCAATGAATGTGGCTGCAACCATGTCTCTCAACTTTTGGATGCAAATTTTTAATGCCCATGTGAAATAGGCGATTGAAAATGATAAAATATTGATTGATCTGGTGGATAATATATTGATTTCTTTTTCATTTCCACCTGTAGTTTATCTGGAAAAATGACAGGCACCTAACCACTTTAATGACTGTATCAATAACTCTTAAAATTTGTAAACATTAAGTTCATGTTACTTCCTTCAGGTTTTTGGGAAGACTCTACTTTGAAAAGACCCATAAGACTCTACATTTTCCATTGGGATCATATTTTGAGCTTCTGGAGCTGTGTAAGACTCTCATACCAAAAAGGAGAGAGGAACTCTTTGACAAGAAACAAAGATATACTATAGGCGTGGAAAAGCTGAGGTCTGCTGCAGAAATGGTTTGTTGAATTTTTCTCTCACAATTTCTTCAGTTGGAACCATAAAGGTGGTAAGTTTGATTAGGTAGGGGAAACGGTGTAAAAATATCATCCACAGCTGGTTCAAAACCTCAAATTTCAGGAAATAGAAGTAAAAATAAAAGTTTTTTTTATTCTCAATTAAAACTAACAACTAGAAAAAGGACAGAAGTTGTAAGATATGACCTGTAACAACTACATGTGATATGAAGCATACCTTTAGCTACATTTCTAAAGATTCTGGGGTACCAATGGTTCTCAAATAATTGCACTTCTGAACAATGTATTATTTGAGTCATTGCATAACTTCCGTTGTCACTATACCTTCACAAAGGATACAAACTATTTGCTCTGATTTCCCTTAGTGTGATTTCCCCCGCTAACATGTGGTGACTAAGTTCATTCAGGAATATATAATAGACTTACCTGACTTTAATTCATCTATTTTGTTTGTCTCTAAGGATAATGGCATTCTATGGGTATCCGTGGTTGCTTTTGAAAAACAATGGCGGTCACCCGTTAACAGTCTCTCAGCATTAGCAATATTGCTTTGTTGCACTATGAGAGCCCTGAGTCATGTCTTCAAGTCAAGTGGCACTGCTTTGAGATATGGGAGGTATGAAAGGCAATGGTAGGGAAGTAAAATACCTCACACGGGAAACCTTTTTGTAGGACTGTTCCCAAACATTCAGACGTTTAATCGTTTGAGACTTGATCCTTAATTTGGCTAAATGAACATTTCATGTTTTTGGGATTCATCTCCAAAAATAGCAACAATTATTAATTAGCAATTATTAGTATAAAATAATACTAAGTATGAAATTCATAATGCGGCCCTTTTCAGAACCTTATTTTTTATTATATGACTTGTAGGGAGTGAACGGTCTGAAATTTGACCTATTTCTGGATAAAACCTGCCAAAAACTCTCAACCCACTGCTGTAAATATGCTGGGAAACTTTCCATGCATTACAATTCTCTTGTAGTGGGGCGGGTAATTGGAGACAGCTATGGGAGCTGGGGATGGGAAAAGGGAGTAGGTGGAGGAGGGGTGGGGCATAGGCCAGGCCAGGAAGTTGGTGGGGAGGGAGGATTAGATGGGTAGAGTGTGTGGTCTGTGAACTTCAGAGGGACAATAGACGCATGAGATGTTGGGGAGGGACGAAATGGGAGAAGAAAGTCCTAATCTTTTGTTTCTTTCCTTTCACCCCTCCGCCACCTCTCGAGCTTTTTTGTCCCTCTGAAGTTCACTTACCCAATGGGAGTTCTGCACCTTCAATATAGCAGAGTAGCTTAAGCAAATAATCTATTGTTTACATGGTACAGTAGAAGGCCGCTATAGCGAGTTCGCACAAAATTCTAAAAATCGCTCGTTATAGCCATCCAGGTTTTTTTGCAATGCTAAGGCCTTGAATCCTTGCATCAAGGTTGGGGAAAAGTGAACTAATGGGCATTTAGTGCTATGTTTTTGTACATACATTGAAATGCTAACGGAATTTCAGTTTACTGGGGAGAAATTGTCAACCAATATCTGATTTATTTGTATTCTAAATTTTCCAAGCACTGGGAAATCTCTGGTGACAGTTATTGGGAAATTCCCATTGAAGTATCACTGGAAAAATGTGACATATTGTGGTTGAATGGTATGAAACGTATATGTATACAGTGGTCAAAGGTGCCACATGGAACTGGTTGATATACTAGAGGGTGATAATGATGAGAAAAATTAAATTAATGAACATAAGTAGTGCTAAATCATTACTGTTATAAAAATTAGGAAATCACGGTAAGTTAATCGGGAGTTGAGAATGTATCGCAGCAATGGGTCAAAACAGCACCTCTAGCCAGAACTACAACCAATTGTACTAAAGACACAATCAGGAAAGTTTTGTTCAGTACATCGCACTTAGGACGCCAGTTTCACCTCATTCCCCATATGGAAGATCATCCTTTTCAACTGTAGGTGGAAATTGTGGCGTGAATGAATGTCCGGGCAGCTGTAAAACATAGCCTAATGATGTTTCTTTACATCAACTTGGCGCTGGCATCACAGGAAGAAAACCGGAAATATTACGCTTGATACTCAGGGAAACAAGGAGGGTTCAGAGTTACTCTATTATATAACGAGGAATTAGTAATTTGCTTTCGAAACCATTCCAAATACTTATTTCAATGGGTATCGTAGTACTCGGACTCAAATTTCATCCCCCCCCCCCCTCTCTAAATGCAGTCTCTCATACCCTTCCCTCTCCAGTCGAGGCCACGTGGATAGAATTATATTTCACAATAAATGCACCATATTTGACAGCATATAAAGCACAGCAAATGAAATACAATTCTATTAACATAAATATTGCCACCAATAATGACAATTTTGGTCTTGGGCTAGGGGTCATCTATATTCCACTTGTGTGGTGAAGCATCCATATCAAGTGTGAAGAAGAAGCCTCAAAATGATTTTTATTAAAAAATTCTGCCCAGTTCAACTATAACCTGTGGGAGTCATTTGTTGTGCGTGAGACTGGGACAGGTATGGAAATTTTCTGTAATTCACCATAACCTTTCACTCGGAATGGAAAAAAAACTTGAACGCAAGAACTCCTATGTTTATTTGTGTGGGCTTGCACGTTACATTATATTGACTCCTGGGTCTTTGAGGGGAATAAGTAGGAGAGTGGGGAGTACAAGGAGGGAGAATAGTGAAGAAAAGGGGTTCTGCTGCATGTTATTTCTGTGGAAAATGCGACAAGAAGTGCTTCGCAACAGTTATTTAGGAAAGCTTGATCCTGATCTACTTCCTGAAGTTCACTGCTTTTTATTAAGAGTGTTACAATGAGTAAGAAAGAAAGTCGTTGGATTTGGCTAAGACATTCTAAACCACTCAAGAATGTAACAGAAAAAACGCTAATGAAACAGAAATCGACAGGCAACATGGTTTAACTTCATCCACCCTGTTTATAATTCTAGAAAACAAAGAGAAAATTACTGCTGCCTTTAAACTTGGAAATGCCATGAGGAGAAGTAAGGAACTATGACTGGCAGAAAATGTTCCTTTGGAATCAGAGTTATTTGAATGGTTCACCAAGCAAAAACTATTGGAGCTCACATCAGTGACACAATTCTAAAAGCAGAAGATGAAGAATTTGCACAGCGGACCAACATAGATATTTTATCACTACAGATTATGACTGTTAATCAATTTATAGGAAGAAGAGGAATTTCTCTTCACCGTATTAGTGGCAAAGGTACTCATGTGAGTCTCAAGCTATGGAGAATTGGAATCCCATGCTCATTTTGATACTGGCATCATAGGAGCCACAGGGAGAAATTTGGTTAATCACTGGTTTAAAAAGTTCTCATTTTAAAATATTCTTTTGGAACATGTACACTAATCGTTTCCACATGTTTAGGACGTATACAAAGCAGATGAAGCAGCTCTTTTTCATAATTTTTCTTCTGGAAAACATTGGCCATTAAAGGTGATCAGTGCAACAAAATGAAGCCTTTTGTCATCAGAAAGTCAGCGCATCCTCAATCATTTTGCAGACTGCAAACTATTCCCTGCACCTATGAGTCCACTACCATAGGGTGGATGACATCACAGATTTTTAGCAGTGGCTTTGGGCGTTTGATGGCAGAAAGTCATGTTGTATGTGAATCACTGTCTTGCGCATCCCATCATTACCAGCACTCTCCCACAATACCCGGGACAATGCCCCTTCAGATTCAGTTGACGTCTTCATGGCTCAGCTCGCTTTTAACCCCACTCCTGTCAAAACCTGATACTTTCATTCAAGTTTCCCTTGCTTGACTAAAGCTGGTGCTAAATCATTTCAAGATAGGCAGAGGCATTTCTTCATTCTCTCTTGGCTCATGTTTTGCTTTGGATGATTCCTTGACACCACCCGGGATTACCCGAGGGCTCTGATTCAGAGGCTCACAGACTTAAAATGGGATTGTGGATGCCATATCAATGGAAACTCTGATGATGATGTTGATGATACGAACCTTGTGAGTGATATTGTATAGAAATACCAAGTATGGAAAATTCTTTACAATTAGTGATAAATTCTTCAACTATGTCACAATCTACTAAATTATTTTGCCTACCTTGTAATTAAGCGAAAAGGCAAATCTGTCACCTACTTATCCCTTCCGCACACCTACTTATCCCTTCTGTACAGAGAATTTCCAGAAAAAATTAAGTTGTCATATTTGTGAATTCGACAAAGTGGTCCTACTTTGAGCCCAACAATTTGACGAGCCTATTTTTTTTTTTAATTAATCTTCACTACCTGAATACAGCACAGTGGGCCACTTAACGTCGTGTGAATAACAGTAACAATCGACAAGACACAAACACCCATGTCCTGAGCAGATAATATTCTACCCTGGCGGGACTCGAACCTGTGACCCTTAGGTTAGCAGGCGAGGACTTTACCCCGCCACCACAAGGGCCTATTCAATGTACAGAGTTCTTGACAGTCAATTCATGATACTCATGGGCCAGTTTAAGAAAAAAAGGAACAAAAGTGGTGGTTTATGAGGACTATATAGGTTTACATGCTGCATAATTAAAGAGTAGGGAAGTTATGCTAATCTTAACATCAGTCTCTCAGATTGGGAATCCTAAAAGAAGTCAGAAAAAAATTTTCTTCATTCATTCATTTTCTTCAGTATTGAAGTCTTCAATTTGGATGCTGTGACATTGCCTTTGTAGTAGGAATGCTTAACACCAATTCCTGTACTCTTTCCTTTCAAAGGCTGTGACCATGCAGAAGGCAGTGGACGAAATGCAGCCAGAGTTATTAAGAGCCAATGAAGAGTCGAAAATGATGCTGGAGGCAATAGAAAAGGAGACAGCAGCCCTGGAGAAGGCATCAGCCATTATCAAGGAGGATGAAATAGAGGCCAATGAAAAGGCCAAGGCTGCCCAAGAGTTGAAGGATGACTGTGAAAAAGATTTGGCTCAAGTGATTCCTATACTAGAAGGTATGATGTCATTGTGTGTGTCTCTGGTGAGTGGAAAATGATGAGAAACAACTGGATTGGTTGACTTTTATACCTGACTATCGACTATTTCCTTTCCAATTCGGACAAAACCCCCATCTTGTTCAATTTTTACATAGCAGTCAGCACGGCTTCCGTAAGGGCAGGTCCTGTGAAGCACAGTTTGCGAGGTGAATCAATTAAGCAGATCGACGCAATAGTCCTTGATTTTGAGAAGGCATTCGACATGGTTCCTCAAAAAAAACTCATGTGTAAATTGCAATCATGCAGAGTTTATTGAAAAATAGTGAATTGGAAAAGGGACTTTCTCAGTGATCAAAAACTAAAAGTAGTTATTGATGGTTTTAGCTCTGATATGGTCAAAGTCACATCCCATATTCCTCAGGGAAGTGTGATTGGCCCTCTTTTATTCATTGTTTATATTAATGACCCAAGTTCTTGAGTTTGTAGTAAATTAAGATTATTTGTAGATGATACAGTCGTCTACCATGAAATAAGCAAAGACGCGAAGTTTGAAGCTCTATCATCAGACCTTAATAATGTTCATTAGTATCACCAGGAGTGGGGGTTTGAACTAAGTATCAGTAAATATACCACCGTTCACTTACTGCGAAAGTCATCACACAAGTGCCATACCTATACCGTGGGTGGAGTAAACATAAAATCTTAAGATACAGTAAAATATCGTGGAATCACCTCAACTTCAGATATATCGTGGGGAACACACATACAAAACATATGCGGCACAGCATTAAAGAAACTAGGTTTTGTGAAGCATATAATAGCAAGGTCCTTGGATAAAAAGTAAAAGAGAGATGCTACTTCACTCTGGTTTGGCCACACCTCGAATATGCTGTGAGCATTTGGAACCCTGGTCATAAAGATTTAACCAAAAAAATTATTAAAATACTAAGGAAATGCTCTGCACAATTTGTATGAAGTGTCCTATGCATTACCACAGTAATGACTTATTGTAAAGCACATTTGTTTATATAATTTGTTATTGTTTTTATAAGGAATGTTTCATTCTCCATCATGAATTTCTGTGATCTTTGAAGGAGCAATTGATTCAGGACTACTAGACATGTGATATCAGAGAACTAGTCCTAAGTGTGCACTAGTTGACCCTGCATGTCATCTGGATGCCAGTCAATGCTTCTAAGCAACAAATGTGGTCGTCAACAGATAGGAATTATTGCATGGAAAAAATGTTTACTGTGAAAATATTGTAGATATTGTATTTCCTCATTCACTCCTTCCTTTACATGATAATAAAACTCCCTGATGTGAAACTTTAAAGCCAATTTCATGGCTTCACAAACATGATATCATAGGCCAAAATATCTTTTGTTGGGCTATGTTGAAAGGATAAAAGAATCTCATCGAAATCAATCAACTCGTTTTCTCAAGTTTGCGGTCACACTTAGAAATTATTCTCTTCAATAAGAATTCAGACTATGTTGCATCTAATTATTATTGACAAGAGCCTACATTTATGTCTCTAAAGTTACTCTTAAGTTCATGGTGAAATGATGAAGGAAATATTACTTCCCAACTCTCCAGTCGCAATGAATGTTACATACAGGGTGTGGCAGTATAATTTGCTGATTTGTACTTGGTGCCAGGAAGCAAAGTTTTGCCATTAGAGGGTGCAGATGGTCTCATTCGAATGGGTGGATCAGGAAGTTTTTTCTCCCTTCCACTTTAGTGCCCAAAATGTGTTGGACGAAACAAAAGCAAGTGTTTACAGTAAAGGCTTACTTTTCTAATGGTCGCTTGATCGTTGCCACGCAGCCAGCATTCCACGTGTGCTTCAATATTGCTGCCCAAGCTCGTCTTCCTGGTTGGCAGTCAGTTGTTACCTGGGCAAATTCTTTCAGAAGAACTGGTAGTGTGGAAAAGAGAAGATCAGGGGGACTACTCAGTCAGATCATCCCAAAACATCAAGGAGGTAAGGCAGTCTTTTTTGCCATCTCCTCAGCGCTCAGCACGCAAGCACGCAGCTTCTCTTGGATGGTCTGATCGTTCGGTGAGGCAAAGTCTTCATGATGAATCCTCCACCTCCACTTTCATTCTTACAAGTTGGCTGTGGTGCAAGAAGTCACTGTACGTAATGTTGCTGCTTGGCTACATGCGTGTGAAGCATTCCTTAAAACTTTGCCTGATGATGCACTTGTCTTCTTAAGTGATGAGGCTCATTTCCCACTTTCTGGATGTGATAACAAACCAAACAAGTGCTATTGTAGTGATAACAATCCCTGAGAACTTCATGAGAGGCCCCTTCATTGTGAACGTATAACTGCTTGGTGTGAACTGTCGACAGTAGGGATTATTGGTCCCCTTTCTTTTTTAAGAGTATGATGTAGTAGTTACAGTGAACTCTGATCACTATATGAAAATGATCGAAAATTTTTTTTCCAAGTCTTCACAAAATGGATGTTGGAGATGTGTGGTTTGAGCAGGATGGAGCCACAGCATGAACTGCAATGCGCATTTTGTGGAACACTTCCCCAGGCGCCTGATCTCTTTGAGGAATGATATTCAGTGGCATGCTCACCCGATATATCTCCTTGTGGCTGTTTCATATGAGATATCTGAAATCCCTCGTGTTCAGCAATTGTCCAAGGATCCTTCCTCAACTGAAGGAGAATATTCGCAAAAACAGTTGCCAACATACCCATCACTATGCTGGAAAGAGTCCACTGACACTTCAGAATTTGTGTAAATCAGTGTATTGTCAGGGCTCTACTTGTTGGATACAATTTTTAAAATACAGTAAAGTTAAATTTCCAATGTTGTAGAATGTGGAGAAAAATAATTACTACAATAATTAAAACATCTTTTGTTTTATTTACTCTTCAAATCAGCAAATTGTGCTGCTACATCCTGTAGTATTCATTTAACATATGAAGTTCAAAGCAACCGTGAATGTTTAGTAAATATATAAACTGTGCCACTGGTACCCTCGTACAATTGAATTTGAGATCACCTATCACAGCTGGGCATGGGAAAAACCATGGGTTAAAGGGCTTAAGAGGGCTATTTCTCTGATGGATACATAGTAAATGATAAAAGATTAAAGGACAGGGAAGAAAAAATTGAGAAATATAGCCCAAAATTTTACTGCTAGCATCCATCTCATCAAGCATATAAAAAATAGAATAAACTGTATATGTATTATTTGTGGAAATATGCATGTATGAATCTGAATATGCATGCAAATTTAATATTTTTGTAATGTTGTTTAAATCATCGACGAAGCCCATTCAATCATGTGTTGCTCCTTGGTGAATAAGTCCATTTATCATTTAATGAAATTTTTGTGTATAAGTTGGGAGTAAATGAGGATTTAATAAAAATATTCAGTTTTTGAGTTGCTTTTCCTGTCTCCTGAATCTGAACTTATATCCTATCTGACCACCTGCTCACTAAAAGTATAATGCCTCTCTGTTCTATTCAAAATAATAGGGGCAGTAAAATCATTGAATACTCTAAAACCTGCTGATATAACACTGGTGAAGTCTATGAAAAATCCTCCTGAAGCGGTGAAGTTGGTGATGGCTGCTGTTTGTGTCATGCTTGATATTAAACCCGACCGGCTGAATGAAGACTCCTCAGGCAAAAAGGTAAAACATATTCAGTCCTTTATTTTGCCAGTAATGTTGCTGATTGAAGTGAGAATGAGAACATTTATAATTCATTTCAGGTCACTGATTATTGGGGACCAAGCAAAAAAATTTTGAGTGACATGTCCTTTTTGCAAAAGTTGAAAGACTATGACAAGCACAATATACCACCTGAAATCATGGTGAAGATAAGGAAAGATTACATTAAACACCCTGTCTTCAAGCCAAAGAAAGTAAAGAAAGCCTCTAGAGCTGCAGAAGGACTGTGTAAATGGGTCCTAGCTATGTCTAATTTTGATGAAGTTGAAAAGGTTTGTAGCTATGCAGAAACTCAACCCTCTCTTAGTAAAATTGAAGTGTTGAATCTTGAACATTTAGCAGTATCTGACATCCATCACTTGGCAATGTTGTTTGACCTAGGTCAGTGGCTTTTCTCTTCCATCCAAGCCTTTTCAGAGATCTTGAGGAGGTGCCACAGCAGGGAGCCTAGTGTAGTGCGTGTCAGCATTCACCAACTTGACAATTTTTTGTCTTAAGTTGAGCCAGGCAGGGCATTACATGGATGGAGTTAGTCTATTTGGAATGGAACCGATATCTGCTAGCCATTGTTGGGCGTAGTAAGAGAGGGGCTAGTGGGCCTTTTTCTTGGTTGATAGACATCTAATGGTGAAAAGTTTACGATGAAGATCATTAGACATGGTTTGCATTGGTATTGAATCTTAAGTCCATTGCATTTCACTGTTCCTCTTTTATCCATGTATTTTATAACACAGCTATTGGTTAAACTCTTGTCGGCAGGATAATTATCCTGTCATCAATAGCAATTACATTTATGCTCCATTAGTATGCATGCTAGATAATCTTATGGATTAAATTACAAATGAGATTGTATTTCCATCACTGTCGGAACTAGCATTGGTCAAATAGTGTTTATTTGAGGCAGTGTCTATAGCACTTTTTGTTGAGGGAGATTCATTTTCATGTTTCTGTACTGTTTAAAAATCCGTCCTTAACCCTCATATGGATTTACGAATTTAGTTACGTCGTTGGATTTACAGCGCCGCAGCGGCGCTTCATTATATTTTGTCATTTTCTTTCAAACTTGGCCTTTCTTGGCATGTTTTCTGATTGATAATGCTAGTGACTTCTATTATATTTATTTTTAACCATGTTTGCAAGATTGAACCCATTATTTCAGAAGTTATAGCTAAAAATCTTTAACACTGCATTTTTTCTGTTTGTTGTCATAATACTCTCTTTTTTTGGCCCCTTAGAGGGTTATTTTCAAATGAAGGTTTTAATTTCGTGTGTAATTGTTGTTTTAAATATTTTTTCTGATAAAACTCCGCTTTATCATGTACTCATTGTTTTATTTTTTATATATCCAAATACTAAAAATGAGGACCGAATAAAAGTCAAATGGGTCCATGTAAAATAACTTTGCTTTGCTACGTCCACCCACATGTTATATCTTTGTAGTGTGCGCAGAAGCCTGAGTTCTTAAACGTTAATAATTGAAAAATTGTAGCTGGAGTGAGAAGAGACGAGTCATACCATCGTGATTGTTAAGGGCTATATTCTGACGATCAAGGCAAATGTAATGGACATTCTGGGAGTTTATATCCTGCAATTTCTAAAAAAAAGAAAGGATGAAAGTCAGATGAGTTGTGAAATATGAGGAATGTGGGACAATCAGCGACGCGTCAAAGAGTCCAGTGCCGTATTGGAGGGTGGGCTAGAAGAGCCGGTATTTTAGGCCTAGAGTGGATTTTTATCCCTATTGGGATTAGTGGAATCCCTATTCCCTCGCTGAGGATGTCTCCATAGAGATGGACAGGTAAATGTGATGCGGGGGAGTGCGGCAGATGAGGTTTTGCTTCTGGATTGGTGGGAAAGGCCAAAATAATTATTTCTAAGAAGTTTGGGTTGTAGGTGGTAAGGAAGAAGGCGCAGAAAATGGAAAAACATGGAATACGATGGCGTGTTTTTTCTTCGGTCCGGCACTGCGTGAGGGACTGATGGAAGAGGAACTAGTGTTCTGAAGTGACCAAAATACCCTCATGCTGGGAGGACCCCCATCACCTTTTCTTTCCGTAGCATTGCACTGACCCAAACATCTGTACTTTCCCATCTGTACTTTGAGACCATCTGTACTTTCCCACTAAGCTTCCTTATTTGTCATCCTCCGCCTACTTTCTTCCCCCCACAAAAACTGAATGAACTTCTCCCCACCTCCAACGACCCACCCGAACTAGACCTTCTCGGAATGGAGGGAGGGCCACTCCGGGGTGCTTTGCGATAAGGCGCGGATTTCCTGTCCCTCACGCAGCGATGGAAGGATGACGAAAGAGCAGCCTATTGTGTCTAATTGCCTCCTTGCACTCTCAACCTTTCTTCACGATATGGATTTTCTATGCTTACCTGGCCTAATGATCCCGGTATTCCCTGATCCTTGGCAGTCGACCCACCACCATGTATCTCCACCCCTTCACCTCAAAAAAACCTCCATGGAATTACCCACCTTTCTCCTCCTCACTCACCCCTTCACGTTGATAAACTTTGGAGGACTATAACCGCAGTGCATTTGAGTATACAAAGTAACGAGAAATATATTTACAAATTTTCACTACGAGGTAATTCGTCTATGCATTTGTTCATCATGAAAAGATTTTTACCATTTAAGTACTGTCAATATCAATCCATAGGTAAACAGTAACGTCCTGGGAAATAATATTATTGCCAGCAATTTTGTGAAGACTCGAAGCCGCAAAGAAATATTTTCAAATGAGAGGTACAAGACATATAACACCAACCATGCGATGCGCTCTTAATGGTGGTCAGTCTAACTTCTGAATCGTCTCCCGAGCCTCAGCTACTCATTCAACGGGAAATTTCCACACGAAGGTAAAGAGGCATTATTGCATTAATTCTGAAAATACATTGTGATTAAATTTTCTTGGGATAACTGCTTGGTATAACTCTGTACATAGTAACCCTGGGATGTCCCCAAAGGTAACCATTACCACAGTAGGTACGCGGATGAGGGAGAGGGACGCGGAGCGGAGAAGGTACCCAAACAAAATAATGCCGGAGGCCATGGAAAAAACACCCTTAGGCTAGTCATGAGTTTCTAAGAATTATTCTTGCAAATTGATGAAGTTTTGTCAATGAAAATTATAAACAGGCAAAAATTATGATTATTAGATAAAAGCCGAAGCAAAATTGGCTTAGTAAAATTTTCCCTTTGCTAAACAATTAAATTTTGTTTATACAGTTTAAACATTTAAATATTATGATTATAAATGAAAGATACCATTTCATACGAAACATAATAACTTTTAAATTAGTATTGAGAGTGCAGTCCCCGACATTGCGACGAGGGAACTCTCGGCGCTGCAGCGGCGCCGTAAATCCAACGACGTTACTTTTTTCATTAGAGGCCAATAAAATGAAAACTATGTGCACTATACATACAAAAATATATTTTTAGTCGAAGAATGCAGAAAAAGTAGACTACTGAAAGTTTCAGAAAGATCCATTCGAATTTAAAATTTTAAAATCATTTTTAAAAGCACGAGCGCCGCTAAGGCGCCGAGAATCCATATGAGGGTTAAGACCCAAGTCCACCAGTTTGTAGAGTTGATCTGCATAGGTACTCCTGGCCACAGAATTGTTTAAATAGGCATGAGGGAAACATTTTTTTCTAATGCTGGACATCTCTCACAGAAACACCTGATTCATTTGATACCAAATATTTTGCTTTGACTAATTCGCTACAAATGCAATAAAAGGTACCTGAATGGCTTTAGCACTTCCGTGGCATTCTTACAATGGTAGAAAAAATATTAGGCTTTAATTAAAAATCATACTACCACTGAAAAGAAAGATGCATATAGAATAGTTTACTTGAAATTATGAGTCCACTTGCTGAATCAGAGGAAATTTGGATCATCAGGTTTTTAACGTAGTGTAGGAAACTAAGAAAATTCAATTTTTACGATAAATGGCCAAACAGGATATTCTCTATGCTATAGTAACTGTCCTTTCCCTAGGGATTGTGTATTTTTTCATACTAAAACATCACTCTCCAAGTATTGTATTCACGAAACTTACAATGTTTGTGAATCAAAAATTTTCTCAATTGGAAAATGACAGTCTTTTTTCTAATGATTAAATTAAATTCCATCATGTCTGGTGAGGGTGGCACTGAGGAGAAGGTAACTGAGGAACACCACTATGTTTAAAAGGGGCAGCACAGGAAGCACCATTGTATCACAACAGGGCGCCCATTCTACTCATACTTTGGCTGCCCTATCGCCCTATAATATCACCTCAATGGCGAAATATTAATAAATGAAGATGTTTCTTCTAGGACTGAAATACTGAAAATCTATGCATTTTGCCTGACTTGCACTATGATAATTAATGTATTTCCTGGCGATTTGTATGCAAAAATCAAACTTGAATAATTCCTCTGCTCATTTGGAAACATTTTTTTTTGCCCTAATTCTCCAGTTCTCATATTACCCTGAAACAAATTGTCAGCCTGTCTATGGCTATGCTATTAGCCCTACATGAATTCATAAGAGTGTATACATTTTCCTGATCATCTGGTCAACATAAGACAATTTTTGATGACGACGTCAGAAAAATTACATTCCTAGCCAGTGAGTAAGTTTCTACTATAGTATATCTGGAGTAAATTTAGTAGCAGTTTCAATATATTCAGTTCTGTCACTTCCAAAAGTCTATTGACATTGTTAGGCTTACCTTACTGTGTTAATTATGTACAGAAATATATTGACAATGACTGGCTAACGAGCTCATTTTTCCGACACTTAAGCCTTCGAATGTTGAGGTACTGCTGAAAAATAAGCATATGTAACTATTCAGATTCACTCCAGGGATTCATTGTACTTTGTGAGTTGGGTAAGTTAAATATGTAGCCATTTCATTTACAATACCTTTATGTTAGGAACATTCTTTTATTTCTCTATGTTTGAACCATTGAATGTGTCTATTTCCTATGCAAATTTTCAAGTGCAAATTTTTTTTACCCCATGGGGTTCAGATTCCCTTCTTCTTTCTGCTATATTTTGGTATTCAAGTCTTTCGTATAAACTAGTGGAGGTGGAGAACTATAAGGTGAGCTGAGAAAAATTAATTTGCTCAATCTGCCTTGAGTCTTTGGGTACTCATTTTTAATCTTTGTCAGATTGCAGCTCCTAAAAGGGAGAAATTTGAAATAGCAGACAGGGAATATCAGGAGACCAAGAGGGCTTTGGAGGAGAAGAGAGCAAGGATTCATGCCCTAGAAAGCAAAATTTCTGAACTGAGGAGTTCCCTGGAGGCCACTGATGAGCACAAGAAGAATCTTGAAGAGGCGTGCAATCTGAGCATGCTGAGGCTTCGTCGAGCTGAAAGGCTATTAGGTGTGTGTGATAAAGCTGAAGATATTTTGTAATGAGTTATTTTGCTATATAATGAAGACTTTTTTAATTTTTCTACTTTTCCCTTTTTCTTTTCTTTCAATTTTTTCTCTTTTTCATCTTGCTTGCATTGTTTTCTGCTTCTTATTATCATTATTTTCACTGCTCATATAATAGTTCACAAATTACTTACTTTACCTCATTAATTCCTTAAGGTGGTGAATTGATATCTTTGTATACTTTATAAATAGTGTGAATTTTAAGCCAGAAGTAGTGTATTATCTGTAATTGGAAATCAATCATTGGTTCATGCAGATTAAAGTCCTCCATTTGAAAATGATTTGCTCAAAAGCAAAAAAGATTTACAAAAGTCATACTATAATCATTCAGCCAGGCAAGCACTTGTTAGTGTAAGTAACATTGATGAAGTTGCTAATGAGAATCTAAATAGCTTAGCAAAGCTCTTTCTAGGCTTAACGCAGTCATGTCAAGTTTTATCCCATGGCTACTCATTGGCAATAGTTGTAGATGTATTACACTATGAAAACTAAGCTTCTTTAGCTTCGTTCTTCAAACTCCGGGAAAATGCAGATCTACTAATTACTCGGGCAGACAAGGGAAACGCGACTGTTGTGATGAAGAGAGAGGATTACAACGATAAAATTCGAAGCATTCTCAACGATGAAGCCTATGAAGAACTGCAAGGTGACCCGACAGCTAATATACAGCGAGAAACTAAGCGCATCATCACCCAGTCATCCATTCCGGAAGAAAAAAGACGTTGGATTCTTCAAACTGCACCTAAACCTCCAAGGTTATACGGCTTACCCAAGGTACACAAAAACGCCATTCCACTGCGACCCATCGTAAGTGCCATCGATTCCCCTACTCATAAGTTAGCAAAATATCTTGCTGATGAACTCTTTCCATTCTCGGGAAGAACAGAAACTTACGTTCAAAACTCCACGCATTTCACTGAAATCATCAAAAGAGCTAAGGTGACCAAGGAAGATATTCTTGTAAGCTTTGATGTGGTTTCCCTTTTTACCAATATACCAACGGATGAAGCAGTAGAAATCGTCAAGAAGACGTCCTCCCAGAAGACGTCCCAAAAATGGTCGAATTTTGCCTAAACAACTCATATTTCCTGTGGAATAAAATCTTCTACAAACAGAAATTTGGAGCTGCAATGGGTTCACCTCTTTCTCCCGTGATAGCTAACCTATTCATGGAGGTTTTAGAACAAAAAGCACTGCAATCTTACGATAAAAAACCAAAACTATTCGTAAGATACGTGGATGATACTTTCGCTATCTGGCCTCATGGAAGAGAAGAGCTGAAAAAGTTCCTGCAACATCTAAATGAACAAAGCAACTCTATTAAATTCACAATGGAAATAGAGAAGGACAACCGCCTTCCATTCTTAGACGTTATGGTCCAGAAAAAAGAAAATGGAACATTAGGTCATTCTGTGTACCGAAAAAGTACCCACACTGATCGCTACCTACATGCCACATCGCACCACCACCCTCAACAGAAATCCTCAGTCATGAGAACGCTGTATCATCGAGCTTTTATGATCTCTGACGCCGATTCCATCACCGGCGAAAAGCAGCACTTAATATGGGCATTTGAGAAAAATGGTTTCCGACGTGACAACATCTTAAAAACGGCACGGAAAGAAGAACTAAATTCTCTCGGGGTCCGAAATAAAAATCCCACGGACCCGACAGAAAACAGAGAGAAACCTAAGGCATATGCCACTCTCCCTTATGTGTCTGGAACGACGGAGAAAATCTCTAGAGTTCTGTCGAGGTATAACGTGGCTAGCAGATTCACGTGCACAACGAAGACAGGGGACGTACTTCGGAAAGCCAAAGACCCGCTTCCACGGAACCTCTACGGAGGAATATATGAAGTTTTGTGTAGCTGTGGACAATCATATGTAGGCCAGACATGCAGAGCCCTAAAAATACGCCTCCAAGAACATCAACGGGCAATTAAAAATAATAATTACCGCATTTCTGCAATAGCCGAACACCATCTCAGCGGCCCCACTCATAATTTCAACTTTGAGGAGACAAGATTAATATCTAGGGAAATACGCTATTACCCAAGATTAATAAGGGAGGCTGTAGAAATTGCGAAGAGACCGAAGAACGTCAACCGAGAAGACGGTTACAAGTTGAGTAACAGTCTAAAACGAATTTTTTCAAATTCATATTCCGGCAACAATGGGAGTCCAGACTTATATATAAAGATGAGCAAGACAAATAAAGCAGTTCAGTTAACCTGATGAAGCTGGCAGGAGGACCAGCGAAATATTGTTGTTTAAAAAACATACATCGCGGAATGAATCCCGTAAAAATTAACAGTCAACACTGCATCCGCGGAAGCCTACGAGCTAATTTTATCACCATAGGAGTATTATCAGGGATTTAGTTTAAGAATTCGAAAAAAAAACTGTCGCCCTCATGTAACATTGCAATCATCATTATTCAGTGTGTAATGTTAGTATCTGAGGCTGTCTGATATGCACCAAACTGTATCAGTAAAGCTTACCCAAATTAGATGTATTTCATCAACCAGGACACCTGCTGTTGTGCTTGCTTGATCTTGTCCCATAACTGTTTCCTCCTTTCTGTGGTTTTGTTCTCTCAAAAAGCATTCTTAAAGCTGCTTGCTATGATTTTATAATCAGTATTGACCACACAATTGACTGTCCAGAGGAGTGATGTGTCCTTCCGGATTTTATTGATAACTCCATTGCATTGGGTCAGGTGGTTACCCCTCAAGGAGATCTTGAGGTGCATATCTTTGTGACTAGTTTGGCCTTCATTAGTTTACAGTGCATACATAGTTTATTGCAGTCTGAGTTCAAAGTCAGCCTGCCTGGCTTTCTCCCTATAAGTTGGAGATACTGACCTGGCAGTGGCTGTCATGTTAGCTGGTAACAAAACTGCCTGTGTTGCAGAGGGTGGTCAGGCCGGTGGTGTACTCCTCTGAGTGCTGTTGTTGGATGTGCAGGCAGTGATGTACTCCTCTGAGTGCAGGTGCAGTTGGTGGATAGTTTCCTTGTTTTGCAGGTGGCTGGCATGTCAACATAGATTCTGCTGTGATAGGTGGTTGTGTTCTGGATGCATTAATCACTAAGAGTGCACCCTTGCTATTATAACACCTGATATTCGGTTGACTGGCATGTAAGGATGTTACCATAAGCAGCTTCCCTCAACTCCATATGATCTCCCTTCCTAGATGTCACAGTATAAATGACACTACCAACTCTAGTAGGGCCCTCATTTGAGATAGGTCTGCTGTGGATGGCTTTCCTGTTTTTTTTTAATTCAATACCAGTTTCATTATGCATGGGGTGGTTAGCACCACTTGTAAATGTCCACCATTAGCCTGCCATAGGCAACACTAGGTACTCCAGGTAGAAGGCTGGTAGTCCAGCTTTTGTACCTTTATTATTTTGATTGTTACTTTTTTGATATTCCCCTTTGTATCAATGGCAAGAATCAGCATAATTGTCATTACAATGGCTGAGGACTTTTGAGAGGTTGGAGAGGTGACAGGTCCAGACTTGTTTTGTCGGCTGCTCTCTTAGCTGCTTGGAAGAGAAATGCTGCCTCCCACAATCTCATGCTCTTAGTGTAGCTTAGCAGGGGGTATGCACATTTGAACACTTGGCATGCTGTACCCAGGACAATTCTGTTGTGGAGACACACTGGATTTAGTGAACCTCTCCACCTACATTACCAGATATCTCTGGAACAATGACAAAGGAGAGAAGCCTACTATGGAGAATTTTAGAAACAGAAAGGATTTCCATTACATTTTATTGAATTCGTATAAAGTATGTGTTTTGTGGGAAAAAAGTTTTCCAACAAACAGTGACACCACTATCGCTCAGGGGACAATCAGTTTCCTCTCTGATAGCAAATTATTCTTACGTCTTGTCCATTAGGAGGGAAGTTCAAACGTGGTAGAGTGATGGAATCATCATCCATGCATGCAACAGGTTACTGGCAGTGTAACTGCCCAGAGTCTGTTTTGTGCTGACCACGGGAACTGAGCCATGTGAGATAACCTAGTAAGCATTAAAAGAAGTCTACTTTGCTCTCCCATCGTTGCCGTACTTTCCTTCACATTCCTTCTCTTTCTTCCCATTTTATTCTTGGCTTCGTTACCTCTCGCACACACTCACAAGTTTCTGGGATCCATGTGGTGACCACCTAAGCACTCTCTCCCTCACGTTCTTGAAAAAAGTGAAGAAGTTAATGTTCTTGAGTGATATTTGAGGAGCCTTCACCAAATATCACTTCGTAAGAGCATCTGGAAGGATTTTATACAGGCTATAGTTAAACTTAGAATACTTTCAGATCACCACCATTGAAGAGATTTCTTTGATAGATGTGAATACAAACATATGTTCCATGTACTTTTCAATCATGATGGAAGCTTTTTGATGGCAAGGCTATTCAATTAGCCTTGAATCCACAAAAATGAATGAATAAACTAATATGCAATTTATAAGCAAAATAACATTTAGAAACATATTTTAAAATGTTCGTACGACAATTCAATTTTTTAAATTGCTAGAATATTTGCTCTTTTAGGTCGATTATTTTAAATAATGCAACAGCAGTTTTCATAAAGTTAATTACATTACAAAATGTTTCATTAATTGTCTCTAGTCAAAATGAATGTTTCCAGAAATGAAATATGATCTTCATCTTCTTAAGAGAAATTTACTTCAATTTAGAACTCTTGGTATAACTGCCTGTGATCTTTCCCACAGTGTTTTGCTTAAGGAAAATCATATATTCTTGTCTGAATTTGGTTGAGGTATATCAGAGGATTTTAATGAAATGTATTAAATGTGCGCATGATGTCATCTGATGAGTGTTTGCTCTGGTGGCCAGTGCAAAATACTCTTGGAGCAGGCAACCCAGCCATTGCAATGATTTCCAGTTGACATCCATTGGATGTCTTGATATGGATGCTACTGACATCCAAGGACATCTATTTGATGTGCGATGGACTGTCTGTGGATGTCCAAATGTCCCACTTGTATTTTTGAACATGGGCGAGCATTAAAAGTTCTCAATGGTTGCGATTTCTGTTGAATAATGGCAGCCCTGTTTCCAATGTAAAGCCGAGGATTTGGAGGTGGCAGAGATAATGTGACAGCCTCCGGTTGCCCATTTCCTCGGGTTTGAGGAGCTGCCAAATTCTGTACTTGCACGACGTGGAAAGCCGTGTTAGTTCCTCCTTAATTTTCACCTACTTTCCTTCCTCCGGTCAGTTAACTACAATGTCCTTGACCACCTACCAACTGTCGAGCTGGCTGACGACATGGAAAAACTTAGTGGCATCGTGGGTAACTTCACTTAACTGAAGTTGCCCCTCTAACAGGACAAACCTCAAGCCCGATCACTTTGGCCAAAAGGGGAGGCGCATACACTTACGTGGTTAACTGCTGTATTTTCGGCATCCATCCTAACACAAACTCATAACAATAATATTTAAAGATACCAGCAGCAATTCTTTCGGGCCCAGATGGGGTAAAAATCACTTGTGCTTAATTAGTCCACAAAATGCTTTCTGTCACATCGAGAACAACAGTTTAAGAGGCGCTAAACGAATGAGAAGGCAAAATCCTCTAAACTCAATTTATTATTCAATTTTAAGGCACTAGGTGACATAAAAAAACCATCGTGGTGGCGTAGATGGGACACAAACAACCCAACCACTGTGGCCGCTACAGTGGTAGCCCTGCCACCTTGGCCCATGGGCAGTTCTGTATGGGCTGTAGTTTGTCCTGTGATTTGTTGCTATACAAATTACTTAAATGGAGTTCCAGAACAATTACGTGATAATAATGTCCACAGCTTATTTCTGGCGTAGCAAAAGGAATTCCAGAAGGCTCTTCATGAGCATGGAAGGATTACCTCCATGGGTATGCGGCGAAGTGGAATGCTGTGGGCAAATAAAACACTGCGCGTGCACTGGCGGCAAACAGTCAACTGTAAACGTTAAAGTTGAGCGTGGTTGAACTCACTCGTTCTCAGTCAAAGTAAGCAGTGGACACTTTCACGCAATCATTAAAGCATTCATTACACCCGTATATTCTTCTTGACTTCGGATTTGAAGTTAATGTTGACACCAATCGTAAACTGGGCTTCAAATCCTCGAATTGCTTTCTAAGAGAACGGTAGAGATAGTCGTTTGCAGTCCTTGGCAGATATTTAACCTTTAATTGAGTTTTTCAGACCACTTCCCCAAAAAATTACGGCACAACACCGAGATATTTAATGTGCCCCTGGAATGATGCAACGTGCAAATCACATCCTAGGTACGACCTCTCGATTTACGAACTGGCAAAATTTCGATCCCTTGTATTTCGTTATTAAGAGGTTCTACTGTACGTTACGTACCTGGTTATTGTTGTTATGTAGTATGTACCTAGTATGTTATTGCTGTTATGTAGTATGAAATATATGTTGTATGTAGTATGTTACTTGAGCGTCGTGATGATTAGAGGTTTTCTGATCAGTGAAATAAAGACACCAGATGTTGCATACTTAAGTGTGGGCCAGAAGTACAGCTTTGTTTTATTACTAAAAAAAACAAAAGTGAAGAGGAACATGCACAAACATAGCCCAAAACCACAACAGTGGTGCCAACTCAAATAAGTTACAGACTGCCGGCATAGCAACTGGATTACATATACTCAATACCCTCGCTGAATCTAGTTGCCCCTGACATTCATACCCTTTACACATTAATGCTTATTTCTGGATAAACTTCAAAGTATTTGATTTCCATAAACTTCTGGAGCCTTCAAATTACACAGCACCCTCTTTGCACAGGCCCAGTGCTCATGATCATGACAATTGTTGAATTGACTTAACATACTCACTGCATGGGCTATACCAGGCCTGCAGGTCAATACATAAGATAGCCAATCAAGTTTTGATATGGCAATCGATCGTTACACTGATCACTCTTAGTCAGTTTTTTTACTAATATCCACAGGGATGGACACTGGCCTAGATTCATCCAATGAGAATTTTTTAAGAATTTCCTCAATGTACCATTTTTGATCAACAGAAATTACGTCTCCTTCCCTCCTTACTCTCATACATAGAATACAACTGGTCTTTCCAAGATCCTTCATGCTGAGCCTTGCCATGAGGCCCTCCCAGTTTACCTTTGCTTTACCATTTTGTCATTACAGAACAAAAACATGTCATCAGCATACAGAGCTAGGACAGTCATCAAAGATTCTTTAGTTTTAAAATACACACAAGGTTCAATTTTTTAGTGCTTAAAACCCATTTCACATAACACAACATTTGTTTCCTCATATCATGCCCTTGATGTTAGCTTGAGACCATATATTGCCCTCTTAAGTTAAAAAAAACTTTTCCTTCTGAGCCTTTAACAACTCATCCTTCAGGCTGAACCATGTAAATGTCTTCATACAGTTTACAATTTAAGAAAGCAGTGATGACATCAATTTTTCAATGCATTTTAACAGCCATTGAAAGCAAAACTCGTTTAATGTCTGACCACAGGTGAGAATGTTTTCCCATAATCCACACCATATTTTTGTGTACATCCCTTGGCTACTAGTCTTGCCTTGAACCTATTTACTCCACCATCTCAATCCCTTTTCTTGTTAAAGACCCCTTTCACTGAATTACCCTTTGGCCAGATGGGGAATCAACTAATGACCATGCATCATTCAATTTCTATGCTTGAAGTTCCTCATGCTTTGCCTTCTTCCACTCACAACTTTCATTGCATGACAATACCTCAGTTACAGTTAGAGACACTTCAGAATCACAGACAACATGAAACAAAAAATAGTCAGAAATATCTTTTGGATACCTGTTTCTTAAAGGATACCTCCTTTCCATCATACCTCCATCATTTGGAGTACTTGGTATCCTCTGCCATCAGGTGAGGCCACTGGTGTCACTTCACTATCACTGATGCTCTATCAGATGTTGATGCAGCAACTTGAGATTCCTCTGTATGGTACATGGAGTCATTGTCTTCTGGACCCTCTTCTCTATAGCTTCCTTAAGCACCGCCCAGTGCAAAATCCAGTTCAGATGGTATCCGCTGCTGGCATTGTGAATCTTTCCCAATGCTATGGCCTGGGAAACGTTTCTCCATGAAGATCACATCCTGAGCACAAGGCAGCTTCTGTAGGTTTACAGGATGCACTCAGTGATATCCATTTTCTTCAACACTGTATCCAACAAAAATCATTTCTTGGGCCTTGGGTGTAATTTGTTTAGTTTTTCTTGTGGTATGTGTACAAAAGATGCACATCCAAACACCTTTAAATGGCTGAGATTCACCTTCATCCCCATCCACACATCCTCTGGCGTCTTCTCAGGAACTGCCATTGTTGATGATTGGTTTCTCAAGTATATGGCAGTACTTACAGCCTCTGCCCAAAGACATCTACTCAATCTAGCATCTTGGAGGAGAGTACAAGCCATTTCCATGATAGACCGATTAGCACTTTCGGGGACACCGTTTTGCTGCTGTGTATGTGGCACAGTTCTTTGGTGTTTTATCCCATACTGTAGCTAATACCTTTAGAATTCTTCACTGCAGTACTCGGTTCCATTGTCTGTGCGCAGATGAACTATCCTCTCCCCAGTCTCATTCTCCACTGCAGCCTTGAAGTGACAAAATTTGAGAAATGTGTCATTCTTCCCCTTCAAAAAGTATACAAAGCACTTCCAAGAATAGTCATCAGTCAATGTCATGAAGTACCTTGCACCACCATAGGAATTTACTTGTATTGGTCCACATAAGTTGAACTGCACAAGGTCCTGTTTTCTAATTCCTCTGGGTCCCTTTCTTTTAAATGGAGCTTTAGACATTTTTCCCTTAATACATGAAATACAGAGATTCTCAGTCCCACTGTCAACGTGTCAAAGACACCTCAATGAAACTTTATAGAACAATGGCTATTCCCTGATTAATATTTGGTAGTGAGAACTGGACACTTACCAAAGCAAAGGCCCTAAGATTACAAATACCTGAGTTGAAGTCTTAAGAATAGAATTAATGTACATAAACAAATAGAAAACAAAATACTGATGTAGTGCAAGAACTTGGCAAGAAAAGTATCAGGGAATTAATAAAAGGCTACAGAGACAGATGGAGAGAATACTTAAAAAGAATGTATGAAGAGAGAATAACAAAAGAAATTAGAAAACAATGAGCAAGATGCAGAAAGCCCCAGGGATCTCCAGGCAAAAGAGATGGAAAGACCAGGACTGAAGAAGGTCGTAACAGGCTCATAATCCTAAGATATGCTGTAAGAAGTAGAAGAAGAATACTTTGATGGATGGTCATCATCATCATTGTTCCCCTATCAAGACTCTGAAACTCATTCAGGATTCATTTCATGCATTGTAAGGTGTTGGAACTGCAAACATTTTTGTGGCAAGATCCTTATTCTTGCTGGAGAGCACAGAACTTCAGATTTTCCTGGGTGTCTGTCTGTACTTGGCCATTAATCTTTCCTTCCCTGCTGCAACCCCCTGCATTCAGAATAGGAGGATGGGTAGGTATTTGTGGAGATCATTGTTTTTGAGGTGAGGAATGGAATGGTGCTCCCATCAACATGTTATATGTCTTCCTTGTTCTTTGAAAATATTCCTCTCGCCACTTGGATGGATGCTCACTTGTCCAATCTAAATTCCATACCTGTAGTCTCTAAGTATTCCAGCATGATGTCCTTGGAGGTGCAAAGGTCTTTATTGTTGGAAGCATAGAGCTTTTGGCCATCCACATAAAACAAATGGGTGACCTTATGCTTCCTGTCTCATAGAATATTTTGCATATATCCTCCTCTATGATGAAGCCTAAGGGACAAAGGTATGAGGAAAATAACAGAGCATTTATGGGTGCTAGCTGTTGCCTTGAAAAATGCTATGGTGGTATGTTAAGCACTCTATCAAAACTTACCACTTCCCTGAATACAGGGCAAAATGAGTTTTTCAGAATGGTAACAGGTGTTGGATGCAAGATGCAACCTCTGGGTTGACTTTCATTAACTTCAGGATGGAGATAATTAGCTCATATAAAGTGGTGTTGAATGTCTTCTTGTAGTTCACCCAGACCATTGATAGGTTTTGCTTACTTCGGATGATGTCCTGGCTTGTGCTCCTATCAATGAGCAAAACTCTGTTATCAATGTCAAAACTGTCATCCGTCATTTCCCTGCTTTTAGCCCCTCTCCTCGTACACCTCCTCCCAAACAGGCCATTCATGATGAAGGACTGGACTCGAAGGTTGAGGTCACTCTAGGTTAAGGTTAATGCCTTACACACATTGCAGAGGCAGGTTATAGGATGGTAGTTCCTTGAGTTGGATAAGTCTCCCTTCTTAGGTGTGAGAACCTAGAATGCCTCAGTCAACCAAGGTGGTACTGGTTCTCTGTATGACAAAAAAAATGTGAAATTCTGGCTAGGTGTTGATGGGTGGAAGTGAACTTCTTCCACCAGAATTTTTTCTCTGCCAAGCCAAGAAGTTCTTCGCAACAGTGAAGGCCTTCTTCATGTCACTTTCTGTGACTAAAAGGAGTCCATCCACATTTTGTAGGTGTGCATAATATGCTTCTATAAAGAGGGCCATGGTCTGTGGAACCTCATTGAATGACTTTCATGTTTCATAAATGTTCCTCCACTTGGGCAGGTGGCGGAGAGCCAACGAGAGGCAGAGGTGGTTGAAAGAGACAGGACAATTGGAAGAGTAAGGTAGATATTTCCCTCGTAGCCCTCTTAAGGAGTTTTTTCTTGCTGTGGGTTCTGCCTATACCCTATGAACCAAAAAGGTTTTCATCAGTGTGTGGTGATGGAATCTGAGGCTGCATGCCATAGGCCAAACCATCATTGAGTTTTTCATGCTTTCTGTTTACTTTTGCTGAACAGTAGTCACTGCTTTTCATTTGGGGTCCATCATTAAAATAAAGATGGTAACCACTATGAAAACACATGATGAAGCTACAGCCATAGACTTAGAATACTTTAGGCGTACTTGTGCCTATTTTGTAGGAACCTCAGAATCCATACCCCTCAGTACTATTGCTAGAGCCTTCACTTTTAATGGAATGTCTTTTTCCAGGTGGATTGAGTGGTGAAGAGGAGCGCTGGCTGCTGGCTCTCAAGACACTTGATACTCTTTTAGAAAATCTTTTGGGTGACATCTTATTGTCATCTGCTTTCATAGCTTATCTTTCTCCTTGTGAGCAGTCCCTCAGGTGTGTATGTGACTTATTTCTTGTTTCAATCACCTCTATTCTGACACATATTTCATCTTCCAACGAGGCGGAAGGACTAATTACCCCTGTTCTCTGTCTGATGCCCAGGCTTAGCTCAGGTTGCGGGTGGTGTCCGTACCACCAATGGTAGAGTGGGGGGGTTCCCTTCTTTGGCTTATGATGAGTTAAATAGGGCACCAGGTACATACACCGGATGCACCGTCAAAAGACAAGGTACTACACATATAAAACCCACAGAGGTAACAAAGTCAGACTCTGGGTATACTCACAGATTAACGGATATATTAAAAAAAAACAGAACTGTAGATATTATACAGGCACTCTATTTCCCGACACACTGAAGAGTCTCTCTATGAGTGGATGAAATTTCAACTTCTGTCATCCTTTGGTCACACTCATGGTAGATTTACTTAACACTAGAAGGACGGCAGGGGTCATTTGACCCATTTTCAGAATTCAAATTAATTTTTCTCTATGTAAAATATTTTCAAATTTTTTGAAACTTCTTTACTTTCTCTATTTTTACCTGAAATTAGATGAACTGGAAAAATATAACTCTTATTCTTTTTTGTTGTATTTTATAAGAGGTTATACTACCTAGAAGGATGGCTGGGGGTCATTTGACCCACAAGTTGTTTTCGTGCTGCATCTTCATATTCCAACTATAAAAAAATCAATAAAATTATTTTTTGGCAAATATGAGCATATTTAAATACCACTTTATGTGTAATAAAGCTTAATCCAAAAGAATTTGGACATCCTAAGTCCTCCAAAAATTGAAAAAACTAGGGAAATATGAAGGAAAAGGTGTCATATCCCTGTAATTTTCTATTTTTCTTCAGAATAGCATATCCCTTGTTCCATCCAGGCATAGTTCAGTGAATGCATTACCTAAGTACTCTACATAGTTTGTTTCTAATTTACCCAAGTCTCATGAGTCATGATACTTTTCATTTTGCAGGATTGGCTGCATCACTTATTGGAAAAGACTATTCAAGGAGAGAAATATTCCTCTGTCAAAGGATTACATTTTTCACAACATAATGGAAGATAAAGTGAAGATTCAAGAGTGGTTCACATTTGGCCTGCCCAAAGATCCTCAATCAGTTGACAATGCTGTGATCACTAGAAATTCTAAGAGGTGTGTCTTCAGGATATATTTCTTGAAATGCATCACTACATTTATGCATATAGTCATACATTCATTGAGTACCTAACTTTTATGGAAACTTAGCTCCTATTTGTGGATTAACAGGCTTGAGATCTCAGAAAGTTTTATAAATTGAAGTGAATTACATGTATCCTTATTAGATTAATTTTGTATGCCAAATATTGCCATACTTTCAGGAAATCCTAACTCCTTAAATAATAGCTTTTTTGTATTTAAATGTATTACATATGTAATAATCTTAAAACTGCATTTTTTAGCCAAATGCTTGCTTGGCTGAGTGCAATTTATGTATAGTTGCCCAAATGGAGATCTCCTTGGCAAAAGTTTTGGATTCATTACAATCAGAATATTCATTGTTTTTAAAGAAGGCATCTATAAAGTCATCTCTTGAAAGTCACCTCATGCATTTTATGTGAATGTTAGTGCTTGTATGGACTGAAGTCATCCTTGAAGCTCTCCTTTTGGTCAGTTTTACCCTACATCTAGAGCTACCTTTCAGCTCCTCTATAAATGTCATTATTCACTTAAATGATGCTGTGATAGTTAGCCTGACAGAAATGGTGATTAAACATATTAGCTATTTCTTTGGGCTCTGACACAGTCATTCCATTGAAAGTTATAGAGGTTGAGTTATAAGCTGGACTATAGGTTTATGTAAAGTGGTTGATGATATCCCAAGTATATTTAACATCATTGCTTGAGTAACTGATGTAGTTTTCAGTAATAGCCATCCTGGTGTTGAATGAAAGTGCTCTGAATTCCTTGCAAGCTCTCAAATAGGACTGATGTGAAATTACATCACCTAGCTTTCTTTAAAAATGAAGGTCACAAACCTTTTTAGACAGAGCAATGAGTTCAGGGAAGTTTATCTAAACTCTGTCTCCTATTTTATTTAACTTGACCCTTTTCATAGGGAAAGTGCCATGGAATTGGTGATAATAAGGTGAAAAACTGAAATTACAATACCTAGTTATCCAAAATGTAATGCCCCAAATTTTTTTCTCAAAAACTATTTATTCAACAAAAGTGAACTTAACACATATGGAAGATTGATATTTGATCTACTCACTGTATTTACCTCATAATCTCCTTCAAGTTCATTTGCCATCCTCCACTGATTCACTAAGGGGTGCATGCCCTGTCAGTACCAGTCCTAGCTCTCGTTATGGAGCCAGGTTTTCACTGCACTAATCACCTATTCATCATTTAAGGTAGTAGTGTGGAAAAGTATTTTGCACCATTATTCAAATTGGATTAGAAAAGGATTGAAATTTTCAAGCAATTTACTTCTTTCACATCTTAAGTTTGTGCTACACTGGTATTTGCGAGCCTAATCTTGCAGTCTGTCCTCTGCAAAATCCACAAAATTGGTCAGAGCACTCAGATGTAAGATAGTTTCGTGTCTATATAACCTGATAAGGCTTAGTGACCAATGGAGATGCATATTTTGATGACTATTTTAATGCACTCATTTCTGTTATTAGTTAAAAAAAAGTGGGGTATTGCCGATCACTATAATTCAAGGCACATCTCATTTAGGGGCATGCTCATTTGGCTCTGTTTCATTCTCAGCCATGAAGTAATTAGCCTGCTCCAAAGCTGCTTCCACAACCCCTTTGATGCAAAACTTGTTGGAACTTATCCTTGATTCACTGATTGAAATCTGACTTTTCAGATTTTTGTGATTTAACCCTTTCGCTTCTGTGAACGTAGTAGCTACGTTCGCTCGGTTGACTGCTGTGAACGTAGCTCATACGTTCCGTTGGCAAGTGGCTGTTCCTACCCTTGCTACTGAACTTTCTTTTTTTCCGCGAATGCCATTCACCAAGTTCATTGTTATATATTGTACTAATCCCATCCCGGGATCTTGAGTGACTATTGATTTGCAGGTGCAACGAGAGGCATACTTTGTGCCGACGTAGGATAGACACCGTTCACTTTTTCACCGCACAGGGGCTGGAACGTCTCTGCAGTTTGACCGCAGCGAAAGGGTTAACTATTTTTAACTTCTACCCACAAGAATAACATCCAAACCTATTGCTGGCATTTTAACTATCTTGAGTTGCATGTACCTAATTTTTACCTACTTTTTTAAAGGTTTTGCCTGATGATTGACCCTCAGTTCCTTGCAACATCTTGGATAAAAAATATGGAAAGTAAAAATTCCATAAATGTCATCAAAATTCAAGACTCTAACTTACTCTCCATAATTGAAGCAAGTGTGTCTCAAGGGGTGCCAGTTCTAATGGAAAATTTTCAAGGACACATTAGTCCCACTCTTCACCCACTCATGAAGAGGGAAATTTTCGAAAAAGGTATGATTGCAATGGAATATGTACCTCATAGTTTATTAGAAAGGATTTAAAGAAATTGCACCATTCATCAAGTAAGGGTAGGTTATGTGTACATTTTTCCTGGCAAACATAGGCTTTTATTGCTTTTTGATCAGCTGTCAAATTTTGTGCCTGCAAAATGATTTGGAATGATTTCGCCTGATTAGAGTAGACAGCCCAATGACTTAAAAATTTCACTCCAATCAGTGCTTGACAGATATAGAGCTTGATATTATTCCAATAAGCCCCCTTTTCTCATTACAAATAATTGGGAAGACTAAATCACTTAGGTCTTGCTCTCAAGTGCATTCCATGTTTTCACTCAACTATTGGCTCTAGCTGTTCTCATTCACATGTATTAGCAGAGGGCTTTTCAAGCTCAACATTGTCGGAAATGCAATATTTTAATTGTGACCACAAAATTGAGGAACCACCATTGTATAGCACGAATGTATCTCTTTATTTGGTTGGCAACTTTTAAAAAATGACCACCATATGCTATGTTGATGTTTTGTTTTTATTTTCCTTGGGTGAAATTGCTGCCAAATATGGATGGGAAAAAATACTTGTTTGGTAATAATGGGTAATACTTTTTTCTGGTTCAGCACTTCTGTGTACTGTTAGAAATTGTGGTACTGGAGAAATTAGTACTACAGGAGGCAGCAGAACTGAAAGTACCCCCACTTGAACAGCCCTGATATGTATCTGGTGTACAAGCATTCCTTCACTGAGGGAATATCATTGAATGATATTGGTAATGGTATGAATGGTAATGGGCAATACTAGAATGTGTTTAAATTAATGGACATTTACTAGGAATGAAAAAACAACATATCTGGATGAATATAATATATTTTTATAATATTTAACCCTTTGAGTGCGGCATGACGTGATATGACGTCATAGTTGTCTTTATGCCGGTGCTGATGATGTGATATCACGTCAAGGGTATTGTGAGTGCTCCAGCTTTCAGTAGGGAACTTTCCCTTGGTCCTCTAGTGAAAGCTTCAACACTCACAGTACCCATAACACGCCATCAGCACCAGGGTAAGAACAACCATGATGTGATATCATGTCATGCCGCACTGAAAGGGTTAACCCTCATATGGATTATCTGCGCCTTAGCGGCGCTCATGGTTTTAAAAATGATTTTAAAATTTTCCATTCCCATGGATCTTTCTGAAACTTTCAGTAGTCTATTTTCCTTGCTTTTTTAGGCTACAAATATATTTTTGTATGTGTAGCATGCATAGTTTTCATTTTATTGGCCTCTAATGAAAAAAGTTACGTTGGCGCCGCTGTGGCGCCGAGAGTTTCCTCGTCGCAATGTCGGGGACTGCACTCTCAATACTAATTTAAAAGTTATTATGTTTCGTATGAAATGGTATCTTCATTTATAATCATAATATTTAAATGTTTAAACTTTGTAAACAAATTTGAATTGTTTAACAAAGGGAAAATTTCACTATGCCATTTTTGCTTCGTTTTTTATCTAATAATGATAATTTTTGCCTGTTTATAATGTTCATTGACAAAACTTCATCTATTTGCAAGAATAAGTCTTAGAAACTCATGACTAGCGTAAGGGTGTTTTTTCCATGGCCTCCAGCATTATTTTTTTTGGATACCTTCTCCTCTCCGCGTACCTCTTCTGCGTCCACGTACCTGCTGTGGTGATTGTCACCTTTGGGGACATCCCAGGGTTACTATGTATAGAATTATACAAGAAACAATCCTAAGAAAATTTTATCCACAATGTATTCTCAGAATTCAAGCAATAATGCCTCTCTACCTTTGTGTGGAAATTTCCCGGTGAATGAGTAGCTGAAGCTCGGAAGACGATTCGGAAGTTAGACTGACCACCATGAAGAACATATCGCACGGTTGGTGCTTGTACCTCTCTTTTGGAAATATTCATTTGTGGCTGTGATAGTCTTCACATAATTGCTGGGGATAATATTATTTCCCAGGACGTTACTGTTTTCCTATGGATTGATATTGACAGTATTTACATGGTAAAAATATTTTCATGATGAACAAATACATAGACGATTTATCACATAGTGAAAAGTTGTAAATATATTTCTCGTTTCTTTGTGTACTCAAATACGCAGAGGTTTTAGTCTTCCAATGTATATTAACGTGAAGGGGTGAGTGAGGAAGAGAAAGGTGGGTAATTCCATGGAGGTTGTTTTGAGGTGAAGGGGTGGAGATACATGGTGGTGGGTCGACTGTCAAGGGTTAGGGAATACTGGGATATCGTTAGGCCAGGTAAGCGTAGAAAATCCGTATTGTGCAGAAAGGTTGAGAGTGCAAGGAGGCAATTAGACACAATAGGCTGCTCTTTCTTCATCCTTCCATCGCTGCATGAGGGACAGGGAATACATGCCTTATTGCAAAGCGCCCCGGGGTGGCCCTCCCTTCATTCCAAAAAGGTCTAGCTCGGGTGGGTCGTTGGAGGTGAGGAGAAGTTCAGTCAGTTTTTCTGGGGGTAAGAAAGTAGGCGGAGGATGATGAATAAGGAAGCTTAGTGGGAAAGTACAGATGGTCTCAATGTTTGGGTCAGTGCAATGCTACGGAAAGAAAAGGTGAGGGGGGTCCCTCCCAGCATGAGGGTATTTTGGTCACCCCAGAACACTAGCTCCTCTTCCATCGGTCCCTCTCACAACGCCGGACCGAAGAAAATAGACGCCATCATATTCCATGTTTTTTCCATTTCCTGCTCCTTCTTCCTTACCACCTACAACCCAAACTTCTTAGAAATAATTATTTTGGCCTTTCCCACCAATCCAGAAGGAAAACCTTATCCGCCGTACTCCACCGCATCACTTTCACCTGCCCATCTCTATGGAGACATCCTCAGTGAGGGAATGGCCTCCACTGTAGGCCTAAAATACCGGCTCTTCTAGGAGGGGGTGAGGGTAAAAGTGTGCGAGGTGTCAAGGTGTGACTAAGGGTTATCGGTGGAGTGGGACAAGGGTGTGAGGGTGTTGTAGAATTAGGGAAGAAGGACTGAGGAGGGGGGAATGCATGCTTAAGCTGCTGGCATTTCTTTGGATAATATTGGTTGCGAATCAGGGGTGAGGTGGTAATATGCGGTAGGATGCATGTCAGTCATTTGTTTCTTCTTTTATCTTTCCCTCGCCAGCTCTCCCTCCTCCGATTCTGTAGTGCATGCACTGGTGAAGTGGCCTTCCGTCCTGCAGCAATAACATTAGGGTTTGTCAAAGTTACAGAAAACTATAATTCCTAACTAAATTTCTAACTTCCCTTGACTGCAGAGAATTTTGAGCGTCCACTCCTCCAAAAGATCAACAGCTCAAAAAAATTCCTTCTTTCACCTTGCTCTCCTTCTCTTACTTTCAGTATCGGCCTTCCTCTCGTGACTTCGACTTTTAAGTCCTTGGTCACCACCTCTCATAGTGCAAGCCACCAAAGATCATCCTCATTTACGTCTCCCACACATCCTTATATAACTGGCCGGGGAGATGGGGTAGGGGAAAGGGGAACACTACTTCTTCACTGATAGGGGGTGAAATCACATATTGGGTCAAATCATTCGCCCAGGAGAGAGAGGGGTTCACTTTGACAAAAAAAAGAAAAATGGGGGGAAGGGGAAGGAAACACCACATTACAGATTCACTCGCTCACTCACGCAAGGTCGCCTCCACACACTGGCGATGCTCATAACTACTCAAAAATACAGATAAAGAAATTAATTAGGCTCTCCTTAGCCCTCTGCAAACCCCGCTCAATTCCCCTCCTCATGTAACGTCCAAATGGGACTGGTTACAATATTTATTCATCAAAATATTTCAGTAAGATATCTCATGAACGGAAAAGCATTTTATTTCAGTTTTAAATGAAAGCAATTTCATTCTAATATGAAGCTATAAAGTAGCAACTTGATAATACGAAGTTGGCAGGACCGAAAAATGGGAACTTTTTATTTTCGAGTTTCGTATTTTCGAACCTTTATAATTATTCGCAAAAAATATTTCCCCTCTCCCCCCTGACTTCTCTGGTCTTTGGAAATTTTTTTTCTATTGTCTCATGAAATATGGACAATGGCAGGAGTAAATGCGGGTTTATTCATAGTGAAGCCATAAATTTAGGTATACTGACTGCAACAGGTGTCCTTGTCCTATTTCTCATCATTTAATCGCCTAATTTTCCATTCAAGCGCTCAATAAATTCAAATTGCCGCTAATAGCTCATGTCGGTGAGTTGGTACGTGGCACCACACATGATTTATAACCAGAAGAGAATCTTTTACATCTTGGAAATGCAGCTAACAGTTAAAATAAATAAAAAATAAGGGACAAGTTACCTCAAGCTACCATTTTCCCCGTCACTCGAGAACGAAATTATCCATGACTAAAACTTTATAAGTAACTGTGTGACTCAGGCACTTGTGGGAGATAAACGCACTAAAATTCACGCATTATAAGCAATTGATGGATCATATTCGGCAACGCTGATTTGTTAGGTGTCTACGTCGGCAAATATAGAGCTTTTCTGATATGATTTCCCCTCCAAGGTTCGTAAAAACGAACTCGGTTTCTCTGTGGGGACTGGGTACGAGGTTCATAGTTTCAAAAATTTTGTATTTTCGAAACTTCGTATTTTCAATTAGTGCCGTGTATTTAGCATAGGCTTTTTGTCAGGACCAACAGTTTTGCTTCATAAAATCGAAACTTCATATTTTCGTGCTTCATATTATCGAGTTGCTACTGTATTTAGTCAACTTGAGGAATCTCACTCATATCTTTATTTAAAAAGTTTTGCCTTATTTTATCATGTTGCCATTATATTATTGTAGATATCGGCAATACTGAAGAAGGTATTTTAAACCTGCTCATACCTCAGACTTAAATATATATTTATATATGTATTGTCTTTTTCTTAACTCTGGATTTTAATCCTGAAGGCTCAGCTGTTCCTACACTCGATCAGCTCAATTTGTGTAAACGACACTGAAAAAGAGAGTGATGGTGCCACTTATTCAACTCTGAAATCAGTGGTAGAAAGAAGTATCCAGAATCTAACTGAAATCAGAAAATAGGTAAATTTTTACCTATCTGTTCGGCAGTGTATCTCTCTTATTTTATCGCATCTGTCAGACCTAGAGATGTAGTGTGGCATCTAGTTAAGATTCTCCTTGTCACTCTGAAACACACCAGTTCTGTATTTCTCAAGCAACCAGAGCCTTGTGTGTAACCTCCGAGTCTCTGGGTTCCCACCTTAATCCCCACCTTTATGACCAGGGTCCCAAATGCTCACAGCGTATTCGAGGTGTGGCCTAACGTGTGCGAAGTAGCATCTCTCTTTTACTATTTCTTCCATGGACCTTCCTATTATAGGCTCAACAAAACCTATCATAAGACTGGAATGACTCTGTGTTTTAATTTAGTAACCCACCTGGGATGTTTTATTGAAGTTTTGTAGAGTAGTATGCATTATTTTCTTTGTTTTTGACCCTTGAGCAACATAAATTTCTTTTGCCACAAGTTCTGATGTAGTGTTTAAAAAACTAAATAAAACTTCTGTATAGATTGTGTAATAGCCTCTGTCTCCTGAGTTCCTGCCTTACTTCCTGGTTATACCAACGAGGTTCTAGCTCTTCCATTTGAATTTGTGTGGAATATATTCATCAAATCTTTTACGTAGTATTTCCAAAAAATATCTTCATGAGGCTTTGGTGCTCTCATCCTTCACTGTGGCTGCAAATTTGGTGAATGATGCTTCTAACATCTCTCTGAATTTTATGTAATCACATTTTTCAAATGAGTAGACTTTGCCTTTAGATTTTACTGTGGAATCTACTGTTGTTTTCAGAGTCATATAAAGTACTTTATGATCACTTATGCCTTCAAGGATATCGACGTTTTTAATCATTGTAGGGTAACTAACAGCTAAAAGGTGTAATATTTTATTACCTCTCTTAGGTGCGTTTACTATTTTAGTAAGAGATTGGTGTGGAAGTGTATTTAGTAAGGCCTCGCTTATATCACGCTTCCTTGAACTTGGGTCAACGCTATTAGTTTTCCAGTTTATAATCAGGAGGTTGACATCTCCACTGATAATTATTATGCTTTTGTTATCTCTCGAGGTGAAAAGATGAGTTTCTAATTTGTACAAAATGTCTATTTTGGTATCTGGTGGTCTGAAAAATGAACAAATACATATATTTCTTATTTTTGTTGTTTAATAGTATTCTTAACACTCTCTATTTCATTGTTGTGTAATATGTGTCCGCTAATTTTCAAATATGATTTAACTGCTAAGGATTCTCCGCCACCTGTCATATGCAGTCGATCACATCTATAGATTTTACATCCTTTTGGAAAAACTTTGCTATCCCTAATATCCACTGTAAGCTGGCTCTCTGCTCCAATTACTACATCTGCGTTTTCAAATATATACTCAACTTTAGCACATTTGTTTGGTATGCTAAAGAAATTTACTATAACAAATTTGATGTCGCATTAAGCTTGATGCATGTTAGTTTGCTGTTATTTGTGATTCTGTGTGCCTTCGATGTTCTCTAGAATTACTGAGAAACAAGTTTTTCTTTGAAGTTATGCAGTTATCTTGAGAGCTGCTGTTGGAATTATTTTTACTGTATAAGTTGCATTTATTTATTTGTACTTCCCCCATGTTTCTTCATATATGCTAGTCTATGCTACTCAGCTCTTTCTCCATTTCATTTGCTTACTAATTTCAGGGTTACTCGGTTGAAAACGAAAATTGCTCATTCATACTGTTTTGCTTAATTGCAGGAGGTCGTTTGTTCATCGATATTGGATCTAAAATAGTTGGCTTCAATAAAAACTTCCGATTATATGTTACTAGTGGGATTTGTGAACCCCAGTTTATGCCAGATGTGTATGCTATGTTTACCGTCATTAATTTTACTGTATCTGAAGAGGGTTTAGAAAATCAGTTGCTTGGTGTTGCTGTTGGCATGATAACGTGAGTATCCAATGAATAAATCGGTGATAAATATCTTATATGTAATACTACATGATTGCTGTCTCTAAGGAAGCTAATGGATATAATGTAGATTCCAGTTCTGCTATTTAAATTTAAGCAGACTAAAGTCTGTAAAATGCTAAACCCTAGAAAAAATCAATTCCCATTCTTTAATTGTTATTACACTTGAACCCATCTAACCCACCCATGGTGGGTGGATTACTATATGGCTATACCCTGATGTGTCGAGTGTATGACACTCTGTAGGAGTAACTGAGAACTTTATCGCAATCAACTTGTCAACCCTGTGCTTTTCTAGGTAACATTCACCAAAATATTTCTATGAGTACAATAGGTGTCTGTATGAGTAAAATGCCAAAAATTCATCAAAATTGCAAACAAAAATTTATCTGGGCGGAAATGGGTTAATCCAAGTACTCACATTCTTTTTCTTCATTTTCTTGATACCTTTCAAGAACTGACTTCTTGAACACTGTCTCTTCAATACAACTATTCCTATCGCCCCCCCTAATTAAAACTTGGTGGGCTTTAGGATTAACAGCATTGACATGCTGTGTTTCTTTATGCTAAATGAATACATGTTCATTAAATTCAACCCAGGGGCAATCCCAGCAATTGATTTCGGGTGGGGGATGGAGGAGGGGTGAGGAGGGGGGGAGATTACCTTAGTGATCGGAGTGTTCAATGTTGTATTTAATAACTACATCTAGTTGTTAAAATTTGTTATGTAAAACCCTAAATTTTCGCGGGGGGATGTATCCCCATATCCCCTGGTGAAACCCCTCTTTTATTCTTTGAAGGGGACAAAAAGGTGTAAATCACAGGAAAATGTAAATGAAGGGAAATCATAATTTGCAGGAAATCGAAATAAAATCATACCCAAATTTTTCATTATTTTAAATCATTTGAATGGATTATACCTAAAATCTAGTGGCTGCAGATGGCTGGCACAATTGACAGGGAAAAATAATAATTTACTTTTCCTTAATTTCAAGTTAATGGGGTGTGCAGGGCACTGATCCAATAACAAAAGGATTTTTCAGACTGATTTTGAATACACAGGGACTAAGCACAGTATTAACTTAACGGAGTCTCTCGCAATGCACAGAGGATATTATTGCTTAGATCCCAAGTCTTTGCATCAAGGCATTTGACCTGATACAAAAATACTATATGTCAACCATGCCCTTGTGTGACTCCATGAGTAAAGTAATTTCTTATGAGCACTTACTGTGAGTGCTGTCTTTGCATCTCCAAGTTTCTTCTTCGCTCCCATATGTTGATGCTGAATCATTTAGACATTTTAGGTGTGAAGGTTCACCTTATTTCAATTGATGGTCCAAAAGTTGAAAGCAAGTTGAAATGTTTATTTGGTCTTATGGAAGTAAGTCACCCAAAATATCTTGCATATGTTTGTCCATGTGATCATATCAATGATAAATATGATAAATCCTGGTATCATTTTGACTACTGTCAATAGACATGTCGCATATTATCTGGCGTCCGAGTGTAAAGTGACACCCAAATATCGGATGCCAGTTTACAATCTTAATTAAATTACTTTAATCGATTGATTACCTCATGTAAACGCCAAATCTACTAAGTTGTATGGATGCATTTTGATGGCCATATGTGTAAAAATCGTACAGTTTTAGTTCAGCAAAATCCCATGGAGACTGGTGCTGAACGCGGCCCTCCCGTTTGGTGTAATCCCTCCGTGTTAACCAGCTTTTACATTGACCCATATCTGACATCCACCACACAATGTTGCTTGACCTAGGTCAGTGATTTTATCCTAGCCTTTACAGAGATCTCGAGGATGTGCCACAGCAAAGAGGCTAGCATCGTGTGCATTAGAGTTTGCCCACTCGACTATTTTTCATCATAAATAGAGCCAAGCAGGGCAATATCCAGCTGGAGTTAACCCTCTCCTTCCTAACCCCTCTGAAATTGGCCGTCAACAATTCCCTATCACGCACGAAATTTAAATACCCTTTGCCCCCCTGGTAGATCTATTTTTTCCGGGATGAGGAACTTACGGACGTTACATCATTTAACGTAAAATAACTTAAAATATATAGAAGTGTTTCATTTAAAAAATTGAATATGTTTTAATGAAATAATAATTGATTAAAACAAAGTTGTCTTACCTCATATTGCATTTAATTCCCTACTTCCAATCCATTTTCTTGGTGATATTGAAGATAACATCCTAATTTACACAGAGGTAAATCGCAGCCTATGCACTTCCATGACATTTCTATGCTCCGTCCAGGAGGATTTCTTCTTTTCTTTGAGCTGCCGTAAGCACACACTATTTTTCTCCCCTCGATCTGTGTAAGAGAGTGCTGCTGTCTTGGTGAAAATGTCCCCACCGGAATGATTCGTTTACTTTACAGTTCATTGCTTTACGGGAGGAGAATTTCCTATCATCTGCCTATAAAGTGCTAAATGAAAATTCTTCAGTGTTTGCCTACTATTTAAGGGTGAATTGGTTTCTCTATACGAATTAAACTGCTCACTCTAGCCATGTTCACCACAAAGGCAAATAAATATTTCCACCACTTTTTAATTTTCCTACCTAAGTCATAGTAGCACCTTCTCTGATCAGCTTTGTCAACACCACCCATGTATTTGGTGTACAATACAAGTGACTGTGGACAGGAGACCATAGTTTGTTTGTTCCCTGTTCCTGTTTTTCTTGGTACATAGACTTTAATCTTGGGATCGCAAATGGTTTGAAGGACACAAATATTCCGATTATCATGCCTAACCGTATCAGTAACTTTTCCGCCGTGTAAATTTTGACTCTCTCCTCTTTGGAGTTTAAGTTTTTTTTGGATATTTAAATTCCCCAGGCCATTCCTTATGAGATGATTTCTTTTTTCCCTAAGTACACATTTCCCTGAAGGACAACCATGGGAGATTGCTAAAACCCGAACTTTAAATCCCCATAATAAATGATTTTGTACTTTCCCGGCGAATATTAAGTGTGAAATTCTCTCGGGAGAGAAATAATCATTACCCTGATGACGATGGAAGTGTTATCCATCAAAACGTTGGTTGCAGCCAAAAATTTAACCCGGTGGGAATCCCGTGAGAATTTAAATCCCCACTTCGTTGGCTTTCCTTGGATGTATTTTTTTATGTAGTGACATACTTTAAAAGCAACTATTGCTTCGTCAACACTTAACTCCTGACCTGGTTTATACTTTAGATGGAAAGTTTCCATTACCTCAAGAACCGGCCTAATTTTTTCCAATTCATCAAAACCCTCCTCTCCCTGCTTTTTTTCCTGAGTTATATCACTTATGTGGAAATATTTTGAAATTTTTGTGTATCTACCAAAGGTCATACAGTTACGAACAGTTGAGCAGTCAATATCTTGACTATGCCAGTAATCCCTACTTTCAGGGAAATTGAATATTCCCATGTATACAAGCACTCCAATGTATGCTACCATTTCATCATACGTCACATCTACCCAGTCTTTGTCAACCTTTCCTGTGGAACGTTGGAAATGTTCTGCGTATTTGTTAGTATTCTTGACAGTGCCACAAAAGAAACCTTCCCCCCCCCCCCCAGCATATATTTTAGGAAGGAAAATTCATTGTCGCCTATCGCCAAATCATGTATAGGCCCTCTATAGGTCTTCTTTGAACTCAGGTGGTTCTCTAAAAATCAGGGTGTCGCTCCATGAGTCTTGCATCTGAATATCACCTTGAAAATCACTTGTACTTGGGATTACTTCATCCTCCAGTTCCACTTCACTTGAAATGTCACTATCACTGTATCCTTTTTCTCCATTTAAACTAGAACTATCTGAATCACTCGAAAAATCACTTCTGTTCACTTCTTCTGCGATAGTATCCTCACTCAAAGAAGCCATGGTCAGAACTGAGGGGCATTGGAGAAGATGGATTTATTTTCATTTGAGCTGTGCTTCGCCTTCTTGCTATACGAGATAGGAAAATTATGAGCTCTTGATAGTGGCCACTCACAAAGAAATATCTCCATTAGATATGACAGTCATTCTGAACAACACAGGGCAGGCTTGGGGTTTTCAAATTTAATTTGCGCCCCAAGAACAAGAACTCTATCTAGACTCGAGAAGTCATCGCTTATCACCTCATTTCCAAAAAGACCCGCGGAAAAAGTCCTTCAAAATGACTCTATAATCAGCTCTCATCCTTTCCCTGATGATATACCAAGCTGGAACAAAGCACTTTATTGTCTCGGGCTTTTAGCTTATGGTGACAGATATTTCACGTTCTGCTTTATCTTAATGAAATGCGAGACAAGAAGGATGCCTGTGTTAGCAAAGATAAACACTCTCAAGATGAAACAGATGTCTATGAAGCTCAAAAGACTACCCCAAGTATAGTAGGGCAGGTCGGCCGGATTCGGCCGGGTTAAGAAGGAGCGACTAAAATGGTAGCGTACAGTTTCGGCCGGTTTATGAAGGAGCGGAAAACGAGGCATTTAAACTTCAGTAGGGAGAGGGTTAAACTATTCAGACTTGAGGTGATAACTGCTAGCCATTGTTGAGGCCTAAAAACATAGCTATTGATTAAATGCCTGTCCACAGGATAATTATCCTATCATCAATAACAATTACATTTACGCTCCATTATTATGAATGCAAGACAATCTTATGGATCAAATTACATATGAGATCGTACCCTTGCAGAAAAAAGTGTTCATTTTGTGTTCTTTTTATATTCATTTTACATTCCACTGTTTATTTAATGTTCTTTTAATGTCCATAATTTTGACCAGATTTCTTAGTGTGTTCCTTTTATGTTCATTTCATGTTCTTTCACTGTTCTCTCTGGTGAACCCTAAAAACATTGTGATGCTCTTTTTACTTTCATAGAATGTTTCATCCTGGTGAACAGTAAAATGAGGTTTATTGCTTGGAATCCTGCCTTTATGGAGCACAATATTATTATGTAATTTCAACCCTAAAGCCCAAATGGAACCCATTCCAACGGAGGGATAATTTTTGTGCTACTGGTGATGGAGTTAAAAATTTTGTTCTGCCATATTGCTCTTGCTGCAGAGTAAACTGTATCTGCAATAGTCATGCGAAAAGTCTCCACGAGACCGCTACACTGCCCGCGAGCCCCGAGCACACCTACCGCCCCCCCGGTTCATGCGATGCCGTGTCACCTCCACCCATGCGCCGCCACTTCACGCAACCCTGGTGCCATACCGTGTCATTGTCGTGCTCCACAACACGCCCGCCCTGATGTCTGCATCACCAGCTGTAATCATCAAGCCTGGTGGTTGCCTGGTCCTCCCCTTCTGAAGTCCCGGCCCAAACCCCTCGAGGATAAGCACACCGTTTCCCCCACGACCCCGCGCTTCTGGCTCCACACCCCCACTACCATCACCATTTGTGCTTTCATCATCATCACCCTGCTCATGCTCACCATCGTCGCTGTCATCGAACAGCTCTTGCAAGTTTGTGACACGCGTCGTTACGCCAGTCTCGCCATGGTGCCATGCTTCCACTGACCTTGCCTCACCTTCGGCGTATTTGCTGCCATCATCTGGCAGTTTTCTAATGTCCAACACATGTCTTGGCACACCGTTCATCTCCCCGGTGGTATCGCTGACAACTTGTGACACTGTGCTAGCCACCTCGTCATGCATCTTGCTCCAGGCGGCTTCACCACCACACGATTCCCACTCCTAAGCGTTGGATGCTCTCCAACTCCTTCCATCGCTGCAGGGGGCACTCACGGATGATGCCATAAATAGCTGTGCACCAAATTGACCTGGTTGAGGAGAAGCCAAGATGCCGAAGTTGAGGCAAGGTCAGTGGGTGCACGGTGCTGAGGCAATGACACATGGAGACGTGTGTCACAAACTTGCAAGAGCTGTTTGACAACAGCGATGATGGTGAGCATGAGCAGGGTGACGATAATGAAAGCACAAATGGTGATGGCAGTGGGGGTGCGGAGCCAGAAGCACATGGTTGTGGGGGTGACGGTAGACTATTGTTTTCCTTATGCGTGTAGCTGGTTGGGCACAGCTAGATGCGGGTGGCTGAGAGTGGCATGCAGCTTTCTGAAACGGGCCTCTGTTGGCGAGACATGAGACTCCTACGTGTGTGACAAGGCCAAGAAGATGATGAGCGAGCTGCTGCAGAAGGTGAGCAGTAGTGATCCTGTCAGAGGGGTGTGGCATGTCCCTGCAAGTCTCAAAGAGGGTAAGGCGTGGTGTGACGCGAGTTCACTGTCTGTTGGAGCGGCAGTAGAGATTGGAGGGGAAGTGGTGGAGGATATGTCGTGGTTACGGAAGAGTATGGACGTTTGTCACATAAATGTGGCAGACTTGACTCGATCATTAAGGGACTGACACTGGCTTTAAGATGGCAATGGAAAAAGATCGAGTTGATGTCAGACTCTGCCACTGTGGTGGGATGGGTAATGTCTGCATTAACGATAAGCCAAGGCATCAAGGTGTCGGGCATTTCAGAAATGTTAGTCAAAAGGCGGTTATGTTTGATAAGTAATCTGTGGGATGGTTACAATTTGGAGCTCCTCATCACATATGTGAGGACTGGCAACAACAAGGCAGACGAGTTAACTAGGGTCCACCGGTCGCGGGCGGCTCCGGGAGAGCGTAGTGGTTGTGGGATTCGTTGGGAAACAGAGCGTTGAGGAGCTTCACACCCTGCATCATTTTGGGATTGATCACACTCTTCACTTGGCCCGACTCGTGCGTCTGGAGGTCCAGAGGAGCGACGTGGAGGAATGTGTGAAATCGTGTATTCAGTGTCAAACGATAGATCCGGCGGGTGAATGTCAAACCCCTGGGGAGTTGGAAGTCGACAAAAATTGGAGTCGGTTGGCCGTCGATTCGACGCATTTTGGACCGAAATAGCATGTAACTGCGACAGTCATGCGTAAAGTCTCCACTAGACCGCCACACTGCCTGCGAGCTCCGAGCGCACTGACTCCCCCCCGGCTCATGCAATGCCGTTCATTGTCGTGCCCTGCCACATGAACTGTAAAAGATGATTGTAATGCTAATGCTGTTTTTAATATTCTTTCCACCCCTATAGAGAAAAGTGTTCAAATAGTGTTCATTTTATGTTCATTTAGTTTTCTTATAATGTTCATTTATTGTTCAAATTATGTTTTTTTGTGTTTATGGGAAATGTTCATTTAGGATACTTTTTGATGAGATCTTTCTTCAGCAGACATCATTGTCCCGAGCTTTGTTTAAAATATTTCAAAAGTTATTTTTTTTAAGGAATCGATCAATATTGTTTTAATTTGATTTGAATTACCTTAGGTACCATATGCTAAAAAATGCAACAATAAACAAAAAATAGAAACAAAAAGCAATGTAAATGTTGAATAAATCCTTCTATCGGTATGGAATGGTCGTTATGGTGAAAATTTCAAAATTTTTTCTCTCTTAAATGGAAGAACACACTCAAAATTTTTACATTATATGCATAATAAAACTAGGTATGACTAGTAAAAAAATGAGCTGGAATAAAAGTGATGCTCATAAAAAATTTAAATTTTATAATGTTTATCATTGCAATGTTTAAACGAATAATAGTTAAATTGCTATTTTATATCAAATTTAGTTTAGTGTTACCACAAGATTTTGAAGAGGCTAATTGCGATGTCTAACAATCTTATAAAATCCACAGACTATTTAGAATAATAATTTTCAAATATCCGTGATGAAATAATTGAAATTTATCATCACATCACTTTCCTTAATACACTTATAATTCATTATTCTCAATTCGTATGTATCCAAACGTTGTCTTCTAAGTCGTATAAGTGGTGAAAATAAAATAAAAAACCCAACAGATGTATGAAAACAGTATGCTTTTTTACGATGTTGAGGTGAACAATCATTATAGGAATTAAAATTGTTTTCCCAGCTCGGGTAGCTGTTATATGTTCATATAGAAATATGTACATAACAAACCTCACCAGACTTTCCTAAACTGAAATCCCCTTCACAAAACCAAAAATATTCAGAGAGTTAGTATCTATCATCTGATGAATGCAAAACAGAATAATGTATAATAATAGTATCCTAAGACAGCATTGAATAAAATTCAGTTGGAAGCTTTATGGAAAACATTCTTTCATGCACCAGACTCATGGCATCCATGGCAAAGGTTTCAGCTGTTTGTGAAAAACGTAAACATTGCTCATTATTGGCTGCCTGAATTTCCAATTACTGTACCGAAAGGTTTTCATATGGTAAGGGGCGTGGTTAATAATAGTGTTACAGATCTGATGCCTTGAATTTCCGCATCATATTCAGAATTGCTTCCGATGCTATTCTGGAGCGAGGAATAGCGTTAGCCAGAAATAGCATCGCCCAATTCAGAATAGCAGCCTATGTGCCTTCCAAATTTTCATACTACCCTACCATGTGGTAATTAATGTGTCTTAAAATAAATAGCTGTTTATGTCATCTGATTTTTTCTATTATTGCAGGCCTCAAGTGGAGCAAGAGTGGATGATAATTAATTCTATGATGGATAAAAATAGAAAGCAAATTCAGAAAGTTGAAGAGGAAGTCTTGACTGTTTTGTCTTCTGTTACAGGCAATATTTTGGACAGTGAAACTGCTGTAGTTGCTCTTGATTCTTCAAAGGTAATGAATACTGAGCTTATTATTTTTATTTCAAAACAACCAGTATTAATCTCTTGTTTAGTGATGTCTGTTCTTTTTATGTTCTAAAGTATACTATTTCCTTAGGTTATATCTATTGAATTATTGGATGAACTGGAAAAGCTCAAGCTTACTGAAGCAGATCTAGAATCAGAACGAAGCATGTATAGGAATTTAGCTGCCCACGCTTCAAAAGTATACTTCTCATTGAATGATATGCCAACTGTCAATCCTATGTATCATTTTTCCTTGGAGTGGTTCATTAATGTGTTCAAGGCATCAATTTTATCCAGGTAAGGAAGCAATAAAATTTTAGACAAATTTTGAAATAATAGTGATGATGTTAGTGGAACTTATTAAACTATTAACCTTTATTAGTAGTGTTCTCTTGGATTGTCCATTTTAAAACCTCATTGAAGATTTTACTGATTAAACAAGATTCAAAATGAAACTGTTGCTTACAATGGAGCACTCATTTATTGTCCCAATACCTTCTAATAAACGCTCATACTATGTAGCCAATGATAGGATACTACTTTACCTTTTCTCTTTTCTTTACAATTATGAAAAAAAACATGGGAGAATATTCATTTAACGAAATTGACAAATTACAAGTGAGAATTTGTTTTTGATCGAAAATAAAATCTTACTCAGACATTAGTTATAAAACTAAAGTGTGTGTTCAGGTAGACTTTTGCTTCTGACTGGACAGCTCTTTTTGGTTTTAGGACCAGTGCTAATCCTTGGTTTATTTAAAACATGCTCACTATTTATGGTTTGGTCAGGTAGGTACATCATCATTGATGGGTTACACAGGTTCCAATAAACTTGTGTCATTGCAAACAAATGTTTTAAAATGAGATACTACATTCCACTCTAAAATTATACCCTGAGGGGCTTGGATTTATGGCTGTTCCATGTCTGGCTGTAAGAGCCATAAGTTCAGGATTATTTGTTGATGATGTCTTATTCCGCTTTGATTGCAATATTGTTACTGCCTTTATATTACTTTTTCTGTATGTTTTTTATTGTCATTGCATTTTTTATTTTATGCTTATACAACACATGATTACCTCTGACAGCTTCACCTTACCTATAGCTATCATGATTTTCATTATCTAGTTCCGGTAGCTTAGATGTGAAGGGTCTATTGAAAATCAAATTACCAGTTGGAATGCCAGTGAATGTATCGGTTGTTGCCCTGTACTGGAATAAAAGGGTTTTGCATTCATTTTCTATATTTTTGTTCTAATTGAGCAATTTTTAAATGCTTCAAAGGGGTCCTATTCTGCCTTTTTATTTCTCCATTATCCTGGGGACATTTAGCCATTAAGCCAAATAGTCTCTGTTCATTATTCGCATCATCTAGATATGAAAGAAAATCTTCAGCCTTTAAGCAGCTCCAATTACCAGATAAGCATGCTTAGGTAAACCAAGGGTAGCAATAGAGCGGTACAATATTGGTGACAAACACTTCAACATTCCTACTAAAACAATCTACCAGATAAAATATGAGATGCCCTGATGGCATGCATACCATAAAATCAATTGCCTCATATCATAAACCATAATATCAACCTTCATTTGATTGTGGGAAATTTAAATTAAACAATCAAATATTACACATTGTGGGAAATTTAAATTACACAATTACACAGTATCACAATTGTGATTCAGGTAAATTTGCATGTTGTGGCAATGGCCGTGAGTGCAGTTGATTAATTTATGGTAATACAGTGTCTGAGTAGAATATTCATGAAAAAGAAAAGTAAATTTTATATGATTGGAAACCTAGGACATCTACCAGTTATGCTTCCTGTGAAAACTTTATGAATCCATTAGGTCATGTTCAACAATAAATGCAATTTCCCAAGACTTAAATAAAATATGTGTGAAGATGAAAACATATTTTTGTTTATTCAGCAATAGCCCTAACGGTTTTTGTTTATTATGAGTTTCAAATATGTGCTCATTAATAGTAACTCATTGAGTTTACTCCTTTTCTTGATATTGCAGGTTATGTCCAAACTGGGTGACCTGCATCCCTCAAGACCCATAATACCAATACCAAATTTTACTGTATAATTATGTGCTGGCCTTATGATTAATTATTCACACCAATAAAGTCCCTTGATGTGGTGACTTTGGTTTAAGTAAGGTTTATCAACTGGAAAAGCCAGAATGACTACAGTAGAAGGCCATTATTACGAGGGTGACTTATTGAGAGAAGGCCATTATAGCGAGTGATTATTTGGCCATTGTTGGACACAATGTTAAATGTGTACGGAGTTTGTTGGTTTTTACGAGGGGCCATTTTTGCCGGACCGCCATAACGAGTCTGTTTTGCCATGATTATTATCTAAGATGCATAACCTGCAGGGGTCATTTGTCGCATGTGAGACTACGATAGGTATACAAAGTTTTGGTAATTCATGATAACCTTTCACTTGGAATGGAAAAACAAACTTGAATGGAAGAACTCCTAATTTTTCTTTGTATGGGCTCGCAGGATAAATCATAGCCACTCCCGTGTCTTTGAGGGGGAGAAGTAGGAGAGCAGGGAGTAGTACGAGGGAGAATAGTGAAAAAAGGGGTCTTGTTCCTGTTTTATTCCTGTCTTATTCCTGTTAAAATTCCTGTGGAAAACGCGGCCAGAAGAGCATCTCAACAGTCATTTAGGTATACTTATCTGTGATATACTTCCTGAAGTTTGTTATATGTATTTTATTATGAGTGCATACTACAATGGAAAAGAAAAGAAAGTCATTGGATTTGGCCAAGAAATTTGTAATCATTCAGGAATGTGACAGAAAAAAAACAAAATAGAAATTGGTTGATAACATGGTTTGACACTGTCTACCCTGTTTATAATTCTAGAAAAATAAGACAAAATTACTGCTTCCTTTAAACTTGGAAATGCCACGGGGAGTAGTAAGAGACTGTGACCAGCAGGAAATGTTCCATTAGAATCAGTGTTATTTGAATGGTTTGAAAAATTATTGTTGTAATGAATGATTTTGCAAATTTTATGTGAACTCGCTATAGTGGCCTTCTACTGTACTTATGCCAAACATATTTGGCAATTTTGTAATGAGTGAAAGAGTGTGTTTATCTAATTACTGAATCAGTCCGTCATAACTATTCATTTTGCAATTTATGGCTGAACCTCATTAAACACACTTAAAAAAAATATATTTGATTAAATTAAGTTTTGCATCCATTAATGGTGATTCCAAATTTTCAGCATTCAAGAAAGTGTTAAGCTGGTGTCCTTGGAAAGATTATTAGAAAATTTCACTTTCACATTTTATTCATCAGTTTGCCGTTCAATACTCCAGGAAGATAAACTCTTGTTTTCATTTCTACTTGCTTTAAGCCTGGCTCGGTGAGTCCATATACACGTAATTTTAGTCATGCATAATAGACCAGAGTTACTCCAGTAGGGTGAGTCTGTTACTTTTATTGACCATTGGTAAGCATCAGTGGCCCCGCATTCATTCAAGATGGTCATCGGTGAGTGTATCAGGAATTAATTAAAGCCCTTAGCAGTAGAAAAGTGTGTCTGGTGCGAGAGAGTGACCGTTAAGAAATTCATGAACCCCAAGGAAAAATAAAGGCCGCTCGAGCAGATGGTGTGTAAACCTAATATGGAATTTTATCCTATCAATGGTCAACTATATTATGAAGGGGGTAAGTCATTGTATGTGAAAAGAGCATCCAAAGTCACATAATAGTAATTGACATTACCTAATTGTCTATTGCCAATGAAAAATTTGGGCAGAAGTTACATTAGGAGCCCTCAGACTTTTGCCTCTAGCAGTGGAAGTTTTCTCTCAACGTTACCAAAATGTATTGTGGTCACTATCTCACACTCGATGCACATTATGATTTGAATGATGGCAAATCTTGCTGCGTAAAAGGATTGTACAACAGAGTTCAATGATGTTAACGAAAATGAGGTCTATAGACTTGCTGATGTCCATCAGGATGCAAAGGAAGCTATACACATTTGTTTATGGTCCACAGAAGTGACAGACTTACCCTGTGGATACTTCTTTCAATACCTCTTCATAAAAACTCAATGCTATAATTTGGTTATCTACTGATGATTGTTTTGAAGCACTGACGTGAAGAACTTTAAACCAAACCAAGATCATTGTATTGTGTCTGGCTAAACTATGAGAAAAAGTTGCTTAGCAAAATTTAGTGCATCTTTTGCTTTGCTCATTTCAAAGAGCTTAAAGTTAAGAATCACAAATAAATACATCTCTGCACTGCATGAATATTTCATTAAGCTTAGACATCCAAGTTGTTTCTTTTGTGAAATAATTATGATTATTATCCTATACCTATCGGAAACTAGTGGCTTGGGAGAGCCCAGAGTCCCCCCCCACCACAGTTCCCAATGTATGCTCACGCATGAAATGGACTAAGGAGATGAATATCTCAGTAATGCATGCGTACTATATAGCAAAGAACCTGGGGAACGGTATTGGTGGCTGCCGGAAGAGGATGCACACTGAATGGATGAAACTTATGCCCGATATCCAGGTAACTGAGCAAGGATTGTGTGACCAACAGAGAGTGATTATAAAAAATAAATTCCTTACTGAAGTTAAGCTTAGTACAGTAAAAAGCAGAGCCTTGAATGAACTATGTGTCGAGGATGAAGAAGGCAGATCAGAGCCAATGGAGGAAGAGTAAGCAGTGGTTGACCCTGCCGCGGAAGTGACAGCAGCCTCAATTGAAAATGCTGAGGTGGGCACTGATGAGCAATTACCAGCAGAGAGTGCAGATACGCGATGGCTGGACATCTATGAAGGAATGAAGGCAAAATACCATGGTATACCGATAAATCGGCAGCCGAGAATCCCAAGGGTGGAATACTCACCTCACACTTTAAATGCCAATAGGACAGTAAATGTTCTACTTGCACTGGACCTGGAGTAAGCAACATCACTGGAAGAGGTGATTAGCCTGGTACACTGTGCTGCATTGGCTGTCTCATCAGGACTCGGAAGAGCTATTCACGATGAGCCAATCCAGCCCAGGAAAGCTAAACCAAAGAATCTTAGCAAGCCGCCATGGATGAAATTAATAGAGGAACACATACTCTGTGAGAAGAGATCTTGGCTCGATCGCAGCATATTTTGTGGAACCTGAAGTTGCAAGTCAGAAGGTGCAACGGGCGATTAAGACAATTGCCAGAAGAATGAAGGTAGGAAGGAATGATAAGGAGTTCATCCGAAAACTGCAAGAAAAAGAGGTACAAATGAAGCAACGAGTAGCAGCTCTTGGCAGTCGTATAAGGAGATACACCTAGTCTATGAAGCGGCGAGAACAAAATGCCCTTTTTTCTGCCGTCCAGAAGAAATTTTATCGCGAGCTAGAGCAGGGTGGGCAAGAAGAGCAGGGAGAACCACCCGATCCAAGCACCATGACGGACTTTTGGTCTGAGATATGGTCTCGGCCAAAGGAGTATAATAGTGAGGCGTACTGGCTCCAAGAGGAAGAGAATGTCTGCAATGAAATTGTGCCTATGCCAGCTCCCAACATCATGCAGAATGACATGCAGAGTGCAGTTAGAAGGACACAAAACTGGAAAACGCCTGGTGCTGATGGCATCCAAAATTTCTGGTGGAAATATTCCCCTACTACACATGCCATCCTTGCCACTTGGTTTCAGTGATCCTTACAGGATCCTACGATCATCCCATCTTCCCTAACTCAGGGAATAACCTACATGCTGGCGAAGTCGGGTGGTATGCAGAACCTGAAAAACTATCATCCAATAACCCGTCTTCCCATCATCTACAAGCTTCTAACCTCTATTGTTGCAAATTTTATTGTCGCCCACCTTGACGTCAATTGACTCCTTGCATTGCACTTGAACAGAACGGATGTCGAAAACAATCACAAGGGTGCAAGGAACTCCTTATTATGGACAGCGTAATTACCAACCAGGCGCTAAAGAGGAAGCGCAACCCTTCAGTGGGATGGGTTGATTACAAGAAGGCATTTGACTCGGTACCTCACTCCTGGCTTCTAAGAGTCCTGAAGCTCTATAGGGTTCACCCTACAATCTATGATCTCCTGTCTACATGTATGACTTTATGGCGTACCACACTAATGGTCAATGGAATACGAGTTGGTGCCCTTCCCATACTGAGAGGTATTTTCCAAGGAGACAGCCTCAGCCCCCTTTGGTTTTGTCTGTATCTTAACCCACTAAGCATTAAGCAGGATAATCAGAACATCGGGTATGGGCTATGAAGTGGGTAAAACACCAAAAATCCTTGTTACACATCAATTCTACATGGACGACCTGAAACTGTAAGCTAAAAATGAAGATCAGTTGCAAAGCTTGTTCGAGTTGGTGAAATGCTTCAGCGATGACATCTGCATGGAGCTTGGCTTGGACAAGTGTGCAGCTGTGCATGTGAGGAGGGGAGTCGTACAGGAACCCCAACTTGTTGTCTTGATGTGTGACATGAATATTCAGTGTCTGGGAGAGGGAGGAATGTATAAATACCTTGGCCTTCAACAGCTGCTCACGACGCATAATGAAGATGTCAGAAGACTGGTGGAAAAAAAATTCTTGGTAGGATTACTATTATAGGAAGCCATTGAAATTAAGCTAGAGGGGAAACATTTCAATAGGAACTCACAATACCCTGTAAGCAACTTCTGGAAACTGATACTAAGGAAGATCGAAGAGGTCAGAAAAAGGCAGAAAGGTGACCAATTAGGTGCCACATAATACAGCAACCTGACATATATTGAAGCCAACTAAAGGTCAAGACATTCTGCCCTGAAGACAATTTATGTCTTGACCATCAAAACATTGGCTGCTTTGCAGTGACCAACTCCGTGTAGTTCCCAGTTAGAATGGATTCATACCAGTTATAATATTAAAAACATCTTAAAGGAAAAAAATCCGAAAAGGTTCTTTTGTGTGGAGTGGGTATATCCTGGGGTAAAACTTGCTTACAGGAGTGAGTTTTGGGGATGACCTGCGCTTACAGAAGGACTTTATCTTTGTATACAAGACCCAAGGTTGATTTTTGAGCAATTTTTTATCTTATAATTCATCAAATATGGTATTTTGGAGTATCCATCATACCCCAGTGAATTTAAATTTTGTCTTTTCCATTGATTGTTATATTTTTTTAGGTTGGAGCAGAGAATCACTCCTGAGGACTTAGAATTCCTTGCCACAGGAGGCACATATGCAGGATTCTTACCCACCAATCCAGCCCAAGATTGGCTTCCTGAGGAATCATGGAAGAACATAATACGTTTATGCAATCTATCTTGCTTCAAAGGTATATGATGAAATGGAAACTTTCATTTTAAAGAAATGTAATAGCTTTATTTGAGGCATTCCATCCCAACTTAGCCACTAAAAACCCTCAATATCTGTGATTTTTGATAAACTCAGCCACATGTCTAACAATGGTTGGTAGATAAATCATGGGTAATTGGTACCCCAGGACTCACGTGGTTGCCATACAGCTGGGTGCAGAAGTTTGAAGAACACTTTGTGCATGGGCTTGCTAGACTATCTTATCTCATGCATCAGATTTCATTAATCCAAATATGATGTATGATTTCAGGAGAATTTTGTACTCTCCAACTCATTATGGAACTCAAAATCTGATTAAACACTTATTTAGTATAGCTGTATTTAGTTGAATATTTCCAAGGCGATTTTATCAATATATTTAATTTTTTTAACAAAATTAGGCTTTAAAGATGTGCCTGGGTGCCTCCTTTCTTAATCTCAATGATCAAATTTGAACCGTGAGTAGTTTGGATGGGACAGGAGCAAGTGCAAGGCCATGTATATGCCTGCAGAGTGAGCCCCGACTGCACGCACTCGTCACTCCTGTGTGATGTCACACTGTGCTTATTCTGGCCCTGTGTTGAACAAGTGTCCACAGGTTCCAGTCGACATTGGATTGGTAATTAACATTGCAACGATTGTCTATCTGTATGCCCAAAGCAAACGAAAATTTCCTCCTGCATTTTGTAGGCTTGAGACTTAAATTGCATAGACAGATATTAAATGGATTGCAACGCCTACTGAACTGCACTGTTGACATTTTGTCAAGAGGCAGTGTACACTATTTTTCTGGTCAGCACAGCCGAGTGGACAAATGAAATGTAAACTCTTGAAATCAAATCAATCAATCAATCAATCAATCAATCAATCATCTTTGGTTCTTTTTAAGAGTGGTTTGTGAATAAATATTTAAACACCAGTATTGTTGCCTAAGAACCTGTAGATATTCATCATCACAGGGACCGAGTGAACTCAGTATGATGTCATGCAGGAGAGAGGTTGCGTGCAGTTGAGGCTCACTTTGCAGGTGTGTGCATGGTACTGTACTTGCTACTGTCACTACCAAATGACCCACTGTCCCAACTTGATCATCAGGATTAAGAAACTAGACACTGACGCATTTTGTAAGCCTAATGTCAAGTGTTTAAAAAACGACATGGGTGTTTTGAAAAAATCAGCGTTGAAATATTCATCTATCCCAAATATAACTATCCTAAATAAGTGCTTAATTGGGTTTTGAGTACCATGACGAGTTTGAGAATACAAAATTCTTTCAAAATCATATATCAATCCAAGAACACTGCATAAGGACAGAAAATTTCCATCTCGACTCTATTGCCAATGGAAGCAAAAGAATTTAAGTTCCACTTTTGGCCACAGGCTGCACTGTTGAGTAATTGATCCTTATAGCAGATGTCTCAGGGCTAACTATACATGTTTTTACGTCTCCTTTTTCTCCGCCAGTACGATGATATATACTGCAAGTAATACTTTAAGGCATTGGATAGGAGATTTATGTACCTAAGGTACCGAGCCATCGACGAGAAAACTCTCGAGAGCATCGTGAAATAAATAAATGACACCGAAGGCGTACAGCCTTAGGTGATGTGATTGGTGGATTCACATACCGAATGCCACCCTAAAATTTCTAATTTATGATGTAAGATGTAAGGGAACAGAGAGCATTAAAATAATACTTGATGCAATTTATACGAAAGCTAGTTAATTTCCGGTTATTCGATGCCAATTTACATATTTAGAAACCTCTGCTAGCGAAATCAGCTGATGATGGCAAAATCAGCTGATGTGTTTGGTCAAACTTGCGAATAGAATCTTCGCAAGTTTGTGCTTCCGGCGGGCTAGATATGAAAACAAGGTTATTGTATGTCCTCGGGAGGAAAATGTAGCTCACACTCCCGTTCCTCCTTCCCTAGGACTTTATCCTTTCGAGGAATAGCCTTCCTCCATTTTTGAAGCTGTGACTCCGACTGATGAATAATTTTGAATAAATAGAAAAACATCACGATTGAAATATGTTCATGCTATAAATTCACAATTCCATGTGACTGTAATGGCTACCATGCGGTAAGGGCAACCATCCAAGTCAATTTACATTAGTCTTAAGCAAGCTTTTGTTCTTTACGCCGAGAATCTTGTTTCTCCTCCTTGTATTCCTGTATCATGTAGAGCACCCCGGCACAAAACAACACTGCAAACCCACTTTTAACCAAATTCTTGTCGTTTTTCCACATGTATATACCACGGACTCCCTTCACTACAATGCACTACTTGTTGTCAACAAGGATCCATTTGGTAACTGAGCCACCTATCGGAGAGTTCTGGAACGCTATTAACCTGCGACAGCAATTTTAGCAAAAGACAGTCGGAAGCACATCAAGAGTCGCGTCCTTATGCAGTGTTCTTGTATCAATCTTGCATTCATGAAATAAATTGTGTGAGATTTGATAATTTTGCAAGCCCATGCATAATGCATGCTGCAAACTTCCACACCTAGTTGTGTGGGAACTACATGACTTTACTCTTTGGACCATTGTGAGTTATGTGGCCGAGTTTCATCAAAATCACAGACATCAATGGTTTTTAATGGCTGATATGGGACAAAATATCTCATTTCTTAAGTACAAAAGACTTTTGCTTTATGAATTTAATTCATTGGACAGACCAGTCAGAGAGCAAATTTCAATGTAAAGTGAACAAATGCATTTCTGGAAGTTGCTAAACATTTTTTATTTGTGTATTTTGCATTTTACATTAGGATATTTTGCATTATCAATTCCTAAAGAACATACATTCAATTTTGGTGCATAAGACGATATAAATAAAGTAAGGCATTTCAATAATATGATGGCAGAAAAGCATACCTACCTCTCAGGATCCATTGCTTGTTATCCCTGACACCTATAGTTATGTGTAAACTTTCAGCCCTGCTCTCTCATGTATTGGTTGGCATGAACAGGTTGAAGGTCATTGATTTAATCATTTTAGTTGGGTCAAATTGCAGAATGACCTTTAGAAAGCATGCAATAGTTATTTCTCTATGTGATTTCTCAAATTTATTACCGTATTTCAAGAGATTTACATAATTTAAGTCCCAGGGAATGATTTTCATTCTATGTTGCTGATGAGTTCCAAGTAGAAACATCTTTTACTCTTATTTCAATGTCTAGCAAGCCATTACAAGGTAAGTTGTTAGCCATAATTTGCTAAATGCCTTAAATTTGTTTAAACCACCATTTTATCATTTGTTAAATTCCTAAATACACCACTCAAAGTTTTCACAAATGGCCAAGCAGTCCCTTTAGGCACCATCAAGTTACTCTTCACTTCTAATCATTCTATTATCACTTTCTTTTTAGAGCTAGGGTATATATTTTTTGTAGGTGCTAGAAATCATTTTAGTACTTGGGAAGTTTCGTGACTGAGAATGGGAGCTGTACCCAGAAAGTAAGACAGAGGATAGCTATGGGTAAAAAAAACATTTGAGAAGATGAAAGAACTTCTGACAGTATTTAGCATTCCAATAGAACTGAGAAAGAGATTTACTAAATGTTTTGTATGGAGTGTGGTGATTTACGGCAGCGAAACATGGATAGTCAAAAAGAAAGATGAATAGTACTTGGAAAGTTTCGAAATGTGGTTGTGGAGAAAAATGCTTGAGGTAAAGTGGACGGATAGAATGAGAAATGAGGAAGTACTAATAACAATAGGAGAATAAAGAAAACTGCTGAGGGAAATAAAAAAGAGCAAGACAGCTTGGATGGGACACAAACTATGCCAAAATTGTCTTTTTAGAAGAATGATTGAAGGAAAAATAGAAGGAAAGCGAGGAAGGGGAAGAAGAAGAATGGGAATGCTTGATGATGTAAAAAATGGCCGAAGTTACAGTCAAATGAAAGAAGATGCTCAGGACCGATTCCACTAAGAAGAAGAAGGTACTAGGGGTGACCTTACCTCTTATGTAAATACAACTATCCTCACTTGCCATGTCATATGCATCTGCCATTGCTTTCAAAATTAGGCTATTGTCCTCATGAATCTCTCCCCTTGGGGTCATGTATGAAAGCAGTCCAGATGCCGTCTTATGGGTCTCCCTCCTCTTTTATCTTAGACATTATCACTCCTGAGTGCCCCAACCATCACTGAGAGGAATTTCCTTGCTCAGTTTCATGGTAGTTGTATGTCAGTGCATATACCACTGAATATTGTACTTGTCCAAAGGAGTGTGAAGTTTTTACATTACTTTATATTATATGTACAATGGCTCAGAACCTTATGGAAAGAGTAATCAAGGTGTGTCCCCAAAATCATTCAGGGGCCAAAATTAACCCATTTGAATGGAATGAGAATGAGCTGAGAGCCAGGCAAAATACAGGCCGAGGAGTGTTTCAAATACAAAATACTGCTCCAAATGTATTTGAAATACAATATACAACATACATTCAGATCATGTATTTGAAATGCAAAAGCATTATTCCAATAAAAAGGTATTTCAAATACATATTTTTAAATACTTGGATTTGAAATACTGCCCTGTGCCATGTGTGAATTGCATAGTGGAACATAGATGACAATAAAATGTACTGTGATAAAGTTACAGAACATAACAAATGAGTACATTATTTAATGTTTCTGATTAATGTTTACATTGATCATAATGTAGATAAGTAATCACTCACACGTCATAATGTGAATAATTTTTTATGCTCGGATTCACTGCATTTCTGATGATATACATACAAGTTTTCAAACTTTCTGTTTTCAGGGTTTTTGTCAAAATTTAAAACAAATAAAGCCGTGTGGAAAATAATCTACCAGTCACAAGAGCCCCAATTGAAAACATTGCCATCACCATGGGATCAGAGGCTGAATAATTTCCAGAAGTTGCTGTTTTTTAGAGCCTTCCGTCCAGACAAGGTGAGATGAGTCCTACAGATGGTGATGTTGTTAACTTTATTTTTCCATTGAGTTAAGCCTATCCCTGGCGGTTTTTGAGAGGGTGTTCAACATTGTTTAAGCATTTTTTTAAGCTTCAATAAGGCGTCGTAAATCCTTAACCATTGCTCAAGTAGGCGTTCAATAAACACAATTGTGAACGCTTAAGGCATTTTGTAAGCGTTTCTTAAAGATTCTTAGGCGTTTCCTGGGCGCTCCGTGAACGCTTATTGTCTTGGTGAGGTTTTTTCAGGCGTTGTTGAGTGTTCTCGAAAATGGCTTTTACAGCAGTTCTTAGGCATTCGTTGAGAAATGAAAACGCTTGGTGGGACCGGGTGGTAGAGATTCATATAGCGTTCTGTGGGCGTTTCACCATCGCTAGGCGTTGTCTGCCCTACCGTTAAGCATTTGGTCCCTCATTGGGGACAGCCCCAAATGTTTTGGCCGCATCCATGTGAGGCCAAATATGTTTCGGATCCTGGATAACTGTCGAGAAAAAATACTGTAGTGACATGACTTTCCGGGCGCGATCGATCTCCTCGGTACGCCACAGTTGCTGCCAAAGATTATATAATACCCAGATTGCTATAATCGAAACAAAGTAACATGCTTCGTTGTCATATACTACTCCGTTTCCTCGAATCACCCAGTGCAACACAACCTCGAGTTGGCTCGATTTCTATTTCGTCGATGTAGAACCATTGATACAATGTAGCGAATGGTGATGAGGCGCAAACCACAACCTTGTTTTGATTGGGGGAATTATGTCCTACCGAAGAGAGAATGGTATGCTGCACATTTACTCTGACATCTGTGAGTGTTATTTGCAAAATTGTCATGGCACAAAACTTCCTTCGACGGTATAGAAACTAGCAATAGATGATGGCGCGTGAGTTAAAACTTAGTCTCGATCGCGGCTACTACTTACCGATCTGAACCTATACCGCCATGAGCTATCATGGCAACTGCTACTTACCGAGATGAGCTATAGCATCTTACGCGACCAAGCCGTTCGAGGGGCTACTGCACATTCAACGTGCATGTCTAAAAATTAGCTTTTGTAGAGAGCTCGTGAATACTGTAGAAACTCTCAGTAGGGGATTCCCTATGCATTTGGAAAATCTTTCGCGAAAAGCATTCAATGAGAATTCATTATCGGCTAAACAACTCCCGCTCACTAAGCATTCGTAATCAGTATTACAAACGCTCAAGCAAACGCCGAGGAAAGCATTCCAAGGCTTTTTTTGAGTGTTTATTGAGAGCTTGCTTGCAAGCCTTTGGCGAGGGGTTGTAAATACTGGAGTTACGCCTAGTAGGCGACGGCTATAAAGGGCATACGCCCTTTATTGCCGTCCAGGTATTTTTGCAATGCTAATGCCTTGAATCCCTCCTTCAAGTTCTGGCAAAACTGAACTATGTAATGGGTATTTCGTTCAGTGTTTCGTTCAGTGTTTCGTAAATGCGTCGAAATGCTAACGAAATTTCAAAGTTTACTGCGGAAAAATTGTCAACTCGTATCCAATTTATTTGTACTCCGAATTTTCCATCGTCAATCGTTCCGATATGCAAGGGATACTAAGACTACTACTACAGATTCAAAATATCATGCATAAATAAAAACATCCATATTTACATCATAAATAAGAATGTAGAGAATATAAAGAGAAAGATCTACAATCTAGCTAATGTCACTATTCTCACTATTCATGACGACGATCACGGCTGTTACGGTCCCGAATGGTACGCGGAAAAAATGACATTTTATACCTATCGGTTCTACAATCTATCTCTCTGATTTTATTGACGTGATCTAATCTGCCGTAGTACGAGGGGGTTAATAGTATGTTTTTCACATCGTCAGAGAAATGTTTTTCCTGAAATTTAGCTAAGAGGTTAAGCCTATAATTTAATCTACACTGTGATAGCGATTCCCATCCCAATTCTTCTAACAATCCAGACAGACTAGCAAACTTATCGTAGCATCGTTTTACAAACCTAGCTCCTCTTCGCTGCACGCAATATAAATCCGATATCAACACCACTTCTAAAGGATCCCATACCCTGGCGGCATATTCCAGATGAGGTCTAATGATTGAAAAATAACAACGTTCTTTCCCTTTCTCATCACATTTTCCGAGTATTCTCTTGATAAAGCCTAGCTTCCTGTATTCTTGACCACATTTTTCCCGATTATGTTTTCCCCAAGATTGTGACCCCTAAGTAATTAACAGACTCGGCATTAATTATTTCCATATTATTAATTCTGTAAGTCCTACCTGGCCTATTTTTCTTTTTTCAAAAGCTGACTACTACACACTTTTTTATGTTTAGCTCCATCTGCCACTTTTCGCACCAAGCATGAATAGCAAGTAGGTCGATTGTTAACGAGTCGCTATCTTCGGAATTGGTAATATCCCTATATACAATTACATCTTCTGCGAAGAGTCTAAGCTTACTTTTGACAACGTTGCTAATATTGTTTATGTATAAGAGAAATAAAAGTGGACCAATGACATTTCCCTGAGGAACACCCCATGTGACGCTGTGTTTGATATAATACCATCTATGGCAACCCTTTGTTCCCACCCATATAAGAACTGATTAATCCAACTAATAATGTTTTTATCCATCCCATATGCTTCTAGTTTAGAGAGTAACTTAATGTGTGGTTTGTTGTGGAAAGCTTTCTTGAAATCAAGGAATATTGCGTCAACTTAAACATTATTTTCACCCGAGAGTAAGGTGTCATGAACGAAGAGAGCCAATTGGGTTTTGCAAGATATACCCTTTCGAAATCCGTGTTGGTTTTTCATATATAATTCCCCCTATCTAAATGACTCATAGTGGAGCTTGCAATTATGTGTTCTAATACCTTACACGAAATGGATGTGAGAGAAATAGGCCTGTTGTTAGTAGGGTCTTCCCTGTCGCCACTTTTGAATATAGGTGTGACCTTTGCTACTCTCCAGTCCTTAGGCACTACGTGATCCTCTAATGATTTGGTAAATATTAATTCTAAGTAAGGCATTATGTCTGATGCCAATGTTTTATATACCTACGCGAGCAGGAATTTGATGTAGACCGGGGGATTTGTTGGGGTTGATATTATGTAGCTGACGTTCTATGCCGCGACAATTTATAATAATTTCAGGGATACATTTTTGGGAACGAACTGGCTGCAGGTCAAAAAGATGTAAAGAGCAAGTAGTAAAAATGCTTTGGAAGAATGAGTTTAACTAATTGGCTTTTTGTAGACTGTTGATTGGCTTTTCCCCTTTGATGTTCTTAAGCATGTGTACTGTTGATCTATTTCCTTGAGTGTTCCTAATATATGACCAAAATGCCTTTGGATTATCGTTCAAGTGTTCTCCCAGTGTTTTACTTTTGAAATCAGCTAACGCCCTTTGGCACACTTTTTTTGCTAAGAGTTTAGGTATTCTGTAATTTTCAGTGGCTGTGTATAGTTCTTCGGAGGATTTGTTTATTTTTGCCCTTTTTAACCTAGCATGACATGTTCTCTGGCACTTTAACCACCTAGGCTCTGCATTGGCTCTTTTCCATTTACTTGGTATGTATTCACTGACAATTGATCATGTAACATCAAGGAAAGTATTCCACCAGACCTCAGTATTACTAGGGTTGAAATTCCCTATGAAAAAATCATTCGACTTCACCGGGATTCAAACCCGGAGTGTATATGCACCCGTGCGAGTGACTTTGTACCACATCGTTTGTTAAAATGCAATGTTTAGAAATTTATCTCAGTATTACCGTTGATACTTATTTCTTGAAAATTAATAAATGAATTTTGCAACTCTCGTTTCATACCTTCATAATCAGCCCTATCAAACACGTAGATTTTTTTTTGGTATTATGTTTCTTGATCATGCTCACAGAAAAATTAGCTTTAACTATCTTTTGGTTGCTTATTCCCTTATCAGTACCTATGTTTAGAACCATGTGTGGAACATTTGTCGCTAAAAGATCAAGTGTATTTTTCCTTCATGTTGGAGCAGTGACTAATTGATGCAGTGAGTGAGATGGGAATGTATACAGAAGTGACTCTCAAAGGTCTTTGTTTTTCCCCTCAGTGTTAAAACTGTATGTGTCCCATTCTATGGACGGAAGATTGAAATCCCCACCGATTATTATATGACAGTCGTTTTTTTGAGTGGTTAATTTACTGAGTTGACTTTCTAGTCCTAACATTGAGCTTACATTGGCATCTGGTGGTCTATAATATGCGCTTACATTGATTGTTTTTGCTTTAGGATTTTGAATGGAGCACCATAGGCTTTCTACCTGAATGTCGGAAAATGACTCCCTCCTACTACTATAACAATCCTTCACTGCAATAAAAACTCCTCCCCCAGTTCGTTCTACTCTATCTTTTCTCATCATCATCTGGTGTTCTGTCTGCTGACAGATCTTTTCTATAAACTGTGAATTTCTTTGGGAATAGGTACTTCATTTTCTGCGATTTCGTTACACAACCAACTTTCCGTCCCTATAAGTAAGCCTGCGTCAGTAGTTTCAATTAGATGGTAGAAGTCAGCTACTTTATTTCTTGAGCTACGGCAGTTTACTACCACGACAGAAAAGGATTTATCAATGAGCATATTCCCGGAATGTATATTCTCATCATAACTAGCTTTCTTAGGTATACTCCAAGTTGAATTACTGCTATTTTTGTAAACTGGCCTCTTACTTATCTTCTTATACTTATTACTGTCTTGGATATTTTCTCTATTAAATGTTTTTCACGATGATATCCGATTCAACCCACTAGCTGACCTACTCTCTGCACTACTCTCTACCCTAAACATTTCTAATTTATTGTCATCTATTAAGCTTTTCCTTGGCCCTAAACTTTGAGTACTCTTTTTTATCTGACTTTCTTGAAATGCACTGATTTCATTCCCACTAACTGACCTACTCTCTCACCTACCGTCTATGCTAAACTCGCTGGGTATGCTCAAATATCCTGCGCTCTACCTTCTGCGATGCGTCGTACATATAATGGACACCCTAGCGATTTAATGGCACTCAACATGTATCTAGCAATGGCCTAAGGTCCAAGAACCCAGCTCCCTCGCTCCCACAGACATCAATGAGCCTCTGGTTTATGCCTTCCACTCAGCTCCAAACTATCGAACTCCAATCCATCCTTGGTACCAAGCTGCATACCGTGAGCTTCAAATTAGTACCAGAGCCGCTGCGAATATGGCAGAACTCGGAGCATAGATCTCTCACAGAGTCTAAAATCTCCTCTGATCCCTGACCCATAACGTCCCAACATGGGCCACTACATGCAAACTTGAGCAGTTCGTTCCCTTTACCGCCAACTTCATTGCCTTTTTTCACCTGTGCCACCTCTCCTCCTGGTATACACCAGGTGGCACCCGTACATTGTCTCCTTCCCTTCTGGCCTCAACACACAGTGGGGTCACTATAAGATGGACATTAGAACTATGATTTCCTCGAATGCTGGCTAAAATGCAAAATTGAAACAAAAGGTGTGGGGACTGAATTAGCTAAATTGCTGGTAAAAGCGATGGAAGAGAGGGAAAAAGCTCTTTTTAAAAACCAAGCTATCCTCTGTGCTTTGTATTTAGATAAAAGGTGGGACGTAATGCTAAGCTGTGAACAGTGCAAAGCAGCAGAAGATGCCGTCCTCTCGGTTTAGAACCGCTTATTGGCTCTACGTGAGGAACCAAATGTTATACACTTACCAGCTCAAGCAATGCCCGAAATGCAGCCTAAGAACATTTCCACCAACCAAGAGACTTTGAATCCTTTGGAAATTCTACATCCGTGCAGAGAAGCGGCATATGCAGCTTCAAAGAGAAGACCAGAGGAAAGAGAGATGAAAAAAATCATCCGTGATTTAGCGGATGCTCCAAGAGTCACGCGTGCCATTAATATAATAGCATATTGGGAGGAAAGAAAACTGAGTGATCCAGAATTATATGAACTGGCTACCACCATCTTCGCAGATTCTGCTATGCAAGTAAGCGTGGAATGGCTCTTTTCCTATACTAAATTTATTCTGCAGACAATAAGAAGTAGATTACGTTCTAGAATTGTAAACGACATCCTTTGGGTCCGATGTAACAGAATATTCAAAAGAAAAGAATTGAAAACAGAGTAATAAGCCATTAAAATTTATTTTTTCCACAACTCCTTTGTGGAGACTTCATTCATGTTCCTGACCTTATTCAATTAACCCACTATAACACCCTTACATATCCATACTAATATTTAAAAAATGAATTGCGTGTGTTATTGCATGTCTCAAAAAGGTTAGGGCCACTAATGTAGTTTCCTTGTATTTTGTGTTTTACAATGACTAATAATTCATTTTTTACGCAAAAAGCATTTCAAAAAGAAGAGAGGGAGTATTATTGGTCATTTTCTTGCAGAGGTTTCAAGGGTGGGAGTGTACGCTGCCATCCTAAAATATTACTTCAACTCTCTTCATTGTTGATCTAACTGCAGTCTCGGGAAATGTTTTCATAAATTTGCCAAGCATTCCCTCTCATTTATCGTCAAGGTTTTCTTGAGGGAGGGCCAAGGAGGTCAGACATACAGGGCGGGGGCTTTTGGAAAAAGCCCCCGCCCTTTTTTTGTGAAATAAGCGGAGAGAGACGTAGGTGCAGTGCAGCGAAGGACAATAAGAAGGGACTGGTAGGAGGATGGGAAAAACTGAGACTCTTCGGAAGCAAGCATCCCCTCGATACAAAAGAGAAGGGTGTCTTGCGGTAGGGTCAACTCGATGACCGTTTCTATAACATGAGGGTGGATGGATGAGTGTGCTGGGAGTAACGGTAATGCGGATGGTAGGGACTAGGGTCGGGGCCCTCCCACCACGTGTGACCCTCCCACCCAGAGGCTCCTAAAATGACCGTCTCTGAGAGGTGCCTCCTCAAAAAGGTGTTAAAAAACGGACGAAAACTGAATTTTGTATGATGATTTGAGTTTGGTGCCAACATTTTATCTTCTCGTGTATTTACATATCTTCCGTACTGAACTGTTTTCTTTGCTTGCAAACCATAACCGAAACGATTTTTTTTGTTTCTGTAACAAATTTCACAAGAATGGTTTGGTTTCACATATGTGACAAAACGTTTTTCGTTACAAGCATTTCGTTACGTAAGAGGTTCGGTTACACGTACCGTTTCCATGGACCAAAACCTTCCCGAAGGGGTTCGTGGAACGAAATTTCATTACGTTTCACAACTCTGGATTACACCCATCTCTTTCTATCAGAATGAGTCTCATGTGGATGGATTTCACTGCATTCTTGAATAAGCAGCGAGAACATTCCTGGCTTGAGTAGGAGGGGTGTTCTGGTTCGTCAAATTGTTGGGCCCGAAGTAGGACCACTTTGTCGAATACACAAATAGGACAACTTAATTTTTTCCAGAAATTCTTTGTTCCAAAGGGAGAAGTAGGTGACAGATTTGCCTTTTTACTTAATTACAAGGTAGGTGAAGTAATTTAGTAGAGTTGTGCCAGAGTTGAAGTAAATCACTAATTGTTAGGAATTTTTTGCACTTTTTTAAATTATGACTCACAGGTTTCTAATTACCAATGTTAGCATCAGAGTTGCCCCATCCTTGATACCATATAAGTCTGCAAGGCTCTAAGTCACAGCCCTCCAATGATCCCGGGTGGTGTCAATGACTCTCCCAAAGAAAATAGGTGAGGAGAGAGAGGGAAGAAATGTCAGCCTCTGATTATCATGGAATGATTTAGCACCATCAGTCATTCAAGGGGAACCCAAAATAAAGTATCAGTTTCAACAGGGGTGGGTTTAAGAGTGAGCTAAGCCATGAAGATGAGGAGGTCAACTTTACCGACGAGGTGGTTTGAGATTTGCATAAATGGCTCCATTATTTGACTCATTATGATTATTTTCACGGCTTCTTTGGGTTGCAAGATATTATCGAGGGTTTGATATTGATTTTGAAGGGCTGTGTTAAGTATTCTTGGAGTACCCTAACCATTTTCTTATGTTGAACATATATGCACATATACCCTATATTTCTGGTAAAATATTCTGTCAAATTTGTGAGAGTCAGGGCTATTTTTAATCATGAAGCGGGAAAATTACTCAAATTGCATGACTAATGGTGTCAAACAGCAGAGGAAAATGCGTAATAATTTTCTTTGTCTATCATATCTGTAAATAAAGTCTTCATTCCAACAATTTATGAACATTTTAAATTATTTTATCAATGGTTTCTTGATTGTGATTCTGTAACAGCTGTAAACACTTCAGTAAAAACGATTCCCACAATATATTGGAGTGGTCATAAAGTAATAAATAATATTGATATGTATGTTTCCAACAGCAAAACAGCTAAGCCTCTATGCTTGAAAATGGTGCTTATCAAATCATAGCTCATGCAGTCTCTTGTAAAGAACATACATGAATTAGAAAATAATGCCATCTATGAAAAAACAGATGTTATCTGTCTTACAGAACATTGGATGAAAGAAGTGAGCATTATTATTCCTAACCATGTATGTGCTGTGCACTACTGCTGATCTAATTACAAAATTGAAGGGGTTGTAATTTTCACCAAGGTCTCACTTAACTTCTGCAAATTGAGTGTTGATCTTAGTCATTTTGTGACAGAAATATTTTGAATGTGCTGCCATGATTATCACTTTGGGAAATACTGCTTTCAACCTCCTCCTTGTCTTCATATCTCCTTCTGGATGCTTTGATTCTTTCTTGTGTACATTAAACAATGTTCTGTTTAATAATTTTCACAATCTTAATTTTCATTCCAATTTGTTGTTAAGTGGCTCAATGCAGAAAAAAACTTCTGTAACTCACTTCCTCATATGACTTGTGGCTATTGGTAAAACTTCCCACAAGAGTCCCTGAAATTCAAAAACTCTGCTAGATGTTTTATTCATGGATTATGATCCTGACAGATTTCAAACTTAAGTGTTAGATCCCATTATTTCTGATAACTCTTTTATACTATCAAAATTTAATTTGGAGGGAATTTCAAATCCTCAAATTCTCCATAGAAAGTGCATGTTCAGTGACTGTAATATTACATCCTTGTGTGCTGACTTGAGATCATAAGATTGGCATGCCACTTGCTCAGCTGAAAGTTTCAAATATAGCTTCGATAATATTTTCTCCAAATTTCTATTACTTTTTGATTGGGCTTATCCTCGTATGCAAGTAAAATCTGCACTAAGGCAACAGAGAAGATGGCTAACCCCAGAAATGTGTGCATACCCTGGTGAAAATATCCAGTCACGCATACGGTGGTATAGCCAGTGACTATTCATAGACCAGTGATTTTGACAGGTGATTCAGGTCTCCCCGCAAGGTCTAAAAACCCCCCAACAGGTCTGCAAGCGTTCGCTTATACCCTAGTGGGAAGTAGTGGGAAAAGGAAATGGGAAGGGAAGGTTAGCGAACCACAACCCCTGCGAGGCCAACACCATGAGGCGGATTGTTGTCAAAAGGACGTCAATGGGCCACTGCCTCCCTGCAGTGCTCGTATCTGTTGGGATCACCCAACAATGTAAGATGAGTCCCTGTTAGTCTCGCTTATGCGGAAACTTACCACACATCTAATGAGAACCGGAGGAGCTCATTGCCCAAAAAATTGGTACTAGATATCTCCCGACTCCCTTTTACGGGGGTAGATGCCATGCGGTTTGCCAGAGTATGTCATCGAATCAGGGACCACCAGACCAGGGACCATGGAGGGTCAATTTGGACCAATTCTGGTCAAAGCGTGGGTACAGCCGTCATCTCAATACTCCTTGTCTACCCTTAGTGATTTTGACAGTGGTTTTTCAAGGACTGACAGTGATTACTCCATGATTTTCACAATGAAATGGGACAGTGACTTTCCCAGTGACTAAGTGATATGGCCAGTGACTTATTAATGACTCTGCCAGTGACTTAACAGGGATTTTGATGGTGATATTTCAGTAATCCTACCCCTAGATCCCTAGACCCCTAGAGTCCTTCACCCTAATCCCTGTAAAAGTTGTGAGACACTATAAGTTTCCTCTCAGCAATTTTTAACGAAGCGTGCTGCTTTTCTTTGTATTTTATAAATTTTTTTGGTTAAATCTTGATGACCAGGGTTCCAAATGCTCGTGGCATATTCAAGGTTTGGCCTAACCAGAGCAAAGTAGCATCTCTCTTTTACTTTTTCATCCATGGGCCTTCCTATTATACCCTTAACAAAACCTAGTTTCTTTTATGCTGTGCCACATATGTTTTGTATGTGTGTTCCCCATGATATATCAGAAGTTAAGGTAATTCCTAGATATTTTACTGTATCTCTAGATTTTATGTTCACTCCACCCTCAGTATAAGAATGGCATTGATGAGATGACTTTCGCAGGAAGTGAACTGTGGTGCATCTACTAAGATGTAATTCTATCCCCCACTCCTGACACCACAAATGAACATTGTTAAGCTCCGAAGAGAGAACTTCTAAGTCCATGTCTTCACTTATTTCACTGTAGATGACAGTTTTGTCTGTAAATGATCTTTATTTACTGCTAACGTGATAACTTAGATCATTAATATAAATAATGAATAAAAGAGGGCCAATTACGCTTCCTTGAGGAACACCGAATGTGACTTTGACCATACCAGAGCTAAAACCAACAATAACTACTTCTTGTATTCGATCACTGAGATAGTCCCTTATCCAATTCACTATTTTTTTATTAACTCTGCATGAATGCACTTTATACAAGAGTTTTTTTTTGTGAAGAACCTTGTCGAATGCCTTCTTGAAATAAAGGAATACCACATGGACTTGCTTTTTTGATTTACCCAATTTTAGGATGTCATGAAGGAAGAGCACAAGCTATGTTTTGCAGGACCTGTGCTACGGAAGCCAAACTGACTGATATGTAAGAAGTTAAAATTATCCAGGAATGTCATAATATTGCTAACAACAATGTGTTCGAGGATCTTGCATAAAAGTGATGTTAACGATATAGGCCAATAATTTCCTGGGTCATTTCTATTTCTTTATTTAAACATTGGTGTGGCGTTTGCTATTTTCCAGTCTTAGGGCACATTGCCTTCGGATAATGATTTGCTATTGATGAGATAACTTACTTCAAATATTTTCTTTTTATGCTGTATTTTGTTCCCTTTATTTGCATATCTTAGAAGACTTATTCATAAATGAATTTTGCTAAATATCCTTTAATACATTTCCCATGTATCTTTCAATTGAATGTCTTTTATTCACCTTTTTCCTTTCCAGGTGAAGTGTTCTGTGGAAGAATTCATCAAGAGTCAGCTTGGTTCTAATTATGTATCTGCTCCAGGATTCAATATTCTGGAATCTTTTGCCCTCTCAAAGAAAACAACTCCTCTGCTGATGATCTTATCTCATGGAGTTAATCCATTGTTGGACCTTGTTGATTTTGCTTCATCTCAGGACATTCATGCTGAAATAGAGACTGTTCCTATTGGTCTTGGACAGGTAATAATAATAATAATAATAATAATAAACTTTATTCACGGGTAATAAAACCCAATTTCACTTGAAATACATAAAGTACATAAAACAAATAATGACTTGTATAAAGAATTGCACATTCAATCAATTAACCTAAATCATGTAAAATAAAAAGGTCAGTTTCACATACCAGAAAGAATATAAAGGATAATTTTTTGATCTATTAAATATATGACGTGGGATGTAACTATAAGCTTCAGACATACAACTTTATTCATAAAAGTCATCATGTTTCATTTAATATTTACTGTAGGTATTTGTTGTCAGACAACCTTTCAAGCACAGAATTGATTTTAACCTACTCATTGAAGGAGAACGAAGAGTTTTGGTGCTCTTTGTCAAGTAGTGTGCCATATTATATACAGTAGACCCTCACTTTATGATATTAATCCGTTCCGGAGGACCGATCGTAAAGGGAATTCCATCATATGTTGAATTGGCATTTTTTCCCGACAAGGAATTGGTTTAAAGAGCATCAGTGCCAATCCATTCAGTATACGTGATAGAGCCAATGCACATGAAATATCCTGGATAAAAATTATTTAAAATATTATTAAACCAATATTTAAAACTCTATCGATATTTAAAACAAAATCGGAGAAATTTGAAATTTTAAAAAGCGTGAGCAAAATCAGTTCTGATCGTAAGTCGAATCCATTGTAAGTCAAACCCATAGTAAAGCAGGGGTCTACTGAACATATATCTCAGTAACTATTAAGTCAATGTTTCTGAAATTTTTATGCTATCCTAGGGAAACCTGCACATTGCATATATTTTCTAAAAATCTATACATATAATTTTTTATTTCTAAATCAACCCATCTGTAAGGTTTTAAAATAAAACTTTAGATTTTCTGAATATCCTTTTTTAACCAAAATCAGGGAGTCTCAGAAACATGTTTTGCAAAATACAATATGAAATTTACACAGATACTTCATTGATCAAAAGCAAAAACTAGTCATTTTTATTTTTAGATATTTGTGGTAATTTCAGTCTAACTCAGTCCAAATGTCTTTTAAGTCTCTTCATTTTCCCATCCATTATGTACTTCACAACAGCCATTTCAGAACTGAAGAAGTGAACTTACTTCCCGGCAACAGTAGTTAAACATCACAGTTTCGTGTTTCCTCATCGTTACGAGTTTCCAACTTAATAAACAAGTATTTTTGTTTCAATAGCATAGTTAAAAATTAATCATAAATGAAGCAATGAATAAAAAATGCATTTTTGTTTTGTTGATGGAAATACCATGAACTTAAAGATTATGGGCTGTACGTATTTGTAGTATTTACCTAGGGGTCCATCATCCCCTTCATCATAAACAGTATTTTTAGTTGCATTACATCCACTAAGGGTCCTCTTAACCTCCCCTACATCTGGAAGTGGATGCATGCTCCCCCTGTTGTGCATTTTGGCAGCCTTCTTTAAGTTGGCTGTTGTCACTTTCCCAGACCAGTTAGATAAATAAGTAACAATTAACTTGATATTACTTTACATCTCTTCTAGACTAATTTGTATTTTACCTAATGAAATTTATTTGCACTAAAATTACACATCTTGGATGAATTTACATATCAATGAAACTTACTGTGACAACTGTGACAACTAGTCTTTTGAATTATCACATTGTGTTGTACGTACCTCAATTGTGAGAGGCATAGGAAAAAATTGACAATGAACTGAATCAAAGTGCATAGCAAAACAACTCGTACTTGATATTAACTTTTGGAAGAATACTTTAACTAAGTTATTCATGAATATCAGTAAAACATCAGTAGATATCCCATGAGTTTATATTTTCTCAATTAACTATTAGCACATTTAATTAGGGATGGGCAGATCCAGGTTTTTTTTCGGATCCAAATTCGGATCCGGATCCTTCATTTCGGATCCCGGATCTCAGTTCTTATTTTCGGATCCTTGATTGTATTCAAGGGTATCTACAATTCACAAATGATAATAGAATTTAAGCCTTGGAGACTTTATTGAAAATAAACAACATCAATTTTAAAATGTTAAACTTAAATATAAAAATAAAGACAATGTCGATGCCAGAATAATACTAATCCTTGATTATTGTCACGTTTATGCAATGACTGTTGTCATACCACATCTTGAGATTTGATTCTTGAGAATAATGAGATGGATAATAAAGGGTGAAATTGATTTACATTCAGCAAAAGCCAGTTGTCGAATGAAGTACATCAACAGTATTCAATTTGTTCGGCTGAAAGCCGCCGATAGCCGATGACAGCCGGCACTTAAATCGCTTAAAACTCTCTGATGCATATCTGATTTACTGTAGTATTTGGATCCGACATCAGTATCTCATCCCATGTAAAGATCTGCAGATCTTTGGATCCGCTGATCCGATCCGACCATCCCTACATTTAATGCATTCCCCAGTGTAGATATTCAAAAAGCAAAATTGTAGCAACAGAGATACTTGTTTTTTCAAGGGAAAATGTTCATGAGCATGACATACCTTTTTAGTTAAAAATGATATTACAGCATTGCAAAGACTCAGAAAAAAGCAATGTTCATACTTCCATACCTTTATAGTTAAATCTTGTCCTTGGTGGCAGCATTCCGAACATCCTTGAATGTGGGCATGCCCCAATTTTGTTTCTTCTTGAGGCTGTTAGCTGCACCATCATCTTCCGTGAATACTATAATTTCTCTGAACTATTGCAGAATTTATATTCTTCCCCTAATAGAAGCTTCAGCATGTTGGGCGACAGTTTTTTTCTCTACAGCAAAAACAATAACTAATACACTGACAAAAAGGTGGTGAATATATTACTACGATGTAGCTTATCAATGGATATTGCTATGATTCCTATTACCTACCTATTCATTTGCTGACAAATTTGGCTTTAACATATGAAATTGCCAAAATATTTAACAATGAATATTATTTCCTGCGTTTCAGTCCCTTGTAATCCATAACCATCCACTACCCAAGGGTCCCCTTGATTTCAACTAATACAGGATATACAATACAAGGGGACCCCCAGCAGTCCCATGGGAAGGGGTTGATAAGGGCTTTTGGGGTAATGACTATAAATATGGTCCTAAGCCTTTCAACATGTTTCATTTTTCCCAGTGATTTTCTGATTGGCTGCATACAAGGTTTCACGGCCACATCATCTGGTGGATTAACAGTAATGTCAGGAGTTTGACGACATGGCTGTGGTACTGTAAACACCAGCTAATATCTTCATACCATATTAGAATATTGTTGACCATATTAAAACCCTAAACAAGGTCAACATATAGTCATATTTAGGATGGGTTGGTTAGGTTCTTCGGTTCTCAGTTCCTCCGGTTCTTGATCTTGGAACCAGAAGTAAAGCTTTAAACAATAGGTACCAAAATAATTTTTTCAGAAACCAGTTTACACTAAAAAAGTGGAAGGTTTGCATTACTGCCTGGTGAAATACGTACAAGTATATAGGTGCATTATTTTTCCCACAAATGAATGAGATTCACAGATAAAGAAGACAAATGATTGATTTTATTACATGCAACTCCAATATGTGATTAAAAGCTACCATATTTAGCATTTTATAAGTTGCATGCTTGAGGATGCTCTATCGTTGAAGCAGAGAGAATGGGACGAGCATATCAGAAACGAGAATGTGAATTATGCGTGGGAGTGTTTAAAAGGAGTGATTGTGGAATGTGCTGAAAGTGTATGTGGATAAGGAGTGGTAGGAAGAACGAAAGGTGATACTTGGTGGAATGAAGAAGTGAAAATCACAGTCAGAGAAAAGAAAGAGGCATACAAGGATATGATTGCTGCCAAATCTGAGGAAGAGCGTACTAAGGCATGTGAGATTTACAGAAAGAAAAAGAATGAATGTAAAATCATTGTGAAAGAGAGCAAAGAAATAATGTGTGCAGATGAAGCTAACAAAATGGAGAGTGATTTTGAAGGTAATAAAAAGCTGTTTTGGAATTGGTTAAAAAGGGGTAAAATTGGTGAAGACAGGGGAATGAATGCGGTAGAGAACAGAAGTGAAGAGACCGTGTGGGATGAGATCAATATCAGGGACTGCTGGAGGGAGTATTTTGAAGAATTGTACAATAATATTGCCGGCATTGAGGATGAGCCCTGTGAAGTTGTATGTGAGAATGTGTTGATGGAAAAGGATATCAGTGAGAAGGAGGTCACAACGGCTGTGAGAATATTGAAAAATGGGAAGGCTGCAGGCATAGATGGGATATCCAGTGAAATGTAGAAGTGTGGGTGTAAATTACTAATATGCAGGCTGCGTGAACTATACAATTTATGCTTAAAGATTTCTGTAGTTCCAGCGGATTGGAAGAATGCTATCATTGTTCCGTTGTACAAAGAGAAGGGAGGGAAGACCGAATGTAATAATTATCGGGCCATTAGTTTATTGAGTATCCTGGGAAAAGTTTTCATTAAAATTGTAAAAAAAAAGTAATCGAAAGAGTGAGGAATATTACTTCCGACAGAATATGGGGTGTGCAGCGTGGGTTTATGCCTGGGAGAGGATGTAGTGACCAGCTTTTTGCAATTCAGCAAGTGATAAAAAAATGTATGAGAGTCCGAAAGAAAGTGTACTGTGCATTTGTCGATTTAGAGAAGGCATATGACAGAGTAAATAGAAAGAAGTTGTGGAAGGTTTTGTGAGACTGGAGTGAATGGGCAGTGATTGAATGTTATGATAGTGATGTATGACAATAGTAAGGCAAGAGTAAGAGTTAACGGGGTTGTGAGTGATTGGTTCGTAATAAATCGGGGCATAAAGCAAGGATGGGTAATGTCTCCATGGCTGTTTAATGTATTTATGGATAAATGTGTTAGAGACGCGTGTAATGAAAATGACAGTGTTTTGATTGGAAATGTAAACTTGTGAGTTCTTCTATATGCAGATGGTGCTGTTTTGATCTCAGACAGTCAACAGGGATTACAGAAGCTCCTAGATAAGTTTTATGAAGCAACGGAGAGAATGGAATTGAAGGTAAATGCGTGCAAGACAAAAGTAGTATTTTTTGATTAGGAGAATGGGGAGAATAACTGTATGATGAGGGCGAATGGTGAAGTAATTACAGGTGGATGATTTTGTGTACTTAGGTAAGATGTATGCGAAAGATGGAAGAATAGATGAGGAGATAAAGAGACATGCAAATGCTGGAAGGAAAGTAGTAGGCAGCATGTGGAGCATATCAAGGAATGAGTGCTTGTCTAAGGAAGCGAAAATTGCCGTGTACAAAAGTGTCCTTCTTCCCACTTTGCTATATGGTAGTGAAACATGGGTATGTCCGGATAGGCATAAGAGTAGACTAAACGCCGTGGGTATGAGTTATCTGAGGAGTATTTGCGGCAAAAGTAGGATGGATAGGGTCAGGAATGAGTGGATCATGAATGAATGTGGGTTAAATGCTCCTGTAATGGACGTGTATGAAAGGAGTGTGCTTCGTTGGTTTGGCCATGTTGAGAGAATGAATGAGAGTCGAATAACGAAACAGATATATAAGAGTGAAATGAATGGCGCGAGAGGTAGAGGTAGGCGGAGAAAGTTGTGGTTGAATGTGGTTGAGGAAATTCTTAGGAGGAGGGATATTAGGAGTTTTAAAAACAGGAGGGCGTGTATGAAACAGTGTATGGGGGTAAATGAGGCAAAATAGGTTTGCAAGGATAGGTCAGTGTGGAGGAAATTATTGAAGCAGAGTTAGGTGTACAATTATGTATTAATGAGTGAAACATTTTGACTGTGCCTACCTGGGAAGAGAACGGTGTGATGGGTATGTATGTATGTATAATTAATATATGTTTTCTTTGAAGAAATTGCCAAGAGAAAAATTTGGCCTAGACCAGGAACCGAATCATGGACCTTTGGTTTGCCGGACCCATGCGCAGACCAGTACGCTATCCAGGCTTCCTAATTCCCTTGGCAGTTTTGCAAACAAAATGGCTAAGCACGGTATAAGTGCTGGTGAAGGATATTGTCTCTTGGTTGTGGCTTCTTTGAAGCCCTCTTCTCCCTTGCGTTGCCATCTTTAATGGACCGCAAGGGCATAAGATCTAGTTCCATTGTATCCACCAAAATTGCCATGGGAATTAGGAAGCCCGGATAGCATAGTGGTCTGCGCATTGGTCTGGCAATCATAAGGTCTGAGGTTCGATTCCCAGTTCAGGCAAAATTTTTCTCATGGCAATTTCTTAAAAAAAAAATTCACCTGCAATGTTTGAATATTTTCATATATGTTTTTGCTTATCTCTCTCTCTTGCGTGTAAGTGGTTGTCTCTGACTGTGATCCATAAGTCGCTGCTGAATGCTACAAGTGCTCACGCTCTAATTGCTTTCATTTAATTGTCCACTGTCAGCTACAGTTATTCACAAATATCTGCCAGTGGGCCAATTTTGGAGCATTTGTAGCGAAGTTTCATGGCTGTCGTTTCTTATTGTTTTCCTGAAAGAAGGAATTGCCACAGAAAGAGTGAAAGCAGCATGGGGCACAACTCACTTTGGCAAATATAAAAAATAATCTAGGTCAGATACTACTGATAATAATTCAGTACAATAGCCCAAACTCGCAGCAAAGGAAGGAAAACTCGTAGCGAGGGAAGAATTAACTGCAGGAGAGACTGAGATTTCCTTGAATGCGACAACTGTCACTAGAGGGGCATTGAACATTTTAGATTTGGGAAACTACCTTGGAGACGCTGGAAATGATCGTGAAATGTAATTAAAATTACTAAAAACAGAACCAAATTACAATTTTCCAGTTAGCGGTAAATGAAATTTAAGATTTCAAAGGCAATGGATGTCTTGTCTTCAGTGGACCATGTATACAAAAGTCAATGGAGTGCTCTGCAAATATTGTGTACTATTCTCAAAAGATACAGCTGGAAAAGGTGGCCATCAAAAAATTGAAATCATTATAGTGAACGACCCATTTAAAAATGGAAAGATGCATTGGAAACTTTCAAGGCTCATGAAAATCATGGATACCATGAGGAATGCATGATTACAGAAAGCCAGCTTTTAAGAATCTCTAATGATCCAAGTCATGACATTCAAAATATTATTGACTTTTCAAGGCTGAAGCAATTTCAAGAAAACCGCAACATATTATATTCAATGGTAGATACAATTAAGTTGTGTGGGTGACAAGAACTTGCTTTAAGAGGAACCAATGATTCTGGCCTACTACCTGCAAGTGATGTATTTCCTTGACAACCAGAGATTTAGACGCCTCCAGCATTTAAATGTCACGTTTTCCTACAAGCCCATTATAGCACGTAGAAAGAAAATCTGTATGAGAAGGGCCCACAGTCCCAAAAGCCCCATGATAGATTGCTTCAGGGGATAATCGATAAATTCTATGCATATTTACAACAAGTATACTCTGCAATGTCTATTCTCAAAGTACCTCTCATAGGGGCACTGAATGTATATGAAAGATCATTACATAGTAAATGATACTCGTAAAGGAATTAAATAGAATGTACATGCGATTAAATGTGCAATAGTACTAAAGCCCAGCGCACACTTATTCTCCCGCTTCCTCCCTCCCAAAATATATGGCTAACTAATATGAAGGTTATTCCATGTGTCCATACTATTCCTCCCGGCCTCTGTCAGTCTCCATCCACTCCGCCCGGAATTCTCGGTCGAGAATATTTGGTGGATGTGGATGGGACGGATTTTCGATTTCCAAAAGTGACTTTTTCAAGCCAGGAAGCTGAAGCTTTGCATAAATATTTTCAAAAGACTTGTCCATGCGGTGATGCAAGGCATTTTTCCTAATACCCAACAGTTAACAATTTGCATGAGGTCAAAGTTGCATAAATTTCGCAGAAATGGTCTACACTCTATTCTCTCACGAAATCTTCAAAATCAAGCGCTTGCTTAATCTTTATGGGTAAAGAGTTGGAATAAAAAGTGATTTTATTAGATGAAACAGTATTTCATATTTGTTTTAATGTAGTTTACTTACATTTTTATAATTATTTACCAAAGATATTAAATAAAATGGCGGACCCTCTTTTTTGGTCCTTTTTTAATATATGTAGAGAAATAGTTAACTGCATTGCAGAGCATCACAATGTAACTTGTATGAGGAAACTCTACAAAGCTTCCACAGTGCGAATCCGATGAGTTATATTGCGACCATTTGCGATGCTTAATTTCACAACTGTTTTTCGACCGTGCGGTTGAGTCTGGTCCAACCTGCCTGCAATGGGGAGTAAGGTGTTGTGGCAAATGTGTGAAGTGGATTGTAGCTGCATCCACTCCGCTATGGAGATTTTCAAGATACAAATATTGAAAAGAGCCTCTATGTATTATATTTTGGAGAAATCATGGAAAAAATTATGCATTTTATCACATGGGGTGGAGGTCTAGGAGGTAATGAAAGACTGCTTTTTTCGGGTGCACAGCGGGTATTTCTCTTCTTACCATCGCCTACTGAGGAATACGTACACTTTTAATGGAGACAGTATGCTTACCACACAGGATTATTGTCTCTTCGAGGCCACCAACCCACAGCTGGTGTCCCACGGCCGCAGCCCCCCACCCCCTGCACTGCGGTTGGGCATAGGGCGAAGGGTCGTTTAATGATACTGCAGAGCCCTTACGCGGTTGTTTGCGGATATTTTTGGGAGAATGTTTTCTAGTCTCCAATGAAATGCACAAAAGCGGTCAGTTTGATTTTTGCAGTGGTGTGAAGCAGTAGCTTTTCAAAACATCAGCTCAGATTTCACTCGTGTTGGAACTCTCGAAATTCCCACTACAACTACTAGTGGTGCGCATAATTTGCTTAAAACTTCATGATTTCTCCCTTTTTCAAGGTATGTGTACTCTATTAGGACAAGTTAATGTCTATTCTTTAAAAGGTTCATTTGTAATAATGTTAATGGCGTTATTTTGTATATTCAATTGCTTCAAACAGAAATACGTCAATATTATTGCAGAATCCTTAATATCATGCCCATTAGCGACTGCCTGATGTATTTGAATTGAAAAGCTGGCTAAAATGTTGCAGGGAGGGTGATAATTCGTTGGCAGGTATGAAGATTTATGTTTTTACCTGCTGATAAAGGCATTCGTGAACATCCTGGAGACAGGGTTCTTACTGAAATAAAAACAGAAAATCTCCAAAAGCCGTAAACAATTGGCACCCTTCGTCAATAAACACCAAACTTTGCTGTCTTGGTATGCTGGGAAAACCACAGCAGAGACCAACCACAGCCTCTCAACCAAGAATACCCTCCTGTGTTGGTTTACGGGAAAGTTACTTCCTCGCCAGGGACCAACACAGCCGCACACACACAACCAAATACGATCCTTTGCAAGGGCTAATGGGACCCCGCTAAGGATGTTTGGGTTTTGACCTGGGATCCTCCTGATTTTGTGTGCTTGTGTGTGTGCTTGTGTATATACCAGGCATCCTTAGCGGGGTCTCATTAGCCCCGTGAAGGATCCCAGGTCAAAACCCAAACATCCTTAGGGGGATCCCATTAGCCCTTGCAAAGGATCGTATTTGGTTGTGTGTGTGCGTCTATGTTGGTCCCTGGCGAGGAAGTAACTTTCCCGTAAACCAACACAGGAGGGTATTCTTGGTTGAGAGGCTGTGGTTGGTCTCTGCTGTGGTTTTCCCAGCATACCAAGACAGCAAAGTTTGGTGTTTATTGACGAAGGGTGCCAATTGTTTACGGCTTTTGGAGATTTTCTGTTTTTATTTCATTGCCTAGCCGTAAGAAGCTCACCCCATCCTTGTGATGGCTTTCCAGGGTTCTTACTGTTGGCAGGGCGGCTGTGATGAAGGGTACATTAAACTTAAATGGCAGCCTCCGTGCAATGAGAAACCACCTCCATGAATCCGGCATGGGAAATAGCAAACCAGTAAGATACCAAGCAATAAATAAGACTGAAATAAACAGCGAGATTGGATTTCATTCATTTGTATATGAATATGGACCACTCACATACTGGAATATGGTAGCTTCCATTCAGTGGCAAATTTAGATGAGGGCATGAGAGTGGGGAGGGTGCCTGCCCCCCCCCTATTCAATGCATCATATGATAGGAGAAAAATGTGGGCCAGAAGGTATTCCATATCCCCAGACAGAAGCCATTCGCCCACCTCCCCATCCAAAACAGCGACTTATTTATCCACCCCTCATTTCATTGATGATAAAAAGCCTCAGAATATTAAAGAATGGACATGTTAAGGTAGTTTGAGCGAAAAATCATTTTACTTAGAAATCAATGAATTTGGTCTCATTTTAAAGAAAAATATATCACCTATCCGATGACACCAAAAATTCTACCTCTTACCTCATTACTTCCAGAGATATTTGCCAAAAAATACCAGCCATTTTACATAGTAAAGTGTATGTGTATGCACTCCAGAGAGACATTATGTATTTCTAGCATGAGGTATTTCTAGCACTTCGATGTCGTTAAAAAACTATCAGTGAGTAGTTTGTATGTTTTTTCAACTATTTTTGAAAATTAATCAATTGTCACCACAGTAGGTTCTTGGGTATCACAAAAATCTTCCGTTTTGAAGGAGTTTAAACGCACGGCGCGAAAATAAAAGGAGTTAAGTTATAGACTTATTTAGATATTTTCATTTCATTACTTACCATTTCTTTCATACAAAACTATAATATTGCACCATTAATAATGCAATATTTAATCGATGTGTTCTACAGCTGGTGAAATTGAAATGTATAATTCGAATATGGTCTCTATTATGGCTAGGGAACTATCTCACTCAGACTACCTTAAGAAATGGAAATTATCCAATTCAAGGTAAATAATTGAAAGTACTTCAGAAAATATATATCCCTCTCCAGACACTACAGTAGCATTCCTTTTGTTCTTCAAGTGCCTCCCCCCAAAAAAGACACATCTAGGAATAAATACATCTGGGAACCAAAGTCTGCGTATTCATGAGCAATCTCTGCCGCTGGGTTGAGACTGCAGTTAAGAGCGCCACCGCCTCAAAAGGCGACGATGGATTGCGCCCTGGCACTTGTTTCTGGAGAGGTGGACACGCTGGGTGAGCACCAGGACAATACCAGAGTTTGAGAGGAGGAAAAGAAACGAATGCGCTGGAAACTACGGGGAGAATGAGTGAGAGAGAGTTCAGGGAAATGTTTCGAATGATTGCAAGGTAATCTATTGTGCCTCTGATGTGCTTGAGGCCAGCGTGAATAACGCTCAGGGCAGGCAAGCGGCCAGTACTTCACCTCCCTCATGGTCGATCAACCCGTCACCTCTCATCAGTGTTTGAATTTCCCTCATCGTGGCCGAGACCTTGAATAAGATGCCATCAGAAGGGAAGATGATTTCTCTCCTGAGTGATAGTGGCGGCACTGTGTTTGTTGGAAAATGTTTTCCCCAATTGTACGTACTTAATGGTTTCTTGACTACAGTTTTGCCAACCAAAGGATTTTTCAGGAATGACCCTTGTACATTGCTGAGATGATGAGTGGATGCGATGAGATTGATGGGAGAGGCCCAGTATCTCTTTCAACCTTCACCAATATAAATACGGCTCTGGCTCCATGTTTCTTTTGATACATGGTGTCACCCCCTTTCTTCTTATTTAGCCTTCAACATTTTTGTCTTATTTGAGAAATTATTATTTCTATTTTGACAGATGGTTGTTATGTTGTCACTCCTCTATACTTTTAATTTGCAGGGCCACTTGGCAGAGGATGCAATACGCGATGCACAACTGAAAGGTCAGTGGGTGTGCTTGGAGAACGTTCACTTGGCCGGCCCCTGGATGTCAACTCTTGAGGACATTGTGTGCTCTCTGCCGAGTGACAGCAATATTGAGGAGGGCTTCCGTTTGTGGATGACGAGCTATCCCTTTGAAATGGTGAGGACCAAATATTATACATAATTTTTAGTTTGCTTTGTACATCGGGGGCAATGAATAGTCAAAATTTCTGATCAAATGAGAAAAGGTCTCTCCATACTGTAACGGTGAAAATGGTTTAGTTTCCACAGTCAATTGCACAAATGAGCATCAAGTTGGTGAAGGAGGCTCCCAGTGGATTGAAAAGGAACCTCCTTCAGTCGTTCACTAGTGGGCCCATTGCAGAGTCATCCTTCTACGCCAACTATCGGGACAAGGATTCCATCCTGCGAAGGTATATGTTCTCCTTATGCTTCTTTCATGCGCTCATCATTGAAAGAGGGAAATTTGGGCCCATCGGTTGGAATGAAAAGTACCATTTTGATGAATCAGATCTTCACGTATCCCTCAAGCAAATGGAAGTGAGTAATTTTTTTGCTTTGCTTCGAGTTCCATTTTTACTCTATTTTCTTGGTGCTCTTCCTTTATAGCGTTATTCTTTCAGATCCTGCTCTCTGAGTATGATGAAACTCCTCACGACTCATTGCGGTACCTTGTGGGAGAATGTAACTATGGAGGACAAGTGATCGATGATCGGGACCGTCTCACTCTTGCTACTATTCTCTTTGACTTAATCCACCCAGACATTGAGATTGAATATTATCCCAGCCTCACAAAGACGGGGGAACCATTCTACTTACCTGTCGGTGGGAGCTATGCTGATTATATTACTTTTATCAAGGTACTACTGGGAAATGGGTGGCCTTGTACTGTTGATTAGTTAATAGGTGCTTGCACCTTTCAAACGATAGGGGTTAAATGTATGATTGAGTATTCATATTCATTTGTAGTGTAGGTATTTATTTATAGTGTATTGCATCATTATAAGTGAAGGCATAATGTAGTTACTTTTCCATGAAGTAGTCTGTAGTAGTCCATGCAAATTCTTAAAGTTACGCCAATAAGCAAGCAAAGAAAATCTATAAGTGAGTGTGATGGGTTTTTAAGTGATGGTGTTGATGGGTTCATTAGTGATCTATATTAATTTTGTCATTGTATATGTATTCGTTCTCGGTTTTTTTCACCAAATTCAAATCCCACTAAGCATCAGCAAATTATTATATTTGAGACGAAGAATACGATCACTTCAGGGTGGTTAATTAGATTGAATACCGGAGCAACCACATGTAATATCAATACATCGTCACTCAAGGTGTTATCGCTCACATCTTACCCGTAAAAATGCCATATATAATAGACCTAGAATAAGAATAAGAATGAAATTTGAATGTAGATACTTTAACATTAATTTGATACGTAAATTACGACTGGGAAAGACTAATTGATCGATCAGGAAAAGCTTCAGCTGTCTCCCACTGCAAATATTCTGTTGAGAACGTAGCCGAATAAATAATTATAAAAAATAATATAGCTCTTAAGTAAAATGAAAATGTAAACTATACACTTACTAAAATTAACTCCTGTCTTCACTGTTAAAAGGAATAAGGATTCATTACATGGAAATCATGGAATATCTAAATGAAAGGTAAATACATACCAATTGTGTGAGTGTATGAGATGATGCATGCCTCAGAGGGGTAAATGTTCGCGAAACAGATCAATCGAAGAACTTTGTCACCTCTAAATATTGCTATTTTTCAATTATAATGAGAGGAAGTAATGTGCAAAAAATGTAAATTATTTTGGTGAACAAAATTCTAATCCATATAAAAAAATGTTGGTAGGAGTTGGGAGTTGCATACCAGAAACGTGATTTTTCGTAGTCGGCCATCTTTCATTTTCGAGTGGTTCATGGAAATGGACCCCAGGTGACGCAGTGGAAGTGAAAATTTCAAATCTGAGTGAAAGAAGGATAACGAAATTTTTTTTCTCGAGGTTGTTATTAGCCGATAATTATTATTACTCGGAATATGTGCAAGTATTCATATTTCACTCCAAGTGATTTCCGAATTCCACTTGTTTTAGCGCAACAAGTGATATCAGAGTGCCGCAAGGAGGCATTGAATATGGTTAAATAATTCACGGAGGAATGGAGTGGCATTTGTTGAGTTAAAACTTCAGTGGAAAAGTTTTTATTTGTTCAAAATAAATAGCCATCTATCTAATCATAATCGCCTGGAAGAAGATAGCATCTGCAACACTGGAAATGAGTGATGAGAGTTCCAAAATGTCTATTGCCAATATAATCCCCTTAATTCGCAGTTTAATTGTGAATATCAATTCGATGACTTGCCGCTGTACAACCCAATTTAAATCCCTTTGTCAATATTTGTTACACAACTTGCGTTAACGGTTCCATGACGTTGAAACTTCGCCAAATTATGCAGTTGCCACACTTCTAGATGCCCATTTTAAAGATTTAGTATTTTCCAACCCCGAATCTAGAGAAAATGCCAAAAAAGATCTTCTTGAAAACCTTAATAGTCTTGACTATGAAACCTGCAGAGCAGAGGAGATGGCGAATGTTGGATCTAATGCCAATGCATCTCCTGTTACTACCAATTCATCCAGTTTGTGTGTTTACAGTGCAATCCTTCCTCAAGGAATGCAGTCTATAAAAACGCCAGATGGTGAGTTAAAGAGTTATTTAATGGAACCACTGATTCCAATAGAAAATGATCCTTTAGAATATTGGAAAAATAAAAAAAAGAGTATGTTCGTCTTGCCAAACTTGCAAGAAGGCACCTTGCAGCACCACCTTTGTCAGTTGTCTCTGAACGTTTGTTTAGCACGGCATCTTTGACTTACTCAAAACCAAGGGGATCTCTTAATCCAGAAAAAGTGAAACAGCTTGTTTTCTTGCACAAGAACATGTATTTTAAATACTTTGTGTATGATAACTGAAATAAATTACTTGGTTGTTCTAGATATTGTGACTTTTTTGGTGTACCATGAATTTGATGTAAGGGATTACATTTTGCACCAACTTGTCCTATTCCATTTAAATTTTTTTTCATTTGATACCCCAAAAGCAAATTTTTAATTTGTTTAAATACTACATAAAATCAGTGTAAAGAATCAATTCCATTTTTCCATTGTACCTGTCTCTTGAATAATCTAGGTTATCTCCCATTAGTGACTATTTTATCACTTTACAAAGAAAATTGGGATGTCAGTAATCATTATCGGATTATCGGTAGGGCATTATGGGTAAATCGGATATCGGAATATTCTGATATCGGCACACCCCTAACATGTATGAACTAAAATTATGAGGTATCCGTCTGGTGGATAGTGTTGAAATTCAGAAATATGGTGTCGAAGCACAGTAGAAAAATGTGATGAAGCGTAATTAAGGGGGGCTATTACGAACCGCTCACTACATGTGGTAGAACAATGCAGTTGGTGTCGCAGCACTCTCACCACCTGATGCGATTGCAAACAGGCCTCCCGTGGTGTCTCACCACGCCAAGGGGTCGGTGTCTCACAGTGACCGGGGGACCTACCTTTCTAACTCTGACTGCCTGTATTTTCAACATTGCCGAAGTTTGTTAATGATCTGGAGCCCTAGCTGGTGGTTATAAATCGCTATATCCGACGTCAAGGAGGTTGTAGTGTTCTTATAATACAACATTTGTAATTAAAGTATCGGAGTAAACTCATGTAAGTTGAAATATAATCGTTGGACGTTAATGAAAATATCATAAACAACAACACCAGAATGACGAGATGAATAGCCGGAACAAGGGTAGATACCTACAGAAATTCTCTGTAGGTGCCCTTGTCAACAGAAATACAAATTCTGTAATTCTCTTGCTTACCGCAAAACCTACTCCACCATAGAATTTTTTTTCTTCACAGCCACAGTAGTAAATTTAATATTTCTTGGTATTTATTCTCCCTGTTCATGGCCATGTTGTTACTTGAAGTACCATCATGTCCATGTTGTATTTGTCTAGCTCCTCTGCCAATATGTCACTAGTTCCAAGTACCGCCAGTGTCCTTGTGTTCCATGTACCAAATCGTAATCCTTTTAAGCAAAGCCGGGTCTTTATCCATTTTTCCTGTCTTGTTTTGGAGGCTATCTGTTGGTGATTCTTAATATATTGGTTTTTTATGAGGTGGGTTGTCAGCTCATTGCTTAACCCCCAACCTGGAGGACCAGGATATCTCTCTTAGTCTGACTCCCACCTCATGAAGATCTGTCTGGCATGGGAGGCCCTACCAGTAGCTAAGCTACCCCTGGCAAAGCTCTCAAGGTCGCTGGAGCATGCAAGCCCACCCATCACATCAAGGTGGAGATGCCTTCGGGTATATTAAATATTTCTTGGTATTTATTCTCCCTGTATCTGGTCATCTCCTTTCTTGAAGAGGTCCTGGCATCGCCATTAGCCTGCTCTTAATGAAAGGTGCCTGGGAGACCACGGTTTAATGTCTCATCCTACAGACAGAGAACTATACTTGAAGTGACCTTCACAAGACACTCAAGTATGAATTGGGTTTCCTCAGAAAAACATTCTACTCTGTAGGGGCTTGGATTTTTCTTGATTTTGGTTTTTAAAAATCTCCATAGCCCTCTTGTAACATTACTGCATAGTAAATTTCAGTCTCGTTCACTGTGCCCCATGAGATAATTCTAGCCTGTTTCTTTAGAGTACAATACTGCAGAGATATCAATAGGGTAATATTTTGTATGGACTCAGGCAAATGGATTGGCATGGAGGACTGCTGTCATTGTGAAATGATACTTAACCTTGCAATTGGTGTTCCAAATACTTCTTCATCAGACCAATATGGTGCAGGTCCATATATCAACCTGTATGAATGACTCTTGTGTTCTGAAATCGTGGTCAGCATAGACCTTGAGTGTGAGGAAAGTTTCATAGTTGGTTTTCAAACTATAATACTCCTTGGTGGAGTGGTCAGATTCTTGTTTACGTTTCTGTGTGGTGGAAAAATGTGATGATGCTATTTAACATGACGAAAATATCTTGCCCTCTTTTTGGAAAAGGATTTGCCGGAAACTTTTGGACCAGAGACGTTTGGACTCCATGATAATGCTGACATATTAAGGGTGAAAAGGGAATCCAAGGAGATCTGCTCCAAACTAGCACTCGCACTTCTGAAACCAGATCCACATGAGCATGAGAGGTTCAGTGGCTCTCTTCAGGACTTGGTGGAAAGCATTGCCATGGAGGTGAGTGGCAGCCGTGGGGAGAAATTTTCACTTCAAGTTATCACCGAATGATGCTCCCTAATTATTAATGCCAAGTTTATGCTTGAATGCCTCGCATCAATTTTTACTATTATAGACACTTTAATTTTTTTTAATTATCCTGATAAAGTTACATCTCTGCTAGTCTTACGTACAGCTCAGGTGTTATGCCATTGGAGGATTTAAGTAATGCTGCACAGGTATACCTGAACTTTCTGTTTGGGCATAATGTTACTCTCCAGTGTAGGCAGCCCTATGATTTGGGAGCCCTCGTGTCAATCATTTTTAGCACTCTAGTCTAACTGTCTTTGTCAGTAGCCGGTCGGTGTGGTGTAGAGCTGTGTGCTGGTGGAAAAACTATCGGTGGTGAGATCGGGGGCTTAATTTATCAACCTTCATACGTTCACCAGTATTGTAGCACATTAGCATACTATAGCATCAAGCATTCATTTTTTTTCATTAATAAATACATTCATTTATATAGTATGACGTAAAAACTTATTTAATGAAATTCCAACTTACGTATGTGATAAATGTCTCACGTCTTAAGCGTTTAGGCTAATAAGGTATTCAAGAGCTTTAACCAAACCTATCATTGTACCCGTGGCTTACTATTAGTATTACCAGTTATGTCAAATGCGAGTGAAATATACAGTGCTGTGAACAATTGCATCCATTTTATTGATAAAATTTGATTAATAATTTTTTAAATGAAATGAAATGATGAAATAGGACTCCCGCGATCATGTTTGTATTTTCCTCATCTGTGTGTCACGGAGTTAAAGAGTGGAAGAGGGAGGGAAGGGATATCAGAATGAGGAGGAGGGAATTACAGTTTTCCCATCATTGCTTGAAAGCCCGGCCTGGAATCTGTTAGCCTCCCTTGTCCTCCTCCTTGGGTTCTGCATATCGGATCAACACATAACTACTGGTCAGGGCCTCTTCCTTCCCCCTCTATGTTTCGAAAAAGAACTCTACTCCTCAATACCATTTGTTCCCTTTGCACCCAAAAACTTTTTGCATCATGGCTGAGATCACTCTCCCTCTCAGGTGGTCACAGAAACGTTATTTTAAAACTCTCCCATCATTCACCCATCTAAACTTTTCTAGTATGGTCTATCACATGAACTTACTAGTAAGCATTCTGTTTATCCACAGAGTAAAATCCCTAAGGCTTTCCGTTTACTATCCATGAAGACTGACCCACCAAACCCAGGGTGAGAAATCGCAGTGGTGATGTTTGGAGGAGTGTGAATGAATGCACGCATATTTATGAATAGTAAGAGATAGCAGTTACAAAATTAAGTTAACTTTTTGTGAATTAGAGCTTAACCCTTTCGTGCCTAGCGTCGGCTATTGCTGACGTGAATTTTTTTATGCAAATGAACGAATGTCAGCTATGGCTGACGGAGAAAAACCAATGCAAAAGACCTAATGTCGGGTATAGCCAACACGAGGGGAGGGAAGTGACCGATATGCTAGGTATGCAGTAAACCATTGCGACCCAGCTTAGGGACAGCCCAGACCCTTTCTGCGGCAAGTGAGCTCGACCCTCCGCATCATTAGTAGCCTAGTAGCCCTCCTTGCTGCATGAATCCGTGGTTAATTTATTGCATTTGCAATGGTTTTTTGAGGCAATTATTTTTTCACTCTACAAAATTTTTAACTTTATGAAGTGAAATATTTGTTTTTTGTTGAGTCTTAGCAAATTTCAAACGAAATTCTAGCGTTGATAGTAACGAGTTCTTTTGTGGAACTCTCAATAGTTTGAGCTCTAAATAGAACTCTAAATTTGTTAATATTAACCCTAAAAATCCATTTAAAATTGTGAAACGCTCAGAATAATATTATAAATCCATTTAAAAGTGTAAGTTTTTGAAGTATACAGCAAAGAATTATTTAAAAAAAACAACATTAATGCAACAAACTTACAGCGGCCTCCTGCTGAGAGAGGGGCTGCTAAGGGTTGGGGGTGGAGCCGAGTGTTCGGGAGAAGGGCACGGTGTCCCACTGAGTGGGGTTCCAAAACAGGCAAAAGCATACCTGAGTGATTTGTCATCACGAGAGAGCTCCATAGAGAGGAGTACAGAAAATTCTCATGCTACTCATAGCAAGGAAAGCATTTCCCTTTGAGAGACTTCGGCACGAAAGGGTTAAACTTAAATTTAAAACCACTGAAAGAAAGAGGTAATTTGTTTCTTATTTTAAGCACCACAGGAAAAGAGCATTTTCATATGCAATTACTGGGATTTCCCTGGCTTCACCATTCAGCTCATTATTTTTATTCCTTTTTCTTTCCAAGGTTGGGCAAAATAGAAAAATGACTTTTCCGCCAAAGTTGCCCTTTTTCCCAAGACGTCTGAGAGCTACTCTCTGCGTCACCACTGAGAAAATAGTTGGGAATTTAGGACTCATTCTCTACTTTTGTTTAAATGTATTATCACATATGATGGCCTCCAACAGGTTCCAGCAAAATTTGAGGTCAGACCAGAGCAGTTGACTGACAGCTCTTGGATAGACTCTGTGCTGAAGCATGAAATGAAGCTGTACGATAAGTTGATGTCAAAAATAAATATTTCCCTTAAGATGTTGAGTGACAGAATAAGCGGCTTTGACCTCTTGACTCCAGACCTGGAAGAGTTGGGTTCGACCCTGTTGCGAGGCAAAGTTCCCGATGACTGGATGTGTGTGTCATTTCCCAGTCTGCGATCTCTGGGGAGCTATGTGAAGGACCTGACGAAGCGGGTGAAATTTTTCCAGGCAAGTACAAATTTTGGAGCAAATAAAATGTGTGCTGACATTATCCTTTCCAGTTCTTAATGCTTTCACTGCTGAGCAATATTGATGTCAAATTTCACCACACATGGTGCCCAAAAGTCTGCATCATGGCAAAACTATTTATGAGGGTGAGACTTGATCCGACTGGATGAATTGCTCCTGTTAAGGATTTTTTTAGGTATTGAGTGGTAGTTACTGTAAATATTTTGGCAAAAGTGTATTGACAAAGGATAAATTTACAAACAGGACTTCTCTTACTTTCAGCATCGATCCCTCCAGAGCTTATAATGGATGGATTGCATATGAAACCCAAATTGTGAGGCTGCTGTCACCTTGGGAGTAGGAGGGCTCTCCCACTGGTGTCAAATGTTAAATCTGTTTCATTTAAAGAGGTGGAACTTGTCACACCTGAGAATCGCACGCAGAGTGCCCAAATACAATTATTGCTTCTCAGCCATTGGGGCTTTTACTGATGGTTCTCATTATGAGGGGGAGGAATTCACTCATTTACTGTAAAGCCTCCTCCCAGTTCTCCAGTTCCAAAATTGGTTGTTACTGGCAATGAACCCTTTAGTGGCCGTAAGGTAGCCACTTAAGGGTTCGCTAAGTGGCTGTCTCACAGTCATTAATGGTGCATTAGGATCAATTTACCAACCCTACATATTTACATATTTTCCACCTTTGCTAAATCTGTCTCTCCCAACACCTTCTGGTAATACTGCAGCCTTTAATGAAGGCTGGATACCAGTGCACAGGGGTCCCCAGAGTGACTCATTCCAGCTGAGTTCTATGATAAGTTCATAGATTGTTTTTCTATGGGCTGAAAAATGCTTTCTATCCCAATGGTCTTGATCATGAAACTGTGTATCAGAGTAGGATCCACAACCCGTGGGCCAGTTCTGATTTATCTCTCTTTTCTGATATTCTCAATGTCTATTTCCTGTAATATCTCTTCCTAGTGCAGAGGAGGGGCTGAAGCTAGCGGTTGAGTGTTCCTCACTCCCTCCTCCTCTTATCAAGTGAGCCATCACACCATATTCCCTTTCCTTGCCTTGATGATTCCATTTGCTAATTTCATTGTGATTCTCCCCTCTACTCGGTGACTCTTTTTTATCATGTGCTTTTTCAATTTGCTCCCATGCAGTTGAAGGCCAGCGGAAGCACGGCCATAAAATTGTTGTTTTTTATTGACCCTTTGAGTGCAGTACGATGTGATATCACACCATGGCTGTCTTTGCGCTGGTGTTGATGACGTGGTATCATGTCAAGGGCACTGTGAGTGTTCCAGCTTTCACTAGGCCCCCTAGTGAAAGCTGGAACACTCATGATACCAATGATGTGATATCATGTCATCAGCACCAGTGCAAAGACAACCATGACGTGATATCACATCGTGCCGCACTCAAAGGGTTAAATCTTTGTAGAACTTAATCATTCTATAGTCTTTTGATCTTGGCAATGCAGTGAAGGAGATGACCAAGAGACAGATCATGTAACAGCTGAATATGAATCATTTATATAACATCAATCTAAACTTAAACATTATTGTTGTGGTGATAACCAAAAACTAGCTCGGTACTAACCTTCTAAATGTCTAGCTTCAACATCCCCATGAGGCAACTAATATCATGTAGTGAATTCCTTAAAATGGGATCCTGTCTAAATGAAACCCCTTGCACCATCAGGAGCAATGCTGGGTGTAACAAGGTGATGGTGACTTTGGTGATATTTCTTTTTATTTTTCAGGAGTGGATTGACAATGGAGAGCCACTTGCATTCTGGTTGCCTGGCTTCTTTAACCCCAAGTCCTTGATTGTTGGCTTCATGCAGAATTACTCATTTGATGTTGAAGTCCCTATGAGTGATGTACGACTTGTTTGCAATTCAGGTGATCATGGCACGGACACTGTGCTACACATTTATGGTCTTTACATGGAGGGTGCTGGCTGGGATGAAACCTTGTGAGTGGACTGCATTGCTTTCTATATTAAAGCAAAATATTTAGTTGCTGTAGGTACTTGTATATATCTGGTTTGCTCAAGAGGGTGATGGCTATTATGCTCATCGTAGGACTTCCCCTAATGTTTCTCCTCGCGAAGCACACTCTGGGCATGACCCTGATCAACTATCTTGGGAGCATTCTGTGACTGTTTGGAATGATAACCATAATATATGGGATAGATGTTTAAGAAAGGCATTTTTTCCATAAGCTGGAGTTTGTTTCTCCACTGACTCTAAACACAATGGAATGGAGTGGAATGAAAAACACCTCTCACGTTTTTCAGACTCTACGACACAACAAAATAAAAGTAAACAATACAGAAAAATTTGGATTATGTACATGAAAAACTTTATGCTTATAACATATATGAGGTTTGAGCTAACACATGCAAGATTTTGATGAGCCCTTATGTTTTTATTATGTAACCACAATCAAACTTCTGTATGTTGGCTGTCCGAGAAAGTTAAGTGATTATGTTTTGGAATTAAATTTATTCTTTTGCTGCATAGTGCCTAACATCAGTTGTCAGAGTGATACATTGATCAATCTCATCTCAGTTGGATAATCAAGAGTTTTTTCTAATTGGGGATTTTTTCAAAAGATTCTTGTTACTGGATATACATCGAGTACTATTGAAAGAGAGCCCTCAGACTGAAGCAATGAGTGGGAATTTCATCCCACTGCCATTCAGTCTTCATACCACCAATTTCTTCTCAACTATTGCTGATATCTGGTTCCTGATATGCTGGGGCCAAGCAGGAGTCAACCCAGTATCTGCCCTTTACAACTTTAGCTCCATCAGTTTCCTCTCTTGATTTCATTCATTTTATTCTTGGTCCTTGCCATTTTATGCTGATCTGAAGTCATATTTTGGGTTTTTAAACTCCCTGTTTTGAAACCTTTGTCATTAAAAGGAGTTGTAGACTAAAGCTCATTCTCTCATCTTATTCTCATTGATTACAGGTCCTGTGTTGGAGAGGCAAAGCCAGGTGTGCCATACAATGAAATGCCTCAGTTGACCATTGTGTCTGAACTGAATGACGAAGAACGCCAATCTGAGTATTACTCCTGTCCCCTGTACAATTGCTCAGATCGAAGGAAATCAGCTACTTGTCCAAGAAATGGGAATAATTACATTGTGTCATTGGACATAAAATGTCACGAGTCTCCTGAATATTGGATCAAAAGGGGAGCAGCCCTGATCTGTCAGATGGAGGAATGAATTTCCATGTGACCAGATTTGGCTGTAGCATTTGAATTCCAACAATGACTCAAAATGTTTGTTTTCCTTCACCTCGGACAATAGGTATTCCTCAGTTATTATTCGAGGGGGTTATCCTTAGTCCAGGAGATTTTTTTCTAATATTAAAGAAAGTATTTGGCTATTGCTAAAAAAGTGACATTTCCCCTAACTTTTTGTCCTATTGAAACATGGGTGTCATTCAGTCAATGCCCATACCCTGCCATTGTAACATCACCAAATGATTATCAATTCTTTAATTCAATTGATAGATACATTCACTTGAACAAGTCAGTAGGTTACGGTTACCACTGAAAATTCAATATTTTCAATAATGCTTTCTATTTTAAAACGGTTATTTGAATTGTTTTTTATTTTTAAATATTTGTATAAGTGTCAAGTTTCTGTATCTGGGTTTGAACATTAAATCAATCAATCTACAAAAGATTTATTTTTTAATTTCTTTAGGTACCATCAACAGTTATTTTGATATCATCATTAGTGGAAAGAATGTTCCGATTAAAGGCCTCCAAACACCTGAGCGGCTGCGGTGGCGGGCGCGATACGCGGCTAAACAACAATGGTTCGTTCAATGCGTTCGTTCGTTCGCCTATCACGTATCACGAGTCGCCCGGCGATAACGCGGTTTTCGGCGCCTCGGAGAGGCCTGGGACTCAGTCGTCGACTTTTGCGATATCGCAACATGATTTTCTCGTCGCCGCGGCATAAATAGTCGCCTCCCGAAGTCACCCTCGAAGGAGGGAGTCACAAGTCGAGTCGCCCCTTGATTCACAAACGCTTGGCGATAGTCAACTGTTTGTTTGCGTTGAAAACTGTAATGGAAACGAATTGCCAAATCGTTGGCATTCATTCTGAAATCTCTTTAGTGTCAAATTTATATTCGTGTCCCAAACATAGATTGAGAGTGTCAAACGATACATTAGGTTGCACGTTGTGAGTTTCAATTGTGTTGTGCAGCGTCCGTGTACGATGGATTCAATATCATTTATTACCGAAGACGTGATAGCTGGAGATACAATCGTATCGCCCTTTTTCATCAACGGTGGCATTTATAATAATAATAAATTCGAGGTTATAGACTAGTCATTAATTGTTGTTGTGTGTACCTAAAGTGTTATTGAAGGGAAAATCTTTCGCACAGCCATCATATTTTGTTTTATTGGCCATGTGGATGTATTTGTAGGATTGGTTGAGTAACTGGTCGAAGTTATACAAATCTCCCTCGACGGCCTTATCTTGTTTTTTTACGGCAAGCCATAATGAGAAACTAAAACGTTTGTGAAATTATTCATATGGCATAGGAAAAATTACCTTTGAATAACTTTATCTCCCAGATTTTCGCAATTTTCTAACAATGTAACTTGTAAGTGACTGCCCTAATTCTGAATTCCTGTAGCGCGCTAAAATAATAGATATGTGCACATATTTATCCAGATTACATCTAAAATCCTCTGTAATGCTCTTAATTTTTGTTGTAGTTACACGGCAGTCTTGATGTAAGTGGCGACGGTACTACCAAGACGTGTTAAACTGGTGACATGACGAAAATCTATTATTGCCGATCAAAAGCGACAATTACCGATTGTGGCGGTGAGGGTCCATCGGAGTAAATAACAACGGTCAACAATGAAGAAGTTTTCTTACGATGTAAAGGGTAGAAAAGAGTTATTCTGAATGTTGAACCACTTGTATTTTTTTACAGTTAGAATCATAGAATAGAACAGTTAGAAGAAGAATCGACAAGGAGCTACGTTACATGTTCATAGCTCTCTTTGAGATAAGTCCCAGAGACGTTGTATTATTGAACTACAGGTGATCTTAGCTATTCACAGTAGATAACCTCAGTGATACTACAAAGAAAGATAAAATTAGCTGGTAATACTGATTTCTAGTGCCTCAGCCCAGTAGAGGTCCCATTCGAACGGAGAAGGGGTCTCATGCGGCACATTTTACGCACGTTTACACACGGTGCATAGTCTAATGCGGCACTGCTGCATGCTGGAACTATGTTTTCTTCACCGCGCAGCAAATTTGCTCCTTATATTCTCCCCTTATCTCTTGGACCATTCGGATGTACGAAGTGTGACCACCTGTAAGCTCAGAAACTTTGGATGTCAAGTCATGAAGTATTAAAGATTTCGGTGACGGTCCCGAAATTGTTTTACAAATCCGCGTTTTCATTTCATAGGCCTACTTCCGGTAATGTACGGCGCTATATTTTGTCCAACATATATTGTGTTTCCTGGGTTAATATTCTGTAACTCGTATCACCGGTGATGAGCAACCGCCGGTGATGTCGCGTCATCCATCACCGCCTCTCCGATTCCGTAAGCCGACGAGGTGATGTTCATCACCCAAAATGGGGTGATACGGTATCACCAGTATATCACCAATCGGATAGCCGGTCTTATCGCATCACCCATGCTATCACCACCCACTATGGCGTCGAAGCGTCGACATTTTCGTCAGCTGGTGGTAAATATAACATAAGTAAATAGCGATTTCTGCGTAAATATTTAAGAGTATGTATCTACCATATCTGTAATTAATGCGGCAAATGGAAATGCCGAGATTAGTATTATTCGATTAGAGAAGTCAATTTTATTAGCCGAAGGGTGATTTATACGACTGCAGTTCCGTGCATGATTAAAAAGCCAAATGAATAAGCCTTTGATGATACCCTGTGGTTAGTGAAGTGTGTTAACAATTAGGATGTCCAATAACTCTCATTTCACGAATACATAATAGTTTCAGCAAGTATTTTTTTCATACTTCTTGTGATCACTGTTTAATATGAAAAGCATATTCTACGTTACACATCGGAGATATCTAACGTAGAATATGCTTTTCAACGAGGAAGTAAAGAAACTCGAAATATATGCTTATTTCAGTGGACGATTTTAGAACAACATGTCAAATTATTACTTTGGTAGACTATAATGAATTCAATTCTGATTTCCTTTCTCGGTTTGTTTTGTTAAAAAAGAAGAATTCAGATTAAATCCAATGATTGAAATAAATTTCGATGTTGTATTCAGTTCTAAAATCCGTTCTTTAGATAAATTTATTGGGCATGTTGGGGATCGGGTTGGTGTGGTGGCTAGAGTACTCTCCTACCACACGGGCGGCCAGGGTTCAAATCCCTGCAGAGGCGGATGTTTTTCAGAGGTAACCCGATCCCTACTCGAGTGTCTTGTGGAGGGCACTTCAAGTACAGTACTCCGTCTGTCGGATGAGACGTTAAGCCGTGGTCCCCTTGGCGCCTTTCGTTAAGAGCAGGCTAATGCCGACGCTGGGTTTCTATCCACCCTTCCTCCCTCACCTATCCCCTATGGCGCAAATGACCTTAGCCGTCGGTCGCCTCCCCAAATATCCAATCCAATCGGGCATGTTAATATTTGCATTGCTAAAATTGTATTCGAATAAAGTTCGGAATTAATTATTAATTGTTTTGCAGTGCCTACTTGTTGGATATAACCCAGAATGTTTTTACACTTCAGTAGACTCGTATAAACCACGCCAAGAAAATTAAACAATATCTCGGAAACCAGAAAACCCCATTCAGTAACATTTCTTCGCTGTGGTATAGTGAATATATATTTTCAACGAGGAAATCAAGAAACTCGATATAAATGCTTATTTCTGGGGGCCGATTTTGGAACAGCATGTCAATTTATACTTTGGACTTAATTAACTATATTATAATTATATAATATACTTAGTTAGACTATAATTAATTCACCTCTGATTTACTTTCACACCGGTTTGTGTTGATAAAAATAAGAAATAGGTTGAAATCCAATGATTGAAATGAATTTCCATGTTTTATACAGTTCTAAAACCCGTTCTCCAGATGAAGTTATAGGGGATGTTAACATTTTCTACTGCTGAAATCGTATTCGAATAAAGTTCGGAATAAATTATTACCGTATTTCCTCGTGTAAGCCGTATTTACTTGTGTATCCCGCGCACCCCCATTTTTGGGCAGGCTCGTAAGGAAAAAAATTATTTTTATGAAAACATCAATTTTATGCCCTTGAGCCTGCATCATTGTGTCATAACATGAATGCTCGTTCTTTAATAGAAATTCTGTGCCTCAGTTAAGTGTTGATGTACATCTTTCTCATGAATTTATTGCGTTACGTTTTAATATCGTCACGATGCACAGCCCGTTTTATTGCGTTTCTTTTTCTCCTAGCATCACACAGTAATCACAGTTGTATACAATCACATCATCCAGCTATAAAAATGGCATCTGTTCGAAATGAAATATCCAACTAAAATAATTGCAGAACTATACACAATTTCAACCCGTGTTCATTCGATTACGAAAATCCGTCGGCAAATCAACAAATAAAAGCAGAATGCCGTCCGTACCTGATAGATACATGATAGCGGTGGACTCGTCTGCTTTCTGCGCAGTAGTTGTGGGCTGGGACGATTTAACAACACCGGAACGTCTTGGAAACACACGGAAAAACTAAACTCAATGTAATAGCAGTTATTATTCTTATAAAACTAAAGAAAAACACATTCGTGGAAATAGAATCGTGAATCACTAATGAATATTGATATCATAATAGTTCTCATTTTTAGTTTTCGTCACTGCTACTAAGATCTGAGAAAATCACGTCCTCACTTTCACTTTCCCACACCTCACTGTCTTCGTTTCCGTCCATGTCATTTGAAATGCAACATTTCTTAAAGCTTTTTACGACTAAATCCTCTGGAATCATCTTCCATGATGCCAAAATCCATTGACAAATCTGCGTCAACTGTTTTTTTTCCTTTGGGAGTTTGTTCATGTATAGTGCTTGCCATCCACTCTGTGTACAGGTTCTTCATGCTCGCTTTGAATGGTCTAATTATACAAACGTCTAATGGCTGCGTCATGCCACCTGGAATTGTCACCTGGCCAGTCTTTCCCTCTAGCAGCCTTTGTTTCACAGGTTCTTTAAGATGCCCACGAAAACTGTCGAGTACTTACATGCTCCGCAGCCGTAGTAAGGCACCAGGACGGGATTCCCACACACATTTAATTCAATCTAAGACCATGTTACTGTCCATCCAACCATTTTCTTGCGCCCTAACTATTATACCGGCTGGAAATATCACTTTCTTGGGTAGAGTTTTTCGTTTAAAAATAACATAAGGTGGGAGATTTTTCCCATCTGCCAATAATGTCAACGTCACTGTACAACGCTGTTTTTCATAACCACCACTTCGTACTTGCACAGACTTCTGGTCAATTTCATTCACAGTTGTTTCTGACGGCATCTCGAAGTACACTGGTGTTTGGTCTGCATTTACAATTTGTCCCAATAAGTAGCAATGTTTTTTCCTCAGCTGAATTACATACCTCTGAAAGCTCTCCAGCTTATCTTCATATGCATCAGGTAAGCGCTGGGAAATCGTCGTCCTTCTCCTAATTGATAGTCTGTTTCTGATAAAAAATCGTTGTAACCATTCTCTGCTCGCCTTAAAGTTTGCCGGAGCAACACCTAATTCTCTCGCTATTTCTCTTGCTTTCACCTGTCACGTTTCTGTTGACACTGCATACGCATACTGTCGTCGATCAAAGATGTATGAAGCCAGTCGCTTTTCTAGTTCAGGGTATTTTGCACTTTTACTCCTAAAAGCTCTCATACTTTTTTTTGCAGATTGCAGTTTTTCCTTCATCTTCCTCCAGTCTCTGATGCACGATTCAGATACACCATATTTCCTTCCTGCAGCTCGATTTCCTATTTTTTCGGCATCGCTTATAATATGTAGTTTTGTAATCACAGGATACGATCGCAATTTCTCTTCAGAATTCATTTTTAGGGTGGTAACTGCAAATTATTTTAAAATGCCAACTGACTCGAACTCGTTTACTCCTCTCTCGCATGGAGCGGATAGCACGGACAGAAAAGCGCGTATAGTAAGAATGTACAATCCCTGAGCATACGAGTCTTGCCACTACGTAACAAATACTGTCGTGTTTTTACAATGTAGCTTTCATGTGTACGCAAAAGTGGCTATCTATAACGTGAGAAATGTTGCTACAGATACGTGATACCGAAACAAACTCCGATTACGACTTTGAAAAGACGTAAAAGGCGCCACACCCCCTTGCGGCAGCTTACAGGATACAATGTCGATACAGATTTGAATACATATCAGTCCTAAAATATTTTATCTTACGTACGATCTATACACGGTAAGTCCTTTGTTACGTGGTTTTTCTGATATAGCCTTTCTTCAAGTATCGTTGTACGCTCAGACTTTGATAAACGATGATTTTTATTTCTAATTACTTCAAAATATTATACGAGTTTACTACCACACCATACTTACCAATTCACATCGATATATTTACTTTGGAAAAACTAACGACTTTGGAGAAACTAACGACAGGAATTTGAGGAAAACGGTGTGCGGCTTACATGAATATCTGGAGGATTCGTGTAAGCCGCGCACCCCCATTTTTTCACCGGCATTTCCGGAAAAAAGGTGCGCGGCTTACACGAGTAAATAAGGTAATTGTTTTGCAGTGCCTACTTGTTGGATTTAATACATAATGTATTTAGATTTCAGTAGACTCGTATAAACCACTCTGAGAAAATTAAACAATGTCTCAAAAACCAGAAAAACGTATTCAGTAACATTTCTTCGCTGTGGTATAGTGAGAATATGTTTTCAACGAGGAAATCAAGAAACTCGAAATATATGCTTACTGTATTTCGGGAGCCGGTTTTGGAACAGCATTTCAATATATACTTTGATAGACTATAATGAATTCAATTCTGATTTACTTTCTCACCGGTGTGTGTCGTTAAAAAAAAGAATGCAGAATGAATTTTTGATGTTTTATTCAGTTCTAAAATCCGTTCTCCAGATGAATTTATCGGGGATGTTAATATTTGAATCTCTAAAATCGTATCCGAATAAAGATCGGAATTCATTATTAATTTTTTTGCAGTGCCTACTTGTTGGATTTAATCCAGAATGTTTTTAGATTCCAGTATACTCGTATTAACCACGCCAAGAAAATTTAATTATATCTCGGAAACCAGATAAACTTATTCAGTAAATTTTAATTTATTCGCTGAGGTCTAGTTAGATTGTGTTATAATCGAGGAAATAAAGAAACTCGAATGATATGCTTATTTCACTCGATATTTTAGGAACAGCATGTCAATTTATTCTTTGGTAGACTATTATAAATTCAAATCTGATTTACTTTCTCACCGGTGTGTGTTTTTAAAATAGAAGAAGTCGGATTAAATCCAATGATTGAAATGAATATCGATCTTTTATTCAGTTCTAAAATCCGTTTTTCCAAATGAATATATCTGGGATGTTAATATTTGTAATGCTTAAATCGTATTCGAAATAAGTTAGGTATTCATTTTTAATTATTTTGCATTGCCTATTTTTTTGATTATATACAGAATTTTTTTATTTCAGTAGACTCTTATAAACCACGTCAAGAAAATTAAACAGTATCTCGAAAACCAGAATTACGCATTCAGTGACATTTCTTCGCTGAGGTCTAGTGAGAATTCGTTTTCAACAAGGAAATAAATAAACTCGAAATATATGCTTATTCCAATGGTTGATTTTGGAACAACATGTCAATATCTACTTTGTTAGACTATAATGAATTCAGTTCTAATTTATTTTCTCACCGGTTTGTGTTGTTAAAATGGAAGGATTTAAATTGAGTTCAATGATTGAAAGGAATTTCTGTTTTATTTCGTTCTAAATTCTGTTTTTCCAGATGAATCAGCAGTGATATTTACATATGCACTGCTTAAATGGAATTCGAAATTAGTGTGTATATTTATTTAAATTGTTTTGCAGTGCCTTTTTTGAAGTTTTATTTGCAGAGTTTCTTTTATTTCAGAGGACTCTTTTGTACCGCCGCATGGAAAATAAAATACTTCATCGGCAATCAGAAAAACGCATATACAAGCATTTCTTCGCGAAATCATCCTTAGTGGGAATGTGGTTTTAACGTGGAGAAAAGGAAACTTGCATTTTTTGCCCATTTCAGTGAATTTTTTTTAACGGAATGTCAATTTTGGCTTAAATAGTTCACATTGAATCTATTAGGAATTACTTCCCCCAGTTTATTTTGATAAAATAGACGTAGTTGCATTAAATCCAATCATTTAAATAAATTCTAATGTATTTTTTGTTCCAAATGTCGTTTTTTCCAGAAGAATATAAATGAAATTAACATATGCATTGCTTTAATGAATTCTCAAAAATTGCGGAAATTACTGTTTAGTGTTTTGCAATTCCTTTTTGGAGGAATATATAACTTCTGATACCAGAAGACTCATATTTTCCGCATTATTGAAAATTAAACTGAATTCATAACTATATTTATGCAGGGTATACTTCAAAATTACCTTCATGACGTACCCTATTTAAACCTTCCCAATTTTTTCTTCATATTCGAAACATAAAAATACAGCTGAAACTATTTATTTCAGAACTCATCCAGGCACGCCATAGTCAGTGGATGTCGTCACTCATTCATCTGTTCAAATTGTTTGACAAACCGCCGAAAGAGGTGCACATTTCCACACACTCAATCCTTTATGCGTTAAAATTCTGTCTACTACAGCAACTTCATTGGAAAAAGCCTCATAGAAAGCAGATATGTCAATGATTTTGAAACATAAGAAATTTGACTAGCAAGTCCATAGAATGTTGCATGAAAATGATTTCCGTTTGCATTTTCCCGAATCGGATAAATGTTATTGCCAATGACCTGCTTGCAAATTATCAGATTGGTTTTACATCTGTAAAATGTACCTTTTGACCAATGATTCGCTGGTATGAAAGCAATCGATAATGTGCGAATTTCCACAGAGAAAAAATCATCTGCCTTGACCGGGATTCGAACCCGGATCCCTCGATTTCCGGCCGAGTGCTTTAGCCAGTTTAGCTACCGAGGCGTCCTCTTTCTCTAGGTAGCTTAACTGGCTAAAGCTCTCGGCCGGAAATCGAGGGATCCGGGTTCGAATCCCGGTCAAGGCGGATGATTTTTTCTCTGTGGAAATTCGCACATTTGTGCATTGCGGGTGACTCCGTAAAAGTGAAACTCCGTGGCTAGTCCCGGATAGCTTAAAATTTGGCAATCGATAATGCCTCTCTCTTTCGAAAAATCTCTAATAGTTTGAAACTGTGTAGTGTATTCACGTATTTTTCTTTGCAGTAAAACTGGCCAGGATAGAATAATAATTTTCAAAAGCCTTTATAATCGAGGTTAATAATGCCAGTCCTTTAGGCTATTACCGAGTTTCCACTATTTTAGGAAATCTGAGAAGCTTCCAGAATAATGCGACAGGTTTGATTGTATATCCTCCTCAGTCCCGAGACATATCCAGCATTACATTTGGAAAACTCTTCATACTTACATTTTGCGTTGTAAGCCACGTTTGTAGAGTTAATATCTTTGCCACACGACGGGCGAAATCTATGAATCAAGCTTCTTTCTAATGCTTCCACTTATCAGTAAGTGGCGTTGCCAATATTTTGCGTTGCTGAGCGGGAAAAAATTCACACGTTTGTGTATTGTTCTGTATTGTCTGTCCAAAAAGATTTTGATCAGTATTCTCTCGAAAAGAATAAATATCTGTGTCGACGACATTCTTGTAGCTAATAAGCGTGGTTATAACAAAAAAAAGAGAGTCTCCAATAGCCGTAAACAATTGGCACCACTCGTCAGAAATCACCAACCTTGCTGTGTTGGTTTGCCGGGATGGGACTTCCACAGCAGAGACCAACCAGCCTCTCCACCAGAATACCCTTTGGTTTCCAAAACGCTGTGCCTAAACTTGACTCAATGCTTGAACGCCAGACGTACGTTCCTCCTTCAAATTACCGCTACCTCTCATTTGGAAAAATGTTGGATTACGGGAATAGTATCTTTCTCGTCCCTGCCGCCTCACTTACGCGTTTGCCTTTAAGGTAGTCCGAGCGAAAAATCGTTTTACTTAGATATCAATGAATTTGTCCTCATTTTAAAGAAAAATATCTCACCTATCCAATGACATCAAACATTCTACCCCTTAATACATTACTTTCCGAGATATTTGCCATAAAATTTTCCTTTTACATGGGAAATGGCATGTGTACACACTCCAGAGAGACACTATTTAAAAAATGAGGCGTTTCTAACACGGAAAAAACTAACAGTGTGTAGTTTGTGTGTTTTCTCAACTATATTTGAAAATTTATCATGTTGTCACCGCAGTAGGTTCTTGGGTATCAAAAAAGCCTTCCGTTTTAAAGGAGTTTCAAAGCACCGCGCGAAAAAAATGAGTCAAGTTAGAGACTTACTTAAATATTTTCATTTAATTAATTACCATTTCTGACATATAAACCTATATTATTGCACCATTAACAATGCAATATTTAATTGGCGTGTCTTATAGCTGGTGAAATTTAAATGTATAATTCGAATATGGTCTCTATTATGACTAGGGAACTATCTCACTCGTACTACCTTAAAGAGTGTTTTACAAGTACTTTTTCATTAGTTTTCCGAGTTGTTGAAGTTGAACGAGAAATGGTGTTATGGTTTGCTCACCTTAGGGTCAAAACTCATCTACGATCTTCTGTATATCTGAGTCATCGGATGTCTAATCGGCAAGCAAGGTGGGTTTCTTGATGAGAAAACGTGTATAAGATTCGTAATTGAAGTGGTGCGTTGAAAAATTCGTCGGTGACCTCACAGATGGGAAGTCACCATAACACGTTCGAGCATGACGTAGCCAAGGAGGAGGAAGGGGGGCAGCTTTTGACGAGAATTTCATACCAAATCTGTTTTACGGCGCCGGATAGGATGGTGTCCTGCACCCCACCCCTCCTCCTGGCATAAATCCTGGCTAAACTCATGCGTTTGAGACATATCTTTAAATTTGAGAGGAGAAAGGGAATAAGCTCTGCTAGATACTGTAGCAGATGCTGAGGAAGAATGGCCTTTGGAGCGAAAAGTGCACTTTCAAATAAAAAGATTGCATTAACCGAACTGAATTGAAATATGTGACAGCAATATGTACTTCCGTGAAGCACGTGAAAAACGTCGAAAACCCTTTTGGCGAACTCGTCGGCCACCGATTGCCGGCCCTTGTAATCTCCGCAGTCAATGAATTTTAGAAAATCATCTCTCTCTCTATCTCTCTCTTCTCACCCAAATGCAACTAGGTTTGCACTAGAAACAAATCTGACGCTTGCCAAACATTACACATGGGGCGGCGTGGGTGCTCAGGGGCCCGGGCCGCTGCACGTCCAGAGGGGCCCGGATTTTGTGACCCCTCCTCCCCCTTCCTGAAAAACTTCGCCTGCACGCAAAATGCTTAATGCTTATGTACAATATGTGTGAAAGTAAGGAAGCTTGCGTGTAGGTGTTAGTTATGCACAATTCTGTACCTATTTTAACTGCAATTTCATAGGTATTTATGTAAAGTATGACAAAATTGTACTTTCACTAGGAGATGTTTGGTTTGCTGGCTGTTCAAAGTTCGGGGCCCGGCCCGCCGGGCCCTTCGGAACCGAGCCCGAAACCTAGTGCGTAGCCCGGGAGCCGGGGCCCGGAGCCTGAGCCACAACCCGGGTCCACGGAATCCCCGCCTTCCAGCCCTGGCCACGCCGCCCCTGCATTACACCATGTGCATTTCCCTCGGTATGTCCATCAGGAGAAGGTTTCTTGTCAGCTGTTTTTTTTCCTTGCTCAAATATTCAGGAAGCGGTCAATGGATGTTACAGTTAAATAGGATTAAAATTAAACATTAAGCCAATTTCTTTAAAACAAAGCTCTTCACCAAAAGCTGGTTCACATACGGTGGGTTGAACTTAAAAGTTCAAAAGCATCGGCATCCACAAAAGGTTTAGAAAAGTGAAAAAATAAACAGTGGAAATAATGACAAATATATAAGCTACCAACCAAAGTGGAGATCCGTCAACTATTTGCACGAAGATAGTGCGAGCGAGATAGTTCCCTAGTCAGAATAGAGACCATATTCGAATTATACGTTTTAATTTCACCAGCTGTAGGACAAATTAATTAAACATTGCATTATTGATGGTGCAATAATATAGTTTTATATGACAGAAATTGTAAGTAATGAAATGAAAATATCTAAATAAGTCACTAACTAGACTCATTTTTTTCGCGCGGTGCGTTTGAAACTCCTTCAAAACGGAAGTTTTTTGAGATCCCGAAGAATTTACTGCGGTGACAATATGATTATTTTTAAATATAGTTGAGAAAACATACAAACTACAAGCTGTTAGTTTTTATACGCTATTTAAGTGTTAGAAATACCTCATTTTGTAAATTATGTCTCTCTGGAGTGCATGCACGTACCATTTCCCATGTAAAAGGACTGGTATTTTTGTGGCAAATATCTCGGAAAGTAATGTGGTAAGGGGTTGAATTTTTGATGTCATTGGATAGGTGAGGTGTTTTTCTTTAACATGAGACTAAATTCATTGATCTCTAAGTAAAATGATTTTTCGCTCGAACTACCTTATCTTGCCATCTTTTGAAATACTACCAAGGGTTTGAAGAGCCATAAACCTATTCCCATATTTTGATCTCCCTGTTATGCTCCATTTTCAACGGTAAACCGGGAGATTCTCAGCGAAATATTCCGAAATAAGCGGATTTTCTCTGGACAAACTATACTTTTTCCACTGTTTTCCTCGTTAAATAAAGGATTCTCTCAGTACGCTGCGTTACATTAACACCGATGAGTCCGCGCAATGATTATCGAAAAATAAACACTTTTGAGTACGCGATTCAGAAATTGTAAGTAAATAAATGAAAATATTTAAATAGGTCTTTGACTTGACTCATTTTTTTCACGCTGTGCGTTTGAAACTCCTTCAAAACGGAAGATTTTTTGTGATACCCTAGAACCTAGTGCGGTGATAACCCGATTAATTTTCAGATATAGTTGAGAAAACACACAAACTACGTGCAGTTAGTTTTTATACGACATCTAAGTGTTAGAAATACCTCTTTTTGTAAATAATGTCTCTCTGGAGTGCATACACTTCCCATATGAAAGGGCTGGTATTTTTTGGCAAATATCTCCGAAGGTAATGAGGTAAGGGGTTGAATTTTTGGTGTAATTAGAAGGGTGGGATATTTTTCTTTAAAGTGAGACCAAATTCACTGATTTCTAAGTAAAGTGATATTTCGCTCTAACTACCTTAATAATGCAGTCTCAATACGAAAAATGTCACATATCTGGCAGCGTTGAACTTGAAACGACCTATGCTAATAAGTACACAAGTGAATTAGAACGCCATTTGAGTCCATAGTTAAATAAAAACGTGGGACCCACTTAATTAGTAGCCATTTTCGAATCCCATTGGCCCCCAAGCAGAGTCCTCTGGATTGTATTCTCAACATTATTTCCTCGCTAAGGAGTTATAACCTGGCAATCGAAAGTACTCTGGACCGAACGAGAACCTAAAGCGGTGGACTCCAGCGCCAACGCAGGATATGCCAACAACGTCTTCAAAAGAGGGGAAAGGAACAAATGATCGGTCCCTGGCTGCGATCCAACGGGTGAATGAAATGAAAACCAGAGGGTTTTCTCTGCTTTTCATTTTCTGTACTTTTCATGATATTCAGGGAAAATGACATTAGGGCGATTTGTGTATGGAGTAAAATTTGTTTTATTTCATTCTTATTTGAAAAAGAGAAGCATTCCACTTGAAGTCTGGTGCTCATATAATGTCAGAGGGAAAGGGTGAAAAGTGTTGGGTGCCTTCTTAATTAAGCTCATGGTTTGGTTGAAGTCGGAAGAGTGGTGGTGTACGAGGAAAGTGCCCGTTGGAGGCCCATAGGAGGCTCATATAGGATGCATTTCCTCGTAGAATTCGTATAGCAGTTGAGTGCGTCAGCTCCAACCCAATGAATGAAACTGAATGTCGCGAGCATATCGTCCACAGATTCAAAGCAGAGATCTTGTGAACGCCCCTCAGCCATTTGTTAACCGTAGTAGCCATGGTGATGGTGGTGGTGCCCGTGGTGATGATGGCCTCCGCCGTAGTGTCCGCCTCCATGGTGGAAGCCTCCTCCGTGGTGTTGATGGTGGTGAAATCCTCCTCCGTGGTGGTGGTGACCATAGTGTTGTTCTGCAGTCTCGAGGTCTCCTGCCGTCTGGTCTGCAGGGGCCGCTGCCACATATAAGAAGACCGTGACCAGGAGAACGGCAGCGATGATCTGATCGCGGCGTTTATGAGAGAAAAAAAGAATACGCATCACACAAATGTATACAGGTAGGTACGCAAGATTTATCTTCGAGACATGCCGAAAATATCTTTAAGATTGGGTAAAAAACCATCTTCGTACCACGATGATTTACTGTATGAATGCCTTCTTTAATTTAAGTAATCGTCTCCGACTTTAATTTGTGGAAATGAGTAATAACCATGATAAAAAAAACAACTTTGTTACAATCCACACAATTTCTTATAAATACAACCCGGGATTCAGCAACTTCGTGCCATAATCAGCTAACGAATTTCACAGGTGGCCGGGTATATTATATATGGTTGAAGGTGGGGAGTATGGAAAAGGGGAGGGAAGTTGAAACAATATTAAAGGAAGGAGCGAGCCTTATTATTGTGAAGGACGGATAATGTGACCAGTGATTAACGGTTTTGGGTTGGGGAGGTCTATTTTAAGGAGGGGGGAATACGTCGGGAATCAATGGTCATTACATAAAATATGCGGGCTATTAACAATTTCAAATTGCTCTAAAAAGTCCAGTTTGGCACCTTTGTCATAAACATGTAAAATTCCAAATTTAAAATCACTAAAATGTTTAAAATTACATAAATGCTTAGCAAAATTTGAATTCCCACAGCCGTTAGCAAAACAATTCACATGTTCTTTGACTCTGTCCTTAAATTTTCGCCCTGTTTGTCCTAATTTTTTGCCCTGTGATATACACTAAATCACAGCCATCACATTTGAGTTTGTACACCCTACTTCTGTCTGCATCTGAGTACCTGTCCTTGGCATTAAACATTTATGTTTATTTACTTCAGTAGCATAGGTACTGCCCGCACTGCTGTCGCCGTCAGAACGATGTTCCGCGATACCTACTTTGAAACTTTATATCTGGATCCAGGTGTATTAGCACAATGCTGTATACACCATTTCAAAGGTAATCTTATTGTAATTTCAAGTATATTTTTCATTATTTGATAAAATTGAAATTGTATTCATTCCAATTCAATAATCGACTCAGCGCATCCTAAATTTTGCAGTTCTGTCAACTTCATGAACTTTATAACTCACCCTAGGGATGGCTACGTTATCTACTGCCCTAATCTTCCATCAAAAGTTGCGAGAATTAATATAAATACATAAAATGGCAAACTCACGTTTTTATAAGGCATATTTTGTTGTCGATTAACGAAAATATTAAAACGTAACATAGTCCTACAGTTTTCTCTGAATCAAAATATTATAGCCATGGCAACACATTACTTTATTTGAAAATTTTCTACGATCCATAATCTGTAAAATTTTCTTATTTTCAGGATGTTAATTACTTCAATCGATGCTGCGTTGCCAACTGAGCGGCGTCACGCGTCTACCGGTCCCACGCAGGCAAGGCCAATCAATGGGCGCGGGGAAGGCAAACAAGTACATTGACGCCCTCCTGTCATACTACAGCGTAAGCAGATATACAGATAGTCACAGTAATTAAGTAGTAACAGATAGAACAGCAAGCAGGTATACGGATAGTCTCTGTGGTAGGTATACAGATAGTCAAGTAAAGTACAGTCAAATTGTACTTACTCGAGATTGTCTCGTCTCGAGTCTCATTCAGTTTTCGCGACGAGACTGCTTTTTAGTGAGACGTAACCACCGCCACGAGAGACTGAGAAGTAGGTGACTGGTAACTAGGTGACGATCTATGAATAAAACAATTCTCGGAATTGTCGAGAATCCTCCAAGTTTATATACATTTGAGCTTTAGAGGCTTACATGAGTCTTCACTAATGTAAGCCTCTAAATTGGGACTTTACATCATTAATTAGGTTATGTTAGATTTTCCAAATGCTTTATTTCCCCAACGAATATTCACATCCTCGCCCAATGAGAAGCGGGCTAACTCGGCCCACTTTCTCTGCCAGTCTGAGATTTCAAATGGCTATGAAGCGATTCAAATCGATATTTCGATGGATTTCGCATTGGAAAGCCAGGCGATCCGAGTCGGCTGGCTTAGAATGTGCAGATCGGTCTGAGATCATATTGGTCTGAGTTCGATTGGTAGACGTAGTGATAGAGGAGACACTTTGACACCTCGTATTGTTGCTTAACCATGAGCCTTTGAATCCTAATGAAATCGAACGCGGCTATGTGCTCCCTGTTCTGATCGTTATTGATACATTTGAGATCATTGATACGCGATCATTGTGGATGCATTCGACGTTGTCGCGTGAACAACCGTCAGTTGAATGTAAATAGATCTGTTGATTTTCAGCGTATAGATGATACTTGCAATTTCAAAGTACTGATGGGCAATCTGTAATATATGGAGAGGACGAGAGTGGAGCATGTCGGGAGAAAATGGACAATCGGTTGTGATGAGCGCTAGACACTAAAACATCTTCGATAATCTCATTCACGATTGCTGTTTTTGTGTTGATTTTCAGGAAAGGAATCAGAATTGGTTAATTATAAGTTTTTACTATTATTTGATGAAAAAACGCCTTTTTAAGACGTATTGGAAGCAAATCCAATTCAGAAAATAAGCATACGGCGGTTACTATTGTGAATACGTAGAATTAAACCAACTGGCCGAATAACGACCGTTTCGCCGATTTCGCACATCGCTCGGTTAATCATCGTTTGCATGCGGTGAAGTGCGCTGAGATTTTCTGATCAGCGCCCACTTCAACAAATCATATGAAAAGCTCCTTAATGAACACCGATTGCTATCCATGCGAGTGAGTACTTAAATTATCGGTTCAAACCACGGAAATGTTACGGTTCATTTACACCGTAAACTTAACGGCATTGGACGAGCACGATACGTACACTTTTAACGGTTAAAATTTAAAGACAAAGATATCGGTTCGTGGAAAGTATAGGAGGAACATATTTCCAGATTTTGAAATAATGGAACGGTGCTATGCCCCTCCGATGCTAGTTCATTCCAAAATTTCTTTGAACCACAACGTCCTTAATGAGTACATCTCAAGACCATACAGGAATACCTTACTAGTGAATCCTTTGGCAAATAAAATTATGCCCTTGAATAAGAAAACGATGCTTGAGTATGTCTTTAAAGCCTCAAAAGATATGATAATCTATGAAAATTTTCATATCAATCCTACTTTATTGTTTACTGGTACAGCCGAGTTTCTTAGATTTGGCCACCCTCTTTCTAGTTGGTGAACGCTTCCATCAGGTAGTTCGAATTCATGTTGAGTAATGATGTCCTCTGTATAGGTTTGCTCAATTCAAACGGAACTAGACCTGTTAAGGCGTCGTGGTAGCGACGGCCGAGGGGAGCGTTTCAGGCCTCATTTTCACTCTACCCGTGTTTACGTATCACTCAACTACGGGTCAACCATTAAAGATATTGACTTAAGGGTTTCTTTATTTGGTTTGAAAGATATCATTCCAAAAGATGATGCGAAACAAACATTTTTATCCTTCTTGGTTAGTGAGGAAACTTACCTAAACTTTGGCTAACAAAAACTCACTTCTACTCACTCACTCACAGGCAAGTTTCCTCACCAACGCAGTGGGGCAAATGTTTTTTTTTTCGCATCATCTTATGGATTGATATCTTTCAAACCAAATCAAACATTTGTGGCCAACTCTTCGCCGCTACTTTGAGTAAGTAGCATGTAAGATATTATGCAATGACAGTCTTCTGAAATATAGGCGCAGCGAAAATCGTGGCATTCGCTTGAAAAGATCATATCGCAACGGGTATATTCTTGAGAGTTTCTCCATTGCGATTGAGAGCTTCTGGATTCGCCTATAATTAATAAGTACTTCTCTCTTTAGTGGGGCATACGAACAGTGACATCAAAGAATCTCCTTTTGGGCTGGCATTACCGGTCTCGCAGTGAGACACCACACATTTCCTGTCCATTATTTCAAGCTCCCTCCACTAACTGCCAACTGCTAAGGGACGTTCGCAGTCGAATGAGTTTCGAATGCTTGTGAGACTAAATGGCCAATGAAAGCACACTAAAAATCAATACAAGAACTAAATGAAGCCCCATGCCCATTCACTGGAAGCCTCTGCATCGGCAGAGCCTTTGTTTACTTCATACAAATGAACATTTGGGTTACTCCGTTCTTAGCTTGCTTCCAATGAGAGATCGGGAACCTTTCGTAAAATCGACAGTTTCCATTAGTGTGCTGCGTTGCAGCCCCAGCGCCGCGGGCTGGAGACAACAATGTTAACGTATAGAATCGCGTACTCAAAAGTGTTTATTTTTCGATAATCATTACGCGGACTCATCGGTGTTAATGTAACGCAGCGTACTGAGAGAATCCTTTATTTAACGAGGAAAACAGTGGAAAAAGTACAGTTTGTCCAGAGAAAATCCGTTTATTTCGGAATATTTCTCTGAGAACCTCCCGGCTTACCGTTGAAAATGGAGCATAACAGGGAGATCAAAATATGGGAATAGGTTTATGGCTCTTCAAACCCTTGGTAGTATTTCAAAAGATGGCAAGATAAGGTAGTTCGAGCGAAAAATCATTTTACTTAGAGATCAATGAATTTAGTCTCATGTTAAAGAAAAACACCTCACCTATCCAATGACATAAAAAATTCAACCCCTTACCACATTACTTTCCGAGATATTTGCCACAAAAATACCAGTCCTTTTACATGGGAAATGGTACGTGCATGCACTCCAGAGAGACATAATTTACAAAATGAGGTGTTTCTAACACTTAAATGTCGTAAAAAACTAACAGTGAGTAGTTTGTTTGTTTTCTCAACTATTTTTGAAAATTAATCAATTCTCACCACAGTAGGTTCTTGGGTATCACAAAAAACTTCCGTTTTGAAGGAGTTTAAACGCACGGCGCGAAAATAAAAGGAGTCAAGTTATAGACTTATTTAGATATTTTCATTTCATTACTTACAATTCTGTTATATAAAACTATATTATTGCACCATTAATAATGCAATGTTTAATTAATTTGTCCTACAGCTGGTGAAATTAAAACGTATAATTCGAATATAGTCTCTATTATGACTAGGGAACTATCTCGCTCGGACTACCTTAAGGTTTACGGATTAAGAAAGCCTCTCTTGGACTCAGAACATATTTGATTAAGGAACATCAGAGGAACCAGAAAGGCCACACTCCACATAAGAAAAATGGTAGAGAAAACAATGCATGTGGACAAGCCACTGAATGTGGCATTCGTGGACCTGGAGAAAGCCTTCAACAACGCTGAGTGGAATAAGATGTTAAGGCCGCTGGAAAATCTCGGAATGGATTTCAAAGACAGAAGAATAACCTAACTTCTGAACTAGATTGAGGTCGTCACAATGCTAATGACAGAGGGAAAGGCAATAGAGCCAAAATTAATTAAGGAGTGTGACAAGGATGCAACCTCTCACCAGCACTGTTTAAACATATTTGGAGAAGGCAATGAAAGAGACCAAACAACTTGGACAGAACGGAATTCAGATTAACGGAGAAGAATTAAATATGATCCTCTTTGTATACAATATTGCAATTATCGCAGTCATTATACAGGAAACCGCGATGGTCTTTAAAAGTCACTAAACACAATTTACAAAGTTCTCCAAGAATACAGCACGAAAATAAACAAGACGATGAATGAAATCCAAGAAGTACGTGGAAGAGAGCTTGAATGTGGAACTCACGCTGAGAGGCGTAGGCAGGATTTGTGTTGGGGAGAGGTGGGAGGGTTGGGGGAACAGGACATCATCCTGTCTGGCTCCTTAATAGCTGATTATTTATTTTTATTTACTTTATTTATTTTCACAATCCCGAGAACAGCACAGCATTGGCCTTTTACGTCGGGTGATTAACATCAACAACACACGAACAACAAAACCCATGTCCTGAGTGGTGAAAAACCACCCAGGCGGGACTCGAACCCGCGACCCTCGGACTGGCAAGCGAGGACTTAACCCCGCCGCCACCGGGGCCGACTAGGAGTGGAATGTCTCGTTCAGGCGGGGGAGCTGTCCCTCTGAACGCTACGCCCATGTTGAAAGGAGAAAGATTAGAACGAGTGGATTCCTCCACCTAAGCTTGAATTACCATCACGTGGGGCAGAAGAAGTACCGACGGTATCAAGCGAAGAAGAAAAGAGACGGCTGACGATAAATAGGATACTGCCGTGTTCAAAGAATAGATTTGACTGCGAACGAGAGAACAGTCTTATGTGGAAACATTCGCGTGGAGTGTGGCACTCTAAGGGATCAGAAGCATGGACCATTGGAAAAGCTGACCAGAGCAGACTATAGAAGCCTTCGAGACCTGATGCTGGAGGAGGATGCTGAAAAAAAAATGGACCGGCAAAATAAGAAATAACGAAGTTTATGGAAGAGAGGAAGAGGAAAGGAGTAAATTTGACACAATGCAGAAGAAAAACCGGACGAATTGGACGCGTTCTGAGGCACAATTGATTTGTGAATAACGTAACAGAATGGTAAAAGGTAAAGCTGCACCAGCACTAAAGATTTTGCCTATAAAACATTTGTGAGGACTATTTTAGAATACGGGGTGTCAGTTTGGAATCCTTATTTGGGGCAGGACATAAAGCAACTGTCAAAAGTTCAGCGCTTAGCCGCAAGATTTGTGACGGGAAATTTTTAAAAGGAGGGCCAGCGTAACGGAGATGATGAAAGCACTGAGTTGGGAATCACACGAATCAAGGAGGAGGAAAGCGCGGCGTAAAGGGCATTCTCAAAGCATATACTGGTGATCCTGAGTGTAGGGACATCTCAAATCGATTTTTAAAAACCGCATTATTTGGCAAGGAAAGACCATATAAACAAGATAGAGCCTCCGAGACGGCTATCAAATACAATAAAATATTCTTTCCTGCATCGGGGGATAGGGGATTGGAACGGTCTACTGGAGGTAGTTCTCGAGCCCTCCCCGCAAAACTTAAGGACGTTCATGAGAAGGTTGAATAAAATTGAAATGTAAGGTTTTTTTACCTCTATGTTTCTTTTACTTTTATTTCTATGTATTTGGCATGTATTTGTTTTTGGCATGTTTTTCTATTGTAATTTTTATGTATTAATTTGGGTAAAACAAATTTCAGTTACCACCCGACCAAATGGTCGACTTGTAACGTTTCTTTATCAATAATAATAAGGGCTCGCTGCTGGAGAGTATCAAGTGCATTCCGTCCTAAGTGGCACAGGCGGAGTAACTTGCAGCTCGCATGCAGAAGGCCGTTATACTTGGGTCCCTCCGTGTACTTCGCACGCACGACCCAACGGCAGCGTAGCCACCAATCCGATGGGCGTCGGACGTGGCTGCGAGAACTGCCAAAACCCTCTCGAGTCCCCGGCCATTATGACGGCAGTGAAACCCGATGCTTGCCGAGGACTCGGAGGGGAATATTTCTAATGTAACGATATAAATAATAAAATAGAGGGAAAAGTCCCCAGAGGAGGGGCATTGGGTCAATAGATAGGGAAAAAAGAGAAAAAAGTACAGAAGAAGAGTCAAGATAAATGGAGTAAAGGGTGTAAGCACTGTTAGGGATTAGGATGCAGTTGACCAGTGTTAGGATTGAACGAACGACCGATGATGATGCCGCATGGGTTACTACTAAAAGAGGGGTCTTTATTCTCACTCACCGCGCGAGGGATCGCCATGTCGTCGTCTACGGAGATGATCAGCGGCTGCGTCCGAGAGAGGCGTCGATGGCGTCGCTTGGAAGTGTCCTTTGGGATATGGATGGCGCCCTCTTTTTATACGGACGCCGAGAGAAAGAGCCTCCGGTCCATGGCTGGAGTATATTTACACTCGGATCCTCGCTACCGCGCACACAACTCCGTGAATTAGTTTGGGTTTCGCTCGATGACGCGATTCCGTTCTTTGCCGTCTCATTGAAATGCCTCTCTTGTTTTTGTAAGCCCTTAACTCAACAACATTAACTCCCCCAACTCCCACCTTCCCCCTTCCCTGCGTAGCGACGCATTTCAAACAATGCTCTGGAGGGGACTCGCGAACTGTGGAATTCGTGTGTTTGCCCCAAGGGATGGGATTTCCCCGAGAGGCGGACAGGAGGTCACCCTCCTTCCCCTCCCCACACCCTACGGGAAAGGGGGTTGATGGGGTGGGAAATCCTTAATAGTCCCTCCGGAATACGTGGATAGGTCAATCATTCCACGCAGGTGGATCACGTGGTATGTGTTTCCATGAGGGAGGACTGCTCACGGTTGTATCATAATATCATTGGATTTACCTTTACTTCAGATATATCGTGGGGAACACATACAAAACATATGCGGCACAGGAGTAAAGAAATTAGGTTTTGTTAAACGTATAATAGGAAGGTCCTCGGATGAAAAAGTAAAAGAGAGATGCTATTTCGCTCTGGTTTGGCCACACCTCGAAGACGCCGCGAGCATTTGGGACCCTGGTCAAATAGATTTGACCAAAAACATTAATAAAATACAAAGGAAAGCAGCGCGATTCGTTAAAAACTGCTACGGGCGTACATATAGTGTCTCACAAATTTTAGAGGAATTAAGGTGGGAGCCCCTAGAGATTCGGAGGCTACACGCTAGGCTTAGCTTGCTTGAGAAATACAAAAGTGGTGTGATTCAGAGATAACAGAGAATATTATCATGACTCCTCACTACATCTCTACGTCTGACAGATGCGATAAAATAAGAGAGATACTCTGCCGAACAGATAGGTACAAAAACTCGTTCTTTCCGCGCACAATAAGCGACCACAATAAAAACTGAGCTCCTTCAAATACACTCTCATAGGACATGACACCATTTCACCTCCAAAACTTTTACATCTTTCCACGGCTGGTGACCTACCACTCCCTGCCACACCCCCATGCGGCGGCTCGCTGGGTAGTATGTAGATGTAGATAAGGGACTTTATTATCCTATTCCAACAAACCGATGCCATCGGTCAGCCAAAACGAATCCAATATTGAATTGAATCCTACAAATTGAAGCTACGCGGGTGGACTGCCGCAACGAAGATGGCTGCACGCTAAACATTTAAAGCCATCACAAGCCCTCCCATTCGCATACAGCTTCAAAGAAAATAGTCATTGGAAGATTTTTTGGCACGATAATTCTATTCATGCTTTTTTATTCGCTCTGAGTTATTATAATTTATTGGTCGCGGGGTAATACTTCAAAGCAATTGACTTTTAAATACATTGTGCTTCATTCGTGGATTTCATGCGCTTCGACTGAGCTTGAAATATTTGGATAGAATAAATATTTTGCAAATTACATTAATTCATTATATTTGAAGCTATTTTGTCATGTTATCCAGTTTGTTAAATCGACGGAGGACGGAGTCTCGTTTCTCAAAAGTCCTCTCAAATATGGAGTCCATAAATGTCAAAGCTGATTGCACATTCATGGAGCTGCGACATTTTTGTATGCGCTATAATCTGTGACATTGGATACAGTGTAGAAAAAGATTTTATTTGGCTCACTAAAAAATAACTTTGGTTCAAAGGTTGATAGATTTCCTCTATTACTAGATAAGCCCAAAATGCGAGCTGCTTAGGGCACATGGCGCTGAAGCTTAATTTACGAGGCAGTCCCATCCCTAAATACCACATGCGATACATTGAACATCCTTCGATACAAAGAACGATTTGCACTACCATCGTCATATGTTTAACGCCCCGGGAACATGGCCGCAATGCGCATTCCGCATAACGTAATTTACGCGGCGTCAATATCTACATCTACATCTACATCTACGTCATACCCTGCAAGCCACCCAAAGGGTGTGTGGCAGGGGGTGCTTTCGCACCAGGCATGCATGAATGATATGGTAGAACACCGACATTACATTAAAACCCGCGTACCACACATGCAAAGCGCCAATTACAAATCTAATACCCAAGAAACATTCTATCTCCAATCGTTCTAACATGCAAGGGATACAAAGACTACTACTACAGATTCAAAATATCATGCATAAATAAGAACATCATTATTTACATCATGCATCAATAAGAAAGAGGAGAATATAATGAGAAAGATTAACTGCCTGTCTATTGTCAATACTCGAACTATTCATGACGACGATCACAGCTGTTATGGTCCCGAATGGTACGCGGAAAAAATGACATTTTATACCTATCGGTTCTACAATCTAGCTCTCTAATTTTATTGGCGCGATCTAATCTGCCGTAGTACGAAGGGGTTAATAGTATGTTTTTTACGTCGTCAGTAAAATGATTTTCCTGAAATTTATTTAGGAGGTTAAGCCTATAATTTAATCTACGCTGTGATAGCGATTCCCATCCTAATTCTTCTAACAGTCCAGACACACTAGCCAACTTATCGTAGCATCGTTTCACAAACCTAGCTCCTCTTCGCTGGACGCGATCTAACTCTGATATCAACCCCGTTTCGTATGGATCCCATACACTAACAGCATATTCCAGATGAGGCCTAACGATTGAAAAATAACAACGTTCTTTCACTTTCTCATCACATTTTCCGAGTACTCTCTTGATAAAGCCTAGCTTCCTATATGCTTGACCGCATATTTCCCTAATATGTTTTCCCCAAGATAGGTCGTGACTAATTGTGACTCCTAAGTACTTAACAGACTCGGCGTGAATAATTTCTGTATTTTTAATTCTGTAAGCCTTAACTGGCCAATTTTTCTTTTTCCAAAAGCTGACTGCTACGCACTTTTTTATGTTTAGTTCCATCTGCCACTTTTCGCACCAAGCATGAATAGCAAGTAGGTCGATTGTTAACGAGTCGCTATCTTCGGAATTGTTTATATCCCTATACACAACCGCGTCGTCTGCGAAGAGTCTAAGCAATAGGGTATGGCCAAGAAAGTTGGAATGGGAGAGGTGGAGAAAAATCTTTTGCTCTTTGAATTTTACGTTCGTCAATGGATGATGGTGATTCTAAAAAATCTTGAAATGTTAAATAAACTGTTTTGCTGACTTTGGGCTTCTTTTTCTACCAAGTGATTACCGTTAGAATCCAGTGATGGTCAATTTTAGAAACAAAATACAAATGATCCCTGGCTATTTTTGATTTTGCATTGGAAGCTATTTCTTAGATAGTTCCGCCTTTGGCTTAACGAATAAACAATTACCTACTTTCAAAGGAGTTCTCCGATATTTCTTCGCTTGGGGTATAATGGATAGGTCGGAAACACGGACACCGTATCCTCTCACACTTTTCTTTCGTATTCATTGACTCTATTACCAGATTTGTTCGCTTCATTGGTATGAATAGTGTTCCACTTAATCTCTATGAGCCGGTGTCGTTCGGAGTGGCGTGATTTATTTGATATGGTGATGTGTTTGTGTGATAATTGCCTTCTCCTGCATTTATAATTCCAAACCTATTCATAGAGTATATTTCAAGGGTTTTCTGGTGATTTTCCATGGAAACGTTTTGTTTCCGCGGGTCTATGACACCGAAATCGGTGTAACAATGACAATCGTATCATTGTTTGAACATTATGGCCAGGGGTTTTGCTGGAAACGCATGGTAGTGCCGCGTGGTGGATTTTTTTAAAGCATTTGTTCCTTGCCGATCAACCCGTCTCAAATTCCTAAACTTATGATTGCACATATGGTTCTTACTCCGCTGTCGGAATAATTAGTACGTAATCCAAGGTTTCCCTGTCTGTCTGTCTGTTCGCAAAGTCTGTTCCAATAAGGAAATGTAGATGCTGAGTTCATTTCATTCGCTTGCATTATTATTTTCTTTTGATTTAAATTAGAAATACTGGTTGTATAAGTATAAAGTCGAATTTTGTTTTCCCTTCTATTCCGCGACTTTTTGGAGAAAACATTCGTAAAACTGCGCAAAATCACGCGTTTTGGCTACTTGACGACCGACATCTAGTTGAAGCCGAGTCTCATGTAAATACTATAGCTGTGTCCCAGCTCGCCATTTCAACACAAAAATCGGTAAATTTAGGGAGGACGTCATCTTGAGGTGAGTCCCAACTCCTTTGGCAGTATCCCTGCTAAAATAATTCCTTAGTAGCTGTTCTGTAGAACGTAAGGAATTCTATAGAAATTGACTCTTTTTCTTCAGAACTAGTTCCTTTTCTAAGGATCTGTACGGAACATGAGAGCCTGACTCTACAGAACATATGTTCAATAGTTGAATAGATCTTTCTCTTTCTGGCTCGACAAGGTTATGTTGAATGGTATGAACCGTGCCTTCTAGTCCATTCATTGCTTCTTCTGACTTTCTTAAACTTCTGACTTCTTCCTGATCTCCATTTTCATCTATCTTGTCTTCTTTTCTATGTCCCAATGTCTTATATGGACTGAAGGTTGCATCTCGAATTGTGTCAACCTCGTTTTATTTCTGATAGAAGACTGTATCCTTTTGAGGCAACACTGTAACCCACAAATATGTCCTTTCTGCTCTTATAGTCCCATTTCTTTCGTTTTTCTTTAGGCATATGGGCGTACATTATGGAACCAAAGGTCTTCTGTTGTTTAAGGTCAGGCTTCTTTCCAAAGATAACTTGTTGTAAATAAACTGGCGATTTGTCCTCCTTTCCGGATGAACCACTTCTGTTAAGCAGATAAATAAACTGCAGCGTTGACTGCATCCCCCCGTAGTCTTTTATTAAGGCATTTTGCCGCAAGCAGTGGTTCTAGCTACCTCCACTACTGTTCTATTTTCCCGCTCCATTTTTCCGTTCTGCTGTGGGGTGTATTTTACTGTGAGCTGATGCTTAAATCCATCTCCCCTCAAACAATGCTTTCATATTGCCATTAACAAACTAAGTCCCGTTGTCGGTGCGGAAAGCTTTCAGGTAGTTAGAGCGAAGTGTCATTTTACTTATAAATCAAGGAATTTGGTCTCATTTTAAAGAAAAATATCTCACCCTTCTAATGACACAAAAAATGCAACCCCTTACCGCATGACTTTCGGAGATATTTGCCAAAAAATACCAGCCATTTTATAAGGGAAATGGTACGTGTATGCACTCCAGAGAGACATTATTTACAAAATGAGGTATTTCTTACACTTAGATGTCGTAAGAAAAACTAGCAGCGTGTAGTTTGTATGTTTTCTCAAATATATTCGAAAATAAATCATATGGTCACCGCAGTAGGTTCTTGGTTATCACAAAAAACCTTCCGTTTTGAAGGAATTTCAAACGCACCGCGCGAAAAAAATGAGTCAAGTTAAAGACTTATTTAGATATTTTCATTTAATTACTTACCATTTATGTCATATAAAACTATGTTATTGCGCCATTAATAATGCTATATTTAATTGATGTGTCTTACAGCTGGTGAAATTAAAACGTATAATTCGAATATGGTTTCTATTATGACTAGAGAACTATCTCGCTCGGACTACCTTAGTTTTCTTTCCAGTTTTATTTTCAAATCTGTTGATGAATACTTTTATCAAATTATGCACCTCAAACTTATTCTTCGTGAAATAAACAGTTTTGTATCTTGAGGCATGATCTTTCAACAGAATAAAGTATCGTGGTCCTCCAACCGACTCCTCCTCCATAGGCCCACAAACTTCTGCATGTATAAGTTCACCAATTTCCTCCATCTTTGTTGTGCTGTTTCCAAAACTATCTTTGTGCATCTTTCCTTTAATGCACGCCTCACAAAAGCGCTCTTGGTCTTCATAATCAATCATCTCCTTTCTAAGTAATATTTTTACCTGTGCTATATTCAGGTGTCTCAGCCTTTCATGCCTCTCCATCAAACTAACTTCCTTCTCTTTGGCTATCAATACAGTCTCATACTTAAACTTCATTTTCATCCTTTACATGTTTCCATTTCTCTCTGAAATGGCACAGATATGATTCCTTTTATTCAATATAGAACAGCCAGCCTCATTAACTTGTATAGGTATTATATCCCAATTTTGTAAAGGCACCCATTGAAAAAAAGTTGGCCTCTAACTCTGGGATGTAAAGAACTTCATTCATTTCGGAGAGATGTCAACTTTTCCCATCAAACATATGACATTCGATTTTTCCTATTCCTTCAGCTGACATTATTTGTCCATTGGCTGCTTTGACTTTATTATGAACTTCCCTCAGTTCTGTAAACCATACTCTATTTCGACACATGTGTTGACTTGCTGCACTGTCCAACCAATGGGTAGACGGGGAGTATTGAGGTGACGGGACCCACACTTTGACCATAATTGGTCCAATCAACCATGATTGGTCCGGTGGGGCCCCGATCCGATGACGAACTCCCGCAGACCACGCGACGTTTACCCAAAAAATGGAGCCAGCGGACACCCTATCCCAAAACTTTGGGCAATGGGCTTGGCCGGCTCTCTTAAAAGGTGTGTGGGAAGTCTTCGCGCAAGCGAGACTGGCGGTGACTCGTCTAACGTTGTTGGGGGATCCCAACAGCTACGAGGACTAGGGGGAGGCGAGGGCCCGTTGTCGTCCTTTTGACGGCAATCCACCTCATGGTGTCGGCCTCCTAGTGGCTGTATTTCGCTAACCCTTCCCATCCTTTTACCCTTTCCTCCCACTACTTACCCATCCTGGTGATAAGCGACAGCTTCAGACCGGGAGGTAGGTTTTTAACCGGCGGGTGACTCGAAACCACTGTCTAAATTGCATTCTGATTCGGTTAGTTCTTCGAAAGAGATAAACGCACGTTTTACGTATCAGTTGCTTTCCCCCTTTTTATTTGAATCTTTTCTGCCCCACCCATTTCCGAACCAACAATCCTTCATTACATACCCCTTTTTCTTGCGATGGTAGCAAACTTTATTCTTGCTATCCTTTTTAAAATGCCCCGCTTTGCCACATTCAAACATTTAGTTTCTTATTACTTATTATCTGGACCCAAAACCTTTTGCAGTTACAGTTTTAATAAGTTTTATCGAGATCGTTGACATATTTCTACAAAGCATAGTGTCCATGTATAAAGCCATAAAACAAAACATGTAGCCAAGGCACAGCTGCTTCTTGTGTTTCAACTGTTCTCAACAGGTTGCGATCAAAGTTCAGGGCTCAAGCACGTTTTCCTTTGGCCCGAAAATTATTCCCACTTTTACGGAAATCAAATTTTTTTATTCATTTAACTTTCATTGTGGATCAAGGCTCTTCGTGGATGATGACGCTTCCTATAAGCCCATCTCTCCAGAATTCCCTACAATGTTCTCTTGAGTTTGCGATGCTTCCGAAAATAACTGCGAACGAAACAAATTCAGCGAAAAGTGATGACGAAGATAGGAGTCAAAATAACGGTAGCAATGGGGTGGGTTGGTAGTCATGGTAAAGTGATACGATCAAATCAAAATATTTATTATGTCTGAGATTTCGCTTCTCATCCTCGTAAAAGTCATTCTTCTGCTTTAAGAAAATAATGGAAGCCAAAAACCCCATATCTCGAGGCAATAAGTGGGTAATGGAGACACTTGAGCCATCGCGAAGAACAGGAGAAAATAACGGAAGCGAAAAAATGTGAAACGAAAATGAAAACAGATGATGGTGCAAAGTGAAGGGGCAAACGGACCGAGGCCATGATTGATTACGCATGGCAAATGTTTACTTGACGACTTAGGTTTCTGTTCAAATATTTGCAGGCGCCTTAAGTACCCTTAAAAATGACCATAGCTTGAATATATTCTCAGTCGAGTCGATTGTCAGGTTTTACTCCAGAAGTTATCTTGAGAAGCAACCTAAAAACAGTGGCTAGGCAGTAAAAATGACGCCATTGGGCAAAACAGCGTTTTTCTTACGTGCACGGTGTACTGTTTTCTGATTGGTATGCCACTCAAATGTCCTGCATTGGAACTTAACTGTTCGCAGTTGCTCGCAGCTTGGCCTATCAAGTCTGACCTATTTCAAGTCTTTCTATCTTCATTTTAAACTACATCTTTAACATCAGATTGTTAGGTTTTAAGTTAGTCCTTTCCCAGGCTTACGTATTTATAGGAGACTTTTCATTTCCATGACCGTTTCTGGCTCGCTAGTCAGGTCCTTGAAGTTTAGGTTCATGATGACTGATGACATAATGTTTTTCAACCTGGATGGAAGAAAGAAGGTCTCGGGCCATGGAGATTATTTTACTTTTTAAATGACAAATTTCCCTTCCCACAGCTAGCTCTGAGAGGTAGTAACTTCTCACTCTTGCGGTGGTTATTTTTGAATTTCCAAGTAATGATTTGGAGGTAAATATTGAATAGGTACACATTGATTCCCTGAATGTTGGTTTTGCATGTGTAATGCTACGTATTATTAAAACAAACGATTTATCATATTTATGGCCTGACTCATAGAGCAATACTTGGGAATGAGAAATATTCCTGGGAATGCTCTGGCATAAATAAGCAATTCAAAACACCAATTATATAGCCATGTTTCCGTCATTGATGTTAATTCTATGGGTATATTTCTGTTTAATTGGTGAGGTTGTTAAATCTCTTTATCTCTTAAAAAATTTATCAAGCAAAAGTTTAGAAAAAAACAGGATGTATTCCTCTAGTCGGTTACTTCTTCAAATAATTCAGGGTCGAAAATTGCTGACGTCTTTCATCGCCATAGTCAGTTTCATCGATTGTTTGGTTCCCAGTTTCAACATATGAAACATCTACATTCTTGTTGCATTTTTGTCATAATTAACTCTGTTTTTAACAAACAAAAGCCGTATTGGTGTTACCCATTTATTCGCAATTGGATTGTATTTTTAAGCTTGTCATTTAAAATTAGATATCATTTTCGAATACCGTGTTTCCATGTTTCAATATCTTCACTATCTTTTGTCAGCATGGAGTTATGGTTTATTCATCAACAGCTCTTTGACAGATGGAACACATACCGTGCTTCGAATACCGTGTTACCATGTTTCAATCTCTTTACAGTCTTTTGTCATTAATAAGTTATGGTTTATTCATCGACTGCTCTTTGACAGATGGCCAGATATTTGCTTCATCTTGAGAATACATTGTCATCATCACTTCTGAAGAAATGGTCAATGATTCATTAGGCCCACATTATATTTTTTCCTGAATGAGAAGTGCTCATGTCTGTCTACACTAATTCCATAGAATTAAATCATTATAAGTATTTTCATTGCAATTCAAGTTGATCTCACATGCTTTAGGATAAAGCCCATTCTATTATGGACGTAAGACGTGAGCCTTAAGCCGTAAGAGAGCCGTAAGGGCCTGCCGTAAGCCGTAAGGAAGATGGTCGAGTCCCATCTTTACGGGTTACGTCTTTAGGTAGGAAAACTGTCAGCCAATCAGAGCGTGCCATTACTACCACCGGTGTCAGTCACGGCCCATTGCTTTAGTGGAAGCACTTTTGACAGTGGAGGTGAATTTCCGGCGTTCGAAAAATTCGTAAACATCAAAGATGAGGTTCTTATGAATGAGGTTGTTATTGAGATGGTGAAGGCGAGAAACTGTTTGTATAAAAAGTCTTCTAAGGAATACGAAGACAAAAGGATGAAAGGCAGATTATGGAAAGGTATTTCCCATGAAGAGATTTTTAAAACTATGGAGAAATAATGCGAAAGAAATGCATACACTCTTGAAGCAGTGAAAAAAGTAACTGTAAAAAACTTAATGCATACATTAGTGTTTCCTTTTGTTAGAACTAATGTAATTAAAATCAAGTATATGATTTTAGGAACCAAGGATAGTCATATGCTAGTTTTTCAATTACTTTTTCTTGATAAATTGAATGAATATCTTCAATGAATGCCATATGAAAAATTAAAGAAAACACAGGATCTTTTTTAAAGTCTGTATTTCATAAAGTTATCAATAGACTTTTTGTATTAGATAATATTTATAGATGTGTTTTTCTGAGTATAACTTATTTATTTTTTCATGCACTGCTCTGGCTTGAAAGATGACCGGAGCAAAAAAAATGGTGAACACCAATGCGTTTCCTATGTGTCATTCACGATGAAACAATACGAAAGAAATGCGTACACTCTTGGAGCAGTGTAAAAGCTCCTTGATTCACTGGGGCACCCAAGCCTCCTCGCCACGACAAGACCCGTGAGGAGGTGAAGTCCATCGATTAATTCGTTCCTCCCACCATCATTCCTTCTCAGATTGACCCTCTGTGTCCTTCTCCAGTTGATCTCTAGAAGCTGTTGTCGCTTTTAATTTTTCCATGAATTCTTTTACTTATTTATCATAACCTTCGCCAACCATTTCTAGTATTTGGCACATTGCACCGTAATCAGCCCCAGGACTTGTTTTTGTCTTCTTCTTTTGTTTTTTTGGGTCGTTTGGTGCGGCACTACTTTACTGCATTTATACGTTTCAGCCTTCTGTGGCAAGTGAATTTGACAGGCTTGTGGAGACTTCTGCCTGTGAGCGTTTCCATGTTGAATACCTCTACATGGGTCCTAGTTGGAAATCAAGACCAGCGCCTTAAGCCCTGTGCTGATAAGATCCTCTTTTGCCTCTATTTACTTGTGTTCTCCCGGAAAGTTTGGCCACTTAGAGCATAACATTTTCTGTACTGTTACTGGTGTCTTTAGATATCACCTGTCTAGATTTGCGGATAAGTGGCTTCATAGCCACATCCATTTCTTTGAGGCGCGCTATTTCTTCCTCGGGGAAAACCTTCAGCTTCCTATCGGCAGCTTGACAGAAGTAGTCTCGGTATCACGCGTGACATCAAAATACGTGCTTGGGACCATTTTTTTTAATTCTCGACCAGGGACTCAAGGGTTTTCCCTACTGTAGAATTATACGTAATAGCGCCGCGAGTTGCTTTTTTTAATCTTGTGCCGAATCGGGGTTGACCGATTCGACACATTCGAAGAACGCGCCGGAGCTGAAGGCCAGGTTCGGCGCGTTAACAAGAGGGGGCGCGGACAGCAGTTCGTCGTCCAGGGACTGAAGAGTACCCACCAAGGCGAGAGGGGGCAGAAAGTGACGAGGCTCGAAAGGAGAAGGATCTCCTTTGTACTGTACATTTGTGAAATTATAAGTCTGTTTACTGAAAGAAACCTTGGTGCTTCTTAATTTCCCGTCCTCACGTCACAATCTTATCGTTTTTACTCTTGTTAGAATGCTTTTCATAATGGACCTCTCCTCCGTAATCTTAAACAATGCTTTGGTGTAGCGCTTCACTGCGTGATTCGCGTACTCATTTTTTTTAATGTGCCATCCATACGACACTACTCCTCGTACTTTTTTCATCACGCTTGAGTCTCCATCTCCATCAAAGCTGGCAGAAAAAAACATGCACGTTAATTATTATTGAATTATCTAACATTATGGAACTTCGTCGACATACATTAAAGTTAGCACTAGGCGTTAGCTTTCAAGGAAATATGCGTCTATCTTAGTGCCTAAGACAATGTTTGAATTATGACGTCGGAAGCAGTGTTTAAAACTTTCCTGGAGTCGAACGGGAGACATCAGGCCGGAAGATCAAACAAATCCTTAAGCCGCTTAGTATTGTCTGTCAACTCAAACATTTTCATGGCATTATCTAAGTTATTCAGGGAAATATACGTAGATCTTTGTCCCTATGACCATGTCTGAATTATGGAGTCGGAAGCATTGTTTACCACTTTCCTGGAGTCAAACGGGAGGCGTCAGGCCAAAAGTTTAAATGAATCCTAAAGTCCTTTCGTATTTTTTGTCAGCTCAATAAAGTTCATGGCAATACCTTAATTATATATGGAAATATATGTGGATCTTTGTACCCATGTTACCCATTCATTTGCATGCAGAATTTTAACACCGCCAAACATTAGACCCAAGATTGCGGTTTACATTGGACAAGTGCGTGTCATGATCTGGGTAAAAGGACGTTGCTCGCAGCCTACGACCATCGCCCCTCTTGCGAGGGAGTTTCACACTAACTCGCCGTCGTATTTAGCCTTAAGGTTGTTATAGTATACACACAATGTTAATGTTCCTGGTGGGAAATAATGTACTATGCCATTTTGTTGTATATTACACTCTCATTTGTGACTGCTATGTATGCTATCTGGATTAAATATCAATTTATGTGTTTATGCATGGCTTGCAATCCTAATTTCTGAAATCAGGCATTCATTCAAATGCTGAGTAATTGAATGCATTCATTGATTCATTGGTTAAATTTTTTAATGTTTTTTTTTACAAAGACAACTTGCCATGAAATTAAAAAAATAAAGTTGACTCTTAACTTAAATTTATTATGATGTTTTCTTACCGCTGTTTTGTACACACGCTCAGCATGTGCCGACTTCAAATTTAGTTTTAGGTTTATCTTGACATAAGGTAAAAAAAATACCCAACATTTTAATGATGATCCTCCTTCTCCATAGGGGGTCTTTATGATAGCATTAATTATAGAAGCTCCATTAGTATAAACCTGCCAGGATGTTTGGCAAAATATGAAAGCATAAAAATGGTATTAGCTTCAGCATAGCATTAATGGCATCATTGCATCAACATTCCCTGGAAGTTGATCCTCTTCATCAGTTATTGGTATGATTTATATGAGAAATTCATTGAGATATCCCATAAATACCAGAAGTAGAATCTTGATGGGTTATAACGATAATATTCAGTTTATTAACCTTTTTGGGATTTTCCGAAAAAAATAGTCGTTTCATGGTGATGGGTTTTTACGATGATAATCATCGCCTGGAACTCTTTGGAAGTTTGCAATAAAAATTATTATTAGATCATCATTGTATTTTTTCGGTGAGTTCTAAGTTATATTATTGGAATAATACAATGATAATTAATAGCAATCATAGCACCAGTGATTTTTGTCGTATTTGGCGAAATTTATTTTACGATGCGGAAACAAAATAATCGCAGCAATTTCTTTCAGACGCTTTGAGTTTGATAGTATTAATTTTTCTCTGCTTCAATTGGATTCATTAAAATTGAACAAATCGACTTTTTCGCACAGAACGACTCGACAGTGGATCGGCATTGTATGCTTAAGGCTCAAGAATCTGAAATGCACCGATAAGATACTGACGAAGTTTATCTGCCCCATTATTGATAATGTTCTCCTGTGACTCACTTCAATTACTTCGCCGACTTATGAACTATGTATGACTAGCAGCACACTTTATAGAATGAGACGGTTCGCGTGAGGTTCGGTGGGAATCACTTTAAATTCTCCACGCATTATTATCACTGAACAGGAATATTGGGTTGTGCACACACTGGCTCAGAGCTTGATTCTGTAAGTTAAAGCTATTGATATCCTCTTTCAACCTCTCCCACTTCATCTTAACGATCCACATTATTTTGGCTTCGCTAAGCGAGCGTCAGTACGTCCACCTATGTCTTGAAACTGTTGCAGCGCGCAATCAGTGCGGTACCGCATTTAATTTCCGAGATTGATAGTGAAGTTGCACTGTCTCGCTTGTTATGCTCTCCGACAGACTCTCTCTATCGTGCGCTCTACTCGTTCACTTATGGAAATTTGACCAGACGATTCATAATTTACGATATGGTCAAACTTTAGTAATTCAAAAATATATTCGGCATATTACAAAAGAAATCATCACCACTTTCCGATCCTCTTTACCTCTGTTCGCATTCCCAGGCTGGCATAAATGAATCACGACCACGAGATGACATTTCATTCTGCCTCCGTTCAAAATGAATCAGTGACATGCGGGAAAAATTCCTCGTCTCGTCCGCAGTCGTAAACGGACGAGTGCGAAATCAAAAGTATAATGCTTCTCTCGCTCATCCGATTTATAATAAATCCCACAGAAATGAGCGCTTTCGGTGGCCACCAATACCTATATGTGGCATACCTACATGGGTATAATCATAGAGTGAGTATATATTTATAGAGTGGCAAAGCAATGCTAAACACTGGACATAAATTTTTGAGAGCTTTGGGAAGAATTTCTCAGATGGCACCACCTTAGGGAAGGAAGAGTCTTGGATTACGGAGAAAGCCACTTGGAGGCGCTAGTGGTACTCGTTGATTTTGCATCAACATACAGAAGAGTGGATTTACCATGGCTGTTGTGTGCTTTTAATCGAGTATCAATTGTTTTGTCGTTGCTATGATACATCGGTGAACAGTTGACTCCGTGTTTGGTAATTGCGTGTCTTATCATATTGACGTAGATTCGATTTATTAGAGACGATGCTCATTGAAGGCACATTAAAATACATGTTTAATTTGATCTCGACGACTCAATAAGATTTGTTTCCGTTGCTATGCGTCGATTAGTAAACATTCAGGCGCCGGAAATCATCATAAGAACATCATGTGAGTTATGCGACACTAAATGAAGTGGCCGTGTGCAAAAGCTCATTTGTTATGGCTTGTCGTGCAACTTCGATACACCTGTTCCATCCATCGGCCAAAGTATTATTTAAAAACTCATATCCGAATCTCCCTATCTCTTTGCCACTCTATTATATGTACTTACTCTATGGTATAATATAATATTAGTGGGAGGGAAGGCGCTTTCTATGATTATAATGTGGCCAAAGAGCTTGAAGGCGAAACGTGGGCGTGGCCTATCCGCCATTGTTGTTCTCCCGAAGTATGATGACTTCATGCCCTCGTCGTCTGCCTCAATGGTGGCAACTCCAATGAAATTATCAACAGCTATTTGGAAGTTTTTTATTATTCGAAAAAGACATCCAATTTTACAATACAGTAAGGAGAGTGGATGCAATGAACGAACAAAAAGAAAGGAGGAGACTGGATTCGCGGGTCACGATGAGTCTCCTCCGAGCGATTGGAGAGAGAGATAGGGATAGAGGGAGATAGAGGAAGAGAGAGAGAACATTCGCGTGGTCATCCTCTTCTTCTTCTTTAGGAGTTATTCCGTTGAGTCCATCCGAAGAGAAGTCTTGGTTCGTTGTCGTCGGTGTCATCCATTCGGGGGAAATCGAACTCGACGCCCCCATCCACGTGGCCGCCCCGCTCAACCGAAGAAGCCTCCGTATCCGCCCCAGCCCCTGCCATACCCCCCGTACCCGCCCCAGCCCCTGCCGTAGCCTCCCCAGCCCCTGCCGTACCCCCCGTACCCTCCCCAACCCCTGCCATACCCCCCGTACCCTCCCCAACCCCTGCCATACCCCCCGTACCCTCCCCAGCCCCTCCCTCCCCAGCCCCCGTAGCCGCCGCCCCACCGCCGTCCGCCCCACCCCCACCCCCTCTGCTCCGCTCCTTCCAGGTCGCCTGCAAATAGAGAGAGAGAGAGAATTTCTTAAGTCCCTAGTCCCCCTAAGGTATTAAAGTAGTAGAGTTACTCAAAGGGTGCGTTCCAGTGAACGCTCCCAGCCATAGAGTTATTAAGGTACTAAAAGGTTATATATACTCTATATATAAGGGTATATATACTCTATACTTGAACTATATACTATTGAACTATATACTCTAAGCTCCCAATGCTTCGGAGCGTTTGGAGCGAGCTTACGAGCGTTCCACGAAGGGCTCCGGAACGCTCCCATAGAAGTGAAGACGTCACACACGTCGTCATCACTTTCTTTCCCGCCACGCTCCAAACGCTCCCCTGAAAATTAGGGTCTACCGGAGCGAACGAGCAAGTTATGGCGGAACTTCAAACTGGACTGCTCAGCTAGTTGTTTGTGGATGTGTATACTGGCTAGGTCCACATGATTTAACGAGTTCTCTGACTATTTACAATAGAGATAAACCTACCGCAATGTTAGATATTTCTGAATCTTTGAAATATTGTTCACGGTAGTATGAAGTTGACGAGCTCTACGTCCTCAAATGGAAGAACAAGAAATATATTGCGCTGGTTGGAGTGCAGTGATCTGCGTTATCTTCATAAATAAATGTAAACTATAATTTCTCTTTTACGATATTAATCATCGTGGTTTCAATTTATTCAGCCATTTAAAAGTGATCCCTTTTCTTGAATTGTCCCTTGTAGTAAACATTTCTCGTGTTCTCGTATTTCACTCGAGTATTAGGAGTCAATGCATGAACGAAAGATGGAGCAGTTGAGGACGAACGAAAGATGGAGCAGTTGAGGATGAAAATTAAATAATGTAATTGCTTTATGATGAGGTTTTAAAGCAGTAAGTTACCTTTTCAGCATTTTTAAGATTCTTCGCAGTGTAAGCATGCGTTTTTGCTCGTAAAAAGAGTTCAGGCTCGTAGCTCTCCATCGCAAGCAAACAAACACTTAAATGTCATATGTGCCAAGTTGACAGATTAAGTAGTCGGTTCCTACGTCGGAATTTAACCCTTTGAGTGCGGCATGACGTGATATCACGTCATGCCGCACTCAAAAGGGTTTAAAATTGACAAAACTGGTTTAGCCCCCAGGTCCCCACTCACTCAAGATTGAAACGTTCTCACCGCTTATTCCTGAATACGAAGAGATTCAGTTGTGTTGGGACTTCTAGCGCGAGAGCGACTAAGTAGTACATCACTTACGTGTAGGAGCGCCATAGAACACCACTTCGTCCATGGGTGTGTAAACAGAATTTAAGTGAGCGGAACACCCACTAGACGTCATCCTGTCTGGCACCATCGTGAAGATTTGGAATGGAATGTCTCAACCAACAGTAGTTGTTTAAAAATACTTTCTTCTCGCCTCAAATGCTAAGAAAAATCCGTCCAAGTCCTCATAAAACTCTATTAGCAAAATTTAAATCATTGAATACATCATATTTGTACTTTTTGCCCAGCAATTTCATTTATTTACTTAGTTAAGGTAGTTAGAGCGAAAAATCATTTTACTTAGAAATCAATGAATTTTATCTCATTTTAAAGAAAAATATCTCGCCTATCCAATTACACCAAAAATTATACCCCTTATCACATTGCTTTCGGAGATATTTTCCAGAAAACACCAGCCCTTTTACATGGGAAATGGTACGTGCATGGACTTAAGAGAGACATTTACAAAAGGAGGCATTTCTAACACTTAGATGTCGTAAAAATACCAACAGCGTGTAGTTTTTATGTTTTCTCAACTATTTTTGAAAATTAATCATATTGTCACCACAGTAGGTTCTCCGTGTTCACAAAAAAACCTTCCGTTTTGAAGGAGTTTCAAACGCACCGCGCGAAAAAAACGAGTCAAGTTAGAGACTGTTTTAGATATTTTCATTTAATTTCTTACAATTTCTGTCATATAAAACTATATTAATGCAATATTTACTTCATGTGTCCTACAGCTGGTGAAATTAAAACGTATAATTCGAATATGGTCTCTATTATGACTAGGGAACCATCTCGTTCGGACTACCTTAAGGGGGGAAGCTCTTACCCCTTTTGGCTTCGATCATGCCTTCGTGTTGTCTTTGTTTATCTACACATTCGCCTGGCTACATTTTCGCCCAGTTGGCTTCCATTTGTGGGTGCGGGAGGGGGGGAAGGGGGCGTTCGGATTTGGCCTCCCAGACCCCACGGAATGTTGATGTGTTTGATAATGGAACGAACGGAGAGGAGCAGTTATTTCGGTCGATTCAAAAGTTTCCTTATCCCCTTAAAATATTGCCACCATTTCTGACCTCTCAATGACCGAGTGAAATGACCTCATCTGGCCGAATCTCGAACAGAGGTGGGTATGTGAGATATTCCGATGATGAGGAGGCGCTGCAATGTGTAGAGACGCATGCCACCATCCACCATATGCCAATCTATCCATGGACCACCTAGAAACCACTTTCGTGGATAACAAAACTCTCAAACCTCTCATCTGGGCCCGCTATATTGATGACCTCTTTGGCCTCATGAACGTGATTCTTTGTCATCTTTCATTTGCACTTTGAACCCTTCATTCTCGGTAACCTTTACTTCTTCCAATTCTGTCTCGTCAATCTCATTTCTGCGTGTCAATATCCAAATTGAGAATAATAAAGTCATCACGTCGGTCCACAAATATATTACTAACCATCACCAATACCATCATTTCAGCTGCTGTCACCGTCTCACACCAAGCGCTCCCTTGGTATGGGGCGTGTCCATTATACCAGCAACAACGTACCTGGCATCTGGCGATCGCACCTGCAACAGCAGTTGCCCCCTCCCTAAAAGATTACACAGATAATCCACGACCTTCCCTCAGAGAACGTAAGTACTCTGAAAAACTTCTTTTAAATAAAATTCTGCGCCACACTGCTAAGTACTTCCTCCGGAATGAGACTCACCAACGTGGCCTGCTCGACTTTGTCGCCGCATACTTGTTCTATTACACTCATTAGTAGGGAGGTGAAGGGCGCTCCCTTGTTGCACCCTTGAAGAAAATGGATCGAGAGATACAACACGAAATCACCCGGGAGAAAATGAATGTCGCAGTACGTATGTTGTGGAAGAGAGAAACTGATTGAATTTATGGAAGACGAGACGAAGTGCAGTCCTTCACTTACCTTGGTGGGCTGCGCATGGCGTGGGTTGGGAGAAATTCAATGAACATCAAGCAAAGAATTTAACCTGCAGAGCAAACATTTCTGCTTTCTAAAACATCGGTTGTGCTAAGTAATTAGGATTTCTACTGAAAAAGCAGGAAGTAACTGCAAAATTCGGGTGGAGTGTTGCACTATATGGCTGAGAGACATGAGCCATTGAAAAGTTGAAACAGAAGAGAATGCAATATCTCAAAACTTGTTACTGAATGCAGATGAAGAAGATCAAATACCTGAATTGAATCATATACGAGGAGGTTCATAGGTCAGAACAGGAGAATGCCATATGGAGAAATATCAGTCCGACAAGTGCCTATGACCACACACTGGCGTGCGTCGAATTTATATGGAGCATTACATACATACATACATACCAATCACGCCGTTCCCTTCCGGGGTAGGCACAGCCACAAAGTTTCACTCATAAATACATAGTGGTACACCTAACTCTGCTTCAATAATCTCCTCCATATTGACCTATCCTTGCCATAAACCTCTTTTACCTCATTTACCCCCATACGCTGCTTCTTACACGCCCATCCTGTTTTTAAGACTCCTAATATTTTTCCTCTAAGAATTTCCTCAACCACATTCAACCACAACTTTCTCGGCCTACCTCTACCTCTTGCACCATTCATTTCACTCATATATCTGTTTCTTTATTCGACTCTCATCCATTCTCTCGATATGCCCGAACCAACGAAGCACACTCCTTTCATATATGTCCATTACCGAAGCATCTAACCCACATTCATTCATTACCCATTCATTCCTGACCCTCATCCATCCTACTTTTGCAACAAACACTCCTCAGATAACTCTTACCCACGGCGTTTAGTCTACTCTTATGTCTATCCTGACATACCCATGTTATTATGTGCATTATGTAATATAATAATAGATTGTACCGAGGAGTTGGAGGCCAGGTGAGGCTTAATACAAAAGAGAATGACCACAGGCATATGGAAGTCAGCATGGGATAAGGTGGAGCGGATGGCTCCTGTTAGCCAATCTTTTACACGTACGCACTACCCTGCGAGCCGTCGCATGGGAGTGTGGCAGGAGGTGTCAGGACGTCAGCCATGTATGCCAATTGATCCCCACATCCACCGTGGTTCAAAAGCCGAATACAGAAGGGTTTTATAAAATTGCCAGATTTTGTCGGATGTTCACCACCAAATTTAGGATTCATCACTTATTTCACATGCTTGACAATACTAGATATGGAGGAAAGCGCTGCGACAACAATTAAAATAGGATAAATACGGTACCTATCTTGATTAGGGATGGGTACTTCGTCTGCTTCGGCAGCCATAACAGACGACAGTAGACGATCGAATCAGCTAGCGGCTAGGCGACATCTATCAGGCTATCAGTTAGTTGCCCTGCTTCTTCACGAGCGAATTTAAACATCCTAACATAAGAAAATGCCTTATGTTAGGATATCAAGTAACTGGGCACATGACACTTATCTGCATTGTTTTGCTGATCTTCATGGGAAACCAAGGCCAGGGCAATAAAAATATGTTTTGTTGTGAAAAGATGATTTCATATGAGAATTCCCCCTTCTATTTTAAATTATTTCGCTTCTTTTAGAAGGGAAACACTTCCTTAATTTAAAATTCAGCCGCTTGTTTATTTGATCGTCTATTGTCGTCTGTTATGGCTGCCGAAGAAAACGGGGTACCCAACCCTAATCAAGATAAGTAACATACTTGTCGTATTTTATTTGTCGTCGCAGCCCTCTCGTCCATATCTAGTATTGTTTGGAATGTCAAATAAGTGATGAATCCTAAATTAGGTGACCATCGGGCAAAAACTGGCGAAATGATAACATGCTTTCGATGGGCGGGGTGTGGTGGGTGCGGCGCGCAGAAAGGCCGACCAATCAGGAGAGAGGCAAGTGATTCGGACGCGCCATCACTCGGAAGCACGGAGCATGAGGATTCGCTGAGAGCCCTGATCGGCATCGTTCATGGTGAATTCCAATTCGCTCTTACTCTCTTGTTCGGGCTGTTCCTCGACCGCGGGCACCGCCTCTGCTACCGCCGCAGCCGCGGAAGTCTCCTGGGCAACGCACAGCGCCACAACGGCCGCCACCAAAAGCAGCAGGAGTGTCAGACGCGCCATCTGTAATAAATAATAGTAATCAGGGGCAATCCCAGGGGTGGGATGTAGGGGATACATCATCCCCCCCCCCAAACATTTTGGGTTTTACAATACAATTATAACAATTAGACGTAGTAATCAAATACAACATGAAACACTTCGATCACTGATCTGAAAAGTATAATAGTTATTATTATGCTCATTATTATATAGATATATTGATGTAACAGTTTTTTAGTTTTTTTAGGATGATTGAAAATTAACATAATTCAATTGTAGTCTCCCCCCTGAAATAAAATCCTGGGATCGCCCCTGATAGTAATAGTAACTAATATTCAACGCGTATCCTCCGAGATACACAATCCTTATCACCCGAATTTGATTTCTCATCTTTTTATCATTTGTTGGGGAAAAAATCATAAAAGACCTTCCAGCTTTCAGGAAAATGAATTCGAAAGAGGAATATTATGGCAGATCGAACTTCTTATTACCGCTTGTTTTCTTTTTTTTAAGGCAATAAATTGCAACTGATGACTGCAGAAATTCTTAAAACGTTGGAAAACGCTGTAATCAAAGTGTAAGAATCCGAAATATAAGGGCGTCTATTCCACTGAAAAGGTTTTCATTGGCGATTGATCTGGATCAAAGACCTCGGAAATTAATTGGCACCTGTCGTTCCATCAGAGAGTGGCATTTCACGGGGAATCGCTTACTAAAGGACTCTAGCTTATTAACGAAAAGGTAGGACTCGTACCTACTGAGAAATTTTCACTCGCAAAATTTAACAGCAATTCAACATGATTCTTTCTCGGCCGCCTCGGTGGCGAGTTTGATTTGAAAATACTGATTTCTTACGGACAATATTCTCTGGTTAGTTTTTCTATGCGCAGTTTATAATATTAATAGCAAACAACAACAATTCAGCCGAAATAACTACTAGTGATGCGGGTAACACTAATATACATACAAATTTACGCTGAAATTCTATTTTTTATGCGCCATAATCTTCCAAACACATTGACGGATTCCAACAAGATTTTCCCCACGTATTCTTTAGGACATGAATATATATTATGGATTGTTATCTCATCGCCAAAAACTGTTGTCTAGAATTCCGTAAACAAACAACTTTTTGGAAAGTGGTGCCGCCTAGTAATGAAAGACGGAAGTTCAAATGTAAATACAGTCTATAGTTTGTAAATAAACACGTTGTACTGGTTTTACTTACAATTAATAATAATGCAGTGGATAACTTGTAGTACTACCCGCGGGACGTAATTATACTTTACTTATGTATTATTTTTTAATATCTTCCGGTCTACAGATGTATTTAATTCCTCTCCAAATTTAATTACACAAATTAACTATTAACATCTTAGAACTCCGTGAATATCGCTATACGGAAATTTGATAAAATGCGAGATGACTTCATGAGTATTCCCAATGGCCATCATTGCAGTGTAGTTAAAAAGGAATGCACTCACTGCCGCCTTGAACAGGTTCTTATTTTTTAATCCAAGTTTCCTATTTTGACTCCTCGTAGACGTATACCCTGTTTTTCAGCCTGGTACGAAGCAAGTTCTCTTTAAACAAGGCATTCTAAATTCTTTATTTAAGCCGAACGGGCTTATGCATTCAAATCAGAGTCTGGCAAACATCGTTGTCGGCACACGATGGACGTTTCATAAACCTCTTACACATTTTCTGTTATCTAGATATTTCCGCTCTAGCATTTACAAAGTAACTTTTAGATGACAAAAATAGCGGTATATTATTCAAAGCATCCAATAATTCATATCTCATCGATCGTTACTGAATATTCACCACAGTCTCACGTTAGCAACAATTGACTGCGTCTATTTACAATAACAACTGAAAAGACTCTAATCGAAGTGGCGCCAAGGACTGGGTGAACTAAAAGTGGAAATTTAGGCAACACGTAGGCTAGGCAACAATTCCAAACATCTAAATCCAAAATGTATAAATCATGGTCTAGGACCTGGATTGACATATTTAAAAAGGCCTTAGGGGGCCGTATTTTTGTCCTTATTATTAATATTGTATGGATAAAAGTATCAATATAAGAGTTCTCGCATTTGGTTGTAGGATTTTCTGTTTTTTACTAAAAGTTGACTTTTTTCTCCAAAATTGTGAAATTTGAAACCATTTTAAGAGTGGGAAGTTTACTTAGCAACGGCATAATAGGCTTTAAATGGGAATTATGCCAAAGTTAGAAAGGAAAAGCAATGGCAGGTTCCACAATCATTTAATCAGGCGATCGGTTTCGATACAACGTATCACCATCTGGCACTTAGTACAGAATCATTTTCACTATATAGCAAGAGTCAGGAGGGGTGTTCGGATGGAGTGGAAGGGGTTGGAGAGGAGGTTAAGGGGGAGGATTGGGCAGCAGTGTCATGTAAGCGACTCAATGATGGTTGGGGGAAGCGGGGGGTGGGTTGGGTGGGTTTTCCACTCGAACCTTGTTCTTGTGAGGGCAGTGACCTCTACGTGCAGTGCGAAAATCACTTTGGGAAGATTCCTTTAATTTGAGGCAGCAATTTTATTCGTTCTTCTTCCCTCTGAAATTCAACGGGAACCATCTTCAAGTTCAATCATAAAATTCTACTTCTTGAGGGGTTATTTCAGTTCTTTTTTGATATTATTGGCATTTCTGTCGACCAAAATTTACCCAGGAATACTATTGTGCAACCTGTGATTGAAAAAACCCCCAATGTTTAAGACTTAAAGTTTTCAACGAAAGTCGCGAGAAAAATACAATGTGTAATCTTACCCGATTCTATTTAAAATTATTGGCAACTTCCACAAAAAGAGAAGTTCATATCGGGAAACCTACAGCTTAGTGAATTGGGGTGCGTTCCGTTTCACGCTCCAATCGCATTGATGCGGTCCTTGGCCGTTCCGTTTCACACACATCGGAGCGCTTCAATGCGCTCTCGATGGGGCCACGCATCGAGAATAATATTCGCCCCAAACGCACCACGGAAAAGCTGGCGCAGTTGATGCGGTGACGTAATTTTGGCGGTTTATTTGTTATGGTAACGAATGCGAAATGGAGAAAACGAATGAAATTAGAGGCTTCACGGAGACTAAAACACGGATTTCGCGGCATTAACCGCTAAAAATAATAATTGTCTGCTTTCCATTCCGGTTTCCGCTGTGGTTGTATTTCCTTTCCGAAATATCTCATCAACAACCCTTAGCAACGATTCGCCGTCGTTATTAAAATTTTCCGCCCGCTCCAAAGACTTTCCGTTCCACTATTCCACATCAAAAGCTTCAATTCGAGAATGAGAAACGGACCGGCCACTGATGCGGTGCCGCATCATGCGATTGGAGCGTGGAACGGAACGCACCCTTATTCTCTGACTTAACATTTGCAATCGCTACTCTCCATTCACTCACTCATCCGTCCTCTTGCGCCGCATCGATGTTTCCCCTTCTTGTCTTGACCCCCGCCCTCCCCACCCTAAAACTCCCTCCGATATGAAGATGTGACGACCCTCCCGATTCTTGACGCCTCCGCTACGCATTCCGAGAGTCCTTGGAAGAGGGCTCACCCTCCGTGGGGTGGGGGCGCTCGCTACTCTTTCGTCTCGGCGACGGCGGCACTTGAATTCACGACGCTCGCTCGGTCATTCCAAGGAGGGAGAAGAAGTTGTGGGGGGGCAAAGGGGGGCAAGGCAGGGGGGCGGGGCAGGTCGGGGAGGGAGAAAAGGAAGGGGGAGAAGGAGAGGAGGGGGAGGAAACGACCGACTCCTCGGGATTACTCTGGAAGTGAATCGTAAAAAGACAGTTCATTCTCCAGCGTCTCTCCTCCCTGCTAAAAAATTCTTTGTAGTTTCCTTATAAATATTTCTACAGAGTTTCGTGAAAAGTTCTGTAGATATTCCTTAAAGTATTGAAACGCCATTTTACGGAATTCCCTACGACGTTCTGCAGAATACCTTAGGATATTCTGCAGAATACCTTAGGATGCTCTGCAGAACACCTTAGGATGTTCTGCAGAATACCTTAGGACGTTCTGTCGAATTCCCTACGACTCTCCATATTGGTCCTATAGAAAAGGAACAGGGTCAACGGGAACCTCATATATTTCCGTAGAGTTGCTGAAGTTCTACAGAACTGCTTGAAAGGAGTTATTTTGCTTTTCAGAAAATAACTCTACAAAACATATGCTCTGCAGAGTCAGGCTCTCATGTTCCGTACTATTCCTTAGAAAAGGAACTAGTTCGTAAGAAAAAGTGTCAATTTCTGTAGAATTCCTTACGTTCTAAAGAACAACTTCTAAGGAATTTTTTAGCAGGGCTCGCGTGATTTTGCCAGAGCCAAAATGGTTCGTGGAATGAAGAAAGGGCAATGGGAAAACGGGTGCTTCTCGGATGGTGTCCTGCAGTGATTTTTGCTCGTGTGTCATTTGCGTGATAAATTGCATTCGCGTGTTCTCAGACATAATACCTGCCCATGAAAGAGGAAAAATTCACGTCATACCGAATTGGTTTCTATTGTCAATTCAATGCTATTTCAACACGAGGCAAATGACGTATGTTTCGCAATAAATCATTTACATGCATGCATATTCTTCCTTAATGTAGTTTGAGAGAAATGCCTATCATTATACCTATAAATCAATGAATTTGGTCTCATTTTAAAGAAAAATATCTCGCCCTCTAAGTACACCAAAAATTCAACCCCTTACCACATTACTTTCCGAGATATTTGCCAGAAAATACCAGCCCTTTTACATAGCAAATGGTACGTGTATGCACTCCAGAGAGAATTTTTATTAAAAATTAGGCATTCCCTACACTTAGATCTCGTAAAAAACTCAACAGTGTGTAGTTTGTGTGTTTTCTCATTTATTTTTGAAAATTAACCATTTTGTCACCGCAATAGGTTCGTGGGTATCACAATAAACCTTCCGTTTTGATGGAGTTTCAAACAAACCACGTGAAAAAAATGAGTCAAGTTAAAGACTTATCTAGATATTTTAATGTTATTCCTAACAATTTCCGTTATGTAAAACTATTTTATTGTACCATATATTACGCAATATTTAATTGATCAAAACTGGTGAAATTAAAACGTATAATTCGAATAAGGTCTCTATTATGACTAGGGCTCGCTCGGACTATCGTAATTGTTATATCACGCCTATGGAATACAAAACAGGCTCAGGCATCTTAAACTCTTTCTCGAGACTGGAAGTCCTCCACGCTCACCTTTCCGGAACGGACACCCTGGTGACGTCCTGCGGTGTTGACGAACATCGGAAGGACGATTGCGTAAGCCGATAGGTGAACGCCCTATTGAATTGCAGAGTCACCTGGACTTGGTCGTGAGATAAGTGTGTTCTCGTCGAAGACGAAGAACAGTGACGTAGGAACCGTGTTAGCGCCCTCAATGTTACGAGAACGAGAGAAGAGGCGCTCATTTGCAGCACACTTCGTCAATCTATATTTATTATTCTTCATCTTTAGTTAAGTGATCCCCCGATAGGATCCCTTATAATTTTTAACCCCGAGAGTGCGGCATGATGTGATATGACGTCATGATTGTCTTTACGCGGGTGCTGATGACGTGATATCACGTCATGGGTATCGTGAGTTTTCCAACTTTCACCAGGGAACTTTTACTAGGCTCCCTAATGAAAGCTGATACACTCACGGTACTTATGACGTGATATCACGTCATAAGCTCCAGCGTAGAGACAACTATGACTTGCCGCACTAAAAGGATTTAGGAATGCCGTGGATTTCTCCGTGTTACACCCCAGGAAGAGTCAATTTTCCGTGCGGAGTTAAGTCGAGAGGCGCGAGGGACCGAGTTTCACGAGAGGCGACTTTTGGCCAATTCTTCACCCCCCCCTCTCCCCCCATTCCCTAATTCCGTCAAATTAAACTCAGCCAGACTTCAAGAAACCTCTCCTCCAACCTCAAACAAAATACTTGACAGGATGGACGCATATTGCATTTAAATTACTTAAGGATGAAAGTATCTTGCTTTAAAATACATTTTAGATTAACCTGAGCTTACAGAGATTCCTTGCACTCATCGGTGACATTACGGATAGTTGTGAGTGCATGACATTGAAGATGTCCATCCCATGGACTTCTGAGCATGGATGAAAGAAATTGGAACTAAGGCAGTAGTGTTCACAATGGCACCAAAATTATCCTCCGACACTAATCGCAAAGCAAGTGTATACTTCAAGGCAATCTCGCGAGTCACTATAATATTGCGCAAGATAATCTCCGACCCCCCCTGCGTAAAAGACATTTTGAAGAGTTTCCCCAACCCTCTCTCACTAAAAGCATCTTACATCATGCTTGAAGGTACTCTAGTGACTAACTGGCATGGACAAACACTCGACGATGAAGCGTGTATTATTATGAAGTATCTACTTAGGCTAGACGTTAAGTAGCTATGATAAGTATAGAATCGAAAAGACATTTCAATATGAAGAATGAATTGTATATGTGAAGATAGAGTAATAACTGCGAATGGAAGTGCGCTCGTTTCAGCAAATGACGCAGATCGTGAGAATTTCAGGGTACGATTGTAAAATTCGCCCGTAAGCGGCGTTCTTGTGGATTTTAAGTGGAGTGCTATTTTCGTCTATTTCAAGCCCAAACGATCCAAACGGTGTATTTGGAAGGGATTGCCATGCGATGGAGTAAAACTTGTTACATGGACTTTTCATTTGAGTGAGATGGCCATGAGATTAGTAAATCGGAGCATACACTTCTTTGAGTCTAAAACTACTCTCATTTTCAGCGAATGGGGACCTTTTAATGGACCGCAAAGGAGACAGTGGACTCCTTTGCTAATCATTGGTTGGAAGCGGAATCGCCAACAGAAGATAGAAACAATAAAATTTACAAAAAAAAATTATTTTAGCTCCCAACTTTAACCTGCGAGGTATATTCGCGCAAACATGGACATTTTAATTCGATATAGTGAGGCAATCGTAATTATGCCTTAAATGCTTTGATTTTGAGCCTTATGTTACGTCAAATGACGGCGTATGAAAAAGTAAGTTGTCCTCGTAGCGTCCTTCGAGACCCTCTATCTACTTAACCCTTTGAGAGCGACATGACGTGATATCACGTCATGGTTGTCTTTCCGCTGGTGCTGATGACGTTATATCACGTCACTGTGAGTGTTCCAGCTTTCACCAAAGAACTTTCACAGGGCCCCTAGTGAAAGCTGGAACACTAACGGTACCCATGACGTGATATGACGTCGTCAGCACCTGCGTAAGGACAACATGACGTAATATCACGTCACGCCGCTCCTAAATGGTTAATGGGAGATTCGGAATATTGTAATGCTTTCCACGAGCATAACCACTCTGATTTTCAGTGACTGCGCCTAACGTTTGCACGTTGGTACCAAAATAACTTCTACAATGATTAAATGAACCAACATTTTCGCACATATCTGCTATTTTTTGTTGATAGTTCAATAGATTCGAATGCATGGTACTCGACTCTCAAGGTTTTCCACGATTCTCGTGGAAAATCACGTGGAAAGGAAATCGGTCGTGGGTCGTCGAGTTCACATTTGTGTGAATGCAACACTCGATGACCCTTTGGAATCCAGCTCCGATTCAAATGCGGAATTATAGATTGAGAAGTCATCAATAAATTGTACAACATTAACAGGGGACTAGCCTCGACTATTTTACCTTCTAACTAAGGATGAGTGGAATCCAAAGGTCAATTCTCGATTTCACCGATTCTCAGGATTAGAATCGGTATCGAGAATCGACCGCCTAAAATCGATTCCGATTCCATCGATTCCAGATGGATAAATATTCAAATCAAATTTCATTTATCACATCGTATTTGTCTCACTTATTTTGGGTGAAGGCTATCAATTTGTACTTTTTATGTACTAGGTACCTCAATAACCTGAGGATATATTTGACATTTGTTCATAAATATACCTTTTGAGCGACTTTATTGTCTTTGTTATTTTATTTCAGCCAATACGTACTTGAATTTTATTAATAGTCGGACGCTACTGGTATATCAATATCACACCTGTTATTTCGAAAAGGAATCGATAGAATCGGAATCAAGAATCGGGAATCGATTTGCAAGAATCGGAATCGGGATCGAAAAAAAGTGGAATCGACTCATCCCTAGTTTCTATTGTCAATTCAATGCTATTTCAATGCGAGGCAAATGACATGTTTCGCAATAGCTCATTTACATGCGAGCAGATTTTCTTTTAAGGTAGTTTGAGCGAAATATCATTTTCCCCAGAAATCAATGAGTTTGGTCTCGTTTTAAAGAAAAATATATCACCCTTCCATTAGCATAAAAAATTCAACCCCTTACCACATTCCTTTCCGAGATATTTGCCAGTAAATCCCAGCCCTTTTGCATGGGAAACGGTACGTGTATGCACTCCAGAGAGAACTTATATTAAAAATGAGGCATCTTCTACACTCAGATCTCGTCAAAAAATCAGCAGTGTGTAGTTTGTGTGTTTTCTCAACTATTTTTGAAAATTAATCACAAAATAATAATCATTAATAATCAATAAGCTGAGGATATATTTGCTATTTGTTAATAAATAAACTTGTTGAGTGACTTAACTGTCTTTTTTATTATATTTCAGCCAATACTTGAATTTAAGTAATAGCCTTACGCTACTGGTATATCAATATCACACCTGCTATTTCGAATAAGAATCGATGGAATCGGAATCGAGAATCGGGAATCGATTTGAAAGAATCGGAATAGAAAGAAAGATGGAATCGACTCGTCCCTACTTCTAACAATCCGCTTCGATATTCGAGACTAATCTAACATCTTGGAATGGGTGGTGAATTAACGCGCCTGTACCATGACGCATAGGTTTCAGGGGCGGGTCGCGTGGAGGCGCTTACCAAAGGGGTCCTCTTGTGAGGGTTGGAAGTTTGTTGAAGGGAAATGGTTCTCCCTCTCCCCCTCTTTACCCAACACCCTCCTACTCTCCCTCCCCTTCTCCACCCCCCCTCTCTGTCCGTTGGCAATCGACACAAGTCCTGGGGGGTTGTGTTTGAACCGCTCGAGATAATCTCGATCACGTAACTAAGGAGTCACGTGGTACAACAACGAGCGGTCGGAGATAATGGTAAGTTTTACTCACTCGGATGGATACATAAAATGATTAATATGTTGTTAATTGTGTCGTCAATCGGCAAATAAAATCCATTTACCATATTACCGCGATAAAAACTCAATTGGGAAGTCTGTGTGAGATTTTTACAAATGTTTCAAATACACCAAAATCTCGAACCCTTCGTTGTTGTGCCACGTGATTCCTTAGTTACGTGATCGAGATTAACTAGAGTGGTTCAAACACAAACCCCCTTGGTTTATAATTTCGGAGCACCATGTGTACGCGGCGAGACGATTCTCTTATCGTCACCGCAATTATAGTACGTTTAAGTGTCACATAAAGACGTTTCTGGCCATTTTCTTTTGTAATTCCCCTCTTCCCATGTAAGGCAGCGAAAGATTTCATCCACCCTCCCCATTTCTCGCAGTCTCCCGTCAAATGTCATCGATTTTTTTTTGAAAAACATGTACCCAGACTCAATTTGGCTAATCCCTTCACTCGACATTGAGTACGCCATTTTGTTTTGTTAATGATATTAGGATTGTAATCTTGGGCCTTTAAAACCCCTAAAAACAAAATTTCAAACCGATCAAGTGAGATTTTTATATTTTGACCAACTATTCTAGATTTGGTCCCACTCTTCGCCCACAGGACCACAGATATCTGTTGTCCTGTTGCTTCAGCCAAGGGACATGAGGTGAAGAGGCGAGCCACTGGTCTCCGTTTGCGATCCTTGTTGTCATGATGTTAAACTACTATGCGACTGGAATCTCGGAAGGTGGGAGATGGAATAAAATTTCATGGTCTTGAATTGATCAAAAGGAAGCGTGGATTTAACTTTAAAATTATCGATTCGGTTTTAGGTAGTTTGAGCGAAAAATCGTTTTACCTAGAAATCAATTAATTTGATCTCGTTTTAAATAAAAATATCTCACCCTTCTAATGACACCAAAAATTCAACCCCTTACCACATTACTTTTGGAGATATCTGCCGAAAAATATCAGCCCTTTTACATTGGAAATGTTACGTGTATGCACTCCAGAGAGACATTATTTACAAAATGAGGCATTTCTAACACTTAGGTCTCGTCAAAAAACTAACAGCGTGTAGTTTGTATGTTTTCTCAACTATTTTTGAAAATTAATCATATTGTCACCGCAGTAGGTTCTTGGGTATCACAAAAAAACCTTCCGTTCTGAAGGAGTTTCAAACGCACCGCGCGAAAAAAATGAGTCAAGTTAAGGACTTATTTTCATTTAATTACTGACAATCTCTGTCATATAAAACTATATTATTGCACCATTAATTATGAGATATTTAATTGATGTGTCCTACAGCTGGTGAAATAGAAATGTACAGTTCAAATATGATGGACATATCTAGTCTCATTGCTGAGCGTGTCTCCAAATACTGGACGACAGTTAATGTTGCGTATCGCATCAGCTCTTGCTCAAGCTGCCGCATCCATTAGTACCGCAACGGCCCGCGGCCCGCGCGATGGTAGAGGCCGAGGCTCGCGGTAAGGAGTTGAGATCTACGTCTACGCGTAATATCCACGTGAAGAGCTGGCGTACGCTCGCACGTAATCCGTCGGCTTTTGAGCTGTCGCGACGAAAGGACGCCGATCATGAGCAGGTGTGCCTCTGCTGCATCCATCTCGAAGGAAATGGAGAGCTGAGAGGAACACGGTAGCCAGGGCCGAAGGAAGAACCTTGCAGAGAGAGAATTGTACCCAACCAAAGGTGTTCCTCTATGTGTATCGGTAAATTGTCCTACCGTGTCCACTTTTCCGCGCACAACTTTCACGGGTCAACAGATTACTTCATCATCTTACAAACAATTTCCGTGAATTTGAAATGTTGACGAGAAACCGCATGAGAAAGAGGTTAACGACGCGATAACGATTTTCGTCAAATGTATGCAATGGGATGAGATTGAAATTGAGGATAACGCGCGGAGAATGAGGTGACCTCCTTGGAGAGTAAACAATTCGAACCTTTGCGACGGACCCAGAATCAGAAGGGAGACAACGCCACAGCAATAGAAAGGGAGGGCGTCGAGAAGTGGGAGGCGCATTCCACTCACCGTTTCTCAGTGGCGATGTTGTGGTGTAGTGTTGCAGACGGTCGGAGTAGTTAGCGAGGATGATCGTTCTCCGATGACTGGGGAATGGAAGACCACTCGGTCGACGGAAGGCGCTCTCTCGTGTACCAACTCAAGTCTCGGGTCGGCCGGTCGCTTTTATACTCAAGTCGCTCTACTAGAGGAGAGCGTCCATCAGGATCTCCTCCTCCGACTCTCCTTAGGGGGGTAGGGTTCCCTCCTCCCACCCCATCCCATCCCCCGACGCCCCCCCCCCATCACCCATCCTTCCCCGCCTTCCCACGCACCGAATGGGCAACGCGGGGTGCTGCGGCGGCTGCTGCAGGTATATAACGATGAGCGCCCGTCTCTCCCACCATCCCATCCCATCTCGACCCGAGTGGAATGTCCTCTCCCGCCCCTTGCCATGTGTGTGTGTGGTGGGATTCCCCCGAGACCGCTTCCTTCCCACCTCCCCACCCCCCACCGCCCTATCGGCTCTTCCCCTGAACCGCCGACATAATGGGGAGGACGGCCGAGGAGGAAAAAGGGTAAAAGCTGGGTTCAAAGAAGTCACAGCATTAAGGAGCATGCCTTTAACACGGTATTGTATCGCAAGTATGAGCGACGAAAACTTGAAATCATTTGTATGAGTGTAGCCATCTCTGGAGCCTCTAAGCGTGTTCGAGATGTGGCCTAACCAGAGCGAAGTAGAATCTCTCTTTCACTTTTTCATCCCTGGACCTTCCTATTATACGCTTAACAAAACCTAGTTTCTTTAATGCTGCGACACATATGTTTTATGCGTGTGTTCGCTACGATATATCAGATGTTATGGTAATTCAAGATATTTTACTGTATCTGAAGATTTTATGTTTACACCACCCACAGTATAGGTATGGCATATTTGTGATGACTTTCGCAGGAAGTGAACTGTGGTGCATTTACTGATATTTAATTCTAACTCCCACTCATGGCACCACGAATGGACGTTGTTAAAGTCAGATGACAGAGCTTCAAAGGCCGCGTCTTCGCTCATTTCACGGTAGATAACTATCGTCTGCAAATAATATTAATTTACTGCTAACGTGAGAACTTAGGTCATTAATATAAATAATGAATAAAAGAGGGCCAATCACGCTTCCTTGAAGAACACCGAATGTGACTTCGACCATATCGCGGCTAAAACCGTCAATAACTACTTTTTGTTTTCGATCGCTGAGAAAGTCACTCATCCAATTCACTATTTTTCTATTAACTCCGTATGATTGCAATTTATATGAATTTTTTGTGAGTGACCTTATGTCTCACGACTTTAAGGCAGTCCGAGCGAGATTGTTCCCTACTCATAATAGAGACCATATTCGAATTATACGTTTTCATTTCACCAGCTTTAGGACACATCAGTTAAATATTGTTTTATTAATGGTGCATTAATATAGTTTTGTGTGGCAGAAATTGTAAGCAATTAAATGAAAATATCTAAATTAGTCTTTAACTTGACTCATGTTTTTCGCGCGTTTGAAACTCCATAAAAACGGAAGGTTTATTGTGATACCCAAGAGCCTATTGAGGTGATAATATGATTAATTTTAAAAAATTTTGAGAAAACATACAAAGTAAATGCTGTTGGTTTTTGGACGAGATCTAAGTGTATGAAATTCCTCATTTTGTAAATAATGTCTCTCTGGAGTGCATACACGTACCATTTCCCATGTAAAAGGGCTGGTATTTTCTGGCAAATATCTAGGAAAGTAATGTGGTAAGGGGTAGAATTTTTGGTGTCATTGAATAGGTGAGACATTTTTCTTGAAAATGAGACCAAATTCATTGATTTCTAAGTAGAATGATTTTTCGCTCGGACTACATTAAACACGGTATTGTATCGCAAGTATGAGCGACGGAAGCTTGAAATCATTCGTATGAGTGTAGTCATCTCAGGAGCTCGAAACAATTGAGTAGAAACATGCACTCATTGAATAGCTGAAACTCCACTTTAAACGATGGTGTGACGTTTTAGAACTGTAGATTATTTTGATACGTTTCCTAATTTTTTCTAAGTTGAGATATTCTTTGCTTGCTCTTTTACATAAGTTTACCCTTTTCGGGACACAGTATTCAGTCATCAACATTCGTTGGTACATAACTTGTTTTCACATCCGTTTACCTTGGCATATCTCCATCTTCGATCGCAGCATTTTCATCTAGAATGACATGTCGCTTACAGTTTCAACGCATCGCATGCAGAAAGATCTTGGAGGGTCGATTCTTTCGCTCGTTTGTCAACAAGTCACCCTACGCCGTGATAGAATATAATCAGCATGCTTGACTAGGGGGCTGTGTTTGAATCGCTCGAGTTCACCTCGACCACGTAACAAAGGAGTCACGTGGTACAACGAAAGATTCGAGATTTAGGTGTATTTGAACCACTTGTAAAAATCTCGCACAGCCTTCTCAACCGAGTTTTTCTCGCGGTATAAATGTTAATGGATTATTACATCACGATTAGAGACACAATAAACCACGTTCCATACATTTAAGATATCCATCAGAGTGATTTAAACTCACCAAAATCTCGGACCGTTCGTTGTTGTCCCACGTGACTCCATAGTTACGTAATCGAAATTCAAACACAACCCCCCTAGGAGAGAGAGCGTCAGTGGAGTCAATCAAATTCTGGATTCGAGAGGAGGAGGAGGAGGCAGAATTGGCGATGAAGCTCTTTCCGTCCCCGGTAATCTCTGATAAAAGCCTTAAGTGAAGAACATAACACTAAAATTTTAGATTAATCTAGTCGAAAGTTATTGCGAATGTTTATTTATATTTAATATCACTGTTGACAATTCCGATGAACTTCAGATTTGCGATTTATTAACGAGGGATGAATATACCATGATTTTAACTTAAAATACAGAGGTATGGCAATAAAAATAAACAATTTTAATCTGAAATATCTCAGAAAATATTGAATACATTTCAAAAATATTTTCACTCTGTACGTTTGTAGGAGTAAAAGTAACGTCAAATCATCCGTATTCTTCCAATTATAATTTTGTAAAATACCCAATTGGCGATGAACCGGCGTCCGTACCCGTGTTCCCTCTCTCTTCCCTGCAAGCATCTCGTCGGAGAAAATGTTCACCCTTCGGATTCTCAAGACGTGCAATACCGGATCATAGACGGTGTAGGTTTGTTCAAGAACTAGCTTTTCAGAGGATTTGCCGGGATTATCAGTTTTCCCTCCTCATTCCCGTTGTCTCCTAAGCATATTGTCAAGTAGACATCCGCTACTCTATCATCCATTTTTGCTGCGAGCATTATTTTGATGAAGTCAACAAAAGTGAAATATCCATCTCGAAATCAAAAAAAGGGCTAATATATCTCTGCAATGAGTTCTGATATAATGATCTCGATTAATCATTCATTGGTTTGAATAATTGTTCTTAGATCTTTAATTACTTTAAATGAAGTCTTAGCAATTTATTGCATATGCAGAGGTTGAATGATTTATTTCGGGATAATTCACTCCTGGATTCTCTTCGTTTCGCCCGTCATCCTTGCGCTGACAGTGAATGCAGTGCCGAGGATGGAGGCATCGCCTTGTGGGGCAGGTCTGTATCCTGGGGCCCACCAGGTGGGATATACATTCTTGTTTCTCCCAAGGACAAGGACTCCCAACGAGTGGCTGCAGACCACGGATAAGAGGAAATCTCGCAACGGAGATTTGCGACTCTTTTTTTTCCGCGGGGAAAAGAGCGAGTTACATACCTGCTCGTGTACGAGATGGCGTGTAACCTGATCCCCTCCCCCCGTGGCCCCGCTACACTCTTACCGCGCGCCAACGCAGAACCCCTCCATTTTATTCTCCTGGTAACCCTGGGAACTTCAACCCTTGACGGATAACTTAAAGGACCTTTTATTGGCATTTCTTTTGAATGCTTACGTTAACAGGTCTTGAGACCTTTTGGGTGACTTTCAAGGAATCTCCTCGATATGTCCGTAGTAATCGAGTGCTTAAAAATTGTTTAATTGCACTCCTCACTTTGCAAGACAGCGATGCAGTTGCTTTCTCTTTTTTCAGACACTGAGTACTAGGCATCATTTCAGTTCGTGATCACAATTGATGTACATTAGGTAATATTAATGGACGTCAAACGTTGCTGAAGATAGCGCTTCACTGAGCTCTAGCATGACTAGTTTGCAACTATTTGTCGTTTCCTTCGCTGCCTACAATTTGGGCAGCGAGAATAAAAAGAACACTGGGAATATTCTATCCGAAAAGTAAAAAAAAAAGCAAATGGGAGTTGTGCACTTCGTTAACCCTTAAGCGGGCGCGCTGGCGCACTGAGTGGGCCAGTGATTATAATTTTTGCGACGATTAAAGAGCTTAGGTATTTAAATACCTAAATGGCTACGTATTCCTGATTTCATTTGTAGTTCATCGATTAGCACTGATTTTATAACTTTACAGCCATTTATATTCTTAAGGAAAGAATGATACTGGAGGAAGTCCACCGTTGGCGCACAAAGTGCGCCGCGCGCCCGCTGGTGTGACGATTTTGTTTATAGTAGAAAGGCTGAGAATGACATTGTTGTAGCACATTTTTACCTGCCTATGTTCCGCATTCCTCTTTTCCTTTGACGATACTGCTTCTGCTCAACTGCTTCGTATTTCTTTCACTCTGCCGAAACATAATACCAAATTTTGTTGCGCGGGCGACTCACGCGTGTCGGGTTTCTGTAAGCGTGTTTGAGGTTCTCTGTCATCCTTTGATACTAATTCATCTAAATAGCAAATACTTATTGAAACTTTTGGTGTGTTATATTGGGGACATAGTGATACATGGTCAATTCCCACATTGTGACCACTCGATAGCTATGTGCGGCCCTTCTGCGGCCCCACGATTTCTCTTTCTAGTGCGGTGCTTGCGTTTTGATGACTCATCTACACGCGGAGAACGAAAAAGAACAGACAAATTGGCTGCTATCCGGGAAATTTTGGATTTGTATGTAGCGAACTGCATGAATAACTATAATCTCAGTGAGTTTGTTACAGTTGATGAAAAGTTAGTCATTTCGGGGAAGGTGCAGTTTTATTCAGTACATTCCCAGCAAACCGGCTAAGTATAGGCTAAAGCTTTTTGCATTATGCAATGCCAAAACGTTTTTACCAATAAAATAGAAGTTTATTGTGGAAAACAAATGGGTGGGCCATATTCTGCGTCCAATTCCCCTGGGGATATGGAGAAAAGGTTAGTTAGCCATATAAAAGGTAAAAATCGCAATCTCACCATCGACAATTGGTACACCAGTTATCCTCTGGCTGTATCTTTGCTGGATGAGAAAATAACAGTAATTAGCACCATGCGCAAAAATAAGAGAGAAATACCAGCTGAATTTTTGCCGAGAAAAGACCGTCCGATAGGGGCCTCCATATTGGATTTCAGAACAATGTAACTTTGTTGTCTTACACGCCAGCAAACACAAATCAGTCATTCTCTTGTCAACAATGCACGATGCAGGAGAAATAGATCATATAACAGGGAAACCACATATAGTCATGGATTATAACAGTACTAAAGGTGGAGTGGATACAGTAGACCAAATGTGGGGAACATATTCCGTTTCCCGCAGGACAAGGAGATGGCCGCTGTCTCTATTTTATGCCCTGTTGAATATTACCGGAATTAATTCGCAAGTGCTCTACTTTGCCAATGAAGGCAATCCAAAAATTGAAAGACGAGTTTTTTTAAAGCACCTGGCTCTGAGCTTAATGAAAGAGCACTTGGTTGAGCGTTCTAAAATAAACAGTCTACCGAGGGATGTAACCTGTTTTCTCTCGAGATACCAACCGCCAAAAAATGATGAGGTAGTTGAGCAGTGAAATAGTAAACGTGGAAGATGTGTAACCTGTTGTCGCGGGAAAAATGTAAATACTACCATAAGATGTGACATTTGTAAAGTTTTTGTGTGTATATTACGTTCTAAGACATCAATACATTGTAGTTTATGCAGCAATAACGTAGAGTGATGCATGATATTTTGTTTTTCTCATTGAGTATAGTTATCTTCAATAAATGCTTGTAGAAATTATGTTTTTTTGTCAGTAAAAGTTAATAGTCATGTAGTAATGATTTAATCAGTTCGAAAAAATAATTTAAAAATGGTAGTAACGACCAACAGCACAACTGAAAAGCAAGTAATGGACAATCAAGCTAATGGTGCACTCCGTGAGCCACGCGCCCGCTAAAGGGTTAAAAACTGTTCAAAGTGAGCATAAAGAGTTTCACTGCCTTCAGAGGGATTAGGTTTGGAGTCGCTGGAGGCCTTCGAGGCTGCAAGCTACACTTAGAATACTTGAGTAATTCAGAACAGAAGTGTTTCAGGGCGACACAAAGAATATCATTTTGACGCCACACTACGTGTCTAGGTCCGATAGAAGCGATAGAATAAGAGAGATATAATTGGGGGACGGGAAAATTGGGAGGGATGAGAAACAATGGAATGGGTTCATGTATGGGTTGAAGGCTTTAAATTGGAACTGGCTTCAGGCCGCCGAATATACTAGAGCCATGGTCTTTGTGCCAGAGCCATCGAAATATAAAAACGGACGCTGACCTGATGAGTGAAAGTTGGCGGCCAAACATCGTCGGCCCAATCTCAGTGAAGGAGGGGAAACTGGAGTTTTGATCCTGCGTAGCCCTATCTCCTCGGAGTGACGTATGAAAAAGGTTGTAAAAGTGCAAGCAGAAATACAAAAGAGTTTTACTTTGTTCTAGTTGGCAGATTAATGAGGTTTAAAACACGACTCATGGACAATACTAAACATATTTAATTACGTATTTACATGGTGTACATATGTCGTAAGCCGTAGTCAAAGCAAAAGCCGTAGTCCAAGAAATATGTGAATAAGATATCTTAAAATCATACGTCTACCCACCAACAGCAAAGATATCACCTCTCCCGGGCATTATGGAATCTCCGGAGGGCCAAAATGAAGAAGGAACGTAAAAATCTCACTGATGATGTTTGTAAGAAAACATACTGTTTGAGTATACTACCTAATGTGATAATATAATAAAGATTTATTTATGGTAAAGGCCTTTCTAAAAGTTAAGGCTGAATATATAAGTGAAATATTGAGTGAATGTTTGGGCAGTAACCGTTTTGGTCAAATGTGAGAGATATTTTGAGTGGTTACACAACGGTGGGCTCTTTGAAAAACAATCGACGGAAAGAAGGAGTAACTGCTTAGAAACAATCAAATCGTGTGAACCCCTTTTTTCTGACAGGTTTTAACTTATTGTTACTCCTGCTACCCAGCCTTTCCTATGTTTGCAACAAATGACGGCAATATTATTCCTAATTGTAATATTAAATGCTATCTGAATTCAGAAGCGTCATGAAAACTTTCGTCCTATGCAATATGTTGTGCGAAATCTTAATGCACCCGAATGAAATGGGATCATAAGAATGAAATCTTAATGCTTTATGTTTGAGTATCGAAAAGAGGGCTTCCATAAAAGAATAAAATTACAAAATATTTGTGAGAATACAATATTACAAACGCGACCGCACAGTTGTATTAGAGATCCGCGATAAGGAACCGTCTAGTGAGAACAGATCTATTTCTAGGGCTTTTATCTTGTCAAAAACCTTGGAAGAAGAAACGTTACTGTTGATATTCTTTAAAAGGCAGTTCATTTAAGTGAAAGGATTTACAATTTTTTCAAAAATCTCAATATTTCGGACCGTTCAGAAGTACCCTCTCAATTGTTAGTTACCCTGCCAAATTTCACCGAAACAAAAAACCTTACCTTGTCAACATGGAATTGATAGTTAAAAATTTGCTGTAAATATGGCGAAGATCGTCAAAACTTTCAAAGAAACTGGAATAATTTAGAGCAAAAGTTTTTACATGGTGAGCAGTTTTTTATATATTTATTTCGTCAATGTTTGAATGCCCTAATTAACTGTTAATAAAAGGACCTGCGTCAACGATGCTTGAGGGGCTCCCCGCGAGGAGAGAGGGGGTAGAGGCACGACGACAGATACTCTCGGTGGTCGTGGTAGAGGTCCTCTGACCTCTGGAGTGATGGGGTAGAGGGGAGGCTGGGTATGAGCGCAAGGGGGCAGGGGGGTTTGAGGGTGCTTGGGAGGTATCGGTGGTGGTATCGGGAAGGAGTGCGCGCGTTGAAGTCGCTCGCGGCCGACAACGACGGGCGTTGATGTCTCCCGAGGCGTGAGAACAGCCCTCTCGCTCTGCTCGCTTGTTTATTTAACACGAGAGTGCAGCAATTCGAAATCAGAACTTCTGTAGGTATTTACACTTACAAACCTAGATACTTTTCAATATGATGAACTTAAACAGTATCACAACCAGTGTTCAAAGCATTGACAAAATAGGGTGAGAATATTTCCCCAGTGGCCGTAACTATTGGCACCACTCGTCAAAAGATAGAACAGAAAATATTTACTGTGTTGGTTTGACGGTAGCGTCAGTGACCAACCACAGCCTCTCAACCAGAATACCCTTGTGAAGGTAACGTTCCCGTAAACTTTCACAAAGGTATTCTGGTTGTGAGGCTGTGGTTGGTCACTGACGCTACCGTCAAGCCAACACAGTAAATATTTTCTGTTCTATCTTTTGACGAGTGGTGACTATAGTTACGGCCATTGGAGAAATATTCCCACCCTATTTTGTCAATTCTACGAGGCCGTAGAGCTCATGTTTCCTTGATTTTAGTTCAACGCATTATCCACGACGTCACAACTCAGGCTTGGAAAAAAGCCGCGTGCGTTGCCAGCGCTTATCCTTTCCAAAGAAGGATGCATCATGGTGACCAAAAGAAGATTATAGTTATTATGGGTATATTTTACTGCTAATATAACAGCTATTGACTTGATCCTACCTAATGTGGCCCTTACTTATTTGGTCAGATTCGCGAGCATTTTAGATCGGATTCAGGAGATGATTATTTATCTTGCAGTAAACATTCTCCTGACTCCAGATTTTACTGCTTCAAACACCGGCATTCATGACATTAGACTGTAAGACATCAGAGTATAAGAGAAGTTAATAACCAGTGGCCAGAGTTTTGATCATTTACAGATGCGCTAATGACTGAACCAAAATTTAAAAATTACGAACTTTAAAATTTGAAAGAACAGAAAACAACTAGGGAAGAAAAAAGTTGATTGGTAAAGCTCTGATTGATTTTTTTGACATTTTAATTTACGACGGTATTTGCATCATTATTTATCGAAGGAAAGACGTAAAAAGATCAACTCCAGGCAGCAGATTCGCTCTGTTCAGTTCTCCTCGCGCCCTGCCCCTCCACTGACGACGGCTATGAGCATGGCATGCCATCCCTAAATCAGTCACATCGGCTGTTTTTTTCATTCATATTGATTATGCTTGGCTTCTCCCTCCAAAATCGGTGGGCAGATTTCGGCTGCATGGAGGCAATCAAGTTTTGTCACTTGTGACGCGCGTGGCTTATTTTGGTGATTTATGTATAGTATTCTTGTTGAGGTGTTATATTTGTGCCGGTTCATACTTAATATCAGTAATACAAGCTGTTTAATTGCATATGATGAAGGATATCGTGAGTCTACTGTGAATCTAAAACAAAAACTTATGAGTTTACTTCCCCTTTGAACAGAAACCAGCCATAATACATAGCGGCTATCCGCCAATGAACTTGACGCGTTAAGTCATAGAAAAAAGAAAATATTATTAGAGGCACTTCACTAGTTCTAACTATGAATATCACAATTGGCTGCGCGGGAGTGAAATTCATCAAAATCATTTTGCTGGCATTGCCTTGTATTTCAAAAATCCTCTATCAAAAGTGTCAAGGTTTCAACTGATTTTTGTCATTCCATCAGATGCCATTTTGTTATGTGAGCCCTCTAAATCTGCTTTAAGCCATGAAAAATCAAAAAGTCATCCTCAAAGTGTAGATATAGATCTTTAATAATTTGGAAAGCAATCAGTTTCACCTATTTATACATACTACCCTGTCTTTCTACGGCCACAGTTTCTCCAGTCATGACGCGTGAAGACATCTGAACGTTCCCCCTCCTTTTCTAGAAAATTATTTCTATAAAAAATATTTGTTCCTCCTTTTCTAGAAAAAATTAATTAATAATGCTCTGACTCCTAAAAAATACTGGAAGATCTAAGTCACAATTTGTACCGCTTTATTTGAAAGAGAGATTCTCACATTTGGAAAGACTAGTTTTTTGAACTTTTACCGTCAAGAAAATTTTTAACTTTTTCTGAAACAAAGTATTCCCCTGTAAAACTTTGTGTGATATTAAAAAAACATTCTATATTTTTGATCGACAAGGACTAAAAAATGAACGGAAAGTGCTCTACAGAACTTGTACATTCCTCAACAAAAACTTTCGACGTTAAATGCATCGAAAGGAGACCATTTAGAAAACTCTTTTAATGTATTACTCAACTTGTCTAAGCTTGTATGCCCGATACCGGCTACAGCTGCATAAGTTTCTCTGCGTCAATGGGATACAATTTGAGTCCGACATTGTGCGTAAATACATTTCCTCCTTTAAAAAAAATCCCCTGTGTATGCCATGGCTAGGTTAAAATATATAGCTTCACCACTGTTTATTACATATGCAAATTATTACATGCGATTCGTTCATTTGTGATCCGTAGGCGCATTCTTTATTATCACCAAACAAAATAAATACTATATCCGGTGTATTATTTTGCATATATAAGCATGAAATTTATATGGTAACGATCCACTTTTTAAAGGATAGAGAAAAGTGGAAAACCAATTCCTCATTGAGATAAATTCTAGCATCTTCTACTCCATCCTCGACAGAAGAGACTCCTTTAGTTTTTGGTGCGGTGATGAGTGGAGGAATAGGTTGGGCTTCGGAATCCCATTAAGGACGAGGCCTTGGTGCTTGAAAAGAGGAAAAATCCTTGGAAGCAACTGGTGCTCGCACGAGCATAAAACGCGATCGCGCCAAGGCCTTCCGATAATAAAGGGATCCAGCTGCGGTGATGATATTACGTGATATATCGTTTTCTGCTGAAATTTACGGACGAAGGTCGACCTCATATTTTCACAAAGGGAACAGAAAGAACTATTATTGTGGAGCATAATAAAAAAACGAAGTCAATTTACAGAAACCACGAGAAAATATGGCTCAAACCACCTGCAGTAAAAAATTGATCTTCCCCATCTCCTGTAAATAACATCAAGGCTTTATTTTCTCTGGTGATGAATTTACCCTTGATCTTGGATATGCTGGAAAATGGCCAAGTATCCATCCAGCCAGCCTACCGCAGAGTACCCCAATAAAGGCCACATTGAGACCATCTCCTACGATGCATTTCAATGCACATAATCATCGCAAACCCTAACATTGTAAAATGTGTGACTTTTGAGGCTGGCCACGGAAGCCACGTCGACAGTGCATCGGCATGACAACTTATAGGACATGGGCAAAATCTTACTTCGACATTAGCAGAGTTAAGTTCCGACTTAACGCTAGAGATTTGAAAACATATTCTGCGTAATATCTTCGTCGCAGGCAAAATTCATCCTATAGTGCAACCTTGGGGTCGACTTTTCCTGTTGAGGGTTGAGCTCTCATTTCAGCATGCAGAACATGTTTCTCTATGGAAGAGAACGTTTGCAACACAAGACAGTTGTGCTTCACTTTAATTTGTAATTCAGTGAATATTAATGACACTCTGAGACACTTTCTGGGCAAGCGCTAGCCAGCCTTATGGCCTCATCATCTATCACTCTCTCCCCTCACCCCATTGACTCTTGCGCAATGCTCCTTTGGGTTTCCCAGACAACCCTTTAAGCTGTTTGGAGCGAATACAGTTTATGTACAGATTTGCCTGAAACATGGCGTTCGTGCTACGAAGTAATGCGTACAAGTAAAAGTGAAACAAATTGTATTTGCACACCGATTTCGTTTTTAAACATTTAATGCCATTTAAGGTAGTGCGAGCGAGATAGTTCCCCAGTCATAATAGAGACCATATTCGAATTGTACTTTTTAATTTCACCAGCTGTAAGACACATCAATTAAATATTGCATTATTAGTGGTGCAATAATATAGTTTTATATGACAGAAATTGTAAGTAATATAATGAACATATATAAATAAGTCTTAAACTTGAATCATTTTTTTCACGCGGTGCGTTTGAAACTCCATCAAAACGGAATGTTTCTTGTGATCCTGAAGAATTTAATGCGGTAACAATATGATTAATTTTCAAATATAATTGAAAAGAAAACAAACAAACCACGTACTGTTAGTTTTTTGTGGCATCTAAGTGTTAGAAATATCTCATTTTGTAAATAATATCTCTCTGGAGTGTATACAAGTACCATTTCCCATGTAAAAGGGCTGGTATTTTTTGTCAAATATCTCCGAAAGTAATGTGGTAAGAAGTAGAATTTTTGGTGTCATTGGATAGGTTAGATATTCTTCTATAAAACGAGACCGAATTCATTGATTTCTAAGTAAAATGATTTTTCGCTCACTCTACCTAAAACGCGAAGTCTTAAGAATCTTGACGCAATCTCGAAATAATTCGATTCCTTTTTTCGATATTTTCTCTCAAAGGCAAAATAATATATTTCCCGTTATTATAATGGTGGCAAACAAGTATCAAGGAATCATCCGGATTCAAAAACACGTAATCACTTTTTATTTTTTGCTAAAATTTTGAATTCCGCGCCGTTAATCCCAGTCATAACGGTATTTTAAATGAGACGAACATTTTAAGTTATTATCCTCGATGATGTTGGAAAAATTGATATCAAAGAGTAAATTTAAGTCGTATAATAAAGTAAAGATGAAATTTCCAGCATCATGCGCTGCTGTCGGACAAGATCCTTACGCAATGGTTTTCAAAATAATATCTCAAAAGATGATTTTCTGCCGTGAATTTCCTACCACAGACCATGTCTAAACCGAAGGCAGCCAAAATTGATCCCTATCACTTCCTTTTAAAGCTAACCAATTCAATCAAGCTTCTGAGGTGGCCAAGGGGGCCAAGGCCACTGGTTTTCCTTCTTATAAAACTACCGCGCCAACACCTATGGACGAGCTATCAACGGACAGAAAAATATTTTTATTTGCTACACTATACTTGATATCCTTAAATCAGGTGAACCGATTAAGCAAGTCGACGCGATATTCCTTGATTTCAAGAAACCATTCAACAAGGTCCCTCACAAAAAACTCATATATAAATTGCAATCATGCGGAGTTAATAGAAAAATAGTGAATTGGATAAGTGACTTTCTCAGTGATCGAAAACAAAAAGTAGTAATTGATGGTTTTAGCTCTGATATGATCGAAGTCACATCCAGTATTCCTCAAGGAAGTGTGATCGGCCCTCTTTTATTCATTATTTATATTAATGACATAAGTTCTAGAGTTATCAGTAAATTAAGATTATTTGCCGACGATACAGTTATCTACCGTGAAATAAACGAAGACGCGGACTTTGAAGCTCTGTCATCGGACCTCAACAGCGTTCATTCGTGGTGCCATGAGTGGGAGTTAGAATTAAATATCAGTAAATGCACCACAGTTCACTTCCTTTGAAAGTCAATGCACAAATGCCATACCTATACTGTGGGATGAGTAAACTTAAAATCTTCAGATACAGCAAAATATCTTCTAATTACCATAACATCTGATATATCGTAGGGATTACACATACAGAACATATGTGGCACCGCATTAATGAAACTAGGTTTTTTTAAGCGTATAATAGGAAGGTCCTCGGATGAAATAGTCAAAGAGAGACACTACTTCTCTATGGTTAGGCCACACCTCGAATGCGCCGCGAGCATTTGGGACCCTGATAATGAAGATTCAACCAAAAAAATTAATAAAATACAAAGAAAAGCAGCACGCTTCGTTAAAAACTGCTACGAGCGTATATGTCTCACAACTTTTAAAGGCATTAAGGTGGGAGCCCCAGGAGACTCGAAGACTACACGCTAGGCTTAGGTTGCTTGAGAAATTCAGAACTGATATTTTTCAGAGCGACATAGAGAATATTATCATGACTCCTCACTACATCTCTAGGTATGACAGATGCGATAATATAAGAGAGATACACTGCCGAACAGATAGGTATATAGTATAAAAACTCGTTCTTTCCGCGAACAATAAGCGACCACAGTAAATATTAAGCTCCTCTAAATACCTCATATGTCACCATTTCATCTAAAAATTAACTTATACCTTTACACGGCTGGTGACCTAACACCCCCTGCCACTCGCCCATTTGGCGACTCGCGGGGTATTATGTAGATGTATACAAAGACGACAAGAAATTCCTTCTTGAGCATCTCAAAAAATGCCTATTCTAGATTTTTCCCATTGAAAAAGTACAATCTTTTTTAATTTTGTGGATACCGGGACCGTGCATGATAATATGTCTACGTCACACGCTGGTGCACATGAGTGCGATAATTCCATGGAGAAAAAACCATTCCCTTTCCACAGCTCTCCTAACGGTGCTCTTTTGGTGGAGTCAGTATTTCTGCTCCATTAAACATAATTTTTCATCCCTAGTAATCTTCCAATGCCTTTCCTATCCTTTGGTAGATTAATTACATCTATAGCTTTCACACGCCAGGATCAAGCCTTGTATTCTTTTCTATGAAAATATGAGCAGGTATATATGTGTCGTTTGAGAAAAAAAATGGCTTTCATCTTTATTAAATTTTGTCATTTTCCTGAGACTCAAGGCTTAACGAATGCTTAACTGGGGATGAATGAATGAGCACTTAAGGACACAAGTTGAATTTTCGGGCTTAACTCTGTGGAAAAGCGTTATTGTGAAATAAAACTATGCCTTTTACATTTCACGCCTTTTATCATTTCCGACCATGGGTATGTTGTTATCAAGGTTTCATCTACCAAGGTATTTCATGTTTTCGAGCACTTTGGTTTCTAGACTTCTTTTTTTCAAAGTACTGCGGAACTAGCCGCGCAGAAACTTTAACGCAGTCGCCCGGTAGCGGCCACAATATTGTATGAAATTCACTTTGGAAAAATTTTTCGCCTGGACTGTGATCCCTCGATGAATTGGAATGCACATTCAAGTCCAGAGGCAAATGTTTTTTCCGCTATAAATTTCACAAAAGTTGTGTTTATTATTGTCCGATGTGTGACGATACGGATAATACGAGACTTTACATCGACCTATCACTATGTGTACTACGCGCCTGTGTGTTTTTACCATCCTAAATCACCTGAGTGCTGAATGACCTTAATTCTTACAGGTACTTTGGAATTTGGAAGAGAGCGTATTTTTATTGTTTTAGTGCGCAGTAACTTTATTCGTACGGTGTTCACATTAATGTAGTTTGAGCGAAATATCATTTTTCCGAGGAATCAATGAATTTGGTCTCATTTCAAAGAAAGATACATCTCACCCTACTAATGACGCCAAAAGTTCAACCCCTTGCAACATTATTTTCGGAGATATTTGCCAAATAATACCAGCCCTTTTACACAACAAAAGGTACGTGTATGCACTCCAGAGAGACATTGTTTACAAAATGAGGTATTTCTAACACTTAGATGTCGTAAAAAAACTAACGGCGTGTAGTTTGTATGTTTTCTCAACTATTTTTGAAAATAAATCATATTGTCACCGCAATAGGTATCACAAAAAACCTTCCGTTTAATGGAGTTTCAAACGCACCGCGCGAATAAAATGAGTCAAGATAAAGACTCACTTAAATATTTTTAATCAGTTACTTACAATTTCCGTCATATAAAACTATAGTATTGCACCATTAATAATGCAATATTTAATTGATGTGCCCTACAGCTGGTGAAATTAAAACATATAATTCGGATATGGTCTCTATTATGACTAGGGAAATATCTCGCTCGGACTACCTTAAGTATTGTTGGATTAAATTGGAACAATAATGAAAAAAAAGTCACAGTTTTTACGATAATTGTGTGGCTTTAAAAATCACGCTTGCTCATGATTAATCACTAATGCGAGCAAATCGAAATTATTGTTATCGCCAAGTTATTTAAGCTGCTGATGTTAAGCGCTAACATTCTTATACTATTGCTTGTGTACTGCTGATGCGTACTGATATCGAGCGGTACCATTTGGATGAATAGCTAGCATTTCAATTGAAAAGCAAATAGAAGTGTAGAGGTCGCATTAATTGGAACAACAGTCAATAAGGCGTATAGTCAATCATAATTTCCCAATTTTTTTCACTGTCCTTATTTTGGATCCATATTGAGGGAAATTATTTTACCAATGCCTTTCAAATTTCCTGTTTGAACGCATTTTTTTACCGATTTGTGTCGGTAAGTGCCAAAAATGATCTCATTATTTTAGAGTGAGATACTTACTGTTACGCAACGTTCTCCAGAGTGAGCAATAATCTCAAGACATCATATGTACATGGATCTTGCAATGATTAAGCTGTGTATGCATAAATTTCACTGATTTGTGCCCTGTGTAGGTCAGCTTGAATAAAATTTTGGAACACAGAACAACTACTCTTGAGATTGAGGTACTTCATTCATCCTCGGCGATCAGTAACTATTCTCGATGCAGGTAATTTTTTTGTTCGCTAGAGCGCTATTCAAGAAAAAGAGATACCATATCTTGCTCCATAGAAAAGCACGAAAAATTGTCTGAAAGGATCGAAGTGTTGCATTATTTTTATCGTCAAAGTAAATTACGCGGTGCTTCATCCTATGTTTTCATTTTGTTTCGTGTAAAACATTTGACTAACGTAAGCGACAAAGATATTCAGTAATATTACCTAATTGGGCAAAGTTTTGGGTATACTGATAACAGAAAGCAAATGTTTTTATGAAGGACCAGTATCTCTGCAAATTATCCAATTACTTTTTTGATAACAACCTCTACATTTTTCATTACACCTCTGTCGATGACAGAAGAGAGCCGTCTGCGAATTACCAAATCGATTACTTACATAATTGAGCCAACAACTTTCTCACCTTGAAGAGAAGAGTCAATGTACGCGCGTGGTCGCAAAACAATTCCCTTATTCTGTGGGCACTCATCAATTCAGAGATTGGTTTTGCCGCTCTGCTCCTCTGTTGACCTTTTCACCTCTCGTGCGCGCGTAGGTATATGCATCTACATCTACATAATACCCTGCGAGCCGCCGCATGGGCGTGTGGCAGCGGGTGTTAGGTCACCAGCCGAGTGAAGGTGTAAGTTTTTTGGAGATGAAATGATGACGTGTGCCATAGGAGTGTTTTTAGAGGAGCTCAATTTTTATTGCGGTCGCTTATTGTTCGCGGAAAGAACGAGGTTTTGTACCTATCTGTTGGGCAGTGTATCTCTCTTATTTTATCGCATCTGTCAGACCTAGAGATGTAGTGAGGAGTCATGATAATATTCTCTATGTCGCTCTGAAAAATATGAGCTCTGAATATCTCAAGCAACCTAAGCCTAACTTGTAGCCTCCGAGTGTCTAGGGGCACCCACCTTAATCCCTTTAAAAGTTGTGACACACTATATGTACGATCGTAGCAGTTTTTAACGAAGCGCGCTGCTTTCCTATGAATTTTATTATTTTTTTTGGTCAAAACATTTTGACCATTGTCCCAAATGCTCGCGGCGCATTCGAGGTGTGGCCTAGCCAGAGCGAAGTAGCATCTCTTTTTGACTCTTTCACCCGAAAACCTTCCTATTATACGCTTAGCAAAACCTAGTATCTTTAATGCTGCGCCACATATGCTCTGTATGTGTGATCCCCACAATATACGAGAAGCCACACACGTGCATACGTTTGGACATTTGGACACCACGAACGAACTTCCTCCTCGGTTTGCTCGTTCTGCTTGTCGCTCCTTTCCCGCACGAAGCTCTTTATCGTGGCTGTCATCACACGCAAATGTCCCTCCAAGAGACTCCCATCCGTCGATCAAATAAGGCATCGGAATCGTTGGTCCAAATCCTATCGATCGATTTTCATGGGATCTGAAGAATTTTTAAGGATCGATGAAAACAATCTGAGAATGTAAAGCTCCCGGGTTTCCAACTGGGTGATGGTTGTTTTTTGGCACCAACGTCGCGACGTTTCGAAGGCGTAGTCTGCCATCGTCCTCAGGGTGATAATTTTGGCCAGGAGGGTGTCACTTTGTGTATACTCAGTGGATGTGATACCTTGCTTCTGATTGGCCCTCTTTTCCCGCTCTTTTTCTTGTGAGGCTCGTGATTAGTTTCCACGCATTGCTGATCTGAAAACCTCTGTCACTGTTGACATCGTCTCTGTGGTTGTTGGTTGTTGATTTCCACAGCCTCCTTCACAATCCCAACTGGATCCATACGGCCGGCCGGATCCATACGGCTTTACATTCTAAGCATTCTCCGGGAAAGCCTCAAGTCTTACGAAAACAATCTGCATTCATTCGCCCCTGAATCTTACAAATTTTGATATCGGTTCATTATTTCGAGAGGAATTTGTTCTCTAACGTTCTTTACTCGTGGCGTGCATACTCGCCCACCCCCCAATCCACTCTATAAATTAGTTGACCCCGACGTCCAACCCCTCACCCACCCCCCGCCACTCACCTGCGCCCCTTTGCGAATAACCTTCCTCTCACTCTCGCTCTTCACCTCCAATGGGAGGGGAGGGGATGAAGTTCAAGGCCGCGCACTGCCCTCCCTCCCGCCCTCCCTCCTGAATAATGCGAGGGGAATGAGGGGAAGTAGTGTTCGGGCTGTTGACCTCCTTCGCCGAGGAATCTCAACTCTCGTACGCCAACTGACTCTTTCTTTCCTCGGCTCCGTCCAAATGGCACGCATCCTCCAAGAAATTCCACCGAACGCACAGTGGACTCAAATCGAAAATCGCCGGACAAAAGTCCAAAATTGCTTTTTTTTGAGATCACGTCTTCAAACTTGGCACATATACACACAAATTATTGGTTATTATGAAATAGTAAGTCATTTCTCATAAGTCTTACCCGTTACTTAGATACAGAGGCTCAAACACGACCAAATTCCCAAAAAAGCGCCCGCTATCATGTTTCTTCGAAAACCTTAGAAGTTGAGCAGATATAGGAGTAATGGAAGGTGTTTTATGAAATAAAAAACATTACCGTTTGTGAACAGGGTACTTGCCCTATACTATGCATAAGTTTCAGACATTTTTGCCTGTATTTGAGAGCTGTTACGTCACAAAATGGCGGACCCTCGTTTAGACAAAATTTTATATAAAGTAGACAATATAATCCTTCGGAAAATAGTCTCTGGGATACTTCATCAGAGTATAAATTGAAGATATTTCTAGATAAATCAGACATGAAATTAGAACATGGATTCGATAAAAAGTAGAATTATATGGTGATGACGGAAGCGAGAGACTGATTTAATTTAATTAAAATATTTAATATGACTGGTGTTGATGTGACAACGTAATTTTCAGACTTTAATATGACGTAGTAATATCGAAACCGGTCGAATCGAATCGTTCATTCGTGGAATACTGCGAGTGTTTTGCCTCAGTCATTACGATACGGATTCGCCTCTTAAATACAGAATCCGTATCTTATAAACATAAGGCGATGTCACTCTTTACGATATTACCTACCTTATGATGTTTCCTTGTTACGAAAAAATTTTCGCGAAAATTAAAATTGAATGAGAAACAAGCTTTGTAGAGAAACTTCGTACAACTTTCCTGGTGTGAAAGACTCACGCAAACAATTATCTATAACTCCGGTCCGTCCACTAAAGGCCAGTGCACACCTATCCTCCCGCCTCAGTCCGGCTTCCGTCCGTTCCCGCCCGTTTTTTCCGAGGGTTGCGCATGCTACGCCGTCCGCCAAAACAGAACGACAGTGGACTTGGGCCCACTGTCTCCGGGAGGTGACGGACGGAAGCCTGCGCATACAGAGACGAACTGTGGCGGACGGATGACGGAAGGAATAGTATTCGCCAACTCACGGAATAACCTGTATATTAGTTAGCCATGTATTTTGGGAGGGAGGAGGCGGACGGAGGCTGGAGGATAAGTGTGCGCTGGGCTTAACAGTCTTCGACCCGCGTTCTTGGCGCGACATAATGTAGCTGTAATGGTAAACTATAAAACAGAGGTGGGCAACACTTGGCACGTGTGCCAAGTGTGGCATACAAAGGAAGTCCTAGTCAAATTTACATTAAGTTTTCAGGGGACATCTTTCTGCATCTCTCGTGAACTGAGCAGGACAAAAGCATGGTTTACAAAATCACTTGAAATTACATAAGAGGGCCTGAACCTACTACCCATGGCACAGCCCTTAGTTTGAAGATGGAATTTTTTATTGAAGGAGAAGGAGTTGTGGGTAAGGATGATCTCCGTCAATTCTAAGAAGAATTTCGTACTGGAAATTGGTGTATCCGTCTTTTAGGAGGTCTGTCTTCCCTGCGATTCTTCCCTTACCAGGTCTGTCTTCCCTCCGATTTTCCTCTCCGTACGCCCGTATCCACAAATTCCTAGTACGGAGTTCCTCTTAGAATTGACGGAGATCATCCTTTCCCACAACTCCTTCTCCTTCAATAAAAAATTCTATCTTCAAACTAAGGGCTGTGCCAATGGTAGTAGGTTCAGCCCCTCTTATGCTAACTTCTACCTTGGGCGGCTGGAGCAATCCTTTCTGTCTGGATATCCTTTAAAACCCCTATTGTGGCTCAGTTATATTGATAATATTTTTTTCTTTAGCCTAATGGCACCGATTTTCTAAACACTTTCCTTTTCGCTCTCAATAATTCTCACTCCGTCTCTTTCTCCCCAACTACCTCTAATTCCAATGTCACCTTCCGGGGTGTCGACATTATATTATCGTACCTTAATTTCCAGACCTCCGTTCACATCAAACCCACGAATAAACAACAATATCTTCACTATAGTAGCTGCCACCCTCCCATAACAAACGCTCCCTTCCCTTCTCACTGTCCATCCGAGGCCATCGTATTTGTAATAATCCAGATTCCCTCAATATATTTCCTCAAACTCATGGATTTGCATGCACCATTGCGAAAAGTTAAAGCCTAGCGTATGCCTACGCCGTGGATTACCCCTCAAATTCGAGCTCTAATGCAGCAAAGAGATAAAAAACGACAATTGTTTCGCCAAACCAAATCGCAAATTATTTTTGATGAATATAAAATATTGAGCAATCAAATACAACAGTTGCTTATTAAATCCAAAAACAAATATTAATGTGATTGTTTTACAGATGAATGGGGTGCCAAATCTATTTGGCAAGCGATACGACGTCTTGGTATTGGCAAACCGCGGAAAGATGTGGATACGACAAATATTTCTCTTCCAGATCTAAATGGCTACTTTCTCTCATCGACTGAAGCCAGCGATGACGATAGTTATGAGGTTTCCAACATTGCTTTGGAACTCGGTACAGTGGAAGATTACAATGAAAAATATCCTCAGCCTATTAATAGTAAACTATATTTCCCGAATGTTACTCCTAAAATCCTTCACGAATGTATTTCCAATATCAAATCAAACGCAACAGGAATAGATGGCATTAGTATCAAAATTATAAAACTTATTCTTCCGACGGTTATGCCCATGCTTCTTGATATTTGTAATTGCTCCATTTCTTACTCTACCTTTCCAAGTCTGTGGAAGTATGCTCAGGTTCGACCGATTCAAAAGGTACTTAATCCAATGGATCCATCCCAATATCGTCCAATTGCCATTTTTTGTGCATTATCTAAACCCCTTGAACGTATAGTGTATAACTCAATGGTCGAACACTTAACTAAGTGTAATTTTATTGACGAATTTCAGTCTGGTTTCAGAGGCGGTTATAGCACTCAATCCGCTTTAATAAAGGTAACAGACGACATTCGTCTTTCTATTGATAACGAAAAGATAACAGTTCTCACCCTCCTGGACTTCTCAAAAGCATTTGACTGCGTCGATCATGCCCTCCTATTGAACAAAATGTGCCTATTAAAATCGTCACACTCCGTTATCGCCTGGCTCCAACCCTACCTAGCCGATCGACCGCAGGCAGTCAAGGCTCAAAACGGGCATTGCTCAAGTCCTTGTTGGATCACCCGTGGGGTTCCTCAAGGGTCAATACTCGGACCCATGTTGTTTTCGATCTTCATCAGTGACCTTCCAAAAGTGAGTCGTCACTGCAAATATCACTTATATGCCGACGATTTACAAATTTACCTAGACTGCTACCCTGTAGACATTGACAAGACCATTAATAAAATTAATCAAGATATCTCATCTATATGTAACTGGTTATTTAGTAATAAACTAAAATTGAACGCTACGAAAACAAAATCAATCGTTATAGGTAGTCCGTACTGTGTGAACAATGTGGATTGTAATGTCATTCCCAAAATTCAAGTTCATGGCACTGTAATAGAATTTTCCAACGTAGTCAGCAATCTAGGGTTAGTTATTAACAATACATTGAGTTGGCATGATCACATTAAATTTATCTCCAATAAAATATGTAAAACACTTTATCAAATGAAGTATTTCAGAGATATGATACCTGTTACAATAAGACAGAAATTAGTAAACTCACTTTTAATTCCTCATATTGATTATTGGACCTTGGAATATACAGATATAAATAAAGATATCCAGTTAAAACTCCAAATAATACAAAATGCAGGAATTAGATATATCTTTTATATTGGAATTCGTGAGCATGTGACGCCATATTTTAAAAGGTCTCATATTTTGAAAGTCGAGGCTCGCAGAATGTACCGATTGGGCGTTTTCATGTACAAACTAATGAAAACAGGGCAACCGACATACCTTTTCAAAAATATAATTCATAACAAAGATATTAAAGAGAGAACAACGCGTACAACCGAAAACTTATTCATACCGTCTCACCGCAAGGTAACTTATGAATTATCATTTCTGGTAAAATCATGCAATTTTTGGAACAACTTACCAGATAATATAAAAAATGTATCATCAATCAATGTTTTTAAAAAGTTATTGTTAAATTACGTAAATGAAAATGACAGTACCACATTCAATTAACTGAAAAAATCGTCAGTGGACTATTATATTTGAATATACTGTCAATTTGTATATTTTGTTAATTGTGTTTGTGTTGATAATTGTAATTGTTTTGATCGCTGTAACTGTTGATTTGTATGTGTTGTTGTGTTTACATTGTTGAAACTGTTAATTTGCACCACATTTTTGTTAACTGAGACCTTAGTTTATGCTAATGTATTTTGTTTCACTATTGTTTTCCTTTTTTTCATATGTTAATTTAATGTTCAGATGCAAAACCTTGCTCCATAGGAGCAAATGCTCCTTGGACAATAAACCTTTTTTCTATTCTATTCTATATCTCTTACTAACCTTCACCACTCGCTCCTAAAGCATAGCTACCCAGTATCCCTTCTTGTTAAAAAAATCGGAAAAATTTGTCCCTCCACCAAACCTCCTCCTACTAAAGACTCCCGCATCTTTTCTATTTGCACAACATATTTCCCAGGTGTACAATCTATTAATTTCATTCTTAAAGATCTCTGTCCCATTCTGAAAAACCACTCCTCCACTGCTAAAATTTTCTCCCAACCACCCTCAATCACGTACATGCGTCCTCCTAAACTGTCCGATATATTCAAATCCACGAAGTCTCTTTCCAAAATCCCTGCTGCATCGAAACCCACCTCCTCTCCTTGTAATCGTCCCCGGTGCAAATTATGTCCGATCTTCACTTCCTCCTCTCCTCCTAACCCCTCCATCGCCTCCCTCCCCAACCCTCTTCCCTCCTCTTGTGTCACCAGCAATGTCGTTTACCACCTACGATGTAAGCTATGCCCAAGTTTCTACGTCGGAAAGAGCTCTACGCCGCTTAACATACGTATCACCGATCACCGATCCAATTGTAAAAACCCATCTCAATCTGCTTCCCTTCCCGTGGCGATCCACGCCTCTCATCATAATAAATCTTTCGACAATTGCTACAATGTTTCAGTTCTGTACTCCCTTCCACCATGTGCTTCCACTCTTGAGCTTAATTCGGTAGAGCTCTCATTAATTTGGCTCTATCACGCGTTCCTCCCCCCCGGCATCAATGTCTTTCACAAATCATCCTCTCCTTCCCTTCTACCCCACCTTCTTCTTCTTCACCCATCTTCTTCTGATGGTGGCTGTGGCCGTGGCTTGTGGCTGCGACTGCACGATCGCGGAGGGGCAACTTCCCTGACGGCAGAGACTTGACTGGCCGCGCCTCCAGGTTCCGGCCGCCCAAACTCTCCTTCTTTTCACCGGGCACTCCGTCCTCTTGAGGAATCGACCCGTCTCTCGCGACTTCTTCTGTCAGCCCTGCTTCGCCTTCATTCACGCAACCACCCAAAATATAAGAACCCCCGGTGCACTGTCCGGCGCACATCTTTTATATGGTGTCGGAGAGAGGGGGGGGGGTGGAAAGGGGAACACTTCCTCTTCATTGAGGGGGTGGAATGGAAAGGGGGTGAGATCACTTAGCGGGTGTATATCACTGGCCGAGGGGGGGATCACATTTGACGGGGGAGAGAAAAAAAGAATGGGGGAGGGGAACATCATATCGCTCGCTCACTCAATCGTTCACACAAGGTCGCCTTTACACACTCGCGATCCCCACATTCAGAGACCAAGTTCAGACTCCAAGGTTTAACTTTCCAAGTAAACAAACATCATTCGGTAAAGTTCAGGGACCTGGTTTGACTTTCTGAGTAACCACCATTCAGACAAGTTCAAGGACCAAGGTTTAACTTTCCGAGTAAATAAACATTCCGAAAGGAAACATCATTTACCTTTTGTATGTTGAGGTCATGAAGATACATTATGGATTCTTGACTCCTCGCCAAAAACTGTTGCCTATAATTCCGTAAACAAACAACTTTTTCGATTGAGTCGCCGTCTAGTGATGGAAGACGGCAGTTTAAATGTAGTTACAGTCTATAGATCTTAAATAATCACGTCTTACCGGTTTTACTTACCAGTAATCATAATGTAGTGGATAAAAATTAATAATAATAAGTGGATGCATTTACTATTGTTGTTTCTTTACGGTGGACCTAGCATGTGTGAAGAACTCGATGGAGGGCCTTAAACAGACCTTTTGAGGGACGTCTATCTTCACGGTTTGCCATGAGGATAAGTTTTCTTGAAAGTCTTTCACCGTCTGTCGACGCCCACTCATATAGGAGACAAGCCAGTTTTAGTAGAATACAGAGAAATTAAGTGTTTCAATTACAATGAGCATACTCATTATACCTACACTCGGCCTTAGTAAAGTGAAATAGAACAAGATGGTCAGTATAGAACGATCAAAGGCTGAATGCATATCATCCGTCTCCTTGATGAGAGCGGACCGTGTGCTTAAGTTCCTTCGAAAAGCATATTGATAACTGTTGACCTTAATCTTTTCTGTAAGGTAATTACACATACATCTAGATCTACGTCATACCCTGCGAGCTACCCGAAGGGTGTGTGGCAGGGGGTTCTACCACACCAGGCATGCATGAATTAGGAGGTAGAACACCGAAACTACATTGAAACCAGCGTACCACACATGCAATGCGCCAATTAAAAATCTACTAACCAAGAAACATTCTATCGTCCATCGTTCCAACATGAAAGGGATACAAAGACTACTACTATAGATTCAAAATATCATGCATAAATAAGAACATCAATATTTACATCATGCATAAATAAGAACGTAGAGAATATAAAGAGAAAGATCTACAGTCTAGCTAATGTCACTCATGACGACGATCACAGCTGTTATGGTCCCGAATGGTACGCGGAAAAAATGACATTTTATACCTATCGGTTCTACAATCTATCTCTCTAATTTTATTGGCGCGATCCAATCTGCCGTAGTACGAGGGGGTTAATAGTATATTTTTCACCTCGTCAGAGAAATGTTTTTCCTGAAATTTAGTTAAGAGGTTAAGCCTATAATGTAATCTACGCTGCGATAGCGATTCCCATCCCAATTCTTGTAACAATCCAAACAGACTAGCAAACTTATCGTAGCATCGCTTTACAAACCTAGCTCCTCTTCGCTGCACGCGATCTAATTCCGATATCAATCCCGCTTCATAAGGATCCCATGCACTGGCAGCATATTCCAGATGAGGCCTAACGATTGAAAAATATCAACGTTCTTTCACTTCCTCATCACATTTTCCGAGTATTCTCTTGATAAATCCTAGCTTCCTGTATGCTTGACCACATATTTCCCAAATTTGTTTTCCCCAAGATTGTGACCTCTAAGTACTTAACAGACTCGGCGTAAATTATTTCCGTATTATTAATTCTGTAAGCCCTTCATGGCCTATTTTTCTTTTTCCAAAAGCTGACTGCTACGCACTTTTTTATGTTTAGTTCCATCTGCCACTTTTCGCACCAAGCATGAATAGCAAGTAGGTCGATTGTTAACGAGTCCCTATCTTCGGAATTGGTTATATCCCTATACACAACCGCGTTGTCTGCAAAGAGTCTAAGCTTACTTTCAACGACGTTATTAATATGATTTATGCATAAGAGAAATAAAAGTGGACCAATGACACTACCCTGTGGAACACCCGATGTGACGCTATCAGTGTTTGACATGATATTAGTTCCATGGGCCATGTTCAAATCCAAGTACAGCGCCTAATATATATTATGGGCCACTTATGTAATAGGGGTGTACTACCAAATTCGAACGGGCAGTTAGCGATCATGCTTGGATGAGATCGCCGACGATGTAAAAACTATTACATAACCGTAAGTGTTCATTAACGTTATCGACGAAGCTACGCAGGAAAACTGAAATTAATAATGATTAAAGTGACGGAGAATTGAAACCCTTATCAATTAGATGAATGCAGGGTTAAAACGCTATTAAGATAACAATGGGATAAAGCCAAGAAAGTAAAGACTGGCTCATAAATAATCAAACATGTGGCACAGCTTTTGAACTGTCCCGTAAATAAGTGACTCGCAAACAAGTTTTCAGTGCGATATTAGAAACTTGATAGTGCTCGGTATTACTCATATGAAGCTTGAAAAATATATCCGCATAAAGTCGATTAAATGTTTTAAAATTTACTAGGGTGTTTAGTACGGCTTCACAAGGATGCCTTGATGGATTAGTGCGATGGATTATATGTGTTGGTGAAAGATACATGTATGTATATACATTATAGTGGGTACCCAATAGTGATAACACACCCCTTGCCAAACACCCTTGAGGTGGCTTGCCGGGTAATGTGTAGAAGTACGACTAGATAGAATGGCTTTCCTCTTAATGGCCCGTACCAGCCGTTTTAGTGGGCGTCAAGTAGGTCCAAAGGCTGAATACGCGACGTCACTTCCTGAATTTGAGAAAATGTAGAACATTTAGTTCGCTTCATTGTGGATTAGATGATGGCCTTGGTGATGCGATTCTCTCCGGAAATTTCGAACTAGTGTAAAGTGATGGAAAAGGATTATAATTACCCACGATGACTAGATTTTTTAAGGGTGGGCAACGTGGCCGACACGTGGGAATTTTCCACGTGACATGAGAGAGCGGAAAGTGGCGCCTTATATGTTAAGGGGACCTTTCCATTCGCTTAGTAGTGCGCTAACCACTTGCAACACCACAGCGTCCTTCCCCTCCGATTGTTGCAGACGCGGCACACCAATGGGTAGCGCACTTCAAAACAGGACGAGAATAACGCCGATGTACACCAAACAACAAAAGAACGTCGATTATGGTATCCGTTATTGTTGTCAAGTTTGCAGCTTTCAGTAAAGGCGTAAAACATGATTACAATAAAGCTTTTAACTGCTCTGTGATAAGAAATAAAACGCTCTCAAGTAAATTTTATGAACGAATTCAAAAGGTTAACTCAATTGGATTGGATTTTTAGGGAGACGACCGACGGCTAAGGTCATTTTCGCCATAGGGGACAGGTAAGGGAGGAATGGTGGCTAGAAACCCGGCGTCGGGATTAGCCTGCTCTTAACGAAAGGAGCCAAGGGGACCGCGGTTTAACGTCTCATCCGACAGAGGGAGTACTGTACTTGAAGTGCCCTCCACAAGACACTCAAGTAGGGATCGGGTTTCCTCTGAAAAACATCTTCCTCTGCTGGGATTTTGACCCTGGCCGCCGGTATGGTTTAGCCAGTACTCTAGCCACCTCATCAAACCGATCCCATCAAGTTTAAACCAAATCATTCGGTCGTGACTGTTGTTCTCCCAAAGTCCTTAATACCCAGGTCATGACACGCACTTGTCCAATGTAATCCGCCATCTTGGGTCTAATTTTTGGCGGAGTTCAAATTCTGCATGCAAATCAAAAGGTGACATGGGGACAAAGATCCACATATATTTCCATATATATTTAATGTAATGCCATGAAATTTTTTATGCAGACAGATAATACTAAGCGGGTTAAATAATGGTTCCGACTCCATAATTCAAACATGGTCATAGGGACAAAGATCCTCGTATAATTACCTGAAAAATCTAGGCTGTCGTAAGAAACTTTTCGAGTAGACAGAAACTACTAAGCAACTTAAGAATTTGTTTGGTCTTTTGGCCTGACGCCTCCCGTTCGACCCCAGGAAAATGGTAATCAATTCTTAGGACTAATTCAAACTTGGGCATAGGCAACTTGATCCACAGTTATTTCCATTTATAAATGAGATAATGCAATACATCGTTTGCCGAAATAGGCAAAACTAAGGTTCTTTAGAATTAGTTTAAACTGCCGACCTCAGGCCTCCCGTTTGACTTCAGTAAAGTTGCAGTTATTGCATTCGATGGAATAATTCAAGCATGGTCTAACTAATCTAAGCATGCTCAAACTCTTTCCATTGATTTATGCATCTAAAATACTAATTTTCAGGAGTCGTATGTAGAAATCAGAAAAAAAACTGGCAGGGTGAAGAATTCAAGCAGCGAAAAATAAATGCTGCTCAGTGGATCCGACCCTGCGACTATGTCCATGACAAGAACAGACGCTTACCAATATGCCGCGCTGAACATGCTAATAGCTGCAGAAATTACATATAGAATTTCAAAACATGGCTCCAGTGGGCTTCCAAGTTTGTTTTTGCCCATTTTTTGGTGGAACAATATCCTGATATATTCCTTCCAATGGTGCCATTTGTACACAACAGCAATTAGTATTTGTATGTATCCATTTTGGCTTTTTATATCGGGAGGAAACTAGCTCAAAATTCTTAAATTGCCTTAAATACTAAAGGACGGTGTCCCCTTCTTGCCTTGGAAGTTTTTGATTAAAATTAATCCGTTAAGTTCTTATTTTGCCAACAACTGACGCTAAATTATAATTAAGCACCATGTTAGTGATTAATTGGCATGCAGAAATAATTACTTTGCGCCAAAATACGCTGAGGTAGGTTATCCTAAAATACGAGGTGAGAGATAGTTTTTGTTTCGTCGTGAAAAACATTTAATCTTTAATGAACACCAAAAATATACCTCTTAGAGCCTACCTAGTCCTTTTATAATTTCAAGATGTAATTCAATTTCATGTTTAAAAGATACTTTGTAACATTGATCATGGCTTAACACTTTTGGTCACTCAATGGAGAGTAACAGTGCTACGGAACGTCGAGCCCGAACCAAAATAAAGAAATCAGAGTGCATTATGGGATCGTGTCATGACCTGGGTATAATGACCTTGTGTTCTCCCACCGAATGCCTCGCACCTACCGGCGGGGTACAAAATATTACATCAGCGCTCATCATTAGTGTGCTCTGCAGTCCGATGATATGCTTCGATCTGTGCTACATTGAACATCATGAATAGAAAAATCCCTTGATTATCGTCCCAGCTGAGCCTCAAATGAGTATGCTGATTGTGTTTGCATAAGTATCAGAGAAATTCAACCCTTGTATTAAAATTCGGGGAGGGCGTTTCAGTAGATGTGAATAAACATTGAGAGTTTTGGAACTGGCCACGAATATTTGTGAGCATGGCAGCCCACAGTGGTCAAACGCGGAGAATACTTCCCCGTGCGGAGCAAGTTGGATGGAAATCTCTTCTCTTCCAGCAAAAAGAGACGCCTCAGAAACAATCCCCCTCTTGCCGCTGCGGTCTTAGCAGAGGGGTCATCGGAGGGTGGGGGGGGGGAGGGGCGGTTGAGATCCGGGTCGCTGCCTTCCACTGCTCTCGAAGGCAGACGGTGATGCCCTCAGGCGGCTCGAGGCGGAATATCATCCGTGTGACTTGATGGAGGATATATGGGGGGGGGGGGAGGTGGGGATAGCAAAGGAGGGGAGGGTGGGGGGATAGGAAACCTTCGCATTGGACGTTTTCAATGCTTTCAAAACCTTTAGTAAGCTTTTACAAGGCATTGACATTTCTCATAGCGGCGGTGGGGGGCGGGAAAGGGTTGGGTAGGAGGTCGGGAAACTGTTGCAGGGGACGGGACTGCCTCCGAAGATCGGGATTTTCGCCTCCAAAGATAAAGGACCATCGGGAGTAGCCACAGGACTTTCACTCCCCCTCTTGCCACTCTCTGCGTGTCATATTTTTACCGTGAATTATGGCCGGCCGCAGAAACAGCTAGATTGAAGATATATGAGCTACTTGATGCTGTTAATTATTTGCTGACTATTTTTGAGGCCTAATAGTTACTTTGTGAATGTTAGGGAGGAAATATCTACTACGGGAAGTGTGTAAGAGGCATATGAAACTTCCATCTTGGGTCTTTCCTCTGCTGTGTGGATCTTTTACTGTTAATTTACAGGTACATTTTTCTTCGTTTATTACCTTTTGAGAGCCTTAGGAATCAGAAGGTATGATATAGATAGATTGATGTGGATGTTAATGTGTAACCAACTATTCATGTGTGCCTTCGGAGTAGATTCAACAATCTTCCTTTTTATTTGTTATTACAATGATAGTTATTGGCGCAATTTCTCATCCATAGATGATATTGCCGGATCTTGTTTTTGAAAAACTTATAGTACTCATGTGTCCGTCTTCGAATTCATTCCACTATTTTTCGCCTCGTATTGTTAGTAAATTGCCGTAGAACGATATTCACGAATTGCTTAGAAGTTAATTATGCATTCGTGTAATTAAATTTGGAGAGGGATTAAATTATCCGTAGATCAGACAATATTAAAAAAGAGTGTAATTACTTCCCGCGTGTATTACTACATTTTTTATCCACTGCATTATGATTACTGGTAAGTAAAACCGGTAAGACGTGATTATTTACGATCTGTAGACTGTATTTACATTTAAACTGCCGTCTTCCATCACTAGACGGCGACTCAATCGAAAAAGCCTTTTGTTTACGGAATTCTAGGCAACAGTTTTTGGCGACGAGTCGAGAATCCAAAATGTACATTCATGCATTAGGTATCCATATGGTACAGGTATCCCTCGTCAACCGCGGGGGTTAGGTTTTTGAAAAACCCCCCGGTTGGCAAAACCGCGGTTGGTAAATCATTACGTACATGGGAAATCAGGGGTTGGGTTTCATGGGCAGCCATACAGCGTATAAGATTTAGCATAACGTTATTTTCACAAAAATTATGCACGTACACATTTACGTAGACATGTATCCCCCCACTTATTGATGCGATCACTCGTACGGTATCCCGATAGCACTGATAACTGCTTCGAAATAGATGAGCAGAGCGAATAGAGCCCTCTGTACTAGAACTTTTGTAATAAATGGAGTCGCTCCATCCCTGTGCTATAACTTAAATTATACCGGGCTAAGGATCTTAGTAATTTCCCAACATAAAGACATCTACGTTGTATATTATAACCTAATTATATTTTTAAAATGGTGGGAATTCGTTAATTAAAAATTAATGAATGAAAATATCATTTTACTTACTCGGATTAGCTTTGATTATTAATGATATGCGTCTGTTGAGTTAGTGACAGCAGAAACAGTTTTGGGATCACTGGGGTATCTAAAGGTTTCTGTTCACGAACGTCCTTCTGTATATTTCATTTCAGCGTTTCCTGTTTTGCTGAAGAATGACAAGATGGTCGGCTGGCTCATTTCTTTCCTTAGATTACTTCGTAGTTCTTTATAAGGATGCAGCAATTTAGCTAAGTGTCTCTTGAAAAGCAAACCACGATCCATTTGGGGATCAATGTGAAAGACAAAATTTGATAATTCCGTCGCCATATCAAGCATTTTGTTGACATTTGACAATGTTATTTCTTCCCCTTCTTCAGCTTCTTACTTCTCCTTGTCTGCTGCGAGAAGTTTCTCTAGCTCCTCTTCACTCGACTCTTCATATGAGCCTAAAAGTTCTTCAATATCAGTCGGCTGCATGTCTTCTATACCTTCCCCATTTACTTTCTGTGCAAGGGAAACAAAGTGATTAACTTCACCGTCAATTTTGGGAAATTCTTGAAAATGATTGACAGCCTCCGGCCAGAGCTGCGGCCAACATGAATCCAATGTTGATGGCCTCAGCTCTTCAAGTGATTATTTAATTATATTTATCCACTCGGCAATCCTGAAATTTTTTCAGCGATCCATCACAGGGAGAGAATTTTTTCTCCATCATTTCTAAAGAAAGAGAAAGAATTTCGAAAGAGAAGTTTCGCCGAATAAAATAACTTTTGAAGGTAGAAATGATACCCTGATCTTGAGGCTGGAGAAGGGATGACGTGTTTGGCGGGAGGAATAAAACTTCTACGCTTGAATGAGCAGATTTGAGTTCCCGAAGATGATCTGGAGCATTGTTCAAACAAGAAGCACTTGAAATGTCATTTTTTTACGCTAAGTACTTTTCGACTTCGGCAACAAAACAGTTCTGAAACCAGTCCATGAAAATATTGCGACTTACCCACGCCCTTGAATCCTGGAGCAGTTTTTTCGGACTTTGAGATAAAAGTCCGCGAAGGCATTCTCTTCCAAAAAAGTCCCGTTTCATCGGAATTGAAGACTTGCTCCCTTGAGTAATCAATGAGCTTCCTAAAATTATCACGATACTAATTTGCAGCAATGTGGTCCGCCGAGGCGACTTCACCAGAAATATTCACATTATGGAGATTATATTCCTTCTTAAAATTCTCGGACCAACCTTTACTTGCAGTAAATTCTCTGTTACCACTGCATTCTCCATATGACATGAAATATTTATGTAATTTCATGGCTTTTTCACGGAATATTGGTGAGCTCAATGGCACTCTGTTTTGTGTCTGAGACTCAATCCAAATATTCAATGCTTTTTCTGTTTTTTTCCGCGTTACAATCTCGCGGCAAGTAGGACACTTTTACACTTGCACTATTTCCACTTTCACCACAAGTTCGGATTGACGACTCACAATTTTTAATTGTCCTAACAGTGGATTTGATCACTTCCAGCGACCTGACAACAGAAGCACACGATTCTTCACGATTAAGTCTGTCGATCACTTCCAATTTTTTATGCAGTGTCATCGCATGTCTCGCCCGCTTTGCGAGACTGCTTTTCTCCTCACTTGATTTACGCTTCGACTCCATCACATCTCATGCAAAACGGAAAGACGTCACTTAAATAACAACTGGGACGAGTTAGCCTGAGCCTGAGTTTCAACCTGACCCTGAGTAAGGTTTTGCCCTCTGGAGATACAAAAGTAAATAGCGCAGTTGTGATAATCGGCCTTTCGGCGAGGCAAATAAGACAAAGTCGCAGCGTTGGATTAGCAGTCGATGCGAATCTCAACTTCATAATTATTCCATTTGTTTATCATGTATTTCGATGAAATTCGCTCTCAAGTACCTATTATTACAAAAAATGACATTATAAAACTGAACTCTAAATTAAAAAACGATTCCTTTAACATATTCTACTATTAATACCATATGATACGACGTATATAAACGTTAATAATGCAGTGGCACATTACCGTATGGCAACGTTTGGTGCAAGGGACGTGTTCGATGGGGGTCCGGTTTTGAAACAGTGAAAGGAAATCCCGTCATGTGTACCTAATCCTGGATACCATTGCTTAAACCACAGGGATAACTGTATTTAAGCGATAGTGTTTTTGGGTAAATTCTCGCTTGATGTAAAAAACTATTACAAGCGTGTAATATTTCCGCAGCCTGGGAAAATAATGGCTTGAAATTGGTGAGTTTTTGTAAAAGACTGATTTTTGAAGGAAAATAGTTTTAAATAGCCTTCGAAGACAACAGCGCACATTTAAATTACGTTCCGCGATCGGCAAAGCGTGGTAAACATTTGGATACCTTGTAAATTTGTTGTGTGTTGCGGGCAGCCGCGTTGGGCAACTCGTAGACCGAGGTGAACGAGGGAAACCCCCGCGGTTGAGAAGGGTGGTCCTAAAAAACAAACCGCGGATACTCATGGGCCGCGGTTGGCGAGGGATACCTGTATCTATACCTAAAAAGTAAGCATGGAAACAGCGCAACAACGCAACTATCGGAATATCATTACTGCGAACATCTGACGCAAAGTCTTCTACGCATCTAACGCATCTCAGCAAAAGATTATTATTTACCTTAGCATCAGGAACGCAAAACAACTAGAAATAATGTGAAATATAATAATTTCAAAGAAAGCAACGAGTGTAATGATTGAAATTATAACGTTTTCGAATCTTAATCGAATCGTAATCGAAGTAAGATGGAATATTTTAAAATCATATCTTTTAACTGAAAGTTATTAATTCTAGTAATGATATCACGATTTCACGATATCCATCAATCATATCTTTACCATGCTTCGTAATTTATTTATCATTACTACAAATGTAAAAACGCGCGTTCTTTGCCCACTTGCATAAGAGAGACTTGGAAAATTTAAGTGTTTATCTTTCATATACCAGCTAATACTGTTTGAAAATTATTTTTACTTTGAAAATCTTACTTATTATGAGTGACTACATTGATGTCGCAATAATGTTTTAATCTAGCGTCTTAAGTTTGTTTAAACTTAGGAGAATCAATTCTTCTCAACCCCTAACTCTTCTCCCCCCTTCCGGCTAGGATGGGGGATGAGGGAGGAAGGGATAATGATCCTGGGGGCTGGGATACCCCGGTATGGGTTTGGCGGTCAGTCTTGTTGGGCTGTCATCGGACAGCGTGAGGGATTTTACTCGGCGGATGAGCCGAGTACTAAGGTACAGGACATGGACCTTATTGAAATGGTTAAGAAGGATTTATGGTGGAAGGGTTATAAAACAAAACGGGAGAAAAGTGGTCACGGCGCGGATACAAAGAGTTTGAGGACACGATGGTGACTACTGGTGCTCAGGGATGAAGGTCTCTTCCGAAGAAGGGAGGGAGACGGAAAACACCCTGTCCGTTTGTAAATTGTTAATCCGACAATATGCAACAGCCAAGGAGGAGGACAAGGGCGCCCAATAGACTACAGGCCGGGCTCTTAAACAGCGATAGGAAACCTTAAATTCCCATCCACTCATATTCTCTCTTTCTCTTTTGCTGTCCTTATCGCATTCTACAATTATTCCGTCCGCATGTAAGTACTTAGAGGACGATAGCATCTGTATTTCTTTTCCCTTGTGATCCCAATGGCCGCGATCTTGTCAGTGGGAGACGGGGTGGAGGGTGGGGGTCTACGCATTGGCTACAGGTAGGAGCCGCATTCCGACCGGACACAGAACAAATTTTAACCCACAATTTCTCCTTAGGCTATTATTTTTCACCTGTAATTGCATTGAAAATACTGTTTTTAAACTGTCTTCCATTCTTACCTAACGTGATGAAACAACTTCATTGGAAGCATCTTCATTAGAATCACCGTCATTAGAACCCAAACCATAGCCAAAGTGGCATACGTGGCGCAGGCCATTTTGAAAAATCAACGTACGCTATTAAAATTCCTCGGAACAAAAGTCGGAACCATAGGGTGGAAGGTGGGAATGAAACTTTTCCTAGACTTAACCGAATTCGGAACGGTTCCTTTTTCGTTCCAGAACCACTTTCGTACCGGGACTTTCGGTTTGGTTCCGTGAACCGGAGCATTATCTGAACCCACTCAGAACCGTTCCAGAACCATGACTTTAGTTTTGTTCAACATCCCTGGTTTCGGATGCTTGGTCTACTTTCATTTCTATTGATAAAATTCATACATGTTAATCAACTGTATGTACATTACTTATGCACACTATTTTTAGTCAGCCTGAGTAAATCAACTCGTCATTCGTCGTATATTAAGTAATTGAGTTTCAAAGTAGTACACATCGCGTGTCTTGGGGACGTGGCATCAGTGGCCCGGATCTCAACCACCCCTCATGATCCCTCCGCTAAGACCGCAGGGGTAGAGCGGAGCACGGTGCTTGTTTCTTGTAATGGAACTAGTAAGTATTAAACTCTACTCTAACAAGCCGAAGAGTTAATGAGTCCGTTTATAAAACCAATACATTCATTGAATGTTTCTGCTATGCATATTGAGTGAGTTTCTTGACTTGTGGATGTCATAACAATTGGATACAAATGCGACCGTTTTGATATTGAAGAATATATTGGATGGACACTCGTGTCGGCGCACTTCATGGACTCGTATTTAGGGCTCCTTGGAAGTTCCTCGCCGCGGCATTCGCGTCCATTCATTCCAATTTCCCAACTCCTGAATCTCAAATGCAACAGGTATCAACACTCTTCGGGACGCCCACTGTTTTAACGGCGGTAAATATTTTGATAATAATTCGCGGTCAAGAAGAGATTGTTTACACGGCAGAGGGTCAAAATTCAGAAAGGCGCGCCAAGACTGCATAGTCCACGGTCGCGGAAATCTCCGATGATACTCCACTTTCGCGAAACTGATCAAAAGTAAATTTTATGTCGGGGTGGTGTGCATTCCCTCGCGAAAGTTAGCGCAGCAGGCCCACGCATTAGGTGCATTAACTAAAAAATAGATCTTAAAATTGAGAATCGAAGACTGAAAAATCATCGGTTCAAAGACAGAAAGAAATAATCCTCTCCTCGTCCTTGGAATCCTTGAAAACGGAGATAGTCCCTTAAAATGAAAACCTTGAGTCGCAATTACCCGGATTGACTCAGTCGATGAAAGGCCGATGTTCGAAGGGAGAAACTGCTCAGTGACTAATTAAACGCTCTTTTTTCCTTACCTACAGTGGTTAGTTTGCCCGATAACTGTCCGGACATGAGAACAACTCACGCCGCGGCTCGTAACATCAGGGAACTAAAGGCAGGCGTACGTATCAGTTCTTACCAATGGTGGAAATGTCTGAATCAAAATTCAAATCGGCGGCATGTTTATTTCAACCACAACATTATCCTATCGCTCACCAGGGGTGGGATCACGGTTCCTTCTTTGGCGTTGTCGTTATCGTTTCCCACAACACAAGCCGCTCTGAGGAGAGAAAATACTCACGAGTACTGCCATAGGAACACACTCCATGGATAAGTATATCTAGTAGTAGTTGGAAGCACCTGACGAAATTTGAGGACTGATGTCCGTTTTTGTTCTCACGTTCTGCGCAATTGATATAGTATTACGAGAATAACGCGAGTGCGCCCGCCTTTGGAGAATCGTGATCACGTCCTTCGCGCCTTCGCTAATCAGTTTACCAAGAGCACCAATCGACTGAAAAGCGCTCGTAATATTTAGCACCAGTGACCTTCCACATTCTCACGCAACCAAGTACTAGAAGTCTGAAGATGATGGTTAACATTGGCATTGCATATCACTTTTCAAACTCACGGTTAAATAAAAGGTCAATTCAACAATGAATGCAACGGTGTTTTTTTGTATCGATAGATATTCACTGCGTTTGCCAATTAAATTCAGATCGATATGATCTCGGACCGATCTGAACACTAAACCAGCCGACTCGGATCGCCTGGTTTACCAATGAGAAATCCATTGAAATATCGATTTGAATCGGTTTATAGCGATTGGAAATCTCAGACTGGCAGAGAAAGCGGGCTGAGTTAGCCCGCATCTCATATCGATCTGAATTCGATTGGTAAACGTAGTGATTGAGTAATAATCAATAATACATGGTTATTACGTTCCGGCATATATTCCGTTTTTTTACTAAATTAATTTCTCATGACCAATCAATCCCTTTGCAAAACATTCATCCATTGAAGTTACGGGAGTATGACATTTTGAGCTTCTCATAAATTTGTGGTCGATTTATCGTTGATACCTCCGGCCATTTGATACTTTCATCATCGAAGCACAAAATCTCGTTTGTAAAAAGCAATGGTAAATGTTTTCATGCCAGTATTAATTAAATACAAATTGGGCAATTTAGTTTATAAGGTTTTATTCGGAAAACTTCAAACGCGTTTCTCTTACAACACATAAGTTTCCCCTTCTTTTGCTCATTTTTTACATTATATTGCTAAATACCTAAGATATGTTACGTTGAAGTTTTGCGATGATTATTTTTCTTCTGATGGAATAGTAAATGTTCACGAGTCGGAATGTTTGCTTTTTGGGTAAAATTTTCAGGGCACCTTTGCCGGACGGTGGTTATTTATCGACCTACGATCAAATACCGATTGCCTGAACTCAGGAGGCTGACTAAGAACTAAAAACAAATAATTATAAACCGCCAAATTACAGCAATGCTGTTTCTGCGAACTGGGTTCGGGTGGAAAGGGACTCCATGAAAACAGTCTCAATATTTATCCAGACGGGGTGGAAAGCGTTAGAATACGAGGCGAGGATAATTAGTTTAATTTCACTCGATGCATAAGTACTACTGTCGGTGAAATAATTATGTAGACTCGAGTTTGGGCACTGATTAAAAATGAACCATGGTACCCGCATGAATGCAAGTTACACTAAATTTTAGCTTGTTTTATTTTGCGTTTAACTGTGGTTGCCCATTATTTTTACATTACTCTCTCGATTTTTTATTCCAGTTAGAAGAAAAAAAGTGCCGGTTTTTTGCCGTTTTGTGCCCCAATGTGAGTTTAAGATGGTAATTGTTATTGAATACCGCTGTAAAGAGCTTCAAAACAAGACCAAGATCTTGCTTCTACTACTTTTCATAACCAAGTCATTTCATAAACTTGTCAATAACTTTTTGATGGCAAATTAGAAAGAACTGAACGTTTAAAGATACATTTAAATATGTTTTTCCTACACAATACTTCAGGTTCATTATGATTTAACTTCAAGTTTACTCACAATTAAATGTCAAAGAGAGCGCTCCGTTTGAAAACGGCAAAAAATCGGCACTTTTTTTGTTCTCACCGGAATAAAAAATTGAAAGTGTAATGTAAAAATAATGGGCAACCACAGTTAAACGCAAAATAAAACAAGCTAAAATTTAGTGTAACTTGCATTCATGTGGGTACCATGGCTCATTTTAAATTAGTGTCCAAACTCGAGTCTACATAATTTTTGCACCGACAATAGTCCGAATAATCAATAAAAGGTTGGACGGTGGTGCTCCTGGGCGACGGCCAGTTTTGATTTAGGAAGCGAAGGACAGCAGGTGGTGCAATGGCGGTGATGAGATCACTTATAGAAAGAAACACAGTGAATAAACAGGATGCCTCTGCTTACTTTGTAGATTTCGAAAATGCGTTTGACGGAGCAAGATGGGAAAAGAAACGCAGACACACAGAAAAATACCTACGAATGCGTTGGTGACATAGGAGACCTAAACATGGCCGAGAGCGCATAGGTCAGGATGGCTGACAATTAGGGTGGGCAGTCATCGGTCGTAGGGTACCCGTTGCCACCTCAACTTTTCAAAATTTCTGCTGAGAAAATAGTGATAGATGCATGGGAGGATCTATATGTGGGAATGAAAGTAGGCCCGCTGATTAAGTCAGTTAGATTCGCGAACGCCCAGGCGTTGGTTTGTCATTTATCGAAGAGATTGTTGTGGATAATCGGCGTTCACGGGGAACGGATAGTAGAAAAGTCACAAGAAAACCACATTCATGAGATTCTCTTGGAAAAATAAAATGAGACTTATCATAAAAAGTAGGAGGGCATAAACTGGAGAATAATTAAATTAGATGGGAAGCACGTATTAAGAAAATGGGTGCAGGCACACATTTATGGCGTTAGCCATCTTCTCTGTTGCCTTGGTGAAGATTTTATAGTGCATGTTGTAGCACAGATATTAGCAGAAGAACTGCACTATCGAAAGGGGCGATGAACAATGTGCAGTTGGTGATGACGGGGTCCTTAGGTGAGAATATATGAAGAACAGGTTGGTGAAGAGCTTTAGACGGAATGTGGTATCGTGTGCGGCAAGGACGTGGACTCTGAGGAAGGTCAACGAGATTATACTGCAGCCTTTTGAGGTGTGGGTGTGGAAGCAGATGGAGAAGGTGCGGTGTACGGAAAGGATGACGGACGAGGAAGTGTTTTGTATGATGAGCGAGGAATGGAAACCTTTTAATGAAATCAGGGGGTGGGCAAGGTGAGTGGCTGGAAGGGGTGATGAGAGGCGATGGGTGCTTAATGATGGTGATAGAGGGAAGTATGCTGAGCAAGAGGAAGAAAGTGGGTTGGTTTAATGAACTGGATGAATAAGAAATGAAATATTTTTTTATAAATCAAGAAGCATTCGCAGAAATTAAGAAAGAAATATTTAGATAATTAGGGCTCAGCACGTGGAAAAATCGGCTCTTGCGAAAATGGCTCGTGCGAAAGTAGTGTGAACAGGATTTCATCAGGGTCATTACCATGACGACGATGGAAGTGTTATAACCATCGAAACGTTGGCAGCAGCCAAACATTTAACCCGGTGCGAATCCCGAGAGAATTTCACTCATATACACTCATCATTTCATATCTTAACATTACTTTATGCATCGAAATATGAAAATGGAGACTTGGAGAGGTCTTGGAAATTTTTCTTCCAATTCATGCCCATGATCCGTCCTCGCTTGCGCTTTTAAGGTAAATTGTGAACTTAAAATACGGCTCATCATTTACTCATGCATTTAAATACATCAAGCAACTTCTCACTGACGCATGGATACGGGTTTGAGTTAACATATTCAAAAAGCTAGTAATGTAAACAGGGAATTAATGAGCTAATCAAAATCGCAGGCATCTGTCATGAAACGATTTCATGAGCCCAACATTGAATGTTTAAAGTGGGTTTTCCGTCAGTACACCTAGAGCCATTAAAGTGACGGAATTACAATAAAAGCATACGTCCTCTATTTTGGAAATTTTTCTCCGCCTGTCTCAAAAATTATTTACATCTTACATGTTCCATCTGTTCTATCTTCTGAAGGCGGACAGTGGAGCACAGCGCTTTGAGCGGCCATTTGACGAACTTGATTGTCATGCGGCAGTTCTTTCATTATCCTACTCCAGCCGCTCCAGCCTTCTGCTTCTGCTTTCCAATTGACTAACGTTATGCGCAATGTATACCGTTTTGTTTTTAATTTGGAAAGAGGGTAGTTTCCATGGGTGGGTGAAAAATTAAGCCATTTTTAAAGTCTGTTGAGGATATTTACGGTCGTAGGATATTGAGTTTTCTTTGATAGGTAAGAGGAAATGAATATATTTAATAAAATGAAGTCCTCAGTGTCTGTCAATGTGCAATGTTGATAGTTTTCGGCAGATAAGTGATGAAGAGAATGGATCGTGAATAGCGAAATTATTTTCTATTTGGCTGGACACTAACTTCTAAGAAATCTGCGTAACAGAAAATTCTGACATAAGCTTTCACGCAGTTGTTTCTTCGTGTCCGACGTTACCGATGGAGGACCTTAAGCATAAGTTTTTATTATTGATTAATAAACAGGTGGGTAAATGGTATTTGGTTTATTTTATTGTCTTGAAAACTTAACTCAGGGATGAAATTTGGAACTGATTCTTTTGAAGAACCCTCATCAAAAATTCGATGAAGGAGAGAAACCTCCTGATTGGATGTACCGCAGAAAACTTAGTCGAACAGAGGATGAATCTCAGAAAGTTGTGGAAGATCTTGATATCCTCGACAGTATTGATGAAGGATATTTCGTGGAGGAGAGTGAATTTGACTCGTGTCGGTTTGAATTAAAGGTTTGTTTTGATATATCTCGGCTTATTTGAATGAATTTCTTTGGCTTTCCCTTCTCTATTAGCCCCTCAAATTGTGTTAGAATATGTAGTATACAGCGGGATGGAATGTGGGGCGAATGTCAACGCTTTTACAACATGAGTAAGTTTAAAGTTTTTTCATGTTTGTTCTGAATTTGGCCGATGTGGGGACATTATAAGGAACGGGGAATATGTATATATATTTGAAGATGGTAACATTTACCTTGAGAACCAATGCCAATTGCTCCTAGAATTGCTCAATTCTAACCTATTGATTTATTAAGGTACAAACTAGTTTACGACGCTCAACACTATCGTCAACTTTCTGAGTCTGGTATAAAGTCTCTCTTTTGTTGTTCAGAAATTACCAGAGAAGTTGGAATGTGAAAAAATTCAACAGGAACGTTTAAAGCTTTGTCAACAGCAGAAAGTCGTGTCCAAAAAAGTACTTCAGCTAATACTGCAGAAGCAGTTAGCCTGCAATGACGAATTTAAAAGGTAAGCTTTCATATTTCAGATTGTCTTACTTCACCAAGTCTGACCTGCTGCGCCTCAGAGGAAGAATGGAGAGTAATGGAATATTCTAAACGTCACTTTCAGGGTCTTGCTTGTGCAGGACGATGTAGGAGTTGCTCTAAGGAAGGCTGCTGATGGAAGGCGATGGCTTGGATTGGCACGACACAACCTTACATCTGCCAGCCTGGGGATACTTGCCAATTACAAGAAAAGGCTTGCACTGACTTCTCTTCTCACAGCTTTGCATGCTATAAAGACACTAGTAAGTTTTTTCTTATGATTTAGAATATCTTTTTTCAGTGTTATTGCGGTGTGTTGTCTGATAAAACTGATTTTGGTAAACCTTAGCTAACATCCAATAGACTCTCTATTTGCCAAATTATATTATCCAATCCAAATTAAAACAACTTTTTTATTTGCTCCACACTCTTCCTAGGCATACAGTACCTAAACAATTCCTCTAATAATTATTACCCACCCTTTCAAGGAATCCTACCCCAACTAATTTGTTCTCTAAATGTCCTTATGTCATTTATAACAGTTTGATTTATATAAGGCTATTAAACCTTTTTTGAAATTGGTTTACTGCTTGAAAACTTCAGCCACCCATTGTAATCAACAAAGATGTAAAACAGGCTTAATTCTCATTACAGACTCACTCCCCAAAAACTCCTGAATTGTTACCTTTCATCTGTTTCCTCTGCATCATGTACCACCTCTAATACAGTGTATGTGCTTTAATGGAAGCTCTGTCTGACCTTTTACATTGATATCTGCAGTACTTCTCTCGAAAGAAGGATGAATAATCACAGTGCATCGTACAATCCTGCCTCAGATAACTTTATTCCTCTGTCCCTGCTCAGGCAGCCTTCCAATACATTGAAAATCAATTTGCAAGCAACTAATTGAATATTAATTTTCAGGTAGTATGGTAAATAGAAAGTATTAGGAAAGGGGAGTGGATACTTGTGATATTGCCAAAAGAAAGTGCAAATTGTACCAAAATATGTAATTTGCAACAGATTATATAACCTGTAGCTCTGGATATTTTTTCTATAATCACATTATGATGATAAGAGGGAATAGGGGTAAATGATGCCACTGGGATGAAAATAAATTTGATGGAAAAACAAGCAATGTAAAATATATTTAATGCAAATAAACATTACGATAATCTTAGAAACTCTCAGGCCAAACGCTTCAACCCTGCTTTAATGTGCAGCAACTAATCTCACACCATAAGGCAGAGTTGGGGGTAGGATTTACTTTTTTATGAAGTTTCGGTGTTGTCTAGTGGTTTTCTAGTTAGTTGATATTACAATATGTATCAAAAGTGAGCATTTAGTACACAATGTTGAATGTTTTCAGCCAGAAGTTAATTGTATCCCTCCCTTAGTTTGTCAACAAAATCATTATATGAAATTCTGGCAACGAATCAAATCCTCATAGGTGTTTCTGTGGTGTTTTTGCAGCACCAGTCTGAGGAGAAAGTACAAGAATTGCTGCATAGTGGTGCTGCTGATTCAACGGAGAGTGGAGTATCTGTGAGGGGTGACTATGTGGGTGCCATTCGCTTACTGCTTGAATGTCAGGCAGCAGCTGCAACATTTGGTCATTTCTCCTGTGTTGATGCCCTAAGTGCCAAGCTGCAAGACACGCTTGAGATGGCTGAGGAGCAGCTTGATGTTGCCCTTGCTAAGGTCAGTCCCTGTTAAGGAGCTTCTCTCTCTATGAAGGCAGATCTGTCATAGATGGTGATCACTATGGTGACTTTGGGTTCTGTTTTGGTATAAATATTATATAATAAAATCCACTTTGTGTGGCAGTTATACAGAGGACACGAAAAAAAACTCATATGGGTAATTTATGAATTTTTGACCATGTCTTTGGTCTTCTTCTTCGGATGAAGGAATACTTCCACTGCCACGGGATGGAATTGGGGAGGAGGGGAAGGGGAGCGGAAAGGTAGGGGAGGGGGAAGGTAGGCAAATGGGAGGAATAGAATAAGTTTTATTATGCTCTGGGTTTCCCCATCAGAGTAAAAAGAAAATACATATCAAATTCTGCTTTGATCGAATAAATATTTTAAAAATATGTATACCTGGCCAGTATTTTACAGTGATGAAAAACGAAAACTTTCACGGTCGCAGATAATTAACACTAAATACAATGGAAAATACAATATATATAAATGGAAAATATAATATCAATCACAGAGAGATAACAAACAAACAATAATTTCTCAGATCATTTTGGAAACATACAATTCTATAACAGGATACAAATTTCAATTATTGGCAGAAATGCTAATTATGGTAATAATTAAAAAGTTTTTTCTGAAAAACAGAGAGTGAGGAAGAATTTTTTATGGGAATGGCAAGGAATTCCATTGATTAGATCAAGAGATGAGAAATGATTTAAGGTATGTATTTGTCCGAGGTATAGGGTGTAAGAGGTAGGAGGTCTATTGGTTCTAAGAACAGAAACTGATTTGGATTTGAACATGAAATAGACTGGATATTTATTGCAGAAGAGAAGTGACCCAACTAAATATTTCCTCCAATAAGAGGTTTTAAGCCACGACAAGTGGTGAAGGTGGTGGGAGATGTGCTCATCTTTACGAAGGTCAAGGATAAATCTTGAGCAAGAATTTAACAGCCACTGAAGCTTTTTTTCTAATTCCAATGGAAGGTCATTATAGACCAAAGCGCACCAATCAAATGAGGGAAATATAAGTCCTGAAATAAAGGGTAGAAATGGGAAGAAGAGATTTGTGAAGGTCAACCTTAAGATGCCATTATGTGACGAAACCCGGGTTGTTAAGAATAAATTTATTAGTGGACCAATACTTGAATATTTTTATTTCCGATATGGAGAGGTTCCACAAAGTGAAGCCTGAATTTATTAGTTATATTTGCCTATAAGTTTAATGGGCCCAAGCACAGGAGGGGAGTGGAAAGGTAGGGGAGGGGGAAGGTAGGCAAAGGGGTAGAGAAAGGGATTAGTGGGCTTCATTGATTTCCAGAAAGAAGAGTGCTTCGAAGAGCCAAATACAAGATTGCTCTATATTTTTAAGATCTAGTAGGAAGGCAGTGGGAGGGGAGGAGGTAAGGATGCCCACGTTGAAACATTTGTTGAGGTGAAGGTCGTTGGAGGAGGTGTGGGTGGGGAACAGGGAGAGAGGCATGTTGGGAGAAGAGGTTACAGTAGGGTCTGTGGCCATTTACTTAGGATTGAGAGGACCCATGGTGAGCCTGATGTAAAAACCTTAGCAGAGTTTGCACTGAAGAATGTACTCAGCATTATGTGTGGTACACGAGGTAGGGGTTTCGAGATGGGGAGGGGACAGGATTTCAACTGGGGCAACAGTAAGGTTGGGGGGAACGTTAGTATAATTGGGATTTAGAGATGGGGTTTGTAGCTTTGAGGATACTGGGAAGGTTGAAGGGAGCATCGGAAGGTGAGGAAGGGACATTTGGGGAAGATTATGGTGATGGTGACCTTGTCGGAGGGGAGAGGAAAAAGGCTTTTAGGGATTGGATGCCCAGGAAATAGGTAGTGCAGAGAGAGAGAAGTTGAAATGAAAAAGAAAACCTGGAGGTAAGTTGGGAGAAAAGGAATGCTTTAGAGGGTGTCCACCACTCTGGAAAACCGGTGAATCTCAGGGAATTTTATTTTCACTGGAAATATCAGGGAAATCTCAGGGAAATATCGAATCGACTTTGGAATTTTCTGTGGTGTCAATGTATAAAACAGCAACGGAAGCATTGTGCCTTTTTTGGCAAGTTGCTAAGTCAAATTCCCCAAGCGTTGTTGCATTTTGTATTCCTGTAATCACCGAAAGTAGGTACAATGTTTTCTATATAAGTACATACATTGTGTTCTTATTGGTCATAGTCTGTAAATCAGTGGCGTAAAGAATGTGCCTTTATCGGATAAGTCAAATTTCCCTTGCGTTGTTGCATTTAGCAAAATAAGGAAAAACGTCAATTCCTTCTGTTTTTTAAGTTGTTGATCGTTTTATATCAATGGTATTCATAGTAAAGTCTGGCTGTAATATGACCTTGTTCCTGAGCACCAGCATGACAATGTTTAAATCTAAGAAAGGGTGTTGATGTGATTTTCTCTATAACTATTTTAAAGTTTTGTTTATTTTCCTCCAAATATGCAAGTTTAAAAATAATCCTTTCTTTTAATCACCCAAGAAACATACCGAACATTCTCTTATAATTAACAAGGAAAAAACTCTATATTTCTTCTGGAAAAATAAAAATTATATCTGGAAAACCTGGAAATCTCAGGGAATTTTCAAATGCCCAGCTGCTGGACACCCTGCTTTAGAGTATTTTTCTCAAGAAGAGCTTCTGGATAGCCTCATCGGAGAAGGGATAGGTGTGGGTCAGTGAGGAATTTATCAAGGAACTCTGGATTATTGCAGATGCGATGATCCCTGATGGAAAGGGAGTAGGGAAGGGATCTTTTGGTATGATGGAGGTGACAACTTTTATAGTGGAGGTATTGCTGCTTATTGGTGGGTTTGATTTGGACAAAGGTGGTGAATTGGTGGTTAGAGAGAGAGATATGTCGACATCAAGAAAGGTGACGGAGGAAGAATTGGTGTGGGAGGTGAAGGAGACAAGGAGAATTCATTAAGGTAGTCCGAGCGAGACAGTTCCCTAGTCATAATAGAGACCATATTCGAATTATACGTTTTAATTTCACCAGCTGTAGGACACATCAATTAAATATTGCTTTTTTAATGGTGCAATAATATAGTTTTATATGAAAGAAATAGTGAATAATTAAATGAAAATATCTAAATAAGTCTTCAACTTGACTCATGTTTTTCGCGTGGTGTGTTTGAAACTCCTTCAAAACGGAAGGTTTTTTGTGATACCCAAGAACCTAATGCGGTGACAATATGATTAATTTTCAAAAATAGTTGAGAAAACATATAAACTACACTCTGTTAGTTTTTTTACGACATCAAAGTGTTAGAAATACCTCATTTTGTAAATAATCTCCGTAGAGTGCATACATGCACCATTTCCCATGAAAATTGGCTGGTATTTCTTGGCAAATAACTCCGAAAGTAATGTGGTAATGGGTTGAATTTTTGGTGTCATTAGAAGGGTGAGATATATTTCTTTAAAATGAGTCCAAAGTCATTGATTTCTAGGTAAAATGATATTACGTTCAAACTACCTTAAGAGGAGATATAAAAGAGTTTAAGGAGTCAACACCATGGGGTAGGATAAGGAAGATATCGTCAATAATCCGGAGCCAGAGAATGGGTTGTGGGGACAGGAAGGACTCCTCTAATTGGCCAAGGAGTAGGTTGGCATAGGAAGAGCTGAATCTACTTCCCAATCTTTTAGTTTGCATTTAGAGTGCATCCTTTAGTTTGGATAAAAAGTGAATGTTGGAAGAAAAAGCGTTGTGGGTGAGTAAGAAGTGGGAAAGATCAGTGAGAAAGTCAGAGCCTGGGATAAGGGGAATGGGGCAGGCTACAAAGAAGAACCGAAGAGATCCAAACCTTCACAGAGTGGAATAGAGGAATGGAGGGAAGTAACATCTATGATTGCCATTACAGTGTCAGAGTTATTCGGAATGTGGGTGAATTTAAGGCATTTGCGGAAATAGTAGGATTTTTTAAATGTAAGATGGCAGGGAATGGTCAAGAGGCTGGATGTAGCAGTCAACAAAGGCAGAAAGCCATTCACCAGGTGAGTGACAGGGGGCGACCATTGGTAGTTCTGTGCAAATCAGGGATTTTCATTTCAAATCGAATCTCTCAAAAGAAATTTCGAATCAAATGGAAACGAACTTTTTTTTTAATTTTGGTAGCGAATCAAATCACCCTAAAAATTTGCTTGCAAATCAAATTCGAATCTAAATTAAATGCAAAAGCATATGCGCCGATAAAGTAATATAGATTTTCACAATATTTCAGGGCCTTACATTAGCTTATACATTTATATAGAGGCACAAAGAATAGCACAGAATAACATGTGGTCGTTTAAGTTTTCGTTTTGCGTGAGGAAAACATCGTCTAAACGGAGGCGCACCATTTTTGGAATGAGCGCCATGTTTGAATGCATGCAGTGATTCGAAGACAAATCTATCATATTGGAATATTTCAAATCATTCGGTTTCTAAGCATCCCGATTCGCAGTCTAATCGAATCGAATTAAGCCTCATTCCAGTCGATTCGATTTGATTTCGAAGCATTCGCACAGCTCTGACTATTGGTGAGATTGGGTCATAGGGTTTGTGGATGTAAGAAGGATGTGAGGAATCTAAGAGGGGGGGGGAGGAGTCATCAGTGCAATATCTCTGCCAATAAGACCTTCATTGGAAACTCCATCTTGAACAAAAGAGATGATATCAGCGTGGAAATTGGGGTTTGGGGTCTTAGGAGATGGGTGGAATAGGAGGAGGGGTCGGAATGTAGCCAAAGAGCTTCTTTGATTTAATCACAGGTGTCAATCACTACCACAGTGGAGTGTTTATCTGAAGGAGTGATGACTATTTTGGGATTCTCTGTGAGATTTTTGCGGGTTAGATTTTCGAGGGCTGAGAATTTTGCAGAGGAGAGGTTAGGAGGGGAGTTTATAAAGTTTTGGGAAATGAAGGATTGGAAATTTCTAAAGAGGATCAGATTGCTGAAAATGTCCACAGGTGATTTGAAGGGAGAGTTTTTGGTTTGTGGATGGAAGGTGGTTTGAATTTGATGAGGGCAGGGTGTACTCAGGAAGGAAGAGATTTTTCGGAAGATTTGGATTCCCATAAAAATTTCTCCTTCAGATTTTGGCAGAATTTAAGTGTGTTGGTGAGGAGGAGGTAGTGAAATAACTACCCTTGCTTGAGTTTCATTTGGAGAGCTTTAGTTCATTCAAGGTCTTCCTTAATTCAAGTTCGCCGCTCCATGCAGAAGATGGTACATAATACTGCAGTCCTCTTTGTGCCTTTCATTTAGAGCAAGCAAATACTCATTCTGGATTTTACTTGCTCCTTATTCAGCCTCCCAAATTAACCACTTCCTCATCACCTCATGCACCTATTCTTATTGGGTTCAAATGACCTGAAGTTTTCTGTCTCCACCAGGTCTGTGCAACCAAATAGAAAGATCTTGACCTAGCTTCTTTCACATACTTGAAGTCTTCAGAGTCGAGTTGCTTAGGAAGAAGTTGGCATGATCTTATTTCTTGTGGTTAATCTAGCACTAGGAGGAATCTGCTTGCAGTTGTTTTGATTATGCATTTGTGAAGACTGGAGTACATTTTTGTGTCCTCATGTCACCTTAGGTTTGTGTGGACTTTGATGAGGCCGAGTACAGCCATGTGCAAGAGGCTTGGCGATTGGTTGGGAAGACACAGACGGCAGTCGACCAGATGCAGATGCATGTCTCTACAGCTTTGCATGCAACGGCTGCATCTGCTCTCTCAGCCCACCTCTCCAAGGGATCAGCGGCACCCTCTGAGGACATTGCCAAGACCACTTATGCCAAGACCGCTGAGAGAGGGTTTGAGGGAGGTGTGCAGCCTGTTGACCTTCATCACATGCAGTACAAGGAACTGTGCAAAGTGAGCGTGGAATGCCTCGGACTGTGTGCATGAGGCCTAGCAAATGTAGAAATGTAATGAGAGTTTGATTTGTGATTTTCTTAATTCCAGAGTGTATCTCACAATGAGTTCCTTCCATGCCTGAGTGACCTGTGTAAGTCCTTGTGGGGAATTGTTAGGAGTTACCACCACATAGTGAATTGGCATCGCAGCAGGATTAAGCCTCAAACCAGTGAAGGGATCAGGGGTGCTGAGAATTTGGATGAAGGTATTTGTATTTTAGTGTGGTGGTCTGTGAAACATATCTTTCAGGGCATTTACATTATTTTGACTGCTTCCTATGGAATTTTCTACTTTCATGAGTTTGGATAATGCTGACTAGCTCCCCTTCAAGTGGAATTTTCACTCTTCATTTCCATCTAGTAAATCCATCTATCATCTTGTATCCCTATCAAGTAAACACCTTCTGTCAATAGCTGTTTAATGTAATCTGCAATCATGTTGGAAATATGCTAATGGTATTTTAATGTTTGGATGGATAGGAGGTTTCGTTTGATGTAAAGGAGCTGTAATCACCTGCGTAAGTGTTTACGGAGGAGGGACTTACAAGGTTATAGTTTTACACCTGTTTACCATTTAGCTTATTGATATATGTATATTGTACTTATTTTAAGATTATGATGCTTCACTTTAATATGTATAAAACCCTGTGTGTTATGAGTGTGATAAACTTAATTTTTTCAAATGCAAGGTTGCTGTAATCAAAATTCCTAACAATTCCATCTGTATTTTGTAGAGTGTGCGAAAATAATAGCAGTATTATTTTGATTTAGTTCAAGAATTCATGATAAAATTGTGAAAGTCGTTTAAAAATTCACATTACTTAAGGCAAATGCAGAAAATATATGTCCCTACCAAACACTGCTAACAAACTGATGTGGTCAATCCATTATGACACTGCAGCAGCACCACGAATTCGCTCTACAGAATCAAAGACTTTCTCTTTTGCATTCATGCTATTACGTTTAGGCAGTAAACTTACTTATGCTTCATCTTTTTTTTTGCCAAACTATAGATGTTATTTTTTTTGCTTTTGATGTGCTAAGATGTAATGAATTTAGTTTTGGCTCCAAATGTTGGTTGAAGATATGAGCATGTATCAAATAGCTATTTATTTAACTATTCTTCCTTAATGGATTTTTTTTCTCTTCCTTGGTGAAGATTATCAGCACATTTTGGTGACCACCATGTTGTCTCTTTTCTCTTTGTGAAAGGCTGTGAGAGTGGTCGAGTGGCAGATACTAAGAAGGATGACGGAGATGGCCGGGAGACAGGGGAAACAAAAGTGTACAGTGAAGACAGTAATGGCTGCTTATTCAGCAATGACTATGTGATGCAGAAGCTAACGGCTGGACTAACTAGAATTTGGAATGAAGTTCAGTCCAAGATATGTGTGTTCCTTCTAGCCTCAGACCTCTCTTGGTATAAGTTTGATGACTTCTTACATGTCCTTGACATCATTCACAGGTACTTATCTTCCTAGAAGAGATTTTCATGCATGTATTTATTGCATAAGTTTTCTAGAATAGAGTTGCATATTAAGGACAAGGACTGGAAGTTTGTTGCTTTGTAGTGCTTGATTTTAATGTCTTGTGTGGTGGAACTTTCACAAATGAAGGAGTTAGGAACCAATATTATGCTTCAATGCAGGAATTCGCATGGGAGAAAGCATTAGTCAAGGGTAAATACTAGAGTTTTAGTCCTCAGTGGTTAAAAAATGCACCCTCCAGCCGTTTTTTGTTTTGGAAATCATGTCTTTGCCCTCATTTCTGTGAAAAATTATAGATATGCAATCACTGTATTATCTTTTTATATACATATTGTAAATATTTTTAACTGAACAACAGTTAATGAGTTCATATAGTTTTACATTTCGGAGAGTCATAACTTTAGGTCTTCCTAAGTATTTGGAAATACAAAAGAAAATACAATGGAACCTCTATCTATCGTTTTTCATGGGGGTGGACAAAAAAACTGAATGTAGGAAAATGAATTATCTAGGAAACTATTACTAGGTTGTCTAGCAAGTGGAAAAAGTGGCATTTGGGAAGAAAATTGTTATGATGCAGGATTTATCCAGGAATTTTGCGTCAAAGCAGGAAATATTTCAATTTTTTGTAAATGATTTAGGCATATCCTTGTTTCTACTAATATCTCTTTCAAATATCCTAAGGGGACAGGCCACCTTGCTAAAAAATGTTTCCACACAGTTTCAAAATTCTCACTGCTATGATGATTTCTGTCTGATATAAAATTGCAGTTTTCATGACTCAATAAGTAAAGATTTTGTTATATAGAATGCCATTTCAAGAACATGCATTCACCAGAGGATTATGTATATTATGCCTAAATCAACTGTTTCCTCCGATAGAACATAGCTGTGAGATGGATCATATGGGCAAAAATAAAGTCTACTATCTAAAATCATATTTTCTTGTAGATATATTTTGAATACAGTCGTAGCAATCTTGTATGGGGTGGACAATGCCGCATTTCTTCATTGGCACTCTGGCGTGATGATAGCACCACACTAACCTGATCCTCCGTTTCATCTGTGGTATCACTGGGTTGCTCGCTCTACCCCCACCCCTGCTGACTCCTGATACTTTTTTTCATGCTCGCTTGACTGATGTGTGTTGAATCATTCCTTGGTGAGCAGATGCTGTCAGTGTCTTCTCCCTCTCTCAGCACGGCTGATTTTGCCTAAAGATTCTACTTTGGAGGGCCCTCTCGGTGGAGGAACCATAGAAGGGCAGAGGCAGTGTTTCTCCAATAGGCAAGAAATTCATCCCCTTAGGAATGATAGATGCCATAATACGTATCGTTTGTAATCGCTTTCAGATCATGATATACCAGACACTTCAATTTTGGTGCAGTAGAACCTCTTAATAACGAAATTCAAGGGACCGAAATTTTGCCAGTTTGTAAATCGGGATTTTGTACCTGGGAGGTGATTTGCACGTTGCATCCTTCCAGGGGCAAATTAAATATTGTTCCGGTGTTGTGCCATAACTTTCTGGGGAAGTGGTTTGCCAAACTCAAATAAAGGTAAAATATCCGCAGAGGACCGCAAGCATTTATCTCAACCATTCTCTTAGAAAGAAATTCTAGGAATTGAAGCCCAGTGTATGATTGGCATTAACATTAACTTCAACTCCGAAGTCAAGGAAAATATACGGGTTCTAATGAATGCTTTAATGATTGTGTGAAAGTGTCCACCGCTTACTTAGACAGAGAGCGAGGGAGTTCAACCACACTCAACTTAAAAGTTTACGGTTGACTGTTTGACACCAACGCACGCGCATTTTCTTATTTGCCTGCAGCCAGTGCAGGATTTACGTATAAGCTACACAAGCTATAGCTTAGGGCCCCCACTTTCTAGGGGGGACCCCAAAAAAATGTATTCGGCACTGACGTAGAATATCTGGACTTATAAAGGGCCCCATATCTCAAATAGCTTAGGGCCTTATCGAGTCTGAATCCGGCCCTGCCTGCAGCATTCCACTTCACCGCATAGCCATGGAGGTAATCCCTCCATGCTCCCGAAGAACCTTCTGGCAGTCCTTTTGCTAAGCCAGAAATAAGCTTCAGACATTAATTACATAATTGTTCTGGAATTCTGTTTAAGTCATTTTTATAGCAGGGAATCACAGGACGAAAGACAGTTGACTGCCCATGAGCCAGGGTGGTCGGGCTACTACTGTAGCGGCCACAGTGGCTGGGTTGTTTGTGTTTCTCCATTCTTCAATGAGAGGTCACCTTGTGGCTGTTATGGAAAATGACGGGTTGGCGGAAGTTGGTATCACTATGCGCTTGAGCAACTCAACAAGGAAAAAGGAGGCCCAGCTATGCCGCCATGATGGTTTTTTTCTGTTGCCTAGTGCCTTAAAATTAAATAATAAATTGGGTTTAGAGGATTAAGGCTTCTCATTGGTGCAGTGCCTCCTAAACTGATGTCCTCGACGTGATAGAAAGCTTTTTGTGGACTAATTAAGTGCGAGTGATTTTTACCACCACTTGGGCTGAAAGAATAGCTGAAAGTGTATTTAAATATTATTTTTATGAGTTTGTGTTGGCATGGATGCCTAAAATAGTGCAGTTAACCACGTATCGCGCCTCCCCTTTTGGCGCAAGTAATCGGGCTTGAGGTTTGTCCTGTTAGAGAGGCAAATTCCATTTAACTGAAGTTACCCATGTTGCCACGTAGTTTATCCTAGTCCTTAGCCAGCTCAACAGTTGGTACGTGGCCAAGGACATTGTTATTAACGCACCAGAGGAATGAAAGTACGCATAAATTAAGGAGGAACTAATGCGGTGGTGTTCCGCAAGGTGCAAGTAGAGAATTTGGCAGCTCCTTAAACATGAGGAAATGGGTAACTGGAGGCCATCACAATATCTCCCCCACCTCCGAATCCTCGGGATTACCTTGGAAACATGGTTGCCATCATTCAACAGAAATTGCTGCCATTGAGAACTTCTAATACTCGTCCATGTTCTCGCTTATTCTTAAGTAATAAATAAATCCACTGATGCTGGCACTCACCCACATGAAAGTTATCAGTTGCAACAACATCCAATCTAAGATAAATGAAGTTGACCGGCGATTACCGACGCACAATCCTGTTGACGGCTCAAACCACGCTGATATTAAGTCACAAGAGTCAGGGCCAATCTTTCACTTCGTTAATCGGGAGTTTTCGTAAAGCAGGAGTTTGCTCGTTAGAGGGATTTCCTGATGCTATTACATAGGGATTTGGCGGGAACACTGGCATTTGTTCTTTCATCGGAGTCTTTCGTTTAGCAGGAGTTCATAAGGTAGAGGTTCTACTGTATATGGAAATTTTACGTTCAGTATATATCTGTGCATGTATGCATACTGATGTCTTGAATGGATGACATCCTCATCCTTATCATAGTTTTGATGATTGAGGTATCACTCAGAAGACTCACTTCTTATGAAAAAGAACATCACCGCTAATTCCTCTGACTGGCAGGTGACGCGATATTTGAGGTAATCGAATTTAACCCCTCGGTAAAATGATTTGAGATTCCAGGTCAGGAATAATTTCCAGTATTTGAGGTAAGGTAAAGTGGGGTAAGTGCGACCTTGGGGTAAGTGTGACCTCCCCTCTGGAAGATCGTTTTTCTGTTCTCAAAGCAGGGAGTGCACATGCAACATATTCCATACATTGTAGTGGAACCAGACATAACTACTTTGTAATACTGATCCCCTTAGTTCTCGTTCCACATGATTACAAAATATACCCTCGAGTTCATCTCATAGTCTCATTTGGCTGTGAGGAGAGGTTACAAGTCAATGTCATCAGAATCAACGCGTTGAACGTGTTAGGTAAGTACTTTGTCATGTATTCACTTCTTGATTGATTACTTTCCCTCTCTTTATTTGAATTTATGGGACTCTGTGCATTACCTTTAGTTTTGATGGGAGGTCACACTTTCCCTGTCTTAAGAATTTATTTCTACCTGTTGGGTCAAGTGCGACCCTATAGCCTGGGGTATGTGCGACCCCTGGTCACGCTTACCCCAGGTTACGTCGTATTAAATATGTAGTTTCTATTTAGCAGTTCATGAGTTAAGCTTTCTTGTATAAATGTTACAAAAATATTGTGGATAATAGAACTACGTTATTTAATTAGATTCTTCACATCAACTATTATTTTGAAGGTTTCTTTGAAATAGAAAACTAATGCTTTTACCCACCATGATACACATCACAGATTCTGTATACATTCCTTGTATTATAAAATATGCTGTGCAGCACAAATAGACCCCAATCGTTAATTTGTGGAGCATTGTCATGAAATTGAGGTAATTGACTGTCAATATATTACCTCAGTGTAAAATTACATGTTACATTTTTGGTGCATTGGGAGACAGAAGATGCGTACTATTTGGACTCTGCATCAGAATAGTAAAGGGAATTCATTTGATTGGAGAAAATAATCCTTGGTACTACTGAGTTGACCCAAGGTATGACTGCACTTTAGCAGTTACATTCTCTGGTCATTTCCCATGTTACATATCTGAGTAAAAAAGTTTTGTGAAATGAAATGGGAAGTTAAGATTGGTGATGGCTTTTTGTTAAGTTTTGATCATTCCAGGAGAAAATTGTGAAAAGGCCACCACATGCAACCCATAAATCAGGATGTGAGGATCGTGGTCTTTTCTGTTCTAAAAAAACTTTCTGCATTCATCAGAGTTTGGCTCATGTTTGGAAACTAACTGCATAAATTCAAATCTGCTTTTCAGGAAGTGTGGTTTCAGGAAATTTCACTTTATTAGCATGTGTTATATAATGCTAATAATGCTATAATATTTTGCTCATATAATGCTAACCAAAATTTGAAATTTTTAATTTCTGTGAAAAATATGCTAAAACACATAGACTTTATGCTCTTTGATTTTACGTAACTATCATTTTGCATGGTGACATTTAGGTTTAGCTGGTACACGGTGGTGATCATCAGGGAAAACCAGGAAAACCTGGAATTGTCAGGGAATTCTCGTAACAGTCAGTGAGAAACTGGGATATGAATCCTCGTTATTTTTCTACCATTACGATTATCGGCCAGTCTTTCCCGCCCTTTATTTCACCAACTAAAACTTACGTCCGTCGCTGATGTGCATGGAATAAGCACCATCAATTCGTGGAGTATTCATTTATGAATCTTAATTATTTAGTGGTGTATCAGACGTACAATGTATCCCTTTTGTATATCCTTATTGCTATATTTGCCTAGTAGTGTTAAAATTCATGATCACAATGTATTATGCTCAGCTCAAGGAATCTGAGGCTATGTTGTTCGGAAAATTTTACATCATGTTTTTTTAACTTCCGAAACGCAGGTCGAGAGGTAGCTGGAGCACACTAGCTTATAGTAAATATATGCTTGCAGTTCTAAAAATAGGAGACGATGATTAGAAAATATAGAAAATTTAAAGCTGCTATAGAAAATTTAATTCAGCAGAAAAATATTTCAATAATAGGTGACCTTTTAGTGATTGGTCAGGGAAATTGGGAAATCCATCAGGGAAAAGTTGGGGAATTTGAAAATTGGATATCAATAGCCACCCTGTGGAAGGCCTAAGGTAGTCCAATGACGAACTCATTTTATGCAAGTTTTTGATCTGATGTTGTTTTTACATAGGTACCTACACTTCCGTCTGTACAGCCAAAACTTCCTCATTTTATTTTCAGCCCTTTTAAATGGTACGGAGCCAAACTAATGTCAATAGCGGCAAATCCAAATACAAAAACCAGCATGTCCTATTGAGGATCGTATTTTCATGCAACCTGTTTGGAAAATATGTTACTGAATGCCTGGTGTTTGTGGAAGGTCCATTCAAAGACATGTTTCTTTGTGACATCAATGAGTTGGTACCTAATGATGAAATAGTCAGTAAATGGGTTTTCACCTTTGAAAATGATTAAACTAATGATTTGAAAGTAGTTGTTGTGCTCCAGTTCAAGCAACACTACCGTATTAAATTATAGTCACACTAAAACTATTTAAGGGATCAGGTGATTAGCAAAGTTGGGTGGTAGAAAACATTATCTTATTACCAGACTCCATTTGTAATCCAATACTGCTGAGGAATATGAGTATGGAAACTGTTCTCCCTTTAACCACCTTAATTGCTCATATTTTCTCAGTATGCGAACAAATGGGTCACTCATCTCCTATAATCATGCATAAAATGATGAAGCCAAAGATAATAGCCCAGCTCTAGACCTCAATCACAGTCTTTCTGACGTTGGTAACAAATGTAATAGTTTGACTCTTAAATCTTGTTTATTCAATATGCTCCAATTTACTCTGTTACCAGCTGCTTTTTAGTATGAATTTAGGAACACATAAAGTAAGATCTTAAGGCTTTCCTGGCATCTGATGTCGTCAATGGTTGCTTGGGTTTCCCATCAAAATCTCCTTTGCTGATGTTTCGATGAATGAGTTGTCCATCGTCATCAGGGCATGATGATGATGGATGACTCGTCATGTTATTGGATGGGGATATTATATTATGTAGAATATATTATCAGTCCATCGGTTACACCCCCTGTGATCTTACATATTGCCACTGTTTTGGTGCCATCAAATGTGTAAAATCAAGGTTTTTCTCTCTTCACAGACTCATTGAAGTTGGGGAGGAGTTCTGTGACAGCAAGTCACCCGAGTTGCAGGATTCAGTTCGTGCCAAGAGCCTTGAATATGTCTCCAACCACCACCGTGCCACCCTCGATGAGCTGCGGATTTTCCTTGAGAATGAAGGCTGGGAGATTTGTCCAGTCCGACCATCATTTTCTATTCTCCAGCTGAGGGTGAGTTGGAAGTCTCCAAACATAGTGCTGCCCTATTTTCTCAAAATGTTGGTGGGTAAAGTAAAGGAGCAGCTGAATCGACCCTCTATAATCTGGACTCCGGCATCATTTGGACCGGCCTCCTGCTGCACGCAGTCCAAGTAGAGATGGGCCGTTCTGAAAATGAACACGGTTTTCTTTGTTAATTACATTTGGTGTTTTATAGTGCTGTGCGAATCAGGCATTATCATTTTGAATCGGACTGAATCGAATATCCCGAAAGATATTTCGAATTGAATGGAAACATATTTTCTTTTTTTTTTTTAAATTTCGGTAGCTAATTGAATCACCCTAAAAACATTCGCTTGCGAAGAGAATTCAAGCCTAAATAAAAGCTTATGCACAGTTTAAGTAATAAAGATTTTCACAATATTTCAGGGCCTTACATCTAGGGCTTATACATCTATACAGTGGCACAAGGAATAGCACGGAATAACATGTGCTCGTTCAAATTTTCGTTTCGCGTGAGGAAAACATCGTTTAAATGGACGGCGCACCATTTTTGGAATGAGCGCCATGTTTGAATGCAATGCAACGTTTCAAAGACGAATCTGTCAGATTCGAATATTACGAATCATTCGGTTTCAAAGCATTCCACTTCACAGGTGAATCGAATTAAGCCTGATTTGTGTTAATTCGATTCTATTACAAAGCATTCGCACAGCTCTAGTGTTTTACATTATTTACTGCATCCTATGAAAATTACCACAATTTTTGGTAATATTCACCTCCTTAAATTTTTCTTATTAATATATTCAAAATATTTTATTTGAGGCTAATTCTACACATGTTTAATTCAATCTTAATTATAAATGAAAGATCGTACAACTCATTTGTGGAATATTTTAACTTGTGGAACATTTATGGGGCTATCATTTTCAACTGTTTGAATGGATAGATCTTAAGCTATCCAGGACTAGCCATGGAGTTCCACTTTTACGAAGTCACCCGCAATGCACAATTGTGCGAAATTCCACAGAGAAAAAAATCATCTGCCTTGACCGGTATTCAAACCCAGATCCCTCGATTGCTCGATGTCGATCCCTCGACAATTGTGCATTGTGGGTGATGCCATAAAAGTGGAGTCCTGGATAGCTTAAGATCTGTCAAATAGAGTGAACGCCTCTCTGTGTTCATAGAACGATATTTACTCAAGGGCAGTGGCGCTCAGCGCACATCAGCGACTGGTTGTTACATTGTATGTCCGGTAGTCGAGAACATCTGGTCCCGTAAAGGTCACTAAAATCCACAGGGGAACACCCGTTCAGGTTTGTAAAATACGTGCACATCACGAGGTATTAAATTATCATAAAAAATATATAATATTGTAAATGAGGTATTAAATTTCTATAATATCTCATTGATGGTAATTGCACCAATCACTTTTAAATGCTCAGTTTACAATGAAAAATAACCACATTATACCTCGAAGCAATCATAGAAAAATGTTTTAGTAATTCAAAATTTGTTTAAACTTAACTTGGAATAAAAGTGATGCTCAAATAAACGGATCTGTCTTTAATACTATAGCTGTAAAGAAGAGGCTGGGTAAAGGAAAACTGGGTACAAAAAACTCTGATCCCACCAAGTACCATTTCTTATGTAAATGACTCTGCACGTCGATCGAGGTGTTCCGCTGGCGACCGTAGTGAGCGAACATGTCAATAGACATGGTCCGCAGTCAACGTGTTAATGCAAACACCCTGAAAAAAAAATGACCTCACCTCAAAGCACCTGTAATCCAGGAAAATCTGTTATCCAGCAACATCTAGGTTACAGCGATGCTGGATTAAAGATGCTTCACACTAGCTACAAGTTTTACTAATAGACTAATGCTTTTGAGAGCTGAAACTTCTTCCTGATGAACCTGCTTCACCGACTTGATTTCAGCCTCCATATTAAAAACTTGCCAGGCTGGCATGAACTGCACTTTCACAATTCTGCACAGCTGTGAAAAAGATCTTTCGATGATAATTCAATGAGTCTTGTGCATTTAGCATGAAAAACTTGTTGGCACAGTAATCAAGAAACCACTTTATTACTGGATGAAAAAGAATATTTGCAAGCAGTAGAAGTATGTAAACTTTCATGTGTCACCATCTTGATCCATCTGAGAGATATATAGACTTGGTTGCTTAGAAGAGAAAGGTAAGAAATTACACTTGCACCTCTGTCCCCTCTAGAAGCAACTATTCCCATCTGCTAATGAAAATAATAAATTGTGGTTCTATTATATGTGGTTTAATATTTTCTTAGAGTGAGAGCCAATGCAAATATGCCCCTGTGATATCACCAGCAGCAAATTACTGAATTTATGATGTAATATGACCTGAACTCTCAGTTGAAATTGAGTGCATCCATATAAAGGCTATGTCATCTTGTGGTTAACGTTGACCAAAAATGATGAAACTGGTTCAGACAGGTCTTATGAGTTCTCCTCTGAGTGTGCTCTTTGTGGTGAACAAAGTGTTCGGCAGTTATTCCAGTCTGCTGCTTTAGGTCCCAATTATTTGTTGCCATTTTTTGGTCACATTAATTGGCCTCACTCAGTCTGTCAGCAAATTTTTGGTCCACTCAGATGAACATGTGGAAGAAAACCTGTCTCATCCAGGCCTTCCATGTCTCTCCAGTGATAATACTGAGCCTCTGGAATTTTCAACTTCTAAACCATAACGGTCTACACAAAACCTTAATGTAGATAGCATTGCACTAATCCTCCAAACAAGCTGCAATTATTAGACCATCAAAATAGATTTGTCGGAAGAATGATTGTAGAAATTGAATGTCATGAAGTCTTTGCATATCTTTCACTGACGTGCACTCTGTTTTTATGTGATTGTTTCAGGAGTTCCGCTGCCTGCGGTCCCACTTCCACAGTCAGTCATCACCTGGAGCACCAGAAGGGAGTGGCACAGAGACCTTCAACTCGTCTGTATCAAGGAATGGCATGGAGGAGGGCTACTTCTCTAGATATGCCTCCGCCTCATGTGGCACTCCATTCGACCAAGAATCATTTGCTGATGAGGCTCAGGATGAGGACATTTTGCTGGACAAGGTACTATTCCTCTCTCCTTATCTAATACTAGTTTGCAAGTTTTTCAGCCATCCTGCTCTTCTTCACTTCTAAATTTTTTTATAAGGAATTCTCTCATTGAAATGAAAATAAAAAGCATGACATGGTGATAACTTTTTTGTTGGTGTCTCATCCTTAATATTTCACTGTAATGCATGCAGAGGTCTTGCAATGAACTAATAAGTAAGTCTGTGTACAGAGGACTGTACTCATGACTGGATAGACGAATGGGATGAAGCCAAACGATGCTCCATTAGAGTTCATTTTTTGTAGTGAACATGGCAGTATTTTAAAAAGCACTCATTTTGGAGTCGAGAATAAACTTCCATTTCCCTGAAATCCTCTTTTTAATACTCCCTTATTTCGATTTTCCTTAAATATACAATATTCTTGTTGATATTTGGCCTTTTCCTCACGCATAAGCAAAATGTTGGTGCAATTGAACCATTATGAAGTCAGCGGGACCAAAGATTCTGCTCTTCATATTTGCAGGTTTCATTTTAAGTTTTGTATTTTCGAACCTTTTTCATAAATTGTAATAAGTACGTACATATGTACTTCCTGTGGAGTGGAAAAGTGAAAGTTACAGTGAATTGATGGCTTTTTCTTTGATTGCATGATCATGAAGGGGGAATCATCCGTGTACTGGAGTGATGAGAGTGAGGAGGAGGAGGACATCCCAGAGGACATGAAGCGGGACCTCGTGGATGAGAATGCTGGAGAGATGAGCATCAGTGGAAAGTAAGATGTCTCTCTATCCTTTTGAAGTGAAAACTGCATCTGGTAATGAATGTTTTTTGTTTACCAGCTTTTTTTTAAATTTTTTTTTGTATAATTTCTGGAGTGAATAGAAAGAGTGAGTAATTTTAAGAAGTGATACCTTGATACATACTAAAGACATTTAAATGTTTCTGTATATTTTATATGTAGTTGACTTCTGCTCTTTGATTGGTCATCATTAGGATTAGAGATGTGCGAATAGTATCCGCGAATAATTGAATACCTCGAATAATAGAAAGGATTTGATATTCGAGTTTCAGTAAAATTTTTTGTAATACTGGCTGCAGTATGGTTGATCTCCATGTAAGGGATAACTTCAAGACACAGATGGACTAGCTCATGGTTGTCGCTAATATAATGGCAGGTCAGGCTCATGTAATCAGTGTTTGCTGTGCTCGTGCAAAAATCAGTTGTGGCACACATGTAATCAACCTCCTTCAGTTCAGATGTCACTCTGTTCACAGTTTTTATGTAAATGTCAGGAATAATTGTATTAGCAATATGTTTTCATGAAACCATAGTGAAATGAGGTTCCAGATGAGAAACAAGTTCTTTAAACCCCTGATCTTCAACCAAGGATAAAGGTTGACAGTCTTTAACAATCATCCTGACAATTAAACTGGTAATCTTTTCATGCCTTGCATCTCCAGCTTTGAAAGCCTGTTTTCTATCTATATATTGTTGAAGGCTGGGTTGATCGGATTTTTTGCGCTATTGTGGCATTGATTTTATGGAAGTAATGGACCTAGCAGTGGTAGAAGATGAAGTGGATGTAGAAGGACCAATTTTTGGACTCACTGAGCCTGTCGAAGACGAAATACTGGTAGACAAAGGTGAGGCATCTGCATAATTGGGAGAATCCGATACATCTTCACAAGCACTGGTTCCAGGGAGTGAAATATCAACATCCAGAGAAGCAGGATTGTTTTCCTCTTTAGTGGCTTCTGCGGAAAGCTTCCGTAACTTTGCAGCTTCATGGGCCTGAAGTGAATGTTGTTTTATGTGTTTCCATAAAGCGCTAGTTGTTTTTGAAGCTTTGCCGTGGGATATGAAACTGCCGCAAATATTACAAATTGCCAACTTGTCATTGCCATGTTTTTACTGAAAAATAGTAACAAATCTCACTAGTAACTGGCAACATTTCTCAAGAAAGTATTTTCGCCACAATAGAGCAGATTTCAATTTTTAACCTCACCATTCACAAGCACTTAACCAAAGATTATAAGCACTGAGCTCTAGAGTGTTCACAAGATTCACAATGAGCTCCCGAGATTCATTCAACTTTGATCTCGATCGTGGTTACCTTATATATATATATATAGTTCACATGACTGCTGAATAAAATGCACTATGGAAAGTTTATTACGATTATTGGCAGAATGAATCACTTATTCGAATAAAGCTTTTAATTATATTGTTTTCATTTAATATTCTCCATCAATGGCTGCATCACTAATATTTGATGATTAGTGAAAAATTTTAGGTTGTATTAGATTCTCTCATAATCCAAACGCAGGAGGAGCAAGTATTTTTTGTTAGAGCGTAAAGTACGTAGTTAGCTGATGCAGCCGACAGCAGATGCAGTGGCGGGGAACTATCAATAGTGACGAAAACTATCGATAGTTCTTTTGGAGAGAAATATGCCCCACGGAAGTGATCAGCGAGAAGTAGTGATTTCCAAAACCAAATGGGGATTGGACATTGTTGCGGCGTGATGCTTCTTCGGAAGATGAACAGAATGATACTGCAAAACGATTCATTAAAAATTCCTTAAGGCAAATTAAAAATATTTGGCGATGGGTTTCTGGATGCTTCGATAGGTATTTTAAAATTGCAATGTCTAAATTTATCAATATTTTGACCACTGTACATCATTACCTGTCGAGGAGCTTCATTATCGGTAGTTCTCCGCCACAGGTACATAAAATCCGCACGACTGGTATTCAAATCTCAAATCCATTGATCCATGGATTCGATAGGATTCCACCGAATCTTCGAATCCCTGCCCCAACCCTAATCCTAATGCTAACATACAGATAGGTTCTTGTTTGTTCATAAAAAATTTCACATTTGAAACAGTAACATTATCGCAGAATAATAAAGTGGATAATTGGTATTATTAATGGAGATGGGACGTTCGAATAGTCGAATTCTCAAATACCCTGAATAATGAGCAATTTGCACTATTCAATATTCGAGAACACAAATTCATTATTTCACCCTCTCGAATGTATTACACGAATCGACTGTAATGTTTTCTAAATTCACGGTCATCGGTTGGGTCTTACATGTTACAAAGCGTTTGGTCTACCAAAATTTGGCTGGTACAAATTCATTAATTTACATTTCAAACAAAATTTCATCTTTCAAGTTAAGTATAAATATATATGATTCGTTATAACTTCAGGGGAATTAAATGAAAAAGCAAATGAATGAATTTTGAAACGCTCGCGAGGTTGGTTGGTCCTTCTTTTGATTCCTCGTTGCGTGATGACACGTACATTTTACTAATTCAATTTTTAAAATAATTGTGATTTCTTTATTTAATTAAAGGTTTGTGATTAATGTAGTAAAATACTAATAATAATTAAATCTTTAAATCTTCCACATTCTTATAATCCTCTTTTAAAAAAATTCCCATCTAGTGTATGATATTCGAGTGAGATATTTGAAAAAATATTAGATATTCGAACTATATTTGAATTCGAGAAAAATGCTATTTGACCCATATCTAATTATGTATTAAGAACTAAAAATGATGAGAAGTATGAATATCTAGTGAATAAATCATCCATACTGGAACATAGTTTGTACAATGTTGGAAGAAGCTCAATCGAAACGTGAAACTGTTTGGAAACTAATGTGATAATTACTCATTAAAAACAATCTGCCATCTGTGGTTGCTCATTATCAAGTGGGTATTGACCCACAACATTCCTTAATGCAACTGCATGGTACTTGATGACTATTTAATGATGGGATAAAGTGCGATATTACATTGATGCCATGCATCACTCTCCAGGGACTGTCATGGCTGAGATGTTATGTTCTTTGCTCTGCATGTAACAAGCCTGCTCTGAGGCCTGGCGCAAGTACTCACTTTAAACCGACAACCTTGGTACTCAGCTCATCATTCCTTTCCCTCAGGGCTGGCTGCAGCAACAAGAAGCAGCGCTTGAGTCGCGGGAGCTCCTTCCGGACGGGAAACATGAACCACAAGCAGCCCCTGCCCTTCCTAACAAACACCGCATTGACTGTGCTGCGTCTTGTAGGGCGATACATCCGCATGGCATGTCTCCTGCGTCCCATTGCACCTGGTGTCATCATCCGAGCCACACACCTGTATGAGTACTACCTCTACACTGTGTTCCATTTCTTCGCCTCGGAAGTGGTTTGTATCTGACTCATCCCTCCAAAACCAAAATTCCTCAAACCTGTGTCCATATCTCATTTATTATGGATTCAAAAATATTGAATCTCAAATATCGATCCAGCTTTCAGTAAATTAATATGTTCGGTTCCTTTTCAGTACCAATTATTTATAAATAAAAATATGTTTGCTTAGTGATGGTAGAGCTAATATTTTTAATTACAGTATAAACTCTGTATTAAGAAGGCTGCAGTACAGAAAAATCGGCTCTTCTCATTTTCAAGTTTTGTATAACTGAACCTTTTTTTATAAAATGTGAAAATTAATTATTTTTGCCTCCCCTAATGCCTTTGAAAATGTTTTTTGGTTGTTATTTGTGAAATGTGTTTATGCATTCATGAATCCAAAAATAACCATCACTTCATAGTTCCGTTTGCAAATGCTTTAAATTCTGCGACAATGGTTTTGGTGAAATTTCCTCCCAGTGTAGAAATCATATATAAAGCTAAAGTTTTGTGTAAAAACTTAAGCATGTTTTAAACTAAATAGTGTGAGAATTTAATTTTCTTAATCCACAGTCAGTGGAGAATAGCAACCACTGTAAGTGCTTAAGACAGGCATTTGTTCTAACATCTTCATAGTTATGACGGCAGCTGGCTCAACCTCGCTTCCAGTTGCCCTCTCTTTATTGTGGAATCATGGGTAAAAGGGGCGAGAGCTTTTTATCCACTCGAAGAAGTGTGAAAGAGAAATTTTATCTCAAATACATATATCATAGAGATTATCCATTATCCATTCCATGAGATAGCTATTCCCGCCCGAGTCTTTCCCCGCTCTGACTTTGGCTTATTTTCTGATAATGGTACTGTTTCATGTAGGGATGAGTCGATTGCACTTTTTTTCGATCCCAATTCTGATTCTTTCAAATCGATTCCCGATTCTCGATTCCTGATTCCATCGATTCTTATTCCTAATAACAGGTGGGATATTCACCAGGGGTGAAATTCGCTATGGAAAAATCATTTGACTTGACCGGGATTCGAACCCGGATCTCCCAATTGCCGGTCAGGTGTGTTAGCCAGTTACACCACCAAGCCATCTTCCTTCAAGGCGAATTTCGAGGGGGGTTTATGCAAACTTGATGTTCAGGCCTCAAGTCTACATTGTAGCACATGAGACGAAGTTTGCATAAACCCCCCTCGAAATTCGCCTTGAAGGAAGATGGCTTGGTGGTGTAACTGGCTAACACACCTGACCGACAATTGGGAGATCCGGGTTTGAATCCCGGTCAAGTCAAATGATTTTTCCATAGCAAATTTCAACCCTGGTGTATATGCACCCGTGCGAGTGACTTCGTACCATATCATTCATTAAATGCAATGCTTGGAAAAAAGGTGGGATACTGATATACCAGTAGCGTATGATTGTTATTTAAATTCAAGTATTGGCTGAAATTAAATAACAAAGGCAATTAAGTCGCTCAAAAAGTATATTCATTAACAAATATCAATTATATCCTTAGCTTTTTGAGGTAGATAAAAAGTACAAATTGATAGCCTGCACCCAAAATTACAGAGACAAATATGATGTGATGTGTGAAATTTGATTTGAATATTTATTTATTTGGAATCGATAGAATCGGAATCGACTTTAGGCAATCGATTCTCGATACCTATTCTAATCCTGAGAATCAGTGGAATCGAGAATCGCCTTTGGATTCGACTCATCCTTAGTTTCGTGCTAAAGGTATGAATGTACTATTCTCTCAGTGGCAATGCAGCTTTGAGTACTTGTCATCACGAGCCATGAATGTTAGATGATGGGGTTGCGTGGGCTGCACATAAAATTTTATGAGGGGGGGAGGGGTAAGGGGAAGAGATCTCCGAGGATGTGATACGGGGCATGGAACCAAACGTTGAAGGGGAGTTCATGGTTCATGTTTCCTTCTGTTCATTTACAATGGTTGAAGTGATATTATAGTTTTATCACTTTACCTTGGCTTCTATGGTCCGTCACCTATTCCTTCAACTCATTCTGTAGTTGGTCCTATCTAGCTTTTTGCTTGCTAAGGTTGTGTTTTGATTGTGTTGCTAATAAAAACCTTTCATTGCACTCTGGGGTAGTTATGTGGCTGGAAGGAGTTTCTGGTGTTTTGTATATCTGTTTTAGAGTGAAATGATCATTTCTTCAGTGTTAAGTCATTGGGGTGCTTTGCTACTTTTGAATACTCATCATTCATCACTCTCACTCTCCACTTTCTCCTGATTTGGCCATTTGACATGATAATTTTTATCTTTTTATTGTTGTAGCCAGTGTCCACTGAACGTGTGTACAGCTACAAGTTGGAGACCCTCCTGGAAAGGATTCATGACAAGTTAATCCTCTCACATGAAAATGATAAAAATGCGCCATCCCAAGAGGTGGATAAGGTGAGTGAGTTCTTTTTGCAATTCATTGTGTAAACATGTATGTGTTCATGTGGGTAGATAGTGCTACACTTATTTCAATTCTACACAGTGCTGAACAAATCACTCAGAAAAGTTGTTAGGCAGGAATGCTGTTACTTTAGCATCTACCTAGCATCTAGTTAGCATCTAAATCAATCTATACAATTAATTAAGATTTTGTGTTCCCTCAACTTAATCTAAAATGCCACAATACTCAGAGTCACTGTTTCCATAATGCTCTGAACCCCCCATAAAGGTTTACGGCAGGAAGTGCTATAGCTTTTGCTCATATAAGTATTTTTTTACGTCCACATTTTTTATTCAGTCAATTCACAAATATTTTCCTTATTGCTGGAAAACGATACAGCTATGAAGAAAATAAATAGTTACAATATAATGATTGATACAAAGTGTGTTATTAATAATGATATATAATTAAGCGAAATAAAATCTATCTTTTGACGGTTGATTTTCAGTTGTTCCTAAGTGACCATCGTATTACAATGTCAGTTTTCTTATACCAATTATAATGGATAACTCTGTTAACTGCTGTTAAATTTTTACCATTTGTCTTTCACTCTTGATATTTCCTCATCTTTGAAATTGTACTTTTGCACTTTAGTCACATAGCAGATTGGGGAACCATTTGTCAGTGTATACAAACAAGGGTACATAATCTCTTTGATCTCCATGCATATCTTCATCTTTTGGTGTAGAGGGAAAATTGAGGATATGTTTTCCTCCAAAGAGGCTCTTTTTTCTCAGACCCTTACTTTCACAGCTCTAGGTGCTATGTCCTTGGAAATGGGTGTATGACCCTTTGGGATACCCGGAAGGGAGAGAGAGTCATGGGCAAGTTGTCTCCACTGTTAAAAATGTATTTTGATGTTCTCTTATCGAAGAGTTTGCATTGGTGTTTGGAGGCAACTCTGGTTCCAGTGTTTCTGTAGTATTTGTATTTTCAAGATAGGGGAATTGAAGATTTTCAGGATTTCTCTTGTCAACTATTGTTACCCCTTTATTTTTGCTCGGGGAAAAAGCAATTGTTGTCTCACCACCTTGGATACTACAAATTCTTTTGAAGGTGTGCACCAGTGCGTGGAGGCTGCCGACTCATTTCTTTGTTCTCTGTGTATGTACTTTGGTTTTCTGTGTACTCATTTCTTTTTGGAATCTATCAAGACAGAGGGTCCAAAGAACTTCTGGTTATTTTTAAAATAAAGGAAATTGTTAATTTTCCACAATTTAAACTTTATTGTGGCCGGTTTCAATGTTCTCATCATCACATGTAGTACTTGAAAACCGGTTGCATTAAAGTTTATATTGTGGAAAATTAACAGTTTCCGATTTTTCTTTAACAATTATGGTATTCCACCAGATCACACCTGAAACAACTCTCTTTATTCTGGTTATTTCACCTGGCAATGTTTCTTTAAAAAGAAGGTTGATCCTGCATGCAAATTATATGTCGAATTGCAAAATTAATGTTTCTGTCCACCATTTTATTCAAATTTGCAAATATTAAGTGTAGAATCACACTGGGGATATTTTTTGATGAGGAACTATTAAACCTTGTTGCATTCCCATGCAATATTACTGGGCAATATTGCATGGGGAATGGAGGGTTAAAACTTTTTTCATGAAGAGGGTCAGGGTTACATTATTTGCTGGTATTTTGATAGTACTAGCACCCAGGAGTTCATTGTTATTTGTTTATCTATAAATAAGTCCCTAAATGGATTGAAAACTTCAGCTTTGCTTTTATATGCATGAATGCTCATCTGCCTTCAACATTTCTCTCCTCAGTAGTAAAATTGATCCCCTACAATAGCTGATAAGGGCAACTCATAAATGTGAACGAATGCAAATCTATGCCATGATTATTTTTCTTAAACCATTTTCCACTCAGTTGCCTCCTGTCTTCCAAGTCAGACACCACCCACCCCCAACTGTGGCATCGTTCCCCCATACACTTCCCTCCTTGTTCCCCTCATTCACCCCTCACCAAGGGAACCCCACCCTCTGTCTCCATGCTAGCTGTTCACCAACCGTTCATCCACGCACAGTCTTTCTTCAGGCTGCCCATGGTGAAACTTTACAGTGATTGCAAAACCATCCTAAAGGCCTCTCCTGAGCTAATCCCTGCTCTCGCTCCGCTCTTTGCAGATACCGAGCATTCACCCTCACCATCGGCAAACTTTCTCTGGGACCAGTGCTTGATCAATGCACTGAGACCTCGCCCCCATTCCCCACCCCATACAAAGTCTCACTCAACCGCTGGCATCCTTAAGCCCTTCAGATCTAACTTCTCTTTCCCACTTCCATTTCCTTTCTTCCACTTTTCCTTTTTACCCAAAAATACTTTTCCAACCACCCACAACCTGACCTATCCATGGATCTGACAATGTATTCCCTTGATGATCATTTTCCTGCTGTTTAGTTGCATGGCAGTATCTTTATAAATTGTGGGAAACTACAAAATTGGTTTGTGTAAATTTCTCGGGCTCACCACCGGGTAAGAAATTCATAGGCAGCCGACGTTTCGGGTTCCTACTCGTTACCCATTCTCAAGGCAAGGCAAGGAGTAGCCTTGAGAATGGGTAACGAGTCGGAACCCGAAACATTGGCTGCCTATGAATTTCTTACCCGGTGGAGAGCCCGAGAAATTTACACAAATGTTATTCGCCGGGAAAGTGTAAAATCATACATTACAAAATGGGTGCCTGTATATGCATATGTATGTGTATACACTAGTGGTTTATAAAATTAGGCACTAAAATTTTTATTTCTTATCACTCAACAGTTACTTTCTCTTCATAAAATCCCTTCCCAAAAGCCATCTGTATGACTTTTATCTCTTCATCATCAAATCAGTATTACTACCAGCTCATTCCATGATTTCCCTTCCTCATTCTGCTTTCTCCCCTATTCCATTCTCCAGCTCAGACCTGTCAAGACATTTTCCAGAGCGACATGATATAAAATACACAAGACGCAAAAGGAATCATGGAAATTGCCGAGTGTGTTCAGAGTGAGAGATTAGGATGGACACTCCAGAAAATGCGTGCCTTTGGAGGGAAACCCATCGTTATGCATTTTCCCTTGCTTTCAAAATTATCCCATGAACATCAAATGCTGAAATAATGCAAAATTGTATATAGTTTTTAAAGAAGTTTTCTCTGGAGAGGTATTTTAATGATTTTAATATTTCTATGATTTTATGTCTTATAAATGACTGTAGGAATTTGGTACATTTATGTATTTAGCAAAAGACTTAATAAAATAATTCTCAATTTAGATGCAAGCTACCCATTTATTGAACCTTTATATATTATTTGCTTATTTTCACAATTGTACTGCAGAGCAAGGAGTCAGTTGTACTTCCATTGGAGGAATTTTCTTTTTGAAAATTTAAATAATATTCAAATTCTACATGATTTTAATAATCATCAGAGTAATATTTTATATTATTTATATTTATAGTAATTTTTTTAAATTATATTTTTATTATATTGATAATTTTAATTTAAATTTATAGTAATATATTATATTTATAATATAAAAAAAGTGAGGATTAATTGAGTGCAATATTTAAGAAGAGATTTTAAACTAGATAAACTCTTCAAATTATGGGCTTAACAGCAAGGAAGGCTTGATATTCAATTATATCGTGAAAAAATGATGATGGGTACAACAGAGAATACATGCTGTGCCGGACATACAGGAATGTCAAAAGTTAAAACAGTGGAAACTACAAATAATAGGCTTCAAGAAATAAAATTTTTGAATCATGTGTCTAGTTCCATTGTGATGAATGTAAATAAGCACAAAATTGAACTTTGTGTGTGGGAAAGAAACAAAAATATCCCTTAGAGTTGAAAGGGTTAATGTGTAATTATTGAATCTTTTTTATTTTAATTACAGGTACTGTGTGCTCACTTGTCACCTGTTGTAGATTTAAACAAGCCAGAGAACCTGTATGGCCTTGCTGAGAGGATTGCAGCCGCAGAGTCTGTTTCCTTCCTGTCATCCCAGTTCTTGCTGTTGCAGCCATATCTAGAAAGCCTTCTGCTCTCCTCCCCTCGCCAACAGCAAAGAGGACCAAGCTGCTACCAGCATGGGACACCCTCACACACAGCACGCCACTTTCTCACTCAGTTTTATTCTCAGGTTTGTGAAAGATTACCCTGACTTATATTTTTATTATGCAGAAATGCTTGTTGTCTTTGTTAAGGGCAAGGTGGAGGGAGGAGCTGGTGATAACTTTGCTAGGTCATCTCAATGATGTCATTTTAGCTCAGTTTTTTCATCATATGACCTTACTGGTCACACAGAAGATTCTTTAGCTAATCACTTTTCACATTGATCTTTACTGGACTGGGTTCTGGAACTGATCGAATAACAAGTGGAATAGAACATTGGGAATGTGCTTGCAGTTATTAACTCCTAAAGAGTCCAAAGTCAACTCATAAATTCCATACCCTACCTATAACATATAATACACAAGAATACACAAGATGACGACTGATAGTTTATGTGGTATCTGTAATGTGACAGTAAATATAAACCATCTACATATTATATGTAGTTTGTGTGATGTTCATCATCATAAGAAGTGGGTTGAACTAAAAGAAAACGTTTTTAAATTATTGGTCTTCGAACCAGACTTGAACTGGTTTTGCATCAGATATAATCCTAAATCATCATCACTGGCAACGCTAAGTGATTCAAACTCATCTATTATTAAAGAGTTAAAATCACTTATAAAGGACTTAAGAAACAAAATTGATACATTGAAACAGCAAATCAAGCCTACCCCTATCAAGATCTTGAGTGGTGAGATGTTTGAAGCTGTGATTGCTGAGGCTAGGGAACGGAAAATTAGAGCCAGGAACATGTTGGTGTTTGGAATCGAGGACACAGCATCAACAGGTGGTGGACCAACTGACCTAGGCATAGCGAAGGAAATGTTATGTGGAATATCAGAAGTATCTTGTGACACACTCAGTGTTTTTCGTTTAGGAAAACCTAACCAGACCCCTTAAAGTTATTTTCCGAGACTACTTAAAGTTATTTTCAGCAGTGAGGATGACGCTTGCTGGTTTTTCTTTGACTTCATCAAAGCCAAGGCATTGTCACCTTCCTCGAAGGATGTTTATGTGAAGAGGGACCATACTTTAGAAGAAAGGGGATTATTTAAGATATTGAGCAAGCAACTCTGTGAGCGGCAAGCAAGTGGTGAAGGCAATGTAGCGATAAAATACGTCAAGGTGTTCCTAGAATTGTCAGTAATTGTCAATAAAAGTGAACAATTTAATTACTGTAGAACCGTGATATAACGAAATTTAAGGGACCCAAAAGTTATCGATTTCGTAATTGTGAAATTTGCTATTGTGAAGCTAATATTTTTCTCATCAAAATACATACTCTCTAGCTTCGTAGCTTGAAAATAAAGTATCAATCAAGTTGATGGTATTCATTGTAATAACTACCTTCGAAAGTTATTATTTTTATTTGAGAGATAGTTACACTATTGCTTATTGTAAGTCAGAGTCGACCCTCTTCATGGGTCAACTTCATGGAGATCATTGTGCCGTAAAAGACTGCATCAAATCACTATTAATAATAACTGTCGTTTTCCGGAGTTTTCTTGTGTTATGTATTAAAAACATGTATAAAATTATGTAAATTGAATTTAATTAAACTATAAGTAAAAATGTTACTTCATTTGCTGATTCATTTATCCTTATTCGTCTCCATGAAGTACGATTTCTCTTTCCTTCCTATTCTATTACGTGTTATATTTCATTGGTAGCACAATAAAAACTAAAGAGCTAAAAGAAACACCTGACAGTTGCATTCACGTTCTTATAATGTTGACAAAAAACCATTTAGGGTGATATGAAATAGGTATATCAAAGCTATGGGAAGCCTGTGTATTATTACTTACACATGAAAAAGATGAAAGATCGGCAAAATGGTTATTCACGCGATATCTAGGGAAAATAATAAATAATCTGCAATAACAGAGGAGAATGAGCGAAGGGTATAAATATATTGACATTATTTTATAGTAATGTGAGTTGAAATCTTATTCCTACCGTTGGATGCAGTAAATCACCATGTTAAAGCGGCAGTAAAAAGACGTCAAATACAGTCAGTCACTTATATACATGAAAAATGTTTAAAGCCTGACATTTTTGGCAAAATATTCTTCTTTCAACAAGAAAGTCTTGGAAAGTAAACAATGTGGACATGATGTAAGCTGATGTAAGCAAAAGCTTCCATCTTCACTTCTTCGTCTGCTTGCTTTCCTCCGGCATCAAAGGTTTCGCTTGGGTGCGTTTGGCCTAGCAGGTGCTAAGCTAGCGAACTGCGCCACTCAACACTGTCGGCAGATCACTAACTTAGCGCTTGCTTGGCTGAATGTAAACATTGGGTGTGTTTCGCCAAGCAAGTACTAAGCCAGCTAACAGTGCTTCTCGCCACTGCCCAAGGCCATAGATATCAAAGGCCTTACCCAAGAACACTGTATAAGGACGCGACCCTTGATGCGCTTTGGATTGTCTTTTGCTAAAATTTCTGTCACAGGTTAATAGCGTTCCGGCACATGCTGACAGGTGACACTGATGCAGTAATGCAGGATAAAATGGAAATTGGAGACTAGTAGTAGTAGTCAATGCAAAATTAAATAAGGCAGGGAACTGCCTTCACATCTGAATTTCGTTCCACAAGAGCACCCTCCCCTCCACTCCATTTTTCACATCTAGGAACCTGGAAGCTTCGGCGTAGCTAGAGTGTGTGCTGCCCGGGGCGGCCCTGAATTTGGCTGCCCCGGCCCCACAGTGCCGCCCACGGCAGACCCCACAATGCAGCCCCTTTAAAAGGGCGCACCGGACGGGCTGCCCTAGTTTGCCTTCCCACCTAGTTAAGCCACTGCTTCGAACTTTCGTCAAAGATGAATGCAAGGGAAAAAGAGGAAGTGTCACAAAGCTGCCAAGTCAATGTCAATGGAGCCCATTACTCTTGCCGGATATTATCCCGCAAATGTTGTGGTCTCGATGACAACCATGCACTTGACTTCCTCTCCCGCCTCTTCACTTCCTTGAGGTTCAGTGGACCTCAAAGCCATTGACGAACAAAACTTCATTGATAATTGTGATGAATTGACAAATTTTAGTCCAATAATCGTCAACAGTACACATCTGCAGTGCTTTCTAAGCCATAGAATTGCAAAAATTGGCTGAATTTTCTAAGGAAAATAAAGAAAAATACGATGCAAGATGTATTTGGCGATTAATATGGAAACTGAATAATTTTGACCTCCTTCATAATTGTGAAATTTTGTAATAACGAAGCTGTCTTATACTTTTACATGTAACTTTTGTCGGGACTGCAGAATGTCCTTTGAAATAACGAAATCTCACTATATCCGTGTTTGTTATATCGTGGTTCTACTGCATTTATTACCAGAACTGTAGGGGTCTACAGACTGAACGTAAACAACTTAACATCTGGTTAGCAAACACGCACTATGATATTCTAATCTTCTCCGAAACATGGCTCGATGATGAAATCAACTGTCAATGACTAGATTTTCCTGATTACAATGTGTTTAGGTATGACTGGTGCAATGAATCTTCCAGCAAAACTCTTGGTGGTGGTGGTGTGCTGATTGCTGTTAATACAAAATTTAATGCCCACACTGTACCTCTACTATCTCCCAATGTTGAAGAGATTTTTGTTATTCTCCCTGGATCTCTGGGGAAAGTGTTTATTGGAGCTGTGCACATACCCCCTGCTTCCAATATTGACATTTATGAAGCTCACTGTAACTATGTGGGTGGAAAGCATCATGATTTCTGACAAATTCTCTGATATTTTGATTCTGGGTGATTACAACCTTCCCAATGTTGACTGGTACAATTCTTCCAACTACAAAAAAGTTAGCTCTCAAGCTGGCATTGTTGCTCAAGGATTCTCATTTCTGGAGTAAGAACAAATTGTTTGTGTCCATAACTATCATCAATCTCAGCTTGATCTTATATTTTCGTCTAATGCATTATGTCAAACTAGTCCAGCTCAAGATTCTGCTGTTCCATTGATTTATATCATCCTGATCTTGCCTGTGATGGAGATTTATCCTCAGAAATTCAATTGAGTCAATTGACTACAGTTTGCAAATTTATGATTATAGTAAATGTAATTATGGAATGGTTGGCTTAAACCTTCAAAACATAAATTGGGCAGGTATTCTTTGCTCTGAAGATTTTATTAGTGCCACAGAAATATTATATTCAGTTTTATATAAAGTAATTTACATGTTTACTCCATTTGTTAATATAAGGACCACAAGTTTCCCAAAATGGTTTTCTTGTGATCTAATACAGTGTATTGATAAAAAGAAAATGCTTCATAGCATTTTTAAAGCCACTGGATCAATGCATGATTGTAGGAACCTTTCCAAAGTAAGAAGCCAATGTAAGCATCTCTCTTCCAAGTGCTATTCTGAGTATTTGTTTGTAGTAAAGTCTTCAATTCCTCACAACATCAAGAAACTCTGGTCTCATGTGAAAAACAAAAAAATTAGACTGGCTTCCACATTTGATGCATAATAACTAGGGTTGGGGCAGGGATTCGAAGATTCAGTCAAATCCTATCAAATTCATTGATTCAAGATTCGATCGAATCAATGGATTAGAGATTTGAATGCCAGTCGTGCTGATTTTATGTGCATCCTCTGGAGTACCGCAAGGCTCCCATTTGGGTCCACTGTTGTTCAATGTATTTGTTAAGGACATTAGTCACAGTTTGAAATCAGTTAATCATTTGCTCTATGTTGATGGTTTAAAAACTTTTGATGTGATAAAGATCTATGAGGACATTACACGTATCCAGGATTGTGTAAACAGCTGTTGTCATGGAGGAAGTCAATGCGGGTTTTCCACCGGGTCAGGTTGTCCATGTCTGCCGACGTTTCGATGACCGAGTTGCTCATCGTCTTCAGGGCACGTCTTCATGCCCTGAAGCTCATCTGATGCCCTGAGGCTCATCGTCTTCATGCCCTGAAGACGATGAGCAACTCGGTCATCGAAACGTCGGCAGACATGGACAACCTGACCCGGTGGAAAACCCGCATTGACTTCCTCGATACCATACGCCGGGAAAGCCTTCGATCTTTCTTCAGCTGTTGTCATGGTCTGAAGATAATTTAATGGATTTAAATATTATGAAGAGTGCATTCATCTCCTTTCATAGGCAAATCACCCATTGCATATGACTACACCATTGGCAACAATCCACCCTCTAGGGTCAGCAGCATCTTAGATTTAAGTATCTTATTTGATAACAAACTGGATTTTCAAGGACACATTCAGTCCATTGTTTTAAGAGCTTACAGAACCCTGGGATTCATAACAAGGTTCTCTAGAGATTTCAATGACATTATTTTGCATTTAAATACTTCACTCATTACTCGTCCGACCCATCCTTGAATGTGGTTCAGTAGTATGCTCGCCTTTTTATAAGTCCATGGTCCAAGTCAGGCTACCATAGAATAAGTTCAGCACAAATTCTTACCCCTGATTTCTGTCATATGCATCATGAAATGTGTAAACATAGGGATTTATTATAACCTCACTATGACTTTAATCAACATGTCCACTCTTCTGTTGCATAGAAGTCAGGCTGGTCTAATTTTTCTTGCCTGTTTATTACAAAACCTAATCCATAGTAGTTATTTGCTTGCACTAATTCATCTCCATGTGCCAAGAACCATCTCAAGAAACAGCCGGTCAATCTGTCTTCCCCACATCTGGAAGAATTATACTTACTTACTTCCTCGGCACTACAGCCCGGTGTGGGCTTTGGCCTCCCTCAAGACGCCTGTCCATTCTCTCCTGTTCTGCACTTTCTCCCACCATCTGACAATCCTCATAGCCTTTATGTCTTCTTCCACATCCTGCATCCATCTTTTCCTCGGTCTTCCTCTTTTTCTCTTTCCATCCATGTTTCCATGTAGAAGCTTCTTAGGCATCCTTTCTTCACTCATTCTTTTTACATGACCTAGCCAAGCTAACCGTTGGGTCTTCACAAATCTCACTATGTCTTCGCCTCGAATAATATTTTCTATTTCCTTGTTTGTTCTTATCCTATAAGTTACCCCATCTGTCACGGGGCCATATATCCTTCGCAAAACCTTCCGTTCAAATATCTGCAGAGCTTGCTCGTTTCCAGCAGAGATGGTCCACGTTTCTGCTCTGTATGTCACGACCGGTCTGATAAGTGTCTTATAGATCTTGAATTTCATCTCCTTAGATAGAAGAGTTGACTTCAGGAGCTTAATATTAGCAAAGTAAGCCCTATTTCCAGCCATTATCCTCTTGTTGATCTCTTCTGTCATTGAGTTCTTACAGTTTAAATTAGTACCGAGGTAGCTGAAATATTTTACATTTTCAAAGTTGTACTGCCCAAATGTAACGTTTTGAGTCCATCTTCTGTCTTCCGTGGTCGACATCTTCATGTATGTATTTCGTTTTTCTCTCATTGATTCTGAGCCCTATATTCTTACTCTTCTGTTCAAAAATTTTGAATATTTCTTTCAGAGAATCCATATTCCGTGCCATTAGAACTATGTCGTCGGCATAGGCACATGCCTGAGTAGATTTATGCACAATTGTTCCCTCGAACCCCAGTTCTTTCATGGCTTCATGTAGACACAGATTAAATAGTACTGCTGATAGAGAATCTCCTTGTCTTACTCCAGTTGTTATCTTAAAGGCTTCACTAGTCTTGCCCCCGATATAGGCCTTAGCTTGAGATCCTTCCATAGTCATATTCACCAACTTAATTAGTTTTTTTGGTAATCCAAATCCCTCCAATGCCTTCAACATTTTTCTTCTATTGACACTATCAAAAGCTTGCTGGAAATCAACGAAAAGCATATGTAGGTCAATATTGTACTCATAACATTTCTCCATGCATTGTCTCATTACAAAGATTTGGTCGGTTGTTCCTCTTCCCGGCCTGAAGCCACATTGGTATTCACCAAGGATTACTTCAGCATACGTGTTAAGTCTCCTCTGCAGTATACAAGAAAGTATCTTATAAGTGACATTTAGTAATGTGATTCCCCTATAGTTGCTGCATTGCAATTTATCTCCCTTCTTGAAGATAGGGCAAATAAAACCAATCTTCCATTTCTCAGGCATCTCTTCTTTCTCCCATATTTCACATATCAGTCTATGTAGGTTCTTTGTTAAATTTTTTCCTCCATACTTGATTAACTCCGGTACAATTTGATCTTCCCCTGGAGCTCTCCCATTCCGCTGCCGTTTTAACGACTCCTCCACCTCCTCAATTGATGGCCTGCTAATCTTGGTGTCCACCCTCATGTCCAACATTTCTCCATCCTCCTCATCTATCTCATTGACATTCAGCAATTCCTTAAAGTACTCGGCCCATCTTCCCATTACTTCTTCCTCTGTTCCAACCAACCTCCCATTCTTATCCTTACATGCGTTTGTTCTTGGTTGAAATTTATTTGTCATCCGTTTGATTGCCTGGTATAACTTTCTACTTTCATTTTGTGTGTTCAGTTCCTCAATCTTTTCCATATACCCCTTTAAGCACTGTTTTTTCTTTTTTCGTAGTATTTTATTTGGTTGTCTTCTGCTTTCTTTATATCTTTCGACATTTTGTCTTGTCTCTTTCTGGATAGTGTTCCTTCGATCTATATTCTTCCTTTCTATAGCTTTTCTGCACTCATTATCAAACCATTCTTCATTCCTTGTTCTCTTTCTTTCTCCTATAGTCTCCTTTGCAGCCTCTTCCATAGCCTTCTTTATATTAAGCCATTTTCTCTCTACCGAGTCATTTACACTCAGGCTCTCTGCTCCTTCTTCCAGTTTCTTACCCAGGGTTTCCTGGTATTGGGCTACAGCTGCTGGTTGTCTGAACTTTTCCACGCTCCACTGTATTCTCTTGGGTCCTTTAATACGTCCCACATTCGCAATTCTTTCCCTGAGCTTGGCCTTTACCAAATAATGGTCTGAATCACAGTTCGGGCCTCTTGCAGACCTTATGTCAATGACTGAAGATGCATGTCTTCTGGAAACCAGAACGTGATCAATTTGGTTGACCACTCCTGTACCTGCCATTTTCCATGTTCCCTTATGAATATCTTTGTGAGCAAAACAGGTACTTTTGATTATTAGCCCTTTAGCTTCTGCCAGCTGGCTTAGCATCATTCCGTTTCCATTTGTTTCGGTATGTAAAGAGTGTTTTCCAGCTACATGCTGCAAGAAGTCCTCTCTTCCTATTTTTGCATTGAAATCTCCTAGGAGAATCAACACATCATATTTAGGTATCTTGCTGCATTCTCTATCCAGTTGATCATAGAAGGCATTCTTCTCATCATCATTAGCATCTTCTGTGGGTGCATAAGCCGAGATGATAGATAAGTTTCTAAAACGTCCTTTGAGCCTTATCTTACACATTCTATCCCCCAAAGGTTCATACTCTAAGCAGCTTTGCTTCATTTTGTTATTAAGGATAAACCCTGTTCCACATTGTCCAGTTCTCAGTTTAGGCCCACTATAGAACATTGAGTAGTCCTTTTTATCCACTCTTCCATTTCCGTTCCATCTTATTTCTTGTAACGCCACTACATCCATCCCATATTTCAATACTTCTTCAGCGATCTCTGCCATTTTTCCAGCTTTCAGCATGGTCCTTACATTCCATGTAGCTAAGGTCAATGTTGCATTCCGTTTTCGAGTTCCTGATCGTATACCAGTGTCATTATCCTTAAATCCGTCCGTATTCCGAGGCTTCTTTATGGGTTTCGTAACAGAACATTTTTTTTTTACGGTGTGGGATTGTTAGCCCCACGCCCAACCCCCAACCTGGAGGACCAGGGTATCTCTTTTTGTCCGGCCTATCCCCCTTGACCTGTCCGGCTTGGGTGGCCCTACCAGGAGCTTTCGCTCCCGCCGGCATAGCTCTCAGGTTCACTTAGGCACGCAAGCCCCCTCATCACGACAAGATAGAGATACCAGCGAGGGGGAATTATACTTATCACCTACCAATTTATGATGTACAAAGGCATGCAAACACAGCCTGGACTGACAGAATTCTTCAATTGTTCCTTCACATCAATCAAAAACAAGATTATGAAATTATACTTAGTTCTCTTCTGTTGAGAAATAAGGCTGAGACACCCTTATGCTAGACATTTTAATTGCTTATCTTTTGTGGTTTCAACCATTTGTATATCAGTTATTATTACTAACTTAATTTATGTATTGTACTTTAGTACGTAGTAAAATTTGTCACTGCAAATTACAGCATTTATACATCCTGTGTGATGTATTTACATTTCAAAAAATATTTTGTTTGATTGGTATAATGAAAATTGATAAGATAAGATATGTATGTGATGCATATCACATTCTTTTTGTGTTTATTGGTTTATTGATGTAATAGAAAATTTATGTATCATGAAAAAGTGACAAATTCTGATACAGATACACTAAAAGCAGACCAGATTGATAAAATTTATTATGAATTTCTCTGTCACTATCATATAATTATATATTCTTACTGTGCAATGCATGTATATATTTAGAAGTTCTTTGTGAACATTAATTAGGACATTTTCCACTAGTATCCTCTTCATTTACCATAAAGCATGTCTCGGTTGAAAGAGTATTAAATGTTTTAAGTTAACTTAAAACAAACTATTGTTGTGATATATATGGCAATCATGCAGTGTGTTTAAAATTAGCTGCTAGAAGCATATATGAGGTACATACCTTTTCAATTGCTGTATTGACCAAGGTGTATATCCCCCCTACCCCACCTTGACTTTTAATTGCCTCTTTTGGAAAAAAAATTAACATTTACTATTAGCATCTTTCTTTTCAGGAAAAGCACACTTTTTATGTCAAAAATAGAATATGTACCTGTATTAGACACTTACTACTTCAACTCTGAGGCTGTAGATGCTTTTTCTGTTGTAAGTCTCATGGTGTAGGGGATTAAGTTCAAAGTTGTGCAGTATATAATGTGCTACTCCTTCTCTTGCAGACTGTGAACGTAGCTGATGAGCTGAGAAGACCCATCTACCTTTGTGTCTCTAAGGGTGCTGTAAACTTGCGCCAAATTCTTAGCCAGATGGCCCAAGTTAACTGGGAGGTCCCAGATGTCATGAGTCAACATTCATCGTATATTGACATTCTTCTCCGGGTAAGATTCCTCTGCTTTGAAACTGAAATTTCTAAGTTAAGAAAGATGTGTTGTCCTATAAAGCCATTGTTTCAAGTATCTCTGACTGTCCTGTTGACGGAGATTTTTCTTGGCATGTAAACTAATTTAACGAAGTGATCCCTTAAGCAGATGAAATGTCAATGGAGTATGGATCATAGAGGAAAATAAATATTATTATTATTATTTTTTTTAACTTAGTTAACTTTTCCGTTCCGAGTCCTCAGCAAGCATCGGGTTTCATTGCTGTCATAATGGCCGAGAACTCGAGACGGGGGGACATAATCTAAACTACTATTATTATTAGTGTACCTAAATAACTGTTGCAAAGGACTTCTAGCCACATTTTCTGCTAAAATGGCATGCAACAAAACTCCAAAACCCGGAGCCCATACAAAAAACACTTCGAAGATCTTCTGTTCAAGTTTATTTTTCCATTCTGAGTGAAAGATTGTCGTGAATCACTGAAACTTTGTACACCTGTTCTAGTATCATGAGCGACAAATGACAAATGAGCGATGTAGGTTATACATCCCGGATGACAATCACGGTAAAACAGACTCGTAGTGGCGGTCTGGCAGAAATGGCCATTCATAATAACCAACAAACTCTGTTTACGTTTAACATTGTGACTAACAATGGCCAAATAATCACTTGCTATAATAGCCTTCTTGCTATAGTCAGCCCTCATAATTTTGGCCTTCTACTGAATTGTATCCTCTATTGTGAAATGGAAAATTTTTTCCTCGTAAACTTCACTATAAATGTACTTTACTGTACTACAATATTTTATTAACCTCTCCCACAATACTGTTAGGGCTATGAACCTCCTCTGTGGGCACCACTGCTTTTTCACATGGAAAAACTTAGGTGCGTCCATTAATGTGATGGTTTACTTAACAAAGTTCTCTATTTAAATGCTTATTGAAATGGATTTATTTCATGAATAGGGTATCCATCACCCTTTTATACATGAGATGCATTTTAAAATCTCTGTAATTTACTGTGGAAGGTCCTACCATGAACTTCTCGTAATTATGTTTCCTTTAAATATCCTTATAAAAGTTGGACTGTGTGGTCTGTATACTTTTGAAATAGTAATAGTAATTCTTTTGATGAAGCTGTGATTAAGTTGAGCACAGATCAAAACATAGGTTTTATGTAATTTTCAAACACCCAGGGCCATTAGGAAAGGCTTCCTTTAAAAATATTTTTGTGAAAAATGATTTTTGCGACTCCCATCTGTATGATTGTTGCAGTTGCATGGTTTGTATTTTGATGTCAGTTTTCACATTCCCGTCCCCTCTATTCTTCTCCCCAAAGGAGCTGCAGATCTTTGCCATGCGACTTGAGGCGGTGGCATCCCGTGTTCCCCTTTCATCTTCCGTCCACCTCATCCTCTGGCAGCAGGTTGTCGGGCTCGTCTGTGACACTTTTGTTGAAGGGTGAGAATTTTCCTCTATTTGCCAGTGCCAATCTACATCCACATAGTACTACCCTGCGAGCCGCCGCATGGGCGTGTGACAAGGGGTGGTAGGTCACCAGCCGTGTGAAGATGTACAAGTTTTGGAGGTGAAATGGTGACATGTCCTATGGGAGTGTATTTGGAGGAGCTCAGTTTTTATTGTGGTCGCTTATCGTTCGCGGAAAGAACGAGTTTTTGTACCCATCTGTTCGGCAGAGTATCTCTCTTATTTTATCGCATCTGTCGGACCTAGAAATGTGGTGAGGCATCATGATAATATTCTCTGTGTTGCTCTGAAAAATATCAGTTCTGAATTTATCAAGCAGTCTAAGCCTAGTGTGCAGCCTCCGAGTCTCTAGGGGCTCCCACCTTAATCCCTCTAACAGTCGTTTAACACACTATGTTTATTCGTAGCAGTTTTTAATGAAGCGTGCTGCTTTTCTTTGTACTTTGTTAATTTTTTTGGTTAAATCTTTATGACTGGGGTCCCAAATGTTCGCGGCATATTCGAGGTGTGGCCTAACCAGAGCAAAGTAGCATCTCTCTTTTACTTTTTCATCCGAGGGCCTTCCTATTATATGCATTACAAAACCCAGTTTCTTTAATGCTGTAATATGCTAATATGAACAAAATCATTGTAAGCAGTTCAAGGGATAGTTGATTCCAATTTATATTTTAGGAACAGAATAAACCCAAACGATAATGCAGAATGCTTAATTTTGCCCAGTGCCTGAGCAAGTGGGTCAATTTTAACCAAGTGTCACAAGTGTCTATGCACAGCATTCACCACCTAGTGGTAGGTCCTTGGCTACTAGCCTTTGGTTTTTCTTCTTGTATACCACTGAAAATATGTCCAAATTTTAGACCGCAATTCAGTAATTTTTAGACAGTCAAATGGAATTCTTTACCTGGAATGTGATGGGATCACTGCGTCCAGTGTAGGGCTAAATATAAGGTCAAGTTTAATGCTTAGTAAAACTGCACATTTACTTTAGAATTCTAATCATGCCAGTTTTTTTTTTCAAAATATGAAATAAACATGCAGCAACATACTTACAATTTTTTCCTGCTCAATAGATGTAATTTTTTTCTCAAGGGAAACCACCCTACATCTTGTCTGGTCAATGCCTAGATGTCAGGCTGCTCTATGGGGCCCCCTCTGTCTGCTCATTGGCAAAACCCAGATGCAAATCAATCACTTTTTCAATGGTAGTACAGGTGACTCTACTGATTAACCAATCAAGGACTCGATTCAGAATCAAAAATTGTACCAAAAATCCAAATTTTTTCTGGCATGCATCAAAATCCTTCATTTGTTACTATTTTCTCAATGGTTGCTTTGCTAATATTCTTTATATTTTGCAAAAAATTGATAGCCTTAGAACAGCACAATACCAGTTAGGTAATATTACATTGATGATGAATAACTTTTACAATGATTTTTAGCATATCCTACAATACGTTTACCTATTTGAAAAAGAACAGAGTATAATTAAATGCATACATAGTAATGTACTAAAAACACAGGAAAGTAGTAATTAGCCCACAAAGTACATAAATAAGGCCTTACAAAAATCAATATTCATTTTGGGTATGATGAATCAGGAAGCAGGGTACACCACACAGATCAATGTTACATTCTGTACATTGTTATTGTGATTCCCTTCGTATTCTTTTGCCTTTCGAATCTCTTTTCTTTGAGCACACAACACAAACTGTAGCTGGATTACTCTTCAAGGCTTTTCTTTGAGCACACAACACAAACTGTAGCTGGATTACTCTTCAAGGCTGTTGCAGGGACATATTCTGGAAAGTGTCTTTCATATGTGCGAGAAGGACCTGGTGTTGATCTCTGGCCTTTTGTTGTGGAAACTTTGTGGCCTATACTTCAAAAATGCATTCTACCATTTACATTCAGAAGTCTAAATGTGATGATCTCCCCCAACATTTCTGATAAAGAAGGTATGAATTCCACAGAAAATAATCTATTAGATGAAAAACATATTTTTTGTATAGTTTCTTTGGCCACGTTTTGTTAATCAGAAAGATGTTGGTCCACTCGATCCACCCCACCCATTGTGAAATTGTAATCTGTTACTACTGTCAGCATACTCATTGTTCCTTCATTTCCTGATGCCCATCGCTTTACTCGTTCAGTCGTATGTGTGGAATGTACAGTAGAGAGTAGAGAAATATCTTTTTTATCCTTCCCCCAGTGGTATAGGCCAGTATATCCCCTTTCTTTAGTTTTTTCTTTCCTATTTCTTGTGGCATTTTTTTCTTCTAGCTTTTACTGTCCCATATGTGTCAGTTTTATTTTTCACAAGAATATCGGCAAGCTGTGGTCTGGTATAAAAGTTATCTGTAGTGACACAATACCCTTTTTCCCCAGTAAGATTACATCAATCTCATCACTATTTATGTAGATATGGGAGGGTCTTTGAACCCTGCATCAAAATTAGTTCCGTTTTCTGTGTGAATAATGAAGGAACGTATGTAATCTGATTTAGATTCGCATAAGAGGAACGATTTTATTCCCAAGCTTGCCTGTTTTTGAGGAATATTTTGTTTCCATCCTAATTAACCTTCGAACATCATTGGGCTTTTATCAATTATTATATGGTGATCTGGAACGTTCACCTCTTGGAATTTTTTGTTTAGCAAATCAAATATTGGCCATATTTTACGCAGTTTCAGAATAGGGTGTGAATGATGATCAAAGTCAGAGTCATCAGTGAGATGAATAATTTTTTTTCTATAGTAAAAATCTATCTCTTTTCATGATTTTAACAATAATGGTGTTTCTGCTATTTTTCTAATGGACCAATAATGAGAAATGACTGGTTTCTAACAATTCCTATGAATGCATTTACCTCAATAAACATGAATATTTCATTGATGCATGTTGGTTCCCAGTTAGGATACTTCAATTTTTCTTCCTGCTTATTAGTTTCATCTATAATAACTTGCAAAAGGTTATCATCCAGGAACAACTTGATGTAACTCAAAATGTTAGAACTATCTTTTAAAAAAAAATTCATTGATGGATGACCTGTGAAAGAGCACCTGGAAGTAGCTACTGGAGAACCAACAACACTTACAGGACACCATTGCCTCACATCAGTAAGTTCATTGTCCAAGTTCTCACTTTCAGAATCATCTTCTAAGCTCGACTCACTGGTTGATGAATCAGAATCACTAGTCTCGAACTTGTAGTCATTGTCCAAATTGGAACTGCTCATTCTTTTCCTTTGAAAGGCATATTTGAATTGTAATCACATATCCTTGCAAAAATTTGAGATAACTGATGGATGGAAGGAAGGTATTATACTTACCATTTGCCAAAGTACATCAGGGATTTAGCAGAACTCGATGTATCACACGGCAGATACTCCATGGTAAGTCGTAAATAAATGTAATTAATAAAGAGAAACTTTTCACTGACAATCACAAAGGCAGCAGAGAGCTCCCAAGCTTGAGGTATACATGTGTAAGACTGCCACTTGTGCGAGAATGATGGGGTAGGTCTCAGACGTGAAGCAGGAGGCTATATATAAAGGCATACGAGTACTTTGTGGCAAGGTATACAAAGTCCAACAAATGAAATGAAACATAAAATGCCAGTGAGCTAGAGAAATATACAAATTATACTGATTCAGGCTGTAAATGTTACAGCTATTTATATTGCGTTTCATTCATTGGAGTTCCCTACATTGAAAGAAGTTCAGGCACATTGTAGCGAAGTGACATCCACGGCGAGCTTGGGCTTCGGTTTCTAAATTATGTAAAAGATTTACCTCTAAATGCGTACAAAATAAACAGTATTGAAAAGATAAAGGCAAAGGAGTAATTGGGCAAAAACACAATGTAAGAATTACTTTGTTTTTGTTGATAATATAGCAAATAAGAATGAGAATGTAATATTATGGAGGTGGTCTGTAAATCATGGTGACTAACGCATGCAATATTACGTAACTGGTCGTTAAGTGGTTAAGAACCACGTTCATTCAAAGTATTCATTTTTACAGAGCAGATTTTTGGTCCTGATCAAAAGGTATCTAAATGCATGATGAAAGAAAAGATATTACAAAATTTCTGGTATCACCAAATTACAAACCTTGGCACCAGCCCCCACAGAAACAAAAAATACTTAATTAATAATTTTGATGCCTAAACAATTGCTTTCATGCTAGCAGTCACAACACTGCTCTATTAATCATGAATCTTTGCCACACTTTTGTGCCCTAGATGATTGTGGGCACAATCATGTAAACAAGGAGACATCACGTGAGCTATTTGGTTTGGTTGGAGTGTGCAGAACTCGTATGGGGTTGATGAACTTTGGAGGGAGTGTGAAAGGGCGAGGAGGGATGAAAGGGAAATGAAGACTTCACCCCTCATGTCTCATGCTGCTGCTGTTGTCCCCCTGAAGGTCGATAACTCAATGGTGGGTCATGCACTTTCTACCTAGCTAATCCTCCCTCCCCCGCAAACTTCCCCGGCCAGCCTTTGACTCCGGCCCCTCACCCTCCACCACCCACCACTCCCTTTTCCCAGTCGTAGCTCCCAAACCCCTCCCTCATTCCCAGCCCCATTGCGATAGATATATAATACACGAAAAGTGTGCGTGTGTTACTGGTGTGGGTTCAGAGTTATTGGCAAGTTTTATCCGGAAATAGATCAAATTTCGGGCCATGCACTCTCTGGAAGTCATTGGCACGAAATAATAATTACTGACCAGGGCGGCACAATGAATTTTGTATAAAGTAGTGAATGCCCTCCCCCTTGAAGGACATGACATAGAAATGGGCATTCTCTGATTCATATCCAACTGTAATATTGCTTTGCTATTTTTAGGCTCTGTGCACCAAACAGCAATAAAGGCTTGATCATTGATTGTATTAAACTTGAGATCTCTCATCCCCTTTAAATCCTGTCAAAAAAAGGGTTGTTCTGCAGTATTGTTGCAACACACTGCTGTTTCGGCAACTTTCTCCTACTATCCTCTTTGCCCGTTTTGATTGTATACTTCAAGCTCCACAGATGAAACTTTTGGGAAAAGTAATAATTAATATTATCTCTAGCAAAAGTGTTTCGGATAAAACTTTAAACATTATGGCAATTAAAAAATAACTTATAGGTAAGTTAAAAGTAACAAATTTTGTCATGATTAAATTTAATCTTTAATTTTTTAACCATTAATCCCATTAAGTACGGTAAACATATATTCAGCTGGCCATGGGTGGTGAGTGGAGGTGATGCGAGGTGAGATGAGGGTTGTAATTACCTCTTGCCTCAGTGATTGAGGTAAGTGTGCGGTATCCCGCTGACTTGTGTTCTGAGACAAACGAGTAGCATAGGTACTTGACTTAAAAATGGTTACATTTTTAGAATAACTCATAAGATTTTCTGTGGAGGGAGCCGATGGTGTAGAATTCATTCTTTGGTTTTGACATTCTTGCTGTACCAATTTCACAGATAGTTGTATCACTTCTAATTTTTTAAATTTTGGATTAAAGTAAAAACTTTTAAATAAAAGTTCATGAAAGCTGTTCATGGTGCTGTTTCTTGGAGGTCCACTTCTGGTCAAGTTTAATGCTACATATTATGAATTTGTGGTATTTTTAAACCTGAATTAATTCAGCATATGTATTTATAATTTTTTATTGAATAAATCAGTTATGTTGTTGTATAGGCCCTGAAAATAGTTTGTGTGTAGGTCAGCCTAATTTTTTCTTTAAATTTTCCGTGAGCAGTATGTTCAAGTGCCGAGCTGCAAAATTGTGTCCGTGAGTAGTTTTGTCTCTCAGTTTCATTGTGCCTCACTTCGTATGTAGCCATAGTTTTAATATTTCAGTTGATTGAGCTTCATTGGGATAAAAACCCATATTTCATTCAAATCGTTGAGTATTCATTCATATTTTAGGAATGTCTCTGTTCTATTCATTGGGGTAATATCATACTCTGCATGCTTGTTGTAATCATTTTGAGATAATTCATTTGCTGTAACTATTCCATTAGATTTGCCAGTGCCGGCCGTCACTGCTCGAATGGGGGAAGAGGTCTCATGCAACTGGACTTTACGCAGTTCCTCACCAAAGTGGAGAGCATTCTGGGTGGGAGTGGCGCGGGTGGCGGTGGCTTGTGCCGTGGTAGGGGTGGGCAGGGAGGCGGAGGGGCCTGGAAATCAGAAGTCTTTGGTGCTAGCAAGGAGCGTGTGGAAGCATATGTGAAAGCCTTTTACCAGCCAGAGGCTGGGCTGGAGCAGTGGATCAAGGAGCATGGAGCTGTAAGGACTATGCATTTTGAAATTGTGTTTATGAAAACCTCTTATTTGGCCTCTTATGAGTAACACTTACCCAGTGTTCAATTAGGCTCAATGGTAGTGTAAGTGCAGTGAAACTTCATGTGAAATAATTCCAGAGCCACGATACTCGGTGAGATTTGGGGTCATAACTCCCAAAACGTATCTCCCAATACAAAATTCCCAGTCACTTACTCCTAACTACTAAAATTCCCAAAGAACAAAATTTCCCAAAATACTAAAATCCAAAAATTGAAATTTCCAAAATATTTTGTAACAAGTATTAATTGTATTAAGTAATTCAGAAAGTCAAATTTTAACCAATGGCTCGTAAGTAATCAAGAATTTCATCATAATTTTTGTATGTTTCGTACTTGGAAACAATATAAATTAAGTGATCTTCGATGCGTTGCAGCTTGTGTGCCTGAATTTTCTTTATTTTATGACCGGAAGATAATTGATGCAGCATGGTCTTGGTGTCAGCCTGCTCCTTCTGAATTTCCAAAAGGAAATTATAAATACTTGGGTGCGCTTTACCTACAATGGTCGCAAAATGATTATGCCACCCCTCGGAAAGATTATTTGATCTAGCCTGCCTATGTCTAACTGCTTCATATAAATTCCAAATTGGGGAAGAATAACGAGCTGCTACAGCTCGTCGCCTGCCTCTAGCATGCCGACCGTGGGTGTAGTTTACCTAGGATAATATTATTCCTTATTGTACAATATTCCTCATTGTAAATACATAGTGGGAAAACAGTAAACAAACAAACTATAATCAATTGAACGTAGAAACATAAGATACATAGAGAAAAACATTTTATATAGTTTGGGAGTTTCATATTTAAGGAGATATGATGTATTGGGAGTTTTGTATTTTGCGAAAAAGAAATAATAGGGAGTTTTGGATTGGGAGAAATATTTTGGGAGTTATGACCCCCTACCCCCTGTGAGCCAAGTATTCACCACAGAAATTCCACATCATCCATCATGTTCACTGAGGGGCTTCTTGACTTGTTCAGAGTGCAAGCAGGTGGCCAGCCATCAGCGAAGGGTCCCTAGGCCATTACAGGAGGATGGTGCAGAATTTTGGAAGCAAATAATTCGACTCTCGGTACATCGTGGCGCAAGATTTTTTCTCATGTATTTTTATTGCGCTACACTACCATACTGCTAGATTTGAACTATATCAGTTAGGGACACTTAGTGAGTGTTCCTTGTTAGTCCAGGAATTGTGAGCCACAGCCTTGGTTAAGATGGTGTTCAATTGCCTTTTATAATAGTACATACTTGTAATGTCTCAAATCATTCTGCAAATCTCGGGAACAAATTATTTATTATAGCATTATTACCTATGTTGTGTTATGCCTTAAATAGCCCTGTCTTATTTGGTGCTTCACTGTGAAGGAACAAATTAAGAGAGTTGATTGGGGAATGGGTGCACATTGTTTTCTGGTATCTTTGGAAGGTCAACATAGGAATCAGCCAAGGATTTGTGAGTCCTACTGAATATTTTATTTCACTAATTTCAAGTCCTCTTCCAGCCTGAAAAATTGTACAAAAGGATATGTAGAAAAGGCTCTGTGTCAGAGTCTGTCTCTTCCAAAGAAATAAAAACTTTACTTAAAGCTTAACACAGTGAAAATGAGAGCATAATTAACCAAGTTGAAATTAACAGCATATAGTCTCTTGACAAGGATGCACAATTATTCTTTTAATCAATTATTTAACTTTATGATTTTTTCTTAAATATCATATTGTTGTCTTTTTCATGTTTTATTAAAATATGAAAGTAGTGTTTACTTTGAGTCGTTGTTGATCGATATATATCAAGATATGCATGTTAATGGTACAAAAAAGCTGAATCTTTTCTTGAAAAATTCAGTAAAGCAAAGAAAGTGATAACTTCAAAACCATTACTGAGAACCCAAACATAGAACTTCATTAAAGCACCTAACCAGTGCCAAAAAAGGGGCACAAGAAAAACAGAATTCTGTTTTTGTTATCTGTCTTGTTGATAATTCTTCATTACCCCTCATCCAAAAATCTCACTGGGTGCAGTAATCGAATGCCATTAATTACTCGTCCATAGAGGAGGTCCTTGCCTTTCATACTCTCGACTTGCATACAATTCGTACTTACGTATGTTCCAAAATAGTGCCAGTTACTGGGCTTTCTTTCCCCTGCATATTGTGAAGTTTTCTATTTCTCTATAATGAAAGGCTTATAATGTCAAATACCTCATATAAAATATTTAAACATATATGCACATAACTGTTATCTACCCTCAGAGTGCTACCTACTGGCAGGTAATATACATTTTGCCTATGTGTGTCATTCCATTTCTTTGATTCAGCATCATTCAAACTGAACGCCAATGTGCTCCAATTTGTACTATGTTTTTTACCTTTGATGGAAAGCTCAGAGTACAAAGTGTCTTTTGATTTTTTTTTGTCTTGTGTCTCTTTTATAAAAATTGCAAAATTTTGACTGTCTTTAATGGTTAAAATTTCAATTACATCAAGTTAAATTGTCGAATAATTAAAGATGATGTTGCTTGTTGTTTCATATCTTTCATATTGAAGAATATATTATTAGTTCTGGTTACTTCAGCTTGGTCAAATGTACAAGTGGGTATGTTTAAGTATCACTCAGTGCAGAATGAATTTTTTTAAAACTTTAATCAAGATGAATCAGCATAATTTTAAATGTAATTATGAATTGGTTGAAATATCATCAATGTATTACCAAGCATATTTAATGAAAAATAAAACTCCCACGCGATAAATAAGGTTTAACTTAACATATTTTGCTCTCTAGGAATATTACCTCTTGTTAGTATGGGACTCTACAGCTTGACTTTCATTCATAAATTTTGACTTTGTACATATCACTGGAATGCATTGTGTATGAATGTCAAGGACTGCTTGTACTCATTGTTGAGTATCAGCACTGTCAAATAAACATACTCAGCTATTACCTACTTTTGAGCTCATAACTCATAAATGTCACTCAGGCACTCCTAGCTGATCTCTGTATGACAGTTGCTAGCCTATTGGTCTCCGGTATAAGCCCCTGGTTCTGAGATCAAGAACTACAATATGAGAGAACTGATAAACTTATTCTTAAGTTATTCTGAAAAGTAGTTATTCTTAAGCAGACTTATTCTGAAAAGTAGTCATTGACATTTATTCTTTTTACAGTTGTTGGATTTACTTGACCATTTATTTACAGTGATTGTGTTGTGCAAAGATGTTAACAATATTTCTCTCTCATATTTCCTCGTGAAGGAGTACTCTGCAAAGCAGTTAGTTTCCCTGGTCAGTTGTGTCTGCCAAAACAGTAAGAAGAGTAGACAGCGATTGATTGGTTTGATTGAGGACATGGACCGGGTGGCTCGATGAAGGTGGAGCAAAAATGTTTCTTTCTGGTTCAATTGCACCTTGTTCAAGAGTGGTTGTGCCTGGGAGGTGGATGTCATGTGGAATACTTCCATGGATTAAAGTCAGACAATTCCGGCGATCCTGTGGAATTGTAGAGAGAAGTCATCTCCACTTATCAGTGAAGAAAGATTGTATATAAATGTCAAAACAGTTAATGTAATGCTGTGGTGTCTATTCTAATTTTCTTCTTTTTGTAAATATACAAATTATACATGTTGCCATTAATATTTTTTATTCTAAATGAGCCTCTACTTTATTTTTCCTTCATTGCCATTTTATAACTTCTCTACCATGACCCTATTCCCCCTTAAGTTGCACTTAGAAATTAGATCTTGGTCAAAGTTGCCTATACCTCTGGAAATGAGAACTATTGTGTCAAAAACTGAGGGTTTATGAAGATACAATCCCAATGAACGCTGTATCCATTCTGTGATTCTGCATACAAATCTCAAAGTTTTTAGCTTTTTTTGTGTGCCATAAGCACTGCTATAGGTATATTTTGGAATTATACTTTCTTCATTTTCTATGTTAATGTAACCCTAAATAGCTATCCCAAGGTCTTAATGCTAAGATACTGCAACATTCATTCCTAAGGCAGGTTTTGAATCTTCAGCAGGGGGCTTGTGTTGTATTAATGCTATCTATCTATTGTATCTGCTGCTGCTTACCAGTTTAACATGCTCAGTGCTGAAGGGCATTCTGGAAAGTTCTAAGGGGGGACTATTGGTTGATGGAGGACATTCCTGAGCATCCACGTTCTAGCCATTCTGTACTGCTGGCCAGTGGACTCAAGTCACTCGTAACGCAATTGATGTTTTGCTGGTGTCATGGCTTAGGCTTCTACCTTTTCTAGAGCATGTTACAAAATCTGTTGTCTAGTTACTAAATGGCAATTTTTAAACTTTTGGATGTTAATGGTTTGAATTGCTTTATGAGAAGTGTATCTTAGTGGTTTTTATCATCTTCCTGTTGTTTTTGCTCATTAAATTTGATTTTACAATATGAATTCACTGAATGCAAGATTTAAGTTTTGTAGGATTCAGAGGCCAATGTCAATAAAACATTGGCCTTGAAGACCAAAAGCTGTGAGTTCAAATCTTGTTGCCAGTGCAAATAATGTTGTTTTGATTTTACTCTCAGGTGACATAGTACAATACAACTTAAATCCTTGCTGCATCTAAATCAATATATACAATTAATTAAGATTCTTCGTTTCAGCAACTTGATATACCTTACCTTAAAGGGTTATGGCAGGAGGTGCTGTGGCATAAGCTCATAAAAGTATTTTTTTTAACATTCTGATTCTTTTAATTAAGTCAATTCACAAATATTTTCCTTATTGCTGAAAAACTATACAGTTATGAAGAAAACTAAATAGTAACAACATAATGACTGATACAAAGTTATTATTAATAATAACATATAATAAAGTGTAAAATATCTCTCTTTTGATGGTTGATTGTCACGAATATATAATACTTAATTTGAGTCTCAACCTAGGTCGGAATAACAAAAACCATTATGGTTAGCTGGGCAGGGAAGGTGGAAATTTTATTGATAGGGAGTTTGAATGTCCAGCGGATTGTGTCCTCATTTCGGAAGAGGGCAAGGAGTAACGGAGCGGACCAACAGGTCACCTCCTGGTGTATACCAGGAGAATTAGTACCCCACATCACGGCTGTGATATGGACAGCAGCACCAATGCAGTTGGAACTTGAAAACATGCGTTAATTGAACTGTGATTAGACCTGTGGTCATGTGTGGTTCAGAAACATGACCCATGACCACTACTGAAGAAGAATTACAGTAGAAGACCATTATCATGACGGTGGCCTAAAGAGAGAATGACATTATAGCGAGTGATTATTTGGCCATTGTTGGTCACAATAATAAATACATACATAGTTTGTTGGTTACTACGAGTGGCCATTTCTGACAGACCGCTGTAATGAGTCTTTTTCGCCATGATTGTCCTCAATGATGAATGGGAGATACAGGCTGCAGGTGGTGGTCCATGTGGGCACCAATGATGCGTGTGTGGAGCTGATGAAATTTAAAATTACTTCAGGGATTTAAACTTAGCAGTGTAACTCGTCCAGAGGGCATCTGGTGTCAACTTGCGGCTGTCCATTTGTTGTGCTGTCCCGTGGACCGACTGCGGTCACCATGTAAGGAGCAGGATTGACTGAACAGGAGGCTGTGGGAATTCTGTGTAAGCATAGGAGCAGAATTCATAGATCTTCGACCTGTGCTTGGATCATGCTGGGCTCCCCTCAACCACTCTGGGGTTCATTACACCACCCAGGCATCAGATCGTGTGGCTAGTAAGATTTTTGAGCACTATAGCTATTTTTTAGGCTAGAGAGTTGGTTAATCAATGGGATTCGATAGTATGGACCCAAAAAAGCCTCCTAATAAATCCGTGTAACGTAGACCTTCATTGCCGAAAAAACAGGGGAAGCACAAATAAATAAATATTACTTACATAGCAAAAATAATTGCAACACAAGCTCTCAAGATAACTGCAAAACTTCAAAGAAAAACTCACTTCTCAGTGGTTTCAGAGAACATCAAAAAGATAACACTCAGGATCACAGAATACAGCAAACCAACATTCATCAAGTTAGATGCAATTAGTAATACATAGTACAGTGGAAGGCCGTTATTGCGAGGGAGGTTAACATTATTAGGAGGGAGGCCATTATAGCGAGGGAGGGAGGCCATTATTTGACCATTGCTGGGTCTCAATGTTAAACGTATACAAAGTTTGTTGGTTATTACAAGTGGCCATTTCTGACAGACCGCCATAATGAGTCTGTTTTGCCGTGATTGTCGTCTATGATGCATAATCTGCGGTGGTCATTTGTCGTGCGTGAGACTAGGACAGGTATACAAAGTTTAGGTAACTTGCGATAACCTTTCACTCAGAATGGAAAAACAAACTTGAATGGAAGAACATCGATTGTTTTTTTGTGGGCTCGCACGTTGCGTTATAGTGACTCCTGGGTCTTCGAGGAGAAGTAGTAGGAGAGTGGGGAGTAGTACCAGGAGGGAGAATAGTAAAGAAAAGGGGTTTTGCTGCATGCCATTCCAGTGGAAAATGGTGCCAGAAGTGCTTCACAACAGCTATTCAGTAAAGCTTGATCCTGATCTACTACCTGAAGTTTGCTGCTTTTTGTTACAAGTGTCGCTATGGAAAAGAAAAGAAAGTCATTGGATTTGGCTAAGAAATTAGAAACCATTCAGGAGAGTGATAGAAAAAACGCTAATAAAACAGAAATCGGCCATCAACATGGTTCAATACGTTCCATAGTTTGAGGCTCAACTATGTGGAAGTTGCATTTCACAAATGAAAAAGTAACTTGGTTTTCTTCCACAGATTTATTTTCTTGGTACATGTCCCCCTCCTCCCTTCCCCCAAACCCCTCATGATATATATACATCTGAAAAATTTCTTTGAGCTTGTACCTGAGGATGACACCGCATTGTCAAAAAATTTTGTACCAAGAAAATATATCTGTGGAAGAAAACCAAAATACTTTTTCATTTGTGGAACATGGTTCAACTTCGTCCACCCTTTTTATAATTCTAGAAAACAAAGGCAAAAGTACTGCTACCTTTAAACTTGGAAATGCCATAGGGAGTAGTAAGAAACTACGTCCGGCAGAAAATGTTCCATTAGAATTGGTGTTATTTGAATGGTTCTCCCTGCAAAAAAATATTTGAAATCACATCAGCGGCACAATGCTAAAAGCAGAAGCTGAAGAACTTGCACAATGGACAAACATAGAGATTTTATCACTACTAATGATGACTGTTAATCGATTTAAAAGAAGAAGAATTTCTTCACCGTATTAGAGGTGAAAGTACTCATGTGAGTGCTTAAGCTGCGGAGAATAGGATGCCCATTTTAAATTCGATACTGGCATCATATGAGCCAAAGGGAGAAATTTGCTTAAGCATTGGTTTTAAATTCCCTCATTTTTAAAATATTCTTTTGGAACATGTATATTAATCGTTTCCACCCATGTAGGATGTATACAATGCAGACAAAACAGCTCTATTTCTTTATTTTTCTTCTGGAAAACATTGGCGGTTAAGAGTGATTAGTGCAACAAGATGAAGCCATTTGTTAATTGTAAGTCAGCGCATCCTCGATCATTTTGCAGACAGCAAACTGCACCTACAAGTCTAATACCAAATTATGGATGACATTGCAGATTTTTAGTAGTTTCTATGGGTGTTTGATGCAAGAATTGGGAGGAATAAATAGGAAAGTCATGCTGTATGCGGATTGCTATCCCATTCATCCCATTGCTATCGGGACTCTCCCACACTACTGGCGACAATGCTGCTTTTGATTCACTCGACATGTTCGTCTTCATGGCTTATGTTAGCCAGCTCTTCACTCCTCCCCTGTCGAAATGTGATACTTTTTCTTGGGTCTCTCTTACTTGACTGATGGTGCTAAATCATTCCTGTATAAGCAGAGGCTGACATTTCTTCCCTCTCTCTCGGCTCCTATTTTGCTTTGGGTGATTCCTTAACATTAGCCTGGATCATCCAAGGGCTGTGACTCACAGACTTAAAATGGCATCATGGACTCTGGTTTCTCTGGTTTTGGTGTTGGTAATTCGAAACCTTGGAGTCACATTTTAAAAAGTGCTGAAAAATCCTAACAATTAGTGATTTATTCTTCAACTATGCTATGAGGCAACTAATTACTTCGCCTACCTAGTAATTAAGTGAAAAGGCAAATCTGTCACCTACTCATCCCTAATAAACTTAATGGTTGAAGGCTTAACTTTGTGGAATGTATCTACTGACATGACTAGAAAGAGAGAACTCTCAGTATTTTCCACACTTAAGACTTTAATTTCCGACCCAGGTTTCGACTGCCTTGCAATCATTTTCAAGGTTGAAAATGATTGCAAGGCAGTCGAAACCTGGGTCGGAAATTAAAGTCTTAAGTGTGGAAAATACTAAGAGTTCTCTCTTTCTAGTGATACTCATCCCTCTCGCACAAAGAATTGACAGAAAAAATTAAGTTGTCATATTTGAGAAAGCTTCAGGCCCATCAATTTGATGAGCCAAAACACCCCATTCACTCAAGACAGGAATGTTCTCACTGCTTATTCAAGAATGCAGTGAAATTCATCCACCTGGGACTCATTCTGTTTGAAAGAGATGGGTGTAATCCGATAGTATCACTCCCCCTTATCTCTGTCTTCATCTCATCTACCCTCGACCAGCTTATCTTCGATTCAGATGGCCTCGACTGGAGAGGGAAGGGTGTGAGCCTCTGCACCGGAGGGGACGAAATTTCAGTCATGGCATTATGATACCCAATGAAATAAGTATTCAGAATGATTTCAAAAGCAAATGACTCATTCCTCGTTATTTAATAGAGTAACCCTGATCCCTCCTCATTTCTCCAACTATCAAGAGTAATATTTCTGCGTTGCTTCCATGCCATGTTGATATAAAGAAACGTAATTAGGACTACATTTTACAGCTGTGCAGACAGTCATTCTTTCTGCCAACAGTCATGAAGGATGATCTTCTGTATGGTGAACGAGGTGAAATTGGTGTTGTAAGTGTGATTTACTGTATTCGATTGTGTCTTTAGTACTATTGTTTGTGGTTCTATTGGAATATGACTACCAAAGGTGCTGTTTTGACCTATTTCTGCAATACATTCTTAATTCCCGATCAACTTAACCTGATTTCCTAATACATATTTATGACGGTAATGATTTATCACCACTTATGTTCAGTGATAATTTTTTCTCATTCACTATTATCCTCAAGTATATCAACCACTTCCATGTGGCACCTTAGACCATTATATACATATACATTCGATACCATTTGAACAACATATGCCATATTTTCCTGGTGATAGTTCAATGGGAATTTCCCACTAAATATCACCAGAGATTTTGCAGTGTGAGGGAAATTCAGAATACAAATGAATCGGATACTAGCTGACAATTTTACCCTGATACACTTTGAAATTTTGTTTGCATTTTGATGCATTTGTGAAAACATTGCACCAAATGCCCATTAGTTCAGTTTTACCCAAACTTCATGCAAGGGTTCAAGTCAAAAGCATTGCAAAAATTGTTGGACGGCTATAACGAGGGAGCATTATAACGAGCTATTTTTCAAATTTTGAGCTAACTCGCTATTGTGGCCTTCTACTGTACTTCTCACTGGAGTGCTCGCGCATTGAAATACTCCTAGTGTGCTCACCTTATGTGCCTTATGTGCCACCCATTGCAGTATAGGTTTCTGGGACCAATTTTAGCTATAGCAAGGAAAACAAGTAATAATATTACCAATACAATTTATTAATTTCCAAAAACATTAACAGAACTCAACAATTATTTTGTTTAAAAGAATATGAACAAAATTAAAACTTCCCGGAAACTTGACACCTATTGAACTGCTTGGAATGAAATAGTTTTTATTCACTGTAAAAAAAGTATTTTAATGATATCATCATCTTATTACGAAGTATATCAATACATTGTTACAATTCAATCTCAATATCATTACAGTTGGGGCACAGGTTGTCTTGATGGTGCGGACAAACACACCTATTGCACTTGCCACATTGTTTCTGTGCGCTTCTGTCTCAGGCACTACTGCTAAAGTTACATCGTCCTTTCCCACCCTGTATCAGTGCACTTTGTGTTCTTGGATATTGTGATTGCCCCAAAAGAAGTCTAGCTTTTAACTAATTGCCCTGGCTGCATTTTCTATTGAAATATGCTGAGTATTAATGGGTTTCACAAGTTAAAACCCAATCTCCTGTACATGTTTGCAGCGAATAGATTTTATTTCTGGATTATTCAATTGGTATGTGTATAACTAAACCATTAATGTCAGCCATAATAAAAAAATTATAAAATAATGAGGCTATCAACGACTGTTGCACATCACATCGTACTGACGACACATTTTGTCGAAAAAATTGACTCCATACTTGGTTTGATTGTATAATGTGATAATCTCGTGCATCTTAGATTCTCCACTTTCAGTCAATTTTATTATCATTGTGCAGAGTGATTAGGAAATTCAGCATTGTGCTGAATGATTGTTTTCATTGCATATGATGAGGAATCGAGAGAATTAGTAGCAGACACAAGGGTGATAAAGCGTGGCAAATGTGGATCAGACCACTGTTTGTTGGTCTCTTGCGTGGATCTTTGTGGAAAGTGAGTCCAGAGGAGAAGTCCATGCAAGCAAAGGAGAGTAGTAGTAGAGGTTGTGGAACAACAAGACAAGAGTATGGGTACATTGTAGAGGAGATGCTATCTTTGAAACAGAGAGAATGGAACAAATATGGGAGTAGGCTGGAGAGTATGGGAGAATAAAATGGGATGAGACAGGAATATGACTGATGGCTGGAGCTTGAAAGGAATTTTTTTCCCCTTTTGCGCCTAGTGTTGGATACAGCTGATGTGAATTTTCCTACGCAAACGAACTAATGTCGGCTATGGTCGATTGAGAAAAACCAACGCAAAAGACCTAATGTCGGGTATAGTCAATGTGAGGGAAGGAAAGTGACCGATATGGGAGCAATAATCCTAGGTAGGCAGTTAACCCTTGCAACCCAGCTTGAATCTGTGGTTAATTTATTGTATTTGCAATGGTTTTTCAAGGCAATAATTTTGTTCACTCTACATCACTTTTAACTTTATAGTTACATATACTTTTAATTTTAAAGTGAATTATATGTTCTTTGTTGAGTCTTAGCAAATTTCAAATGAAATTCTAGCATTGATAGTAATTGAGTTCTTGTGTGGAATTCTCATTAGTTTGAGCTCTAAATAATTTGTTAATATTAATGCTAGAATTTCATTTAAAATTGAAAAGCGCTCAGAATAACATTAGAAATTCATTTAAAGGTATAGGTTTTTGAAGTATATAGCAAAGAATTATTTAAAAAAAACGACGTTAATGCAACAAACTTACAGTGGCCTCCTGCTGTGAGAGGGGCTGCTAAGGGTTGGGGGGGTCGAGATGTCGAGTGCCCAGGAGAATGGCACGGCGTCTCGCTGAGTGGGGTTCCAAAATGGGCAAAAGGCATACCTGAGCCATTCATCACCACGAGAGAGCTCCGTAGAGAGGAGTACAGGAAATTCTCATGCTACTCGTAGCAGGGAAAGCATTTACCTTCAAGGGACTTCGGCGCGAAAGGGTTAAGATACTTTTGCCAGAACACAAAACAGATTAAAAGAAACTGCATTCATTTATGGATAAAATGATTCTTAAAATATACTTTTGTACAAAATAAGGTAGGATTGGTAACAAATAAGAAAGAGTTATAACCTGTCCCGTAAAAATTAGTTATACAGTACGAAAAGAATACAAATGAATCCTGTGGGTTGCATACACTTTTCATGGCTAGTCACCGCTGACATGTATGTCATTGTTGTTTTTCATTGTTAAAACGTTAACAAAATGCAGTAGGCAATATTTATTGCCATAAAATTGGCAAGTAAGTATTTTTTAGCTCTAGGGACCCATCCATCATATGAGATACTAGTGAAAATTTCAGCTGTATTGAAAGTGTTAAGTCTTTGCTATTGAGTTAATTTTCCTCCAACAGACTGCCTAAGTTATTGAAATGCTCTGCTTGCTCAAATCCGAGCCCAACTTCTATGAGCAGCCTCGCTTGCTTTGACCTCTAAAATCGCATTTATTTCGTTTACTTATGATTTATCTTCATTCCAACTTGCCCGCACTGTATTTCTAAAGCATCTACTAAAACTTGTAGTTGCATCAATGATTGATTAACTAAGGCCTGATTTTCCACAAACCTAACAGACTTTATCAGCTTCCCTCCCACTTTGATTCTCACACTGAGTACTTCCAATGCTTGTCTGACCATTTACTCAGCATAAATGTTAAAAAGCAAAGACAACAGCAGGCAACCTTGCCTTACCCTGCAACCTATAGTTGCTCATCCTATTAACCATCAGCAACCCTTTCTTGTGCTCTTTGGGACATATTTTCTTTTTTTTTGGATTAGTCTCCTGTCTCACCAATCTATACCCCTTTTCCCCAGTATCTCTGATAGTTTTTCCCGATTCACTGTCAAAAACCTTTTCGAAATCCTCAAAGCAAGCAAAAATATCCTGGTTATACTTTAAGTTTGTATAAGTTTCTATAAGTGTTCTCATCACCGCAATCACATCCCAAGTTGATTTTCCCTTCCAGAACCTAAACTGGTCATTTCTCTAGTAATATCAGCCTTACTCTCCAACCTTCTATGGATTACTCTTAGTAAAACTTTGGCTGTGAGCGAAATCAAACTGATTGTTCTACAGTCCTCACATTCTGATGCTTTCTTCTTCTTCTTCAGGATAAAAATCAGGACCATTTCCACAAAGTCTTATGGCCGTACTCCTTCCTCATGGATCCTACAAATTACGTATTTCAAAAAAAGGTTGCCTACCTTTATTTCCACAATTCTTTAGCAACTCCAAGGGTTTCCTATTCACTCAGTTTTTCCTGCCTTCATCTCTTTCAGTGCTTTCTCTATTTCTCTGTCGAGTATCATTGGTCCAATGTTGTCCTCATCTAGAGTTCCCTCATCCTCTATATCTAAATTTTCTGATATATTATTGCAGTCATATAGTTCCTCTGCATATTACCTCCACCTATCTTGAATGTCTTCTTGCTTGATTAATATCTGTTGTTCTACCCTTAATCTTCAGTAATTTTTGCCCTCTTGCACTGCATGATAGTAATTTTTTAAAGCATTTTATGCACCCACTTCCCTTTCTTTTTGCAGCTTTTCCAATTCCTCCCATTGCCTTTTCTACCAGTTTTCCTTCGCCCAATTGGCTATTCATCGTAGTTGATTCTTTAACTCATTTTACTCCATATTACCTAGGTTGGTGTTGACATTTTTTCACTTTCTTCTGTCTTCCATTTTTCTACTAATTTCTTCCGTAACCCACTGCTTCTTTACTTACTTCATTTCTACTGATCCTATTGTTTTCACCACCACTCATACTATGTCTGATTTTACATTCTCACATTTTGCCTCGATTATTCCTTTGCATCACATATGTTCCCTTCTACTTGCTGCTGGTATTCCCTCAATTTTTCCACCTTCAAAGCTTCCAAGTACCATCTCTTCATCTTCCTACTTTTAATATGCCTTTTGAGTCTAACATCATATTACATCATAATTAGATTATGATCCGTGTTTGCATCAGCCCCCAGATAGCTCTGGGAGTTTTTGACACTGTTCCTGAATCTTTGCCTAAGAATGATGTAATCATTTTGATATCTCCCAGCATATTCCATGTGTATCACAAGATAGTGTTTAAACTAAGTGTTTGTCACTACTAATTTCTTTCTTCTACAGAATTTCACCACTTTCTCACCATGATATTTCTTGTTCCTAATCCATACCCTCCCATTTCATACCCATCTCTCCCTTCCCCTGCTACTGCATTCCAATCACCCAGCCCTCTTTATTGTCCTAACATTCCAAGTCCCTATCAGTAATTCTCCCTCATCTTTTTATTCTTCTCTCTCAAGGTCCATGTATCCTGTGATGACTCTGTTGTGCAAGAATTTCATGAGATGATGACCACTGGAGCCTTGCCTCCCCGATTGCTGGGCACAACACCCACCCCATAGGGCGGCATACTATAGTTGTCAGTATGCATTACTCTTTGAGTGACATTCATGTTCTGGGTAGTTGATATTTGGGCAAGACTCCCACCTCCACTTCCCAACAGTGTTTTTCACGTGACACCAGCAACAGACTACCTTCCGTCTGACTCCTACCCTTCGATCTATCTGGCAAGGGTGGCCCTATTGGAACCAATAATAAATGCTCTCACCAGCCAGCCCCAGTCCAGCCCGTGTCATTGGAACACACAGCCCTTCCACCACATCAAGGTTCTAGTCTATTTTGGTCCTAGGGAAGGGTTGAAAGAAGTAACGGCAGATATGTAATTAGTAGTAGGTCAGGGTAACCATGAAAGTAGTCTTAAGAGAGAGAGAGAATAGGGTAACAGTAAAGTGTTCGCAGGAAAAGTAAAATGGACGGGGTTAGCAATGAAATGGATGATGGATAAAAGTTGGCTTGATGTTCCAGTGATGGACATATAAGAGGAATGTGCTTCATCGGTTTGGCCATGTTGAGAGATTGGACGAGGGTCGAATAGCAAACAGGTAAAAGATAACTGGGTAAACAGTGTGAGAGGAATATTGACGTGAGTCTTAATATAGGATTCCTATTTTATGCCCGCAGCTCATTGTGTTTCCTGCGTCCCCATTATCTTTTGGAGAGTTCACTTTCTTCACCAACTATAATTCAGCACATAGGCGATTTGATGTCGTGCAATAAGGAGCAATTAACTAGGAGGGACGTTGAAAGGTTACTAGTCCTGTTCCAACATTGACAACAATTATCATGTTCAACGATCACAAACCCGAAGAAACATGACTACCATTAATAACCGTACAAAAAATACAATTACTTTACTGATAAATGAATAAATAGAATTAATTTAATAAGACTGAATCAGGATGGATAATATAGGGATAAAACTAAGTCACCTACGAATACACAAGCGGAGACAAGACTGCGCACTCGGCTGAGTTCTCTGCATACTCTTACGTATATTTACATGGTTTATACCACGGAATATAGTATATTCTATTTCAATTATCCGTGGTTTCTATGAACAACCGTCACACAGAGTAACCTCTACGCCCTTCAGTCCCATATCCCGGGTGGCAACTTTCGTTGCTGTGGTGTGCCCCGCCCCGCGTATGTCAACTTGAATTTTATTTTTCTACATTTGGCAATTCTGTTTTCGTCTACATGCAATTTGTTTTTACACGTGGGAACATATGTTCAGCCTCTTACTCTCGATATCGTTGATGTAGTGTACTTTCAAACGAAGCGTTCCTCTTAATCGACTGCAGGTATAACTTGAATTTGTTCCCTGAGAGAATATTGAGCTCCATACGGTTGTTTTAGAGTCTCGTTGAAATCCTTGGTCTATCTTACCGCTCCGTATAACATATCATTTTATGCAAAATTTGTTTCTGGCCTGCCTCTCTTCATGACGTGTAGGGTTACGCTTGAAACTGCTTATAATGGAAAATATTCCAGACCCTGCAACTCCTTCAGTAAGCGCGTCTCTATACACCACAGCTAACGCATCGACCCTAGATTCGAACTCTACTTTAGGAAGTGGTCTTGGTGATTCAATATTAATATTAGATAGTACCCGGAATGACGATGAGTCCATAGACAGAGAAGGAAACACTTTTGGAACGATTTGTTTGGACTCGACAGGCGACACGACCAATTCGAGTGTTGTGGAAATTTCGAAAACCTCAACTCCAATTGTCCCATACGTTTCCAACAAGAAGTCGACTAAGAATACTGGAGATGGGAGTTTCACCGTGGTCATCGATGACGATGCTGAAGGTTTGTGCTCAAGTATTTTCCCCGGTAATAGAAGAGACCACCCTCGCTTCCTCGTTATCATGTAAGGCTTCTCTGACCTTAATCCTGTAACAATTCAGTTGAGTGTTCATATACTTAAAGAGAACTCAAGATGGTTTCAGTATCTGCGGGAAATAAAGCAACAAACCGAAAAGGTATTTTGAAAAATTGGGGTATCGAACGATTTCGTTTTCTCACCCATCATATTGAGTGAGTTAAAGAGGTCTCGACCATTACCCGCTTAAAAATGTTTTCTTAGTCGGGAAAGTTTTAAGTGTAGGTAATATATTTCGACTTCTACTCGTGGTAAAACTAAATTTTCTATTGTTATTATCGTTAAATTATTCAGAATACTGTGTGCCAGGTGATGATATTGTACATGGCAATGGTGATTTAGTTGTCGTTGGTGTGTTGAATGTCCTCAGAATCGGTCGCAGTATTTTTTTAGATTGTAGATTTCTCTTACCGTGATTACACCGCTGTGAGCCTCAGCCCTTCAGAGTTCTTTGTTCTATTGTGTCTTAGCACAATTGAACCTCAATTTCTAATGAAATGTGCTTTAAGGTTTTTATAATTCGTCAGTGATCGGTGTAGCTGCCATTTCAATGTCATTACGCGAAAATTTTGGTCTATAACTCAAAAATTCTACAATTTACTATTTCTTGGCCATGGAAATATAATAAACCGTAAAATTTCCCTCGAAACCTATCGTTATATAATTACTTAGCTGATCAAGGGAAAATACATTCTTTAAATGATGCAGTATAATATATACTTATAATGAATTGTTTATTGAGAATCATTAGCTGCCCCCATACTTCTGGGCCAGTGCTATTTGCATTAGTTTCTTTTAGAGGTGAATCTTTTCTTGTACAGTTATGAGAAAACTATTAGTTCGTTTACAGTCAAAGAGAGGTATTCACACTGTTAAGTGACAAACTTGAATTACTCTCATTTTCCACGTTGACTTAGAAAATGTGGCATGGTGTTCACACATTGGTCATAAGACAAGTTATAAGTCAGAATGAGTTCTTAGAAGTACAATGTTTCCCTGCTCTGTGTGCATTCATTATTAGCAGCTATCTTGAGTGTTGCTTAACTTATTGCATATGATATGGAGTGATATGTTTGTGCCCCAATACCATTGGTATATAGACAAAAGTAGGCATAGAAGTTGTATGTAAATTTGCCATAAGCAAAAAATTTTATTACACTATGGATAAAAGATGATTATTTTATTTGCTTATCATATTTTTTATTTTCACTGAGATATTCACTGTTAAAATATGTTGATGTTACTAATAGTTAACTTTTCCTTTTTTTGTAACCAAAGGAATGCAATCAATAGATATGCTTTTATCAGTATGTGAGTGATAAATTTTGGTATTCATTGTCAAAGATCTGTTTCAAGAGATTTCTAGGCCTATAATGTTGTTAATTTCGGTTCAGTGGATTTGGAACAATTAAATTCTTCAAGAAATGAAACCACTTCTTTGAAGTTCAAAGGTCATCAATGCAAGGTGGTTGCCAAAACATGTCGCTTTTTTATATACCGCCGTTTAAGATGCTGTGACATTAGCAACTAGATATGAAGTACAACACCCTCACCTATGCGTTACTAATAGTTAACTTTGCTCATTAGTTGCTTCCATGAGCCACAAGATTCAGATAGTATGGCCGCTACCTTTTATTTAAATACATGACCCTGTAGATAAATTCTTGAAACCTAGGCCTCTTAGTACACATTGACATTTGTCATACCAGGACTTTGATGCCTGCTTTAAGCTATAGATAGCCTTATGCAGTCTATACACCTTTTTCTTAGCCCCCTTAATGACAAATCCTTCTGGCTGCTCCATATCTATTGTTTCTTTAAGATAACCATTCAGCAATGCTGCTGTCACATCCAAATGATGGATTCTTAAGTCTAATTCTACTGATAAAGCAATCAACAACCTAGAAATGGAATAACTTAACTGGGGAGAATGTTTCATGATAATCAATGCCATACCTTTGAGTAAATCCCTTTGCTACCAGCCAGGCCTTATAATTCTCAAATTCCCCAGCAGCATTCACTTTCTGCTTTAACACCCATTAATATTCAATCGCTTTCTTATCTTTTGGTAAGTCCACAAGAGAAAGGACTCCTTTCTTAATCAGCGAATCCCATTCTACACTCATGACCTTGCCCATCTCATCTTTGTTTCTGGACAAAGCTGCTTCTACTGTCTGAGGGTCTCTACAATGAGACAAATGTTGATTGCAGGTTGAGTTTGCTGATGTCAAGAAGAGTACATGATCTGGAAATTTTCTGGGCACTCTATTCCATACAGGATACCTTCTTGCATCCACTACCTCTGCCACCTTGCTTCCACACTCTGAGTCAGAGCCTATCCCGTGATACTCATTGTCTTCATTACCCTAAAAACTAGTGTCTATACCACTTGGAACTTTGTCATTGCCCTCACGACTGTCGGGAGAAGTTAATTTTCTGGAACAAACACGCCAAATAATTTACCAGAAACACTATTTCGCTACAGGGAGTCAGTGAAACTAACACCTCCTTAGATTGGCGAGAACACACAAACAACGCTTTATTTATTTATATTTCCATCTCAACCAGTAAATAGATACAAGTAGCGACAATGCTTACTAAGTTCCTGTACTCTCCACCAAATGGTGACCCATCTGTGCAATCGCTGCTGATTTTGGACGATCGCAACTTCCAACAACGACTTGGGCTTAATACCTTTGTAAGTTCAACACTGCCTTTCTCTCCAGTCTCAGTCTGGGGCAGGGAACTTGAAATCCCATCTCCTCCTAAGAGCCCAGGTAGAATGACGTGGTTTTCAAAAGCTTTTTGGGCTGGTTTCATCTCCTTAAACATGTTTTTGAAGTATAACACATCTTGTGCTTTAATGTTCTTCCCACAATTTCAGGGTCTACCAATAAATACCCTTTTGACTCTTCACTATAACCCACAAAGTACTGTGAATCCTGTATTAAGCAACCACTGACGGTTCCGGTGAAAAATGGTCGTTAAGACGGGTAGTCGTTCAAGTGGGGTATGGGTGCCTGAATGGATTGTTTTTCTTTCAGCGTAAGTGTGAGCGGGCACTCAAATTTAAAAATATTGAGAAACTACCGAGGTTGCGACTTACTTAAGGCTACACAAATTGTATATGCTTTATTGTTATTTGTAAATTTCTAAGAAATTTCATACACAGAGTAATTTAATTAATATTACATATGTCTGCACTGCATAATTATATCGCACAGGAGTCGTATTACAAAATACAATGTACTATAGAGATGATTACATGATATTCGCGAAAATGCTATTTATAAATCAATATTATATGATTGCACCAACATACATAGTGGGCATTTTACTGAATTTGGAAAAAAAATATTATCACTCTGACTTATAAGGTTAGAACATATCGTAGTTTTGGGCCTGCGAGGGATAGAAATAAACGGTCTGAAATTCGTTGGAACTGTTACATAAATCAACGATTTTAATAAAAATGGAAGCTTGGAAATTGGATCCTGACTGTGCACACACACAAAGCATTACAAAAATAATCAATGTCTTCTTACTACTGATGCTGCTCACTTTGAGGCGAAAAAACTTTCGTATAGAAGTTTGCTCTAGGCATTTGCACTTTTGTTTAGCAATTTCATTTTCAAAAACATATTTTAGTTATGTAAATAGTTCTTTCATTTTCTCTCTGTGGAAATTGGCATTTTTCACTGAATTATGACACCTCTCTATAATTGAAAGTGCTTCCTAAGCACTCAAATTCGGTTCTTCGGTTGATTCCATTGTGTCTGAATCATTTTCATCTTCAGATATGGTTCATTATAAAACAACGCCACCGGAAAAGCGATACGAAAAAATGTGAGTAATGGACGAACTTGCATTGAAATATTGGAATAAATTATGCCATTTGGTCATAAAAATCTTACCTGTTACTTCTTTTCGTGTGGAGTCCTCCCAATCACCGCTGCAGTCATCATAGCAATCAGTGCGGTTTTCCTCCTCAGTCACCGTTTGGCTGTACTCAAACCCTGCAGCTCGAGCCAATTCTTCCACATCATCTGATGGTATCTCTTCGAATTCCTCTTCACTGACTGGGCCAAAAAAACCACACTGTTGAAAACATCTCACAATTGTTTTGCATTCAGCTTCTTTCCATGAAGAAAGCATCCATGGCACAGCATCACTCACTGTTATCCTCTTCGCTAAATCTGATGCAGTGGCAACTTCATCCATCCGTGCAATCAAATGTTTCATCATCTGCCTTCTGTATGTTAATTTGAATGCCTGGATAATGCCTTGGTCTAGAGGATGTAATTTTGATGTGGTATTAGGTGGGAAAAACTGCAACTGGGCATTGGTCAGCTTGATGTGATGGGCGTGACACATAGCATTGTCAAGAAACAAGAGTATGTTGCGATTTTGCTGCCTCCTCTTTTTATCAAACCTCCTAAGCCAATTTTCAAAAATCATTGAAGTCATCCATGCCTTACTGTTAGAATACCAAGATACACCCAACTTGGTCATATAGGTGTTGTAGAAGCATCTCGGCCGAAGAGACTTCCCTATCACCAGAGATGCCTCTTTTTCTCCATCAGCACTCACACAAAAGCATACAGTCAATCGTTTTTGGCCAGCTTTAAACCCTTACACTGCTCTGTCTTAAGTGTCAGAGATTTGGATGGCAAAGTACGGAAAAATAGCCCACTTTCGTCCATATTAAATACATGCTGCTGTTTTCGGAAATTGACAATCAATGTAAGTCTAACCTTCCAATTACAGCACACTTCCTCACGTCTCAACATTCACCAGATATTCCACGGAAGGTAAATGGTATGCCGTACACGAAATCGCTCAAGCCAGCCATTGCTAGCCACGAAATCTTTATCACCGAATTCAGCAGCAAACTGCAAGGCCTTCTCCTTTATTAAAGCACCACTGATCGGAATATTTTTTGACCGTGCAATTTGAACCACTCAAAAACTGCCGAGTTGATTGCGTCGTACTTTTCTTGATGCTTTCTTTTCACTCCTCTGTTCCGGTCACTATTGTGCCACTCCTTCAAAATATCGCCCCTAGATTTTCAAATTTCATTTATTTGGGTTTTCCCACTCTTAAACAAATCCGCTAACCTCCTCTCAGATGTTCCTCTATCTCATTCTTCGATAACTTGAACTCTATTCTCTAAACTCAAAAAATTCTCTTCGACATCTTCTACTCTGAGATCATTCATATACTGTCACTCAAAGTGAACTGCAACGATTAAAATATGAAGTGATAGTGTTGCCCACGAAACGGCTCGCTGGCTCATTCTTTACTTATGCTTATGCAAAATGCACAAAATAGAACCCCTGTAGAGAGGGTGAAGCTCACGGACCCTTTCCATGAATGGGAGCCTGCCGTAAGGAGGGGGTCGTTATCGTCAACGATCGTATTGTTCTGGTGGGTGCAGGTACACATAGACTGGCTATATTGGGACCGTCGACTGCAATAGTTGGCTGATCTGATTCCCAGAATCTGGGAAAACCTCAGGCTTTGGTCGCCTAAGAGAGGGAAATTCCTTTCGAAGTAGTGGTCGTTGGTCAGGGTGAGGGGTGGTTTTTGAATAGGGGTAATAAATACATTGACAATACGGGCATTACAATCGGTTCCGTAGAAGACCGGTTGTTAAGGGGGGTGGTCGCTGGATAAGAGTGGTTGTTAAGAGGGGTTTCACTGTAATACCTTTTGGATGTAGTATCCAGCTTCTTCCTCTGCTCTTTAGCCATATAAGCATAGGCAATGCATCCAAATACTTTAAGATGGCTAGGATCAATTTTTCGGTCAGACCATCTCTCCTCAGGTGCATTCCCTAGTTTTCTATTTTTGAGATACACTGCTGCTCTGCATTCTTCAACCCAATAATATTGTGGTAAATTGCAGCCAGAGAGCATGCACCTAGCCTTCTCTATGATAGTTCTATTAGTTCTTTCAGCTAACCCATTCTGCTCAGGATTATAAGGTTTTTTTGGTTTCATGTTTAATCCCACATGCCTGTACCTCCCCCTGCAGTGCCTGACTTATATATTCACCCCCATTATCCGTACACAGGATTTTGATCTTGTTACCTGTCTCATTCTCCACCCTGGCCTTAAAAATTTTGAAGCATTCCAGAACTGCATGAGACTCTTTATTTTTCAGGAAGGAAATAAAAACCTTTCGAGAATAATCATCAATAAACGTGAGCATATATGTTTCACCTCAAATACCTGCTGGGTTCATTGGCCCACACAAGTCTGAATGAACCAAACTTAGCTTTTTACATACCCTCTCAGTCCTTCCTTGGGCCTACTTCAATTGGTTTCTTTGCAAACTTGCCCCCTAAACATGCTCTACAAGGCTGAAATTTCTTATTTATGGGATAATCGACGCTACTGACAAGCCCTTTTAGAATTTTGATGTCTCTGTGTCCCAAGTGTGCAAGCCTCTTATGCAACAATATTTAAAAATCATCCTCTCCTACTTTTGCAGCCAATCCTACATTCCCCTTTGCGTACCTTAGACTGTCTGAATTATTTTGTTTCAAATCTAGTCAATATATGCCATTTTCTTCAGAACCTGTGGCTTGGATCACTCCCTTTACTTCCAAAGATTTGGTATCAAACAACCTGCTCCCAGATTCACCAAACAATACAGCTGTGCCCTTTTTAACTATCTGGCGTACAGACCATAAATTGGTTGACAAACTTGGAATATGGTGCACATTTGAAATAGTAACTAAATTTTCCTGCATCAATTCCATTGACACATTTCCAATTCCTACAACACTCATTTTTCATTATTAGCAACAATATGGGCGTTAGCTCCGGAATCTATGTACCATTTCTCCTTCCCCCCCTCACAATGCAAAGCTGTGAGCCAAGAAACAGAGCTACCTTGACTAGTAGCATCATTCCTTTGACTTGCCCCACTAGATGTTGTCCCTCCTAAACTGCATTCACTTTTTATATGCCCTATGATCCCACATTGGTGACACCTTGCCTGCCTTGGGTCGAACGTGGACTTCTTTTTGTGTCTGCTGTTGCCTTCCAATATGCCTGCACCCTGTGCTGAGAACGAAGATTGCCCGCCACGCAGATCTCCTTGATGTCCGCAGTGCTGGTCTCCTTGATGTCTGCCACGCTTGTCTCCTTGACGCCTCTGGTCCTGTTTGGTGATGAAGGCAAACTCCTGCCCTTTGAACTCCATCACCCTCTTGTTGCCTTCCATCAGCAGCCTCTGCTTCACCAGTCTATACTCCAGTGTTAGGTCCCGCAGCATAATTATCGCAAGCAGCTCATCATCAATCTTTTTTCCGATGCCATTTAACTTTGCATCAATTGTAGTAAACCTTTGGACATAATCCTCCATGCTTAAACATAACCCCAGATTGATTTCGAATAGCTGGTCTATGAGGGTAACAACACAATTAACACCCTTGTACTCGTAGGTTTTCTGCAGCTTTTTCCACACCATCTTGGCCGTTTTGCATTCCGCGACCTCCATCTTTGGTCCTTGATGTAGCATCAAATAAATCTTTGCTCTTGCTCACTGAGCTTGCTTTCTCTGGTCTATTGGTGCCTCCGGGGTTATTTCATTCAAGATGTAATCCCACAGGTCTTCATGGAGCTAAAACATCTCCACGTCCATCGCCCATGTTTCTTAGTTTGATGACTCTTGTAACCTTTCCAGTTGTAGCATATCTCCATAAGATATACTGTTCGTCACGCCAGGACCACGGGATGCCATTTTCTTAAATGTTTCCTACAAAATCTCAGTTTACGAAACAAGTAAATCTTATATTTCTACCAAACTAACAGTTCCTTTGCCTAACCTGGGCCCATAACCTATTGTAAATTTTGGTACAGTGGATTAGGTACAATTAAGTTCTTCAAGAAACGAAACTCAACTTCTTTAAAGTTCAAAGATCAACAGTGCAAGGCGGTTGCTAAAACATATAGTTTTTGTTATTCACCACCATTCAAGATGCTGCGACATTAGCAACTAGATTAGAAATACAACATACGATACAAGATATAGCTTGAATTGTGATTTCATGTGCCATATGGATGAATACCTGTGTTCGAACATAGAAAATTTGAATTATTTTACTGGCAGTGTATGCACCCACATTTTATGGATCATACATTTCATTTCATTGGCCAAGGCATGCCTGGGATCATTAAAATGATTTTGCCTCTTATAGATAAAAATATGTTTTGGCCACACCTGAATGTTAAGTTTGCTGTTCTGCCCTGTTTCAAGAGAAGGGAATGGTGCTTTTGCTTCCTGTTGTATTCGCGTTACATCATGCTTGCTTATCCTTGCAGTGATTCATTTACACTTTTGGAAGTCTTTTCATATTGAAATAGAATGAAGCATTGAGTAGGAATTGTTAATGAAGTGAATTAGATGTAAATGAGAGTTCATTGGAAGATTCTTGGGATGGTGATGAAGAATGGAGAGTTATGAGATTTTGGTGTTGAAGCACAGACTATTTTAGATTATTTGCCACCAGAAAAATCAGTTGGTCGGTACAATGGGCAAGTAAAATTTTTTAAAAGTTATAGTAGGCATACTCCAGGAATAGACTAGTAAACGCTATTTGAAACAAGAAATCCCTTGTCTGCCCAAAACATAACTGAATTTGGCTTCCATCATATGTTAAGTATTAACTAATTGAATACTGATAGATGACAGTGATAGATGAAGAATGTTTTTTGTGACCTTTCCCTAGGCTTGAGTAAAACATGCTTGTAAATGCAAGTCTCAGTTGTCTGAAGAATGGAGAAGTACCCCATCTAGCAATGAGCTTATGACTGGGCATTTGGGTGAAATAAATATTTTTGTGAAAATGATGCTCTATAAAGTGTAATTATTAAATTGGCAAAACTAAGCACTGATAGCTGAAGTATAATATTATAGGAACACAATGTATCATATGGAATATATTCTGGATCTCTCCTCCCCTCATACAAAATATTGAAAGTGTTGAGGTGGGTTTGTGGGCGGAATGGCTTCAGGAATAATTATATATTGTAATTTTTGTAATGTAATAAGGTCAGATAGCTCGCAAGTCTTTTGATCGCAATAAAAGAATGTACCATTATTATTTGAAAAAAGTAAATATTCAACTTAGGCTCCATGAAATAATGTATCTTTCTTTACTTTGAATCCCAGTAATCCGGGAGATCCGGGTTCGAATCCCAGTCAAGTCAAATAATTTTTTCATGGCGAATTTCAACCCTGGTATAAGTGCACCTGTGGGAGTGGCTTAGTACCACATCATTCATTAATGCAATTATTGAAATATGATCCAATATTGCACATTTTATCCTTTTGATTTATGTATCATCAAACTCAGTCTCTGAAGATTGCAATTTGAATTGGTGACTTGAGTCTGTGTCACTAGTGTCGATGTTCCTATCAACAGGTTTCAACCCGAGCTCTGAGGAGGAATCTGAGCTTGACCTGGAGGATGATGAGGGTGAGGAGGAGGAAGTGGCTGGTGCCTCCACCACCACCACCTTGGGGAATGCCAGCAGAAGCAGCACCAAGCTCCCTGAGACAGTCACCGTGCTCACCACTCCAGACGGGGGATCAGTTTATTTGGTTGGGACAGCTCACTTCAGTAAAGAGAGCCAGGAAGATGTGGCACAGGCAAGGAAAATTCTTGATATTTGTGACTGCAGGTTAGGTGCTTTATGTACCATGTATGTATGTTATTGCTTAAAAATATCGAACACCTCATTCCATTTTTTTTTCATGCAACAGAAGTACAGTAAAACCTCTGTGTAACGAACCTCCATATAGCGAAATTTGACAAATACCTCCCTATTACGAAGTCATGCACCAGGTCCCGGGCTATTCCCATACATAGTGCATGCAAAAAAGCCTCCCAAAACGATCCTCTATAAGAACAAAACCTCCGTACAACAAAGTCCATGTGTGGGCCCCAACATGGAAGTGACCTCATTTTAATGAAATTATTTCTTAAAAAGAACTTTTCTTTATACATATTATTGTTATTAGTGTTATAACCAACATCAAGATAATGTTCGGCTATTCTCTCTACAGTGACGTATTGTTCGGGCGATTTTTCCTGCCATTAATGAGAGCATACTTCTTCAAGTACTGCACAAGACGTGAATGGGGAGGAGGTTAGGCTCTCTTACATTTTCTTATGTAGGGTGTTGTAGGAGTCCTACATAATTTTAAGTAAGATTTTGTTTATGCATGAGATCATGCTTGAATCACTAATAATTGACGTTCCGTAGCTTTAGTACCGAAAACAGCCCATATTTTCTCCTGGGGAAAGGTCCATGAAGAACTAAGAAGGATGTATTTAGTTAATGTACTGAAAAGCAAAAAAAACAGCATTGTTACTGGGTGAGGGTTCAATTATTGCTAAATACTAGCGAGAGCCAAATCTACTTTGAAATGGAACGTGAATGGATTATCCGATTAGATTTCACTATTAATTACCGCGAGTAATCGTAATTGGTGTACTGCATTAGAGTTATGATTATTATGTCCGTCGAGACTGGATTGCGAAATTAATGAGAGTCGCGTCCTAAAGCAACATGAACTCTAGGCTGCTCTTGAAACAACGCAACCTGCACATAACCTCCGTACTCCGAACCTCGGTGCAACGGAGTCGTCATTTTTCCGGTCCCGGCGAATTTGTTATATGGAGGTTTTACTGTAATTGGAAATTCAGGCAGCCAATGAAGAGCAATGTTCACGTTCTTCACTGAGACCTCTGCCTTGGATGCCTTGAGTCTGGTGCATTAAAATATGTTTTCGGTACATAATCCTACTAAGTTTTATTCAATGCTGTCTTCGAATACTATTATTACACTTTACTTTGAATGAAAACAATTGGATCGGATATTTGGGGAGGTGACCGATGGCTAAGGTCATTTGTGCCATTGGGATAGGTAAGGGAGGAAGGGTTGATAGAAACCCGGTGTCGGCATTAGCCTGCTTTTAACGAAAGGCTCCAAGGGAACCACGGTTTAGCATCTCATCCGACAGATGGAGTTCTCTACTTGAAGTGCCCTCCACAAGACACTCAAGTGGGAATCGGGTTCCCTCTGAAAAACATCCATCCCTGCAGGGATTTGAACCCTGGCCGCCTGCGCGGTAGGAGAGTACTCGAGCCACCACACCAGCCCGATCCTTGAATGATAACCAGGTTCATGTATTTGTATTTTGTTTAGGCTTTATTGTCATGCTGATGGTAAAAAAATGTCAAACTGCACAAAAAACACCAATCTGACATGTTTCTTGTGTGTATTTATACTAATTATCTGGGAAAAGGATGTGAAAATAGCATTAAATGTAATTGTTGATTTTAGAAATTGAAGTAATTTTTGTGGCCATAGTATAATGTGTAAGTACGCAGGGAACATTGGCCATTGAATCAAGTTTAGTTGGAATTTCATTTTCATCCTTCATTGTGACAAAACCTGAAGAATGGTGTGTCCAGAAACTTGTATCCAATGGTGGACGGTATATGAAATTAATAGTGTGAAATGTTTACTAGAGGATTTATCGCGTGTTACGCCATTAATTATTGAAAGAACCATGTGTAATAAATCTAGCCTTGCACATTACATATTAAACTATCTTAACGTACCTAATGCAGATAAATCTAAATTTTCCGAATAAATGATTTTGCGATATATTATTGGAACTTAAATGTGGACACACATTCTTTGCTTATTGCTACTACCAGGATTTTTCTTAAATCACCAAGCTTTTATGTACATCACTCAGCAGCATTACATGCATTTGCAATTAACATTGGAGTTAATAAATATAAAAATCAGGTATTTTGTTTTGCATTCCTCAGCTGATAGGTTACTCTCTGATTATTTAGATTTTGTGAATAGTATTTCAGTTTAGGAAAGTCTGGTGACTTTTGTTATGTATACCTATTGTGGCTGTTGCTGCTCATCTGTTAGTAGTGCGAATGTTTTAGTACTTGTTTTGGCCATTCGTGGCCCCACCTGCTCTCCCCCCATTTCATGTTGAGTAGAGGCGAGAGAAGCATGCGGAGGTCCTCTGTTCAACTGACTGTGAAATGAGAAGGATTTCTCTCCACCAGGATTCGCAGAATACCAGTTTTTACAGTAAGCCTTTGGGCTCCCTTCATGCACTTTGCACTCTGTTCACTAAATTCCTGGTCATCTTTCACTATCATTGCTGCAATCAGGGTGGCAGTCGTCAGGGAAAACCTGGAATTGTCAGGGAATTTATAATTTCTGGAAAAGTCAGGGAATTCTCATAACAGTCATGGAGGAACTGGAATAGGAATCCTCATTCTTTTTCTACCATCAAGTTTATCGGCGTCTCTCTGGCCCTTTGTTTCACTTACTAAAACTGATGTCCATTGCTTACGTGCATGGAATAAGCCCCATTTCGTGGAACATTCAGCTGTGAATCTTAGTTATTATTTGTGAATCAGGTGTACAATGTATCCATTTTGTATATCCTAATTGCGATATTTGCCTAGTAGTGTTAAAATTCATGACCAAAATGTATTACGCTCATCACAAGGAATCCAAGGCTATGTTGTTCAGAAAATTTTACCTCACTTTTTTTAAAATTTATTTTTTTATTTTTTTTATTCCGAAACTCAGGTCAAGAAGAAGCGGGAGCACACTTTGTAAATACATGCTTGCTGTTCTAAAAATACGAGATGTTGATTAGAATATTTAAAGCTGCCATAGACAATTTAATTCAGCAGAAAAAAATATTCCAATAATAGGTGACCATTTGGCCATCGGTCAGGGAAATTTGTAAATCCATCAGGGAAAAGTCAGGGAATTAGAAAATTGGGTATCAGTAGCCACCCTGTGCAATGTACTTGGTTTTCAGGGTTTCTCCCAGAGTTTTTCCTTCTCGTCAGGCTTGGGACATACTCCTACATTTTATGAGAGGGATTTTCTCCGTTCACTTGAATATACGTATTGACATGTCAATCCTGCTATTAATTTTATATTTTAAGGAATCACTTTTCAATGCATACTTTGCAGAATCCTCACTGGATAATGTTTGAAAAAATCAGGTGGATGTTTCACTCAAGGAAAGCTTGATGCTTTAGAATATGCTTTGGTGATCAAATCGTTGCCTAACACAGCGCCACTCCCAGGCATCATCTCACATTCAGAAGCACTAAAAACATCAGTGATGCTATTCTTAGGAAAAAAGCATCACGAAAGCTATTTCTGGCAAATGGTGTTAACGGTATTTCCTTCAGTATAGCCGGCTAGGACTACCTCTGCCTGTGATTCTCATTTATTTCAGTGAATTATATCCTGTATTTAATGTATTTTGCTCAAAATTTGCTGTTAAGTTGCCTGTGGAATGAAATTATGTACTCCCTGGAAGAAGGTTACTGGAAATAAATATTAATGCATACTCCTTGGATATGTTTTTGGTTGCGCACTCGTGCTTACATAATCAATTAATCAACAGTTAAAATGGTAATCGTATGTCTCCTCCTATTTTTCTAGGTTATTCGAGCAGTCCAGCCTCATGTAGTTTTGGTGGAACTGTGCAAGGCCCGTGTCAACATCCTTCAGTTGGATGAGCAGACTATATTGGAGGAAGCCAAAAATATTAACTTTGGTGAGTCATTCAACTTTTAATTTGTGCTTCACAGTTTATTGAAAAAAACTCTAATTTGAATCTTAAACTTTTAAGCTGATGATCCATCCGTTGTCTTGGGCATGGCTTTGTGGAATTTGCTTAACATTGTAAATGAAAAGTATAACTTAGTTATTCCTCATAGATTTATTAACAGGACGACCTAGGTTTTGATGAAGCTCGTCATCATCAGGTACAGTAAATGTAAATTGTAAATGTACATTGTAAATTAAAAGTATAACTTAGTTATTCTACATAGATTTATTAACCTTCCACAAGTCTTGTAATACTGTACCTGATGATGATGAGCTGTGTCAAAACCTAGGTCATCCTGCTAATAAATATATGTGGAATAACTAAGTTATACTTATCATTTTCATCGATGGCCCTTTCAATCTCCAATTGTGCATAGCCTCATGGAGTCATTTGCGTAATTGTCAGATATTTTTCTTAGTAAGTACAGTAGAATCTCTCTGCAAAGACAACCTCCACATTGCATAGTCTTGTGCTGGACCTAGAACCTTAGCATATTTGGTCTGAAGGTGATGCCTATGCATTGAAAGTAGTTGAATCATATTGAAAACTCCTGTGGAAAAATACCTTTGGTTTTTTCATAATTGAAAATGAATTCCCAGAAAGTCTCATATTAATCCACTCAAAGTGTACAAGTTTAATGAGTATTATTTTTAAGACTCATGTGTCATGTTTTTTGCATTTCATGGTTTTTATGGATGTAATGTATAGTGAACTTGGTATGATATTTAGTGACGGCATTTTACACATACTTGGTATTTGCTGCCGGAGCAATGAAAGGACTGCGACAATATCTCCAAAGATACTACTTTACTCCATTCACAAATGACATGACAGTCACTTATAATGCACAACTTAAAAAAAACCCTCGTCATCCTGAACTGCACTCTCCCCGAGGTTGAACGCCCACAACCTGATTGCTCACCGCTTGGAGACAGACTGACACTCCGTACCGCTTCGACCAGCCGGGCTCCCAACCCCGTCCTCTTGTGGAGAAAAAGACACTTGACAAAAGACATGCGTGGACACAACTCAAAACAGTATTAGTTCAACAATATTCTAGGTATGTCTGGTTAAAAAAAATTATCTGGCCCTTTAATAATAAGTGAAAGTGTTAAGCTCACATTCATAACTGTGAACTGTAATCAAGCTATGTAACTAAGAACAAAACTGGAAAAAAATCTGGAAGTAACCCATCTTCACTGAATTGAAAATAAAGTTATCCAAATTTTATGCATTCTCGTTGTCAACCACTAAACATAATCCTCAATTTTCTAATGAGTGGGGTTGAGCATGGGGTTTTCAAGAAACATGACCTCCATGGTTGCTGATGGATACCTTTAATCATTGTTACCATCGAATCAGATACAGTTGTGTTTAAAAATTATTATATTAATCTAAACAACTGATAGTTTTTCACAATAAGTTCTACTGTTAATAATGTGTCTTGGCTATCCAAGTGTAAATTTATCTTGTTTTGAATATTGTTAAATTTTTTTTATTACTTGCAGAGAAGATCAAGTCAACCATACAACAAAATGGCCTCTTTCATGGAATAATGAATATTCTACTGCTTAGCATGTCAGCACATCTGACAAAGGAGCTTGGAATGGCACCCGGTGGAGAATTCAGACGAGCATTCTCTGAGGTGTGTGCGATAATGTTTGTTTTTATGGTTTAGGGGTCTTATCATGTCTGTTCGCTCAGGATATGCCACCCTCCAACTCAGATTTCTTGAAATTGGTTTCAATAATCATTATCATCAAGTCGATGGGCTCCACAAGTTTTTCCTTTCTAAGTGGCATTTTTCCAAGATTTCTTAACTATTAGAAAATTGCTTATGATGGTCAAATACGAATTTTCACTGATAAAGTTCAGAGAATAAGGAATCACATCATAGCTCAGTGACTAATGAATGATTTTGTGAAGGGGTTCTTGCACCAATTTTTTTAAGGAGTTAACAAGTAGCTGTTTTGACATTTTATGTATTTATAAGTTAAACTTAACCCAAAAGTATGTGAATTAAAATTTCTGTACATGTTCTGATTTTTGGTGCAATCATCATCATCATTGTGATTCTGTCCTCAGACAGGTTTCAACGGTACTGCCTCCACACCATTCTGTCTTGGGCCTCTCTCTTCCTCTCTTCATAGCTTTTTTTGTGTCTGTCAGCATTCCGTGCCTCCTCCTTACTCTCTTCCCTTCTATTTTCCCTTCTATAATCAATTTCTGAACACTATTCCTCCTTAAAAGATGCCCAATCCACTTAGTCTTCCTCTTTTTAATTTCTCTCAAGATACTCCTTTCTTCTCCAATCCTCAGTGCCTCATCATTCCCGACTCTATCTTCCCACCCAATTCTCTCCATTTGTCGCCACAGCCACGTCTCAAAGCTTTCCAAGTACTTTTCTTCTCTCTTCTTCAAGGTCCATGCTTTGCATCCATACAGCACAATACTCCATATGAAGCATTTAACGAATCTTTTTCTTATATCTGTCCTGACATTTCTCGATGTCACCAGTTCCTTAATCTTGCTAAATGCTACTTTTCCTTGCGCAATTCTAATTTTAATTTCCTTTGTACAATTGCCATGCTGAGTAACTGTACTTCCCAAGTACTTGAAGGAACTTACTTTTTTTAATTTTTCTATTTCCAGCCATAGATTTAATGGTCCTTCTGCTTTTGCTACCCTCATAACCATAGTTTTCTTTCCATTTATCCTCATTTCATACTCTTCACTTTTCTTCCTTACTCTTTCCATCATCTTCTGTTGATTCTCTGCTATTATAGTCTTGGTGCAATATTGGCACGAAATTTCACATTTTTCTCCTGCTACTTAATATTTTGTGAAAAAATTTTTGTGGATTTATTTTGACGTGCATGAATACACACAATAAAAATCATAATAAGGTATGACTTCCGCGGCTCAAAATGTTTGCAATCTCGTTGGAAGAAATAAATAAAGTTATTATCAATTCGGGGATGTAGTTGATTTGGGGAAAGTAGTTGAAACATTTGCAAATCAATAGTTGTGTATAAAAACAATGAAGTTTAAGTGGGAATTTTTGAATTTGAAATTAAATAAATTACATCATGTGCACACAAATCACAATTGTCATCATCAGCTACTGATCTTGTTTTGCACCTTGAGGCCAAGTCCATCAAGTATTTATCTGTTGTATTAAGAATTATGATGTCTGTTTCCATAGCTTTTAACTCTCATTATTTGTCAAATCAAACAAACAAATACCCTTCACTTTGCTGATGCTGATATTGTATGTAATGGCACCACCATGATCGGCTAGATGGCGCATGGTCTGCAACCATAGACATTTGTCTCATTTAATTTCAGTGTAGGAATATCCAGTTTTTGACATGCCTCAGAATACTGCATCACTGATGTACCACAGGCATAAGTTTGTCCCCAAAACTAACCAGTTTGTTTTTCTCTTTTACTGGATTTGTTTCAAACTTATCAGTATTCTTCCAGGGTCCAATTTACGAAGCTTTATTCACACTAGAACCATCCTTGTGTGGCTGAAACATCACAAATCAGTGTGTTCAGGATTCCCTTATCAACCATGGTATTGTCTACCACGGTCCTTGATTATCCTTGCCTACAATTAGAGTAGACTAAACTACCAAATGTGGCTTCTGGCCATTTGGATTCAAATGGGCACACTGTTGTACAGTGCACAAATCTGTGCTTAGCTTCGCTGACTAGAGAATATGATTCAATTTTTGTGGTTACCTGCATGTGCTATGTCCACAATTTCTTTAATTGTAATGCCAAACTTTTGGTGACTACTTTGCTGTTTGTGTCCAATAAAGACTACTTTCGAAGGTTACCTGGAGCTCTCTCGGGTAACACCAGAATGACTTGGGGTTTTCATTTTATAATAATGGTTCAAAAGCACATTGAAGGAAATAAAATAGATTTCAAAGAAATCAATTTTTATCACATGGAGATCCATCATCACATATGCCGAGGCATAATGCCCCCTTCATACCACTACTGTACTTGATCATGAGTCTTGACGAGATAAGTTGGACTGGCTGCGAAATCCTGAGTGGCGGTATCCGCTCCACCAATGCAGTGCACTATTTGTCCTGTGAAAACTTGAGAATAATTCCAATTTAGGGAATTCCATTGATGAAAGATCGTTTCGCACTGAACAACCAAAAAACTGAAAACTCTGCTGCACTACAGAATAATGTGTCCATCAAGTTTTAACGAATGGGTGGAGAGGCCAATGAAATTCAATTGGACTTTGCATTCGTAACTTATGAATAAAAAGTCTAAAATACAAATATATGTCTGAGTTCAGACACTATTGTTGAATAAATGCCACTGGCTTTACGACCTGACTCCAGTGGTGCTGGCTGGGGCAGCAGTCATGCCAGTGAACTGTTACTGTGGCGGTGACTATTTGACCATGTGCTGAACTGGTTGGATGTAGAAACATTACAGATTCTTGGAACATCTGTGACAAGATAGAGTCGCCTTGTGATCGTGCTTCAGTTGGGACTATTGTCAACCACCAATAATTTCACTGTTGACCTTAATGTCAAAATGTCCAAAAAATTATGTATAAAGTAATTGTTATCGACTTGTTATTGGTTTCTCTTTGGAAAGAAGTTTTTGCTTGTTATTGATTACTGTTTTGCTGAAGTAATTGAAACTTTTCCCATTTACATTTTGGGAGTCATTTACCCAGCATTGTTCTGCTGAATGTATCAAACAACTATCGGTCTATCTTTAGTAACTCATCCATTATTTACATATTTGGAGGCTTTTATGGCTCTTTGGGTCGGGGAGATGGCTAGTCCCTGCACTAGGCCTCTCTTGAACAACATATGACGTTTATCCCCATGGAAGCCAAACTTTCAAAACTGCTGACTATTTTCATTCTTTTCTAGCCTCTCTTGATTTTTCTGCTTTTGTATCTGAGGTATAGAGGGATTCCTCAGAAATAATATGCATGCTGTTTATTACGCAATTGTACATTGTTTAGTTTTCAGTTGGCAAGCATGCAGTGAATTAGTGTTTTTAGGTTCTTCCAATTTTGTGATGGAAGAAAATTAAGATGCGCAAAGAGTCATGTGTGTGCATCAAATTTTGTTTTGAATTGAGGTAGGCTTTTAAAGTAGCTATTAAAATGTTTCAAGAAGGTGTAAAGGATGAATTTACGTGCATTGAAATCAGTTTATCATTGAAACTCTTACCTAGGTGATGGTGCAGTACCAGATATGAATGTAAATCTTGAGAAAGTAGTTGAAACATTTACAAATCAATAGTTGTGTATAAAAACAATGAAGTTTATGTGGGAATTTTTGAATTTGAAATTAAAGAAAACCAGGATGAGGTGACATGAACTTAGAATAATTAATTAACATGTAAGTGGTGGTGTCACTCGTGAGAGATGCCGACAGCTTTAAGTGGCTGGCATGGATCTCTCGTGAGTGGTCTTGGAAATTTTGGGGCTGGGAAAAATAACAATATTTACACTTATCACACTGACTGCAGTAAGTGGTCATTTTGGTTTTAGCAGCATGTGAGCAACCATTAAGCCATTAAAAGCCATTCAAGTTTTCAGTCTTGTCTTATGAAGTCTTTAGCTACTACAATCTCAAATTAAAATTGTTTTGGTATCCTGATAAAAAAGTCCTGTACCTATCTGTTAGCCTATCATCCTTAGTTACCATAATTTCCATCAGATGTAGTAATGAGGTTTATGGTGGAAGAGTAACTCAAAGGTCTCTAATGGTATTTTCTATTTCTTTGCTCTCCTTAGGCAAAGCAGGTTCCACATTGCGTTGTGCACCTTGGGGATCGTCCAATCAAGCTGACTTTACAGAGGGCACTAGCCTCTCTCTCGTGGTGGCAAACATTGAAGCTTACTTGGCACATCATGTCGAAAGAGTCTATCAGGTCAGTGAAAAGTTCTTGGGTCGAAAGGCAATGTATTGAAAGACTTGTGATTGTTTGTTTAACATCATATTCTGCATGGCTTGTCATAATCCTACCTTGTCCGTTAAATGAATGACTAGGTTGGATTGCTACTAAATATGCAGAAATACGGCCTTCGAGTACGACAAATACATTATATAGCCACATTCCTGAGAGAATAGGGTGATAAGAAAAGCTTTATGAAATACAGAACTGCTGTGTAGCAACTCTCCTGAAGTGATATTTCGTACTAGCAAACTTTTCTGAAGTTTACATGCAAAAGTATGGGAAAATTTCACAATTACATTATTTTGGTAGTAAGATTGAGGTGAAGCTTACAATCTTGTTTTGGACCAATCAGAAAATTATGTCAGTGTATTACTCATACTATTTTCTGTGCAAATTCATGCCTAGTGTCATACTCCCCTACCTGGGTCAGCCTAGTTTGTTGTTGAACCCTGTGTATAAATGATAAGTGGATGAAGTGGTCCCTTTTCACCAATTGGATCAAAAACCTTAATATGGTCACAGTCCAATCAACACTCATTATCAGTACCTCCCTTTATTTCATTATATTTATATGCCTCTTGAGGATTGATGGAAGTTTACCTATTATCTCAAGCTGCTGAAATATGTATTAATCAGGTATGTGCTGGTAAGAGGGAAATTGTTGTAGCCTTTTCTCATGGGAAACCTCTAACCATGGTGATCGTCAGGGAAAATCAGGAAAACCTGGAATTGTCAGGGAATTTATAATTTCTGGATAAGCCAGGAAATTCTCATAACAGTCTGGGAGAAATTGGGATAGGAAATCCTCGTTATTTTTCTACCATTAGGTTTATTGGCCGGTCTTTCCTGCCCTTTATTTCACCAACTGAAACTGATGTCTGTTGCTTACATGCATGGAATAAGCCCCATCAATTTGTAGAACATTTGGTGGTGAATCTTAGTTATTTAGTTGTGAATCAGACATTCAATGAATCCATTTTGTATATCCTTAATGCAATATTTGCCTCACAATTACGCTCATTACAAGGAATCCGAGGCTAATTATTCAGAAAATTTTACGTCACTTTTTTTTTTACTTCAGAGACTCAGGTCGAGAGGTGCCTGAAGTGCACTAGCTCGTAGTAAATATGTGCTTACAGTTCTAAAAAGACAAGATGATGATTGTTACAATGGTAATACAAGTATGATCTCACGTGTAGACAAAATCATACGCAACATCATCTTTGATTCTCATAACCCCCATTGTGAGACGGTAAGAAGAGCCCTCCTCCCCTCCTCACCTTTCACACTCGGTGTAATTATTGAATTAGCTCCCTCTCAAAGCGTTTTAATCGGGTCACTAACCACCTCAAATATAATATTCCTGATTATGATGCTGCCATTGCTAATTGCATTCTGTCTTCGATCGCAGTGGCATGCTTACGTTTTGCTTGTTTATCCAAATATTTTTACATTTTTTGGTTCCCTCTTGCAATCAAGGGGTTTTTACCAAGTTAATCAAATTGTTATTCGCTTCTGAAGGTCACTCACTCCGTCCAATTTTGATCCAGTCCAACAACTTGGCTTTGGTTTGTATTTTCCACGCACCTTAGCGACACCTGTGCTTGAGTCCACCAGTAAATTGGTCATTACTTTCCTTTTGATGCCTTTACAGTTAACCTCAACTTCCCATAACTACCATGATGTGCTACCTCTTTCTTGAAGAATTAGACATTGTCAATTTGTAATTTTACCAAAGGATATATAAATGGCCATGGAAATACGATACACGGTTGCGGAAGCAATACAAGCTCGCTTGCCCGAGTTGCCCAAACGCTCAAAATTTTTCCGGAGACTCACCATAATGCAATACTGTTATATGTGTAATTCAATTACCTGCGGTAGGAAAACATTGTGTATAGGGAAATGTTGCAATGGTTTGTAGGCAATAACACGGCCACTGCGATGGCGAGGCAGTGGTAGATAAGGGAGGGAGGTTGACGGATAGATGATGTGGGAGCAGTGTTACTTGGGGACGGATCACTGTAGAATCGGCACTCGACTACTTTGTCCTTTCAGATCATTCCATGTTTTAGGGAGTGTGTCATTGTCGCAGGGGAATGATGCAGAGTTATGCCAAATAAATAGAAGATCAATCTATTTAAATAATGGTTCATATTACAAAGTACGTATGTAATACATTTCTATGTCTGACTGAACTCTAGCTGTGGTTTGGGATGGAAGACGGGCTTGGGTGAAGGATTTAATCGGTGAGACGACTATCGTGGTCACAAGAATATAAATATAATGAGGTAGTGGACAGAGGTGGGTTTGGACATTCAGCATATTAGGGGTAGTGGGTGGGGGTGAGACAGAGGTGTCCTTCGCCTTGCCAGAGCTTTTGGGGGTATGAATGGACCCTCCTCGGTGTGAGTGGGCATCTGGCCGTAGGATATTGCGGTGCTAAGCATGTCCAAATAGGCCCTTATTGCTCGGATACCTCGACTCGCTTAGTTCAGCTGTGACAAAGCTTTTTTTTCATTAGGATGTACCTACTTGTAACTTTCAATGTATTGATTTCAGCTTTTTACATTTTCTGAGTTTTGACGTAAATTTAATTCGACAGAAATAAAATAGTCCAATAATAGGTGACCTTTTGGCAATCAGTCAGGGAAATTGGGAAATCCATCAGGGAAAAGTCAGGGGATTTAAAAATTGGATATCTGTAGCCACCCTGTCTAATGGCATATGGTTATACAGTTGAGCACCTTTAATCCGGCACTGTCGGGACTCGAGCGATACCGGATTAGGGATTTTGCCGGACTACGGGTGCTGTGGTAGTAACCAGCATAATTGTGGGGTCGGCAATATTTTTAATGAGGGAATTCGATAAATTAAAACAAATTCAATTATGTTTGAATAAATTCTGTATAATTCAACTAGTAATTTGAAAAAAATAAGAAATAAACTTCTTCTAAATTCACAAACAAAATCAGTCAACCGTTAGTATCGCAAAACGGCTGAGTGAAAGGAATGGGTATAACATATAAACATATTGCTGCACATCAAAGAGTATATAAAATAGATAATTAAAAGATTTTCATCGCTTCAAATTTTCCTTGCAATCCTATCCATCGATACATCCGGAGTGACTGAGGAGGAAGATTCTTGTCCATCCTTGGTTGCCTTTTTGAACATATCTACAATGGTCATTTGCTTTAGTCGGCTTGACTTTTCACGGATGAGTTGGCTTTGCAGTATATAAAGGTTCATGATCTGCAGTTCGCTGATAAAACTTTGCTGCTCCAAACCTTTTTTGAGCCTGGTAGTATGGTGAATACATTAATCAATTTTCACTCTTTCTTGAGCGATTTCTGGCTTATCGTTGTCATCCTCACTCTCCGATTTATCATCATTGACGACCATTTCAACAATTTCCTGGCCCATGAAATGTTGTATGGTGTGAGTGTCGTGATCAATTCCAATCCATTCTTGTACATTTCCCTCTTCCATTTCCTTCAACTCCGGGTTAATGATGCTCTTTGCATATTCAACTAACTCTAGCATCATACGTTTTTCAATGTAAACTTGAAAGCCTTTGAACTCAATACGTTCTTCGTCTCCATCAAACCGTAAAGCTGGCCACAAATTAAACCATGCGTGTTTTAAAATTGATTGTGGGATACTCTTCCATGCTCGTGAAAGTGCCCACATTACATCTTTTAGGTTGTACTCCTTCATCACTTCAATCACTGATTTCCCTGAATTAATACCTGCTTCTGCTGCTGAGGAACTGCTTCATATAACCTGATCGATATCTACATTTTAGCCATCTCAATATTCCCTGATCTTGAGGTTGTATCATAGATGTGCTATTTGGAGGTAAAAAGATGACCGTAATATCGCCTTTTGTCAACAATTCTGCCTTTGGATGAGCCAAGCTATTGTCCAGAATTTACAATATTTTGCATTTGGGGTCTAAACCGGAAGCATTGCAATGACACCGAGCTTCGGCAACAAAATTGTTTTCCAACCAATCCGTAATAATATCTGAGGTCATCCAACTGCGTTTACTTGCCCGATATACCACTGGAAAAACTTTAACATTTTTGAAAACTCTTGGTTTCTTGCTTTTTCCTATAACCAATAATTTCAACTTGTGAGTCCCTGCAGCATTAGAGCATGCTAGCACTGTCATTCTGTCCTTTAAGTCCTTCAGCCCAGAGGAGACCTTTTCATCTTCACAGATCAATGTATGTTTCGGAAAACAATGCCAAAATAATGCCGTTTCATCAGCATTATATATCTGCTCAGGACATAAGCTCTCACTATTCATCAGCTTCGAAAACTCTTCAACAAAGTCGTCAGCTGCTTCAGGATCCGCTGATAGTCTCTCTCCTCCCTCTGCGCACAACGATATGCCATGCCTTTTCTTGAATTTTTGAAGCCACCCTTTTGAATAATCACATGGAACTGTGAGGTTCATTTCTGCATGAAATATTTTAGCCTGCTCCACTAACATTTGGCCTGAAATACTGAGCCCTTCACTTCGACGCAGTCGAAACCACTGCATAAGTACGCGATCTAAATCAGCACTAGACGCTTCTTTCATGGATTTTCCTATTGCCATTCCTTTCTTAGTGTCACTTTCACAGAAAAATTTGAGGATCTTCTCTTTCTGCTTCTTTATGTCATAGATTGTCGAAGATCCAACGGAGTACATATCACACAGGCGCGTCACTGATGTGCCGGAATCAAGTTTTTTCAACACTTCCACTTTTTCTGCGATAGTTAATGTTCTGTGTTTATGATTCACCCCTTGCTGCTGCTACAACTGCTTGCGTTAGACATGATTACGAATAAACTATGTAGATGATAGATAGTTTTTACTTCGAGTTGCCACAAAGTAGAAAGCAAACATGCACGCGCCATGCAAGGTAAGACAAGTACTGTCCACTCCTTGACGTCACACACTTGCGTCTCGGCAACGACGTACAATGTAATGATGTCTTCAATTTGCTGAATAAACACCTTTGTTGTGCACAATATGTAATATAGACAACATTGTATGCAAAAAATCTTCCAATACTTATTCTTGAATGGGAGAAATTTTGAATGGGTTAACAGTTTCAGTAAATACAAAGGAAATGATTCGGCAAAAAAGTTTGTTTTCCGCGAAGTACGCCTTGGAAATATTGCTGGATTACGGGAGTTCCCGGATTAGGGGTGCTCAACTGTACATTATTTTACTTGATGGTAAAATTCACTTTTAGAACTTTCCTTCGGTACCAGTTATTTCAGTTTATTAAATTTCAGTTCAATTAACCTTTAAACTTCAGATTTAAATGTCCAAGAGGGGCCAGAATTAAATCTGGCTCTTTAAATTTTTTTATGTTCCTTATGCAGTAAACTTTTATACCTCCAAAACTATGAAAGATAAACTGTTCAAATAAGGAAGTTGGTTTGCTTAAGGTTTGGTTCATTTGTTAGTGTGAAGTTAGTTGCAGAGTCGTCAAATTGTATGACCTTCAGAAATGCTTCTTTTTGGGAAGTATTTGTTAGTAAATTGATTTTTATAGTTTGGGAGGCAAAGATCATGGAAATTAATGTATAGAGTATTAACTATTAATTTATTCATAAAATACATTTCATATAAACTTAACGTTGCTTTAAATTTAGTGTGGTACTCCTCAAGACAGATTTACATGCGTAACCCTACTGTGCCCACTTTGCACTAAATATTGGTCTAGAACTTCACTGGTGAAGTGGCATGTAGTAACGGTATGGATGTACAATCCCTTTTTCCAAGCACACTCAGCACCTAAGGTGGTTCCTTACCTTGGCCAGTGCCTATTGTCCTCGGCCTTCCCTATCCCAAGAAATTGGGCAACGGGCTTCGCCGGTTCTCAACAGATGTGTGGTAAGTTTTCTCGTAAGCAAGACTGGCTGAGACTCATCTAATGCTGTTGGGGAGCCCAACAGCTATGTGGACTAGGGGGAGGCGGAGGCCCGTTGTTGTCCTTTTGACGGCAATCCTCCTCATGGTGTCGGCCTCATAGTGGTTGTATTTTCGCTAACCCTTCCCATCCTTTTCCCTTCCTTCCCACCGCCTACCATTTCCAGTAATTAGCTTCAGACTGGGAGGTAGGTTTTTTGCCCACGGGGAGACCCAAACTACCCGTCCTCGGCCTCCATTCGCCACAATCCATCCCTGCTGCTGGGCCTCACGCTCGATGAATACTATGGTGTAAGGGCTTGGGACCCTTTGTTGACAAGTTATTTTATGACTGCCAGCAGTATTTCCTGGTGAGTTATCTGGTCCCTAATAGACATAAAGACAGGATGTGACTGTGGAGTACAGTGACACTTAGAAGGAGAGCAAAGTCTGTGCATCTTTTTCTGATGGAGGAAGATCGATACCCTTTGTCTCTGACTCCAAGGCTTCAGAGTCGGAATTGAAAATCTTTCTCCCCTATCTATATCTCGGATATTTCTGCTTAGGAGCTATGGCTAGGATAATATTTCACACACCTATTTATAGAAAAATAGTGCAATGAAGAAAAGATGAACGGTGCATATCTGCAGCAAATGAGCTAAGGTTCCTGCCAGAAAAATCACTATTCCTCTCAACACCTCTGATTTCTCTAATGAAATCCAATACCAGGTGAACAAACATTGATACTAAAGCACCCTCGACAAAAAACTGAGCATGAATGAAGTTAAGTTTCAGTCTACTTTAAATGTGGATGGGAAATGTAACAGTGAGTCAAAGGACAGGGTCCTCGACCCGACGACTGGTCCCTCATGGTTCTTTCATTGCACACATGGAAATGCGACCGCTGCCTGGCAGCCAAGAGAGCGTGAAGGGTCTTGGTTTTTCCCACATCCTTTACCACTGACGAGGGCTTTAGACTTAGGGGACTCTGTACCTCTCCCAAAAGGCTACACTTTTGTAAGCATTCGAATAAATCAATGGAATTATTGCCCTGATAGGAAAGCATTTTTGTGGAACAGAAAGATCGTTGGGAAATGTCCAAGCTGGAGCTACTTCCATGTACAAGGGCTAGACTTTTTTTCCATGCTAGGTTTTTTTCCATGCCTGTACTGGCACTTTTGGCCTTGAAGGGTAAAAAAGTCACAATTTCCAAAGTAGTAATGGTATATTATTATGGAAAACCATGAAAATAATTCACGCTGGCTTCCTATGCATGTATTGATGCACATGTAATGAAATTTCATGTGTAACATTTTTGAAACATCATTTTTGATGGAATATTAAGAGTAAAAAATTTTGTCTCTTTACCTGATTCAGTTTAATACTGTCACTCTCTTAAGTAATCCTTGAGGCAATTGATTTGCTAGAAATATATTATTGATAAATATAATGGCTTGGAAGTTGATTGATCTGTGATGCATTTCGTTTTTTCCTGTCGCTTGCTTTGGTATTTTATTGTTCCCCCAATCATTCAAAATGTAAGTAGTACTTAATGGAAGTTGTGAGAAAACAAGAAGAGTACTGTTTCTTAGCCAGTGACCTTTACCAGTTATGGTGAGAAGTGCTGAGCATGCTTCCGATTATGTTCCTTGAGAGGAGTGACCCAAAAATTCTGCATTGTTCAATGCTCTTATCTAACTTCATTGTGATTGCTCTTTCTTTGTCATGCTGCCATTGGTGTTTGGGCTGTGGAGCAAAGAGGAAGTAGAGCGCTGCAAGCAACGGGACTTGCTCGAGGAGATGCTTGCCGAGCTCACTGGGGAATTTCCTGCCTTCAGTCGTGTTTTTGTTGCCGAGAGGGACCTCTACCTGGCCAATTCCCTGCAGATGGCAGCACTACCTATTCCTTGCCCATCATCACCACTTGGTCAGTCTGTGTTCTTTCACGTGGCACTCGGCATCTGTACATTCCCCCTTACATATCACATGTCATTCATTCATTAATAAAGTTGGGAAACTGTGGGATAATATGAGACTTGCAACGTGCCAGCTCAGGATTTTTTTTCCCTTTATATTACTTCAGTTGTTGGAAGTGATATTCCTTGCATGGTAGAGCCATGGAATGGCCTGAAGTAGGGTTGCGAAACGTCCTCATTTTCCTGGATAATTGATCTTTTTTGCATGCTTTTATGCTGTCTGGGTAGACTCAATATTCAGAATTTTTTCACATGAAATTTGAGTCAGGTAGTTTGTTGATACTATTCTTGATTGCTATATTTGTAGGACTATACGATTGGTTGTAAAACTTTGTATGTCTGTCCCCTACTATCATTTTGGAAATTGTCATGATGAAGTTATACTCATTTGTAACGAGGTCTGTAATTTCCACATTGTGTGCCTCGGACCTCAATTTGACTTTGGAATTTGACTGTACTCCACTCTAGTGCACATTTTCTTTTTGTAGGGTATATTCCTGCCAAGGTGGTGGGTGTGGTGGGGATTGGGCATGTCCCAGGGATTGTCCAGCACTGGGGCAATGTGGATCAGGATGCAATTCCAGCCATCATGGAGTAAGTGCATGAATTGAAAGTACTGAACAACTAGCGGTATCATGTTTGTTTCCTGGGTCTCCTATGGTCTGCATGCAAATGAGAACTATGGTGAACCACCCATCCCCTGGTGCAACTTTGTCCTTAAGTGCTGAGATTGTTGCTTCTTTGTCATTTTCTCTCTATTTAATTTTAGTACCTTTAAATGTGCTATTGGGTTAATAATTGAGCAAAACAATTCCATCTGATTAGTAGAGATCTGCCAAAAATTATTTTTGGTGGTGAATGAAGATAGTAGAAGAAAATGGTGTTATTTGGAAGCTTATGAGTACATAAACTGAAAAAATAATACAGTTTAGAACAAGTTCATTGATGATTTTGCCATTCAAATTTAATAGCAGAAGATATATATTAGTCATTAGCCTACAATTTAGGATTGTAGGTGAACTGCCTATTGTGTGATATGCGTTTGACATTGGGGTTGACATTTAGATGACTATGCCTGTTGCAAGAGAGAAAAAATGCCTTTAGGCATAAAATGAAATTGATGGACTTCCACTAGAACCTTATTATGCATGTAAATATTAAAAAAAAAGATTATGAAGAATAACTTACCAATATTTGCCTGTAAAATTATTCCAAACTGATTATTTCTCCTCTTGGGAGATTAATTACCTGGATTAAATTAAATCTGCTTAAGGCTTATGGGCATCTTAAGTTATGACCAAATTTATTTTAAAAAATGAGTTTTGAACTTCTTCCAAAATTTCTTCTGGAAATATTACGACAAGCATGTGCTAAGTCTGTCAATGCCCAACACCCACAATGTATTATTAATCATTGTTATTAAGGCCAGCTTACAAATAAAATCTACTCCAAATGTTGTTTGGAGTAGATTTTAATTTGGAGTAATCTTTTCTTCACCTTATTTAACGAGGATGATTTTTTTCTGGAGTTTTGGTAACTCGGTTGAAATAAACTCAATCTGTCTTTGCCTGCACAAATTTTATAGAAACCAAAGAAACAGCCTATTCTTAAGAAAAGTCATCTTAAAGTTATAGTATACGTAACCAAAAATCAAAATTCTGTGGACAGAAGAGGTGAGGTATCAAATCTAAGTACCATTTATAGCGGTTTAATAATGTAAAATTGATCTCGGTAGTGAAAACAGTTTTTGAAAAAAGGACATTATATTTTTCCCCTGCTCTTTTTTCGGTCATGTATTTTTATAATTATATGTTTTTATTTATCAAAAATTAAACTGGTAGCCATAAACCATTGTTGCCATGATGTTAAATGCTTTGTAATCCCCTGATTAACAGTAACTACATAGTCTTGAGGTATCATAATTTTTTTTAAGATTTCATGTTATTGAATGTTTATAGTCAATTCTTAAGGTAAAGTACAATGGAGAGTTGGTGTGAATCTCTCTCATGACATGGGATAACGGTTTCCACCATAAGTGTGACCCCTTAAGTATATTTCAGGAACTACTATAGACAATGGAAAATGAATTTCCCTCCCCTCTCAAGTCTCTTGTTCCTTAGCATAACCCATTATTATTGAAGCTGCCCTTCTCGGTAGTTGAGCCACCAATATCAGGTTACAATTTATCATCATTATCATCATCATTGGTTGTTCAATCTTCAAGGTTGGTTGACTGCCGTCCTCCACCCTTTCCTATCTAATGCTCGGTCTATTACTTCGCAGTAGCTCTTCTTGTGTACTTTCCTCTTTATTTGGTCCGTGAACTTATTCCTAGGTCTTCCTCTGAGGACTCTTCCCTCTCTTACCTTCAGTTATGTTCTTCCAAACCCATTTTATCTCAGGGTGTATCTAATTTTTCTAATGTGTTCTTCTTTTCTATAAAGGTCTTCCATATGATCCTCTCCTCTTCTACTCTTCTGTACACTTCATCATTTCTTATTTTGTCCATCCATTATACCTTCAGCATTCTCCTCCAAATATTCCAGTGCGCACATCAGAGATTTAAGTCTTAAGTATTAAAAATGTGAACACAGTAAAACAAATGAAATACTGAGATACATTAAAACCCTATCTAAATCTAAGAAAACAAAAAGTGTAGTAGCACTTCATAAAACATTATGAAAAACCCAAGGGTGGGTTGGTTTCTAAGTATCTGGTGTATTTAAGATTATTCCCTTGAAATTTATTCTCTCATATTCAAGGAAAAAAATTAATTTGATGATATCTTCTCTCTGTCCACTGATTTGTTGAGCTGAAATGGTAATCGGAAAAAAAGATACCTCTGTTTTGATTTTGAGTGCTTGTCTTCTGAGAAGCAAGTTGGGCGTGTATTGTTTTACATTTGATTGTTTTGCTCTACTCTTTCCAAGGATTCCACCCCCTTCCCTCACGAGTCGAGTGCTGAAAATCACGGTGAAGGCTTCCCTGTTGGGTCTCCTTGTTTGGGGCTGTGTGCGTATTCTTCCCATCCCTCCGTTCTCGAGGGACATAGCACGTGGTGCGGAAAACTCATTGCGCACTATCAAGGCCACAGTTCAAGGCCTGTTCCAGGTAATTTAGTTGTCTATCTTTTTAATGCTATTCTATGTGCTTCATTCTCAGGGACGCTGGAACTAGAGAAACAGAGGTCCCTTACTTATTTCCTTAAACCCTTGAATGGGAGGAAATTGTATGGTTTATTAAATAGTGTATGGAAATTTTTCACCTCCAAGGTGGTGAGAATTTTTTGGAGGGGAATTTATAGTTTCAGTTTATTATGTACATATTTCTTTAAACAATTCATGGTTTTCTTTAGATATGGTTTTCCAGGATTCCTTAGTTAATGCAATTGGATTGTAACTTTTGTGCCATTCACTGTGCTGCCATTTGCTTTGGTATTCCTTTGGAATTTTGGATCCATTTCTTATTATAACTATCTTCATGAAACATTAATTATTTCTTGTGGCAAATCAAAGAGTATTTTTCCCAGTACAGTAGAACCTCGGATACACGGCCCTCTTTTATAAGACAATCTCATTTATACACCTTTTTTTTGTTATGGAAAATAACCAATAAGACTCCATGTACAGTAAAACCTCGTTAATTCGAAATTGAAGGGACCAAAAAAATTGGACTTCGAATTATTCGGATTCGAATTAAACGTACTTTCCGAAAATAAACAAATATATTCCGAATTTTCCAGAAAACCATTGTTAAACTACATTTTTTATCAACAGGTACAGAATACACGCTATTTGCAGTAGTTGATGACCACAATTCTTCAGTTTCGTGAGAATAAAATATTTCGAGGCTATCCGACTTAGGATAATTTGGAGTAGTACGCTTTTTTTTCGACGCGATTGCACGAAAAAAGATCTTCGGGCATGGATCTGAATGCGGTGATTCACCTGTCAATTGTTTTCAACATCCAACAACGGCGCTGTGTGTTGTGTAAGCCCGCAAATATTGAAACGCTTGCCATGTACGTCCATTACGACAATTCCCTGCCTCACTGAATTTTTCACCCATCAATCACCTCAATCTTCACACACATTGAACCGCGGGTACAGTCGGCTTGAGTAAATTTGGCGAGATAATTTTTCAACGTACAGAAGAGGCGATCTTCTGCGTTCACGTTTCATGCTTCATAATCCAAGTTCTTGGCAAAAGGAGCACCGTGCATCGACCAAGTAGTACAGCTTATCCGTCCTTACCATCGGTGTGATGCTCCATGGACCTGTACTGAGTCTCAATCGGTCAAGAAAGTGCCCATGCTTTCCGAGAATGCATTACGTATTCTTCCCTGTTGGATGGAGAGAACGGTAGAGCATCGACTGAAGGTCAGCTAGGGTCTCCCCTCCCTTCCTGAGCATGAGGAAACCCAGGAAAAAATTATGACGCAGTTTCGGAATCTCACCCCTCATAAGCAGGCCTTTCTCCCTCCCTTACCTAGTGATTCACAAGAAGTGCGGGGTAAGAGCAAATATATGATAAAAAGAATCTAGATAAAGTTGGCTAGTAAAGCTCACCAGCGACCAGGGGAAGTCACAGGAATCTGATGATCAAAGCGAAGTAAGTTAGAGGAAAACGGATCAGGATCGTCTCTCTGGACTACTCCACCACGTCTATTTCACAGGAATGGAATGAAAAATTTTACCTTATCCGTAAGATAATACATATGTTGTAAGTCAGCGAAAAATTCCAGTAGAATCCCAAAGATTGAGTTCGATATTCTGTCAAAAATGGCATTTATGATTTTGCAAAAAATTTCGTCATATTTCCAAAGAATATATTGACGATTTTTTGGTTAAGTTTTATTGGAAATGAAAATGGTTATAAATGTTTGAATGACCATTCTAGCTACCAGCTACCTAAAAACACATTACAAAAGTTATTTTTTGGAAAAAAATGAATCTATAGCCGTTTGTTTACTTTTCTTTTAGTAGAGTTCGTGCACATGTTTATACAGAATGCCCCAGGCTTGGGAAAGATTTTCATCGGAATTTAGTCTTTCTCGTAGCGCCAATTCCACTGTCGAGATAGCAGAAAATGCCTCGTTACGAGTCACTCGCGTATTTATCAGCTGCTCTTCGGCCTCCTCTTCTCCCTACGAATCACTTACTTCTATCCCGCATCTGTCGCCATCGAATTTATTTGACTTAGCAATCCTGGTCTCTTCAACGGGGCATTCTTCGGAAGTGGTGATCACATTGTCATCGCAGCGGACGTATTCCGGAAAATTAGTTGGACACTCAATTTCACCATTAATTTCAGGCCAGTCAAAATCTTCACTTGAGTCACATACGTTTTTAGCCATTTCTTCCCCAAAACCGGCTTTACAGAAGCAGTTTGAAATAACAGATGAGGAAACTTCATTCCAAGACGCGCAGATATACCTCGTCCAATCCAGCACGTTCCACTTCCTAATGTCTTGAACGGGAATATTTCTTGCGGTCTCCCTGATCATGTACCTCACCAAGTTCTTTCTATACGATCCCTTGAGGTTATAAACAATGCCCTGATCAAGAGGCTACATGTAGCTACTGGTGCTAGCGGGAAGGAAAACAACTCTAATATTATTTTGGCCCTTCAATACTGTGAGCAGTGAACTGATCTATTAAAAGCAGAATTTTTCAATTCTGGCCGGCCATCCTTATCTCAAAACTTGTAAGCCACTCACGAAATAAAGCCGCGGTCATCAAAGCATTTTTATTGGCACGATAACCGCAAGGAAGGGTTTGAATTCCTTTGAAACACCTAAGGTGGGCGTATTAAAGAGTAGCCCACGATAATAAACGTTGTTATTATTATTATTTTCCTATCACCAAAGGCTAAAGTTTTTCGGTGCCATTGGAGTTGCAACACAGTGCGACAGTCAGCCTTTCCTTGCTTTTCCTCCCTCCGCGGCATCTATCTCCTTTCGCGGCGAGCGTCCTATCCAGCAGAATGTTATAGAAGATTCCACTCTCATCCATATTAGAATTATCTTTTGGAGCGTAGTCGTGTAAAATGTGTTTGACATTTTCTCGCCACCTTTCAGCAGCACCTACGACGTCCACTGATCTGCCTTCTCCAGACACGCTCAAAGACACAATATTATTCCTCTTCTGGAATCTCTGCAGCCACCGATTGGAGCATTTAAAATCTTCACCTAATTTAAAAGCGATCATTTCGGCCTTCTCTTTTACTAAGGTAGCAGATAGAGGAATATTATTTGCCCTACATTGGTAGAACCAATCCAGCAACTCCCTCTCTACATTTTCGTGCTTGGCTCCCCGGTTTCTTTTCTTCCTACCGTCGTCCTTTCTGCTTTCTGCTTGCGATACAATTCCTTGCCCGTGGCGTCCGATTTAGTTCCCGGAGTCGTCTGTATTGGGCGCAACAGTCGTGCCCAGGCTCAGTCCCTTGCCGGTGGAGAGAGGGGTGAGGGAGAGGAGGAGAGCCTCCTCTCTTGACTAGAATTAACTGACATTTGTAACTTGATATTCGGGGAAAAAATGAGCCGGCTACATTACCAAGGGTTGCAGCTGCGACGGTATCGTGTTACGCAGGGGAAAGTGAAAAGAAGACTGAAGGGGTATGACTCAAGTTCCATTCCAGATATAGGTATGGTGAGGAGACACTCTCACGGTCTACGACCCTTGCGGAGAAACGGAAGTAGGTACCTACTCACGAGATATGTGATATGGGGAGAACAGCTTAATTCTAAATAGATATGTAGTCAAGGTTGGTTTTCAAGAGCGGGACAACGTTAATCACTTTGAAATAAGCGCTTCCCACCTAGTAAAATGCGCCGCCGCCGAGGACGACTCCGAATTAACCGATAAAATCGGGAGTCACGGGGCGAAATGTGACTTCGAATTACATGTTAAGCGGTATTTCGAATTATCCGTACCATCTAGCACGCAATTCCCTATACAGTTTGCCGGGGACAGCTCACATCTTCGAATTACGCGGTATTTCGAATTAAGAGGGTTCGAATTAACGAGGTTTTACTGTATTTCCAACCTCTCTTATGAAACTTTTCATTTATACTACGAACTCCATTATGAACAGTTTTTTTCCGGTCCTATGGTAGGAAATTCCTCATTTATTCGACTTATCAAATTGTTACATGTTATTGTTAGTTTATTACAAAATCCCATGATCTTGAGGAAACCCTACTCGTGATGAAAACCTCAGGAAAAGATGTGACGTTCTTTTTCCATTTGAGCTATATGCAGATTTTTCATTATTTTGGATGAACTTGAGATGAGAATATTTACTTGGAAATGTTTCCCTTTTTAGAATAAAACACTGAATTTTTTCTTCCATTCAACCCTCTCAAATCCTTAAATGGATTAGGTCTTGGGTGTGTAATCGAGAGCTCCTGAACCTATGAAATTATAGCCTCCGTTCTTGGGAAAAACCTTTCTAGCCACGTCTTTATTCACCTGACAAACTAGTATTGTGCATTTGAAATGGTCTTACACTCAATATAATGAATGACCTGTTTACATCTTCGAGGATTCTCACCAAGCCAGCATGTTTCATTATTAAATTGGAGGGAACTTGTGATGGGCTGCAAGTATGTCTGTACCCAGTCTTATTCCATTTAAATTGTAGGTTTGATATTGGAACTTGATATGTTTCTGCCTCTACACCATCCATATCCTGGGGTAATCATTGCCAAATTTCAGTTCATTACTATAGGTGTTAAAAAGTTTAAAACTACAGTTATAGGCCGGGTCAGTCACAGTTATTGACCTTCCAGGATAGGGATTTTTATGACTGGGTTAAGTGATGGTAAACTAGTGATAAATGATAACCAAGAAAGAAATGTAGGTCATGGTTGCATAATTTAAAAATTTTTGTGTAATATAAATGTTGACTGGGGTAGAAATTAAATAGGATTAGTTATTGGTCACTGCCAGTTGGGGCTACTTGATATAGCAGGTTCAGTGGTGTAGCTAGTGTGTGTGCCGCCCGGGACGGTCCTTGAGTTTGGCGCCCCCGGCCCCACGAAGAAATACATTTTGCACAGTGACACTCTTTAAGTTTTATATACGTTAACCCATTCGCATCCTCTCTCTGGGATTTAAAGCGACCCCAAACACCACCGACTTTTAAGGTATTTTATCAAAAATTTGGCATATTTGAAAAAAGAAAATTATATAAATTATTTTAGTCTGATTTTAATAAAATTTTGCAACTACGTTAAGAGTTACTTGCTCTTACATATGGTGTAATTAAAAATGAATTAAAAAGCATATTGTTTATAAAAATTAAACATTTATATCAAATGATTTACATCACTGGAGATGATTTTTAAGGGTATGATATGGCTTAAAATGTTCAAGACATAGTGGCACTTTGCATACGTCACACTGCCATGTAGACTCTCTCCTTAACTTTTTCTCCAGGCACACTACGCAACGTTTAGCCATTTTTTTTACCTTTTGCCTTGCTTGCCTCAACCTCAACCTCAACCAACAAAGCAAAGGGAAATGACGACCAGTTAGTCTTATAGGCAGGTTGGGTATATCATTACTGCGTCTCCTCACAACACCTTTTTGATAGTATTTTTCCAAAAATTCTTCCGCTAATTTCTCTTTGAAAACATGAAAAGTTCTATCTTTTCTCTTATTTACATATTTATACACAACATATGTATTTAGTAGCATCATATCCAGTAAGTAAAAAAAAAAGTTTGTATAGGCTTAGTTATATCGCTGCATGCAATGAAATTTACTCAATATCTGATCTCCAACATCTACTCCTCCCATATTCTCATTATAATCAATCACAGCAGTGGGTTTAGTTATCTCACTCTTACTTTTCCAGTCAACTTTTTTGGTATTTGCAAACTCCAATTGATGCATAGTACTGAGAATTACAACATCCCTTTTGTCGCTCCATTTTATTGCAGTAATGTTATTACTACAGTATGATATGGCTCATCAAATCTAACCAACCTTAGTACTAACAGGAGTATTGTCCGCTTTGTCTTTCCCAACATAAATTTTAAAGTTATGTATATAACCATTGCTGGAGTCACATAATTTGTAGAGATTCACCCCAAACCTTGCCCTCTTTGACCTTATGTACTGAATGAAGTGCAGTCTGCCTCTATATTCCATCAGCGATTCATCAATGCAAATGGAATGCATTGGTGTGTATACTTTACGAAAGACAGCAGTTGTCATATCTGTGACTGGCCTTAGTTTTGTGAAAGGGTCATTGCCGTCTAACTTTTCATTGTATACTAAATGTAGGTATTTACTAATTTACAAAAATCTTCTTCTAGGCATGATTGTTCCAAAATATGGTGTACTTATACATGCTTCTTTACACCAATAGCTTTGAATAGTAGGCTTCTCAATTATACCCATTAAAATAGTAAGAGAAAAATACACTAACAACTCACTAGTGGTCACATTTTGAAAGTCACAGTCAGCTGATCCGTACCTGTTAGTCTCCGTAACTACATGTTGGACAATTTCTTCATTTAGAAAAAGTTCCAAAGCACAAAGCCTACTACAACTTTCACCTAAATCACTGGATATTCCTGCATGACCAGTGAAAGGATGAATAACTTGAACCTTTTGATTTTGTTTCCAGTTCCATATAGTATCACTGATGATTCCAACATTGGAGTCTGTTTCATTTACGTTTTCCGAAGCACTTTCATTTGAATTATATTCACTCTCTGAGTCGATAATATTACGAAGCCTCAAGGGTTTCGGAAAAATTGATTCTTCTTCACTACTAGGGTCATCATCACCAAATCTGAGTGTGTCTAGTAATTGACTGATATTTTCGTCATCAACACTTTCACTAAATCTTCGCTTCCTACTGCCGGACATTTTGTGCATAACTAAAATTAACTGACAAGATAAGGTAGTTTCTGAAATGACATATAGAAAAACTTGCCGATGAAGCCGTCAGAAGGCAGCACCAAACAGATACAGATTACTGAGTTTTATATCATATTTTTGTATGTTCAATCCTTTGGTTTGGAGATAGCCTATGTCTCGTTAATTTCTAGAAGGACGGGTCCCCACTGGCCAAGAAAGCACAAAAAGGAAAATGATTGCAACTCTCCAAGTAGAACACCAGCATCTGCCCTTGTAGTTGTATTTTCTGCATCACTAGTTAACATTTCTAGGGCACTTAAGATTTTTGAGTAATATTTCTTTACAACACTTACAGCTTCTCCCCTCGCACTCCACCGAGTTTCTATTATGCGCTTCTCACTTTGACCAGTGACTGAAATTAGAACTTCCCAGCGATGTGTTGATGAAGAAAAAAATACAAACGAACTTTCCACGCACCCAAAAAAGGTGACAGAATTCACACCAACAGAAGCTGCATGAACACCTGCCAAATTCAGCGAATGATTTGCACAAGCGACAAATTCTGCTTTTTTATTAATTTCCTTGATGCGTTTCTGAACACCAGTATGCAGACCAGCCATCACCGCAGCGTTATCATATGCTGGCCCTCTACAATTTTGGATATCAATTCTGTCTTTCTCTAATTTTTCTAAAATCATCGTTGAAATATTCTCGGCAGTTTTACCCTTCATTTCAATGAAACCGACAAATGATTCCACAACCTTCACTTCATCTCCATCCATCACAACATAGCGTAAAACTTGGCTCGTGTGATCCTTATGTGAAATATCAGCTGTGCTGTCAAATATCATGGAAAAGTACTTGGCCTTTTTTTACATTATTGATGATTTTGCTTCTTGTGTTTTCTCCCAAAATTTCTATAAACTCATTCTGGGTAGTAGGAGACAGATTGGATGTAGCAAACTTTTTTCCCAGCTGGATTCTCAGAAGATGTTCACGAAGCAATGGATCATATTTTGCCAACAAACTCGTTAGCTCTAAAAAATTTCCTCTACTTTCTGTTGCTTCAAGTTCAACAACACACTTGTTTTTCTTATGATTGACTCCTTCTCGATGGCCTCGTAAAGCCAAATTAAGTTTAGGTAGGAATCTAATAATATCAAGCAATCTTGTAAGGATTGCCTTCCACTTCTTCACCTGGCTTTCAACAACTTCTTGTTCTTTTTTATCAATTGTTGCTCCACCAGCAATCCTAATTTCCAATTCCTTCCATTGTATGAAATTTCTAACGTGATCTACACTGGACTCATGGTCGGATATTCTAGGATTCCCCTAGCAGACCCCATAGTGCAACCCCTCTTGGCAAGAAAGCGATGGATATAAAATGAAGAATGTGAGATTTATTACTTACTTATGAAAGAAAGGCCACAGGTTTTCTTGTACACGACTCAGTGATAGGGCTTGAGCTGAAGTAGGACACCAACAAAACTATGACGGTACTGCGGATACCCTGATATCGTGTTGATACCTCTGCCTCCAATGGCGGATGTACCAGTTTGGCAAAAGAATGCTTCTGTGAATTGAAAGTGCATTAGTATTACAGCTTACAGTAGACCCCACAGTGCAACCCCACTTGGCAAGAAAGCGACAGACATAAAATAAAGAATGTGAGATTTATTACTTACGTATGAAAAGAAGACCTCAAGTTTTCTTGTGCATGACTCAGTGATAGGACTTGAGCTGAAGTTGGACACCAAAAAACTACACCGGCACTGCGGATACGCTGATACCATGTTGATACCTCTGCCTCCTATGGCGGACAACAAACGCGAGATGTATGCGAATCAGATGACTGAGCAACCGGGAAACAAGAGCGCCTGTGTTTTGGACTTCATCCACCAGGTTGTAGACCAGTCGGTGACTGCATGGCAACAATGGTGGAATAAAGCGACTCACTGCCGGACATCTCAAATGCTGTCACTAAGAGTTCCTCGACTACTTACTAGTAGTACTTTTTTAGTAGGTTTCACTCCACCCTGACAGTCGCCGCCAAGGTTATTTGCGGGGGCGGTCCGCTTAGCAGCACATATCAGTGTTGCCAAGTATGCCCATCAAAATTATAACGAGTAATGAAAGAGAAACACAGAGATGTCTCCCAAACCATGTCACGTCATTATCATTTCAAGTCTCACTCAACACAAAGAGTGGAATGATTGCATAATAAATGAACTATACATTGAATGCTTTCTTCATTGCGCGAACATAGTTTATCGTCCAAATGATATCATCATATTCTCCATCCGAATAGATCATCTTGATATCTGTACAAAACATCAAGTCTAAATTTGAACAGTCAATCTGAGAGCATCTCCCATCTTAGTTGCTGCAGAAGGCTTCTAAAACTAATGGAACTATATTAGTGACTTTTAACATATCATGCCGAAAACTAGCTTCATAGTTTAATCTGATATCAGCACCACTTTCTTTATCTTTTTCTTTAACTCGCTTCATCTGAAAATAGGGCGATAGTCTGATAAAAATATAAAATGCTTGTCTTTTAGAGAAAAATTCATACAGCATGTTAAAAAAAGATGAAAAAATTAGATCCAAGTGATGACTGATGAAGCTTACTAGATTAATATCATGCATGGCATGATTAATATCATGGGCAAAACTTACTAGATTAATATCATGCATGGCATGTCACTTATGTCACTAGATTTGTGATATAAGTGACATGCCACAAATTCTACTCTGTTTTGACAAATAAAACATAAAGAAAATACTCAGTGTAGCAAAAGAATGCTTCTGTGAATTAAAAATTAAATAGTATAATAGCCTTCTGCAGACCCCACAGTGCCGCCCCCATAAAAGTGCAAGCCTGGGGTGGACTGCCCACCCTAGCTACGCCACTGAACAGATTGCATTAATCACAAAAAGCTACTTAGGCAATATCCTAAATTAAACCTTCAAAATTATTTTTTAGAGAAAGAAAGATTTTATATCTAGAAGAGCCCCGGTGATGCTTTGACATTTCTTCTTTCCCAAAGAAAATAAGAAGAAACTCATCCATAGAAGCACCTGCTTGGCAAAATCATGTCTCACTGAATAACATAACATATTGTGGTCATTTCAAGGAGGCTGCTGGCGCAGTAATATCTGTGCATCACAAGTAGTGTGCTGTTTGAAAATTTGATCCATCTGCGATCTTATTATGCTCTTCAAAACACCAAGTGGCCCATAATTATTGGGCGGCTAATAACTGTGTGGTTTACCCTATCTGTTAATTTTATGATGCATTTTAAGGTAATACAACCTCTCTCCTTCTGGCCAGCTGTAGTTTCCTTTGTGTCATATTGCTGTCAGGTCTGAACTTTAGGGAGCGTGGGCAATTCTCCTCCTTTCACGTTATAAGTCATCTCTGCCCTATCTTAAGTGCTCAGTGGTGATGCCTCCCATTGGTGCTACATGCTTGTCAAAACCTGTATTTTTAATCATACCACTGTTTCTTTGTCTTAAATATTAAATGAAATACTGCTTCTAATCAATTTTGAATTTAAAAGTCCTGTTCTCAGTGAGCTTTTGCAGAAGCTTTTGAGTCTTCTTGTCAATTCCTTTGATGACCTTTTGATCTGGTAGCTCTTATCCATTATTTTTGCTTTTAAATTGTGCTGTGATGCAAAATGAGCTGCCCTATCAGGGCCGGATTTAGACTTGATAAGGCCCTTAGCTATTAGAGTCCAGATATTCTATGTCAGAGCCAAGTATGATTTTTGGATACCTAGAGGGTTAAACTGAAATACAATTAAGAAGTATATAGATAGTGAAATAGTTAATCTTTAACTTAAAATCATTTTTATTCATAACAAACTTAAAAATGCAAACTCTGGTAAGAAGAAACAAAAGTTCTTCTAAAAGGCACAATTTACAAAGGCATATTATCTAATCTCTTGAAACATGTTATCAGGATTAAGGAATTATATTAAACTAAAATATTGTCTTTCTTGCCTTTGCCAGAGCAAAGTCACTGATGACATCATCGAATGATAAACTACATAGTTTGTCACTTCCTATGCACATGAGACTGAGGTATATTTAAGTATATATGAAAATTGCTCACTCGGACAATTTTTTTGGGGGGCCCCAAGAAAGTGGGGCCCTAAGCTATAGCTTGTGTACCTTATACGTAAATCCTGCACTGTGTCCTATCATCTAAGTCATGGGGACTCATCGAGTGAATAATTTTCTTGCTGACTGTTATTTTCTCTTATTCTTATTTCAGTGAGACATATTAATCTGCTATGCAATGCATCGGCTCAGTGCATCTCTTTTCTTCTCATAAGAGCACTGCTCCTTGTCTTGATCATGGTTTGTGGTTTCTCTTTGGTTTTATGGGTTATATATGGATTTTTATGGGAAGTATTTTCAACATGCAAGGAGCTGAGCCAAGAACGCTGGCTGAGTGGTGCCAAAGGACCTTACCCTGCTGTCACAGAAGATCCATCTGCAAATGTAAATGGTGGCCAAGCGACCACATTTTGTCAGACAGGATCATGTGGCTGCACCCAGTTCTCTTTGGGAAACACTGAAGAAATACTTATTCAACATGTGTTGTATGATTTAGAACCTATTGTTTTTAGTCTACATTTATGCAAAAGTAAACTTTTTTCTGAACATGATAAAGTAGAGCACCTGATTCTTGAAGGCTGGCTCATAGGCTTACAAAACGGTTTGAAAAAACTTACTGAAAGGTTTCTGTGTGAAGGCTGGGCAAATGAACAGTTGTTTTACTTTGGAGCATTTCTCGAGTTTTTAATGGAAGTCAAACTCTTAAGCCTTTTCAATACTCCCTATAACCACAGTGAACTACCATCCAATGAATTATGTAGCTGCTTGCATTGGAAGTATGAATTGTTTGATAAACTCGCACATAATCGTTATCTCCCAGAATGTTACCCCAAGGTACTTAACTGGTCATCAAAAAAGATTCCTGCTTTCTGTAAATCCTTTTGGCTTGACAAGATTGATTCTCACTTTCAAAGCTCATCAAATGTAAAAGTTAGAAGAAAAAGTTTTGCAGAGTCGATTAATTGTAAAGTAAACAATCTTGCTTTTGGCCTAGGTTGTTATTTTGATGTTAAAGGAAGACTTGAAAGTTTAGTTTCACCAAGCTGGGGGTTGGTGGGTTTGGGTGGAAGCAGTGTGCGGCTCCCCTTATGCGAGTATGCGGTGTGGGTGGCGTCAGTCAATCAATCGAGCAGTGATGGAGGAGGGGGGCAGAAGAAAGGGGAGGTGGTTGATGAGGGAGGAGGAGGGGATAATAGCCGTTTGGCAGGTGGGGCGGATGGGAGTCAGAGAGCGAATGAGGAGGGAGAGGCACGTGGGACGGAAGGAGGAGCAAACGAAGGCCGTGTTGGGTCCGTGGATGGAGGAGCGCTTTCGACGGGGGTGTCTCTGCCGAAAGATGAGGAATATTGTCAACATTTACTAATCGATAATTATGTGCACCCAGTTGAGGGAATTTTCTATGTGCCCACTAACGTCTGTGGACCTGGTGTTCCCCCTGAAGATTTTGACTCGTTGTACGTGGGCTGCAGTTGCTCAGTTGGCAGTTTAATTTGCAATGCCAATGGTCTTAAGTGTGCGTGTGTTGCTCGAAGCCTTGGGCCCAACTACAGCTCAGAGGGGCTGTTGACGAATGAGAAGCTTCGTGGTGATAGGCACTTGCCTGTGTTCGAGTGTGGTGAAGCATGTGGGTGCAGTCTGAATTGTGGCAATCGCCGAGTGCAGTTTGGCCCTTTGGCCTCCCTACGGGTGTTTGAAACGGCAGTGGAGTTGGTAGGAAGGACAAAAGTTGTGGAAGATGATGACAAGATGTTGGCGGGATGCCATGAGAATTGCCCGGAAGTGGGGTTGGTCAGTGGTGGTCACTTGAAGGGAAGAAACTCAACTCATTGTGAGAGGAGGCTTTCCGAGGAGAGCAAAGGCTTAGGTCTCCAGACTTTGGTGTTTGTGAGACAGGGATCTTTTGTGTGTGAGTATGCCGGTGAAGTGATTGGGCGGGATGAGGCTATCAGGAGGTGGAGGAAAGACTCATCCCTCAGGAAAGCCAATTACATCCTCTCCCTGGTTGAGTGGTGCAAAAAAAATACAAACACCAAAGTTGATCCTTCAAGATCCCAAATAATGCATTCCAAAACTTATTCTTGTCATAATAATGAGGATGAAGGTTGTGATGAAAAGAGGGCTTCAGGGGATGGGAATTATCGATTGTCAACTTACATAGATCCAACTCAAATTGGAAATATTGGGCGATATGCCAACCACTCTTGCAATCCCAACACTGTGGCTATTGGCGTAAGGATTCAGGGTCCAGTGCCTCATCTGTGCTTGTTTGCAGCCAGGGATCTGTGTCCAGGGGAAGAAATCACCTTTGATTATGCTGGAATGGATAGAAGTGATGTGGAACAGTGTAGTGATAAGCGTCCAAAATCACAAATGGATGGCTCTAGCTTTGAACCAAGAAGGAAGACACCCAAGCTTGATGGTTGTTCCTCAAAGAATGAGACAAAGGGATGTGATTCCCCTGGTGAATCAATAACCTTAGAGCAGATTTCTGTTGAAGGTAGCAATGAAATGATTAGAACTCTGAGGCCCATGTGTGATAAACTTCCCTCGCACTTCTCTGGTCAGATCTGCTTAAAGAAATCAAGCTTTTCACTCTCTACAGTCCACGGGAGTGATATACAACCAGCTATGTCTCAGGTTCAAGGTGTAAATATGTCAGACTCGGAAAAAGTTTTCAGTTGTGATAGTTTAGACACAATGCTCGAGTCTATTCATGAAAGTGAAATGACAAGAACCCCTTGCTTGTGTAGAGAAAAGAACTGCAGGAGGTTTCTTCCATTTAGTGAACTGTGGATATAAGTTTTATGAAATAAAAAGTAAGTTTTGAAGAGTTTTTTTTTTTACTAGGGGACTGAATTGATGTGACAATTTTGGTAATATATCTGTGGAAATTTTTTATGTAGTAAGTTCTCCTCGTCAGCCATGGCTAGCTGAGTATACTCTGTGAAGAGTATTCGGAAAAATTTTTCTTCATTAAGTGCCAACCTCATTACTCCTGAATAATTTATGCTTCCCATTTGTGGATCACGTCAGTGGATATGTGGGAAACCTTGGCAGATTTTTATCGTGTAACTGCATGAAATGTTGGATAAAATCTAAATTCCTCCATTTTATAGCATGATCTCCAGTAAAGTAATGCAATTGACTATTTCATGGAAAGAAAAAATATTTTCACAGCTGGAATGAATTAAATAAAATCATAATATTTTGTTTATTTTCCTGTGTAGTCAGCTGGCATCATAAAATGGTTCATTTAATTGTACATACTGTTATATATGGGAAGCTGAGGCTGTTATGATGGTAATTCCTGTGGATGGTAACCTAGAGCCATTTTAATATACTTTAAAATTGGTACAGTAAGTTAGTGGCGCTCATTTTAGCTATAAATAAGATAAAACCATCTTTCTTTCATTCCTCACTACTACTCCTTGTGGTGGTTAATGTTCCTAAACCCAGCTGCCTGATAGTAATGTTATTCCTTGAGGAATACCAAGTATCCATATTGTATGAGTTTCTTTGCATGTGCAGTGATAAAAGAAATGTGATGTATTACTCCTGTTGAGGATTTTAAAAATTTTAATTAGTTTGAATAAATATGGTTTAGTGATGAAGAATGACGAGGAGGAGGTGGTCTGTATCTGTAAATTTTGTTATGCATTTTTATTCCACTGTCCAGCCATGAAAAAATTGAAAATTATTGATTTAAAGTCCGTGTTATTTCTGTCAGCATTTTATACTAATGTGACCACTTGTTCATACAATGTGATTGTAAATGGGTAATTCCAAGGTATTTCTTTCAGAAAACTCCCATAGAAATGACTCAATATGTCATTATGCATAATTTTGTAGAATTGTATGTCTCTCGTCTTCACAGGGCTCATGTTTAGATGTAAGTAATTTTTTGAAGTGATAACTGTTATGATACTAAGTTCCTGCCAACTGCTAGCAGAAGGGTTCATATCCATATGAGCTGATACTACATCACAAACAGCAAATGTTGACATTTGGAGACTCCAGTTCGTTGAACATTGTACATATTTCACATTTATAAATATTTTTACATCAGTTGAAAGATTGTTAGGAGTTATATTTTGTGCAGTATGTTGTTGAGAGTAATTATGTGCCTAATTCTTTGGAAAAGCTCTTTCTCAATAAATGCCAGAATTAATATTTTTTTTGTTTTACTGAAATCACTGGATGTGTTCTTGGTGAAAAGGTGCAAGAGAATGAATAATTGATTGAACAGGCAATCATGAGACAGCCTTGGAAAAGTCATGGGGCTTCAGAAACTTTATACGTACGTGGAAATTTGCTTTTCATATTCAATATCTAATTTTTGTCAATAGGTGCAGAGTAACATTTTCGGTACCATATGTTGTTGGGTGTTGCCTGAATGAGGCTGTAGAGCTCTTCAGCAATTAATTGCCCCCTTCAATTGAACATTCTAGTCGCATTCTCCATACTCATACTGAGAAAGATAGGATATTTGTTTATCCTCGGATTGTGTACAGGATTACCACTCACAAGTCGTATTTGCCTCAAGTCATTAATTGACACAGTCAAACAGAATGTGCGTCCCTGGTCTGTGAAGTGCTGTTAGAGGTACGAATGAAACTGTTGGAATGCAACTGCTTTAGCATTCGAAATCCGGATCGTGCATGTTGCTTTTGACCACAGTGGTTTGTAAAAGTTATTATAATAAATTCCGTTAAAAAAATCTGTAAGAGGTAACTTAGTCATAGATTCAAAAGCCTTGTATTTCAACTGTTGACAGCTCTACTTGGTGGAATAACATATCGTGGGAGAATTTAAAACACTTAGTAATATTCCTCGCAATACCCTCACCCTCCCTCCCTATCCCCCATTCCTCCCCCCCTTTGAGAATTTTATATACATGTGGCGCACCTCCCAAAAACTTTGAGAATTGTACCCTTGAAAATGATGCGTTGGCGTCGAAACCGGTTGGGAAAATAAATCGTTGTGGAATATTAGTAAGTGTTTTAAATTCTCCCTCAAAAGCCGTAGTTGAAAAGAAATTTTGTCTTTATAATGTCTTGGCATTCAGAAAATGCAGGCATTGTTTATAATTCAACTGCAAGCAAGCCAATCTGCAATAATGTGTAGTTCATTTTTAAATGAGGTATCACACAAATTGACTAGCAAAACTTCTTTAACCATAGGGGGAGGTACTAAGCCATGTTGGGGGAAGCATTTGGCTTTATGGGATTATGAGGGTTGAATTTGAGAGAATTTCTTTGGGAAAGCATCATTGAACAAATACTTTACACGATCAGTCCCAGTGGACTGCGCGATGTCAGGACCAAGGCTCTCCACTCTTCTTTTGGCAATTTCCCTCCAATCTTCCCAGGCTTCTATTTGCTGTAGATCCTCTCTTATATTATCCATCCATCTTTTCTTTGGTCTTCCCCTGGTCTTTTCCCCTCCGGGCTCATGAAATTAGCAAGTTTAGGATATCGTTCATCTGTTCCACGTGTTCTATCCATTCCAATCTCCTGCTTTTTAGTAATCCTACTATGATGTTGTCTCGATAAAGGTCATATAGTTCCTGATTATGTTGTCTTCTCCATTCTCCTGTTAATTTGTCTTGGACTGGCCCATATATTTTCCTAAGCACCCTCTCAAATATTAAGAGTTTGTTTGGATCTTGTTTTCGTGTGCTCCAGCTTTGGCACCCATGAAGAACCACAGGGAGAATTAATGTCTTGTACAACTTATCTTAAGCTCTCTTGATACATTCCGGGACTTCAAAATATTGCTCAGAGCATAGAATGCCTTATAACCAGCTTGAATTCTCACTTTTATTTCTACTTCATTTGATGCCTATTCCGACAATTGCACCAAGATACTTCAACTCTCTCTCTCTCTCATAATTTTCTTCATTTATTTTTATCTGTAAAACATCCGGTATTCGGTGCCTTCCTATAACCATGTATTCAGTTTTATTTGGGCTTATTTTCAGGCCAAATTTCCCAGCTGCAGTTTGCTGTGTAAGCATTACACACTCAAGTTCCTCCTGGGACTGTGACGTTATTACAATATCATCAGCATAGGCTAAATGGGTAATATTCTTTCCATACGATAATACACCTGTATGATTATGGTTATCAACTTGCCTCATGATCTTTTCAAGGACTATATAGAATAAGATAGGTGATAGTCCAGCCCCTTGTCTAAAACCAGTTTTTACAGGAAACCCTTTAGTTATTTTATTTTCTAGTTTGATTTTCACTTCTGTATTGGTAACACACAGTCCTATTTGTTCAGCGAGCTTTTTTGTAAACCCAAACTCGATTAATAAATGTAGTTAGCTTCCTCTATGTATTGAGTCATAGGCTTTTTGAAAGTCAATAAACAGTAGATGTAGTTCTTGGTCAAACTTGTACATTTTTTCACATATCTGTCTTAGGAAAAATATATTATCAGTGGTTGAGTTTCCTGGGAGAAAGCCACCTTGATATTCTCCCATAATTTCACTGGCTAAGGGTTTAACCCTAGCTAGGAGACACTTAGAGAAGACTTTATACATCACATCTAATAGGGCTATTCCTCGATAATTATCGCACTTCAGTTTATCATTCTTTTTATCAATTGGGCATACAAGGGCCACTTTCCAGTCATGCGGGATCACTTGTTTTATCCAAATAATACCGATCAGTTTGTGTACTCCTTGCTGCAATTATGAACATGAAAAAATACTACAGTGACTTTTGATGTATATTGAATGCCAAGTTATCCAGCGGGTTGAAAAGTTAACAAGTTCATGTAAGTTTAAATTAGCCTAACTCTTTATTTTTTAGGTTTTCTCAATACCATGAAATAGCGTTGACTCATTTTTTGCCACTGAAAGTGGTAAATTCTGGTAAACCTATGCCCTAATAACTTTTTATCATCATTGTAGAATTAAAAAAAATGTGGAAATCCTCAGGAAATGGTTAACCAATTTTTGGCTTAAGTTGCAAATATGCAACCGTCAGAAAACCTATTTAAACCCTTTTAAATGTTTTGACTCGTCTTTCTGGATCTTGAGTGTTTAATGAATAATGCTAAATCTTTATTTAGCATCAGAAAACCTGCATGACATAAACATATCGTAAACTTAAGAATTTTCACAACTTTGGTGGCTTGACTAATTCAACATATTTCAATCATTAGTAAAATCTTCTCGGTTTTGGCACCAGGTGAGGCTATTAAAGGCCAACGTTTCGACGAGAAACTCATTGTCATCAGGGCTAAGACTGATTCATTTCAAACATGGCTCATTTGGGATAGTCACTCACGAAGACCGGTGAAAACTTTTTATTGAGCCATGTCTCTTTGTAATACCAAATTGAAGTTAATTAGTCAGTTCATAATGCCACATGTTACCAGCTATCTATTTCATATTCAAACCCCAAAGGCAAAAAAAAAATCCAAGTCAGAACTTTTTCTGTTTGGTGCTGTTTCTCCAATTATATCCAAGTTAAGTAATTATACCAAGAAACTAATGATATTTTCAGTCTATTTAAAGTATACCTCGCTTTACATTGTTAATTCATTCCAGACAAGCTGACTTAAGTGGCATTCCAATGCAGGTTGAATTCCAACTTAAATCAATCCAGCTCCCCTATATGCTGATAATATAAACACTATTGTACTCTAATATGAATATATATACGGGTTTAAGGTTGAATACACATGATGGATTTTGTAAAAAAAATTAAAAATTCTCATTGATGCATGGATCATATCACGTATCCTGTATTGTAATAATAGTATCTTGAAATGTGACAAATTGTAAATACAATCTCATTCAATACGGCATATCGGGAATGCATGCTGACATTATTGTCGTTGACATCGCCTCTGTCCGTAAATGCATGTTTACATGATTCATGTACCTGCGCAAGTACGTGGCTGGACAGATGCATGGGCAAATGCTCCTAATTAGAATAGGGACTATTTTATGGCCATGCAGTCATGCATTTGCACAATTTTTGGTGTTTACAGGATGCAATTTTAATGGTGAATGAGTTTGTGCATCTACTTGCATGGGTACAGGCATCAAGCAAACACGTGGCTTAAGAGAGTATCGTGATGGTTATTGTAAAAGTGCTCTGATGCACGGCTCATTCGTAACATGTTTGTATAACAGAACTATTTTGAATTTACCAAGAAATAATTTTTAATGCTGAAACCAACCTGAATAGCGATATCAATGTCATTTGTTATATCTGGCTTTGGAGATGTTTACATGGCAGATGTTGATGGCCACGGATCGCCATGAAACAATTCAGTTTGTGCAGGTTAGCCTTAAGGTTGTGCTGTTACTATGAGGTTGCAAGCCGATGAACGAAATGCCAACTACATCCTTCATCACACCCTAGAGCTAGCATAGTAACTTGACTGCTTTAGTATTGAGTACTGCTGTCATTATACTTTATTATCCTTTCCAAATACTGAGTAATTGCCACACCCTGAAACTAACCAGAGTGTTTCCCTTTGGTCCGGGTGAAAAATTCTCGCTCCTGATGATTATAAGTGCGAATTTCAATCCCACATCCCATGCTGGTGCATGCAGAACCGTAGTATCAGTCTTTCCTTGTCTTCCGTATTTTCAATTCTTTGGATTATGAATTCCAATTTTATTTGCATTAGTTACTTTTATATGACTTTTATTCCCTTGAATGTGATTTATACGAATGTAATTTGTTTTACGAATGTAATTTCATATCCTAAAATATTTGACTAGATTTCCCTAATGTCACATATGTATACCAATTTCAAGAACAGCTGACATATCGTTGAAACTGACGTAAGTCGGAACATCATAAATTGAGGTATACCTGTATGAGTGGAAAATTATAAGTTTAATCTTACATCATATAATCTTGGAAGTAGCATAAGGTAAGACTCAATGAGTTATTTTAATCATTGGCAATTTGTAGAAAATTCTGCAACTGCAAAAATATTTTCCATTGCACCGTATGAATCCATTCAGAATAAAAGCAGGATATATTGGCCGTAAATGAGCCAGATGATTCATTATGTGACAAAACCTGGGTCGTAAATTATAAATCTAATTAGCGGACCATTACTAGAATATTTTAATTTCTGATATGGGGAGGTTCCACAAAGTCAAGCCTGAAGTTATTAGTTATATTATAGATGAGGAATTTGGTGTTTTCATTGTTCTATAAAAAATGTAATGATAAAATAAAAAAAGTAACTGGGCAGTCTGATTCTGATTGACAATTGAAAAATACACTTTGACAATTTTATTTCATGAAAAACAATTTTTTTTTCAAAGAAATATGCTGTTGATCGTAACTGGAATGACTTTCATCCAACAATGTGAGGCATATGAAATTGCTGGACATTTTATGGTTTCCATGGTTACCAAGGTATAACCATCTTCCTCAAAAAGATATGAAGCAGTCAAAAGATAAAGATAAGGGTGTGCACCATAGGTTCGCTATAAAATGACTGTGAATGTATTCATACATGTGAAAGAAAATCCCCACTTTTCAAATAATTCTTTGGAAATATATTTTTTAAACTAATTTTAGGCCCCTCTTTGATGATTTCAGTGATAAAAATTTTTACAGTACGACATATTTCCTTGTGGCTTGGTCATAAATGATTAAACAGTTCCTTACTTAGGGTGCCACACTGCAAAAAATTGTAGACAAGACGAATGTATTGAATTTGGATTCATATTTTGGTGTTTATGTTATTTTGAAGAATATCTATTCAATTTTTTCAGCGTGGTGTGGCAAAGGCAAATTTCTACAATGCAAAATTTGGCTTGGGGGCAGGTGGCATTGATGTATTGATTTGCAGGTTTATTTCTCAGGTTATTTTATCCACTCTAATATGACTCTGAGTGGAGTAATTCCTCTAAGGAGCAATACAGTTGATTGATTAGAAACCTTTTTACATTTGTTTTGAATGAACCAGCACTGTTACAATTTTTCAAACTGGCTGGCAGTTTGTTGAACAGGTGTAACCCTAGGATTTTAGATACTTGGAAGGCTGGTTTGGTCCTGACATACTTACAGAGAATGGCATTATGACCATGTGTATAATAGTCAGACATCACAATTTTTGGGGAACTCACTGTAATTCAACATGACATAGGTGGATGGCAAAATATACACATGGGGGAAGTGGGAGAACATTGAGACTTTTGAAAATGGGTCGGCAAGGGGCATTATATGGAGTGAAGACCATTAAGCGTGCAATTTTCTTTTGCAGTCTGAAAAGTTTTATTTGAGGTAGGTGATAATCCCCAGTACATAATACAGTTATGTGTGCATTAAATTGACTGTAATATACAGTTAATACAATGTCAGGACTAACAGTGAATCTGATGAAACATATTAAGTAACTAGTAGAGCTTAGTACTTTAAGCAGATTACAAATATGCTCATCCCACGAAAGATTTTCTGTGATTAAAAGTGCCAAGAATTTGGTATCTTGGGCTTGACCCAAGGAATGATCATTTACGTTAATATTTATGCCAGTTGGATGTTTTCTCCTAAAATTAAAGTCCATAGCTAGGGATTTATCAACATTAATAATTAAACAGTTATTGGAGCACCAATCACTCAAGCATTGCAGAAGTAGTTCACTTTTCTCAACTGTACTCTGGAATGATGGAGATGAGACAAGAACATTTGCATCATCAGCATAAAGGACGACCTTTGTGCTGTCAGTTCGCAGGTTAAGAGGGAGATCGTTAATGAAGATCTGAGGTAATATAGGGCCCAGAATAGATCCCTGAGGAACCCCACAACAAATATTTTTTAAGGTGGATTTGTACTCAGAACCTTTGATATTCAAAATAACTCTTTGTGATCTATCAGATATGCAGGATGATCCAGTTATTCAAAATGCCATGAATGCCTAACTTGTCTAGCTTCTTTAGCAGTAACTGATGACTGATGTTATTGAAGGCCTGAGAGAAGTCAGCAAATAAGACCACTGTATCTAATTTGCTATCCAGTGATGATAGAATAAAATCCATGGCTTCGTACATAGCTGTTGAGGTGGATCTATTTTTTCTAAAGCCATGCTGGCATGGGGAAAACAGTTTTTGAGGAATGAGGCTAGTTACGTATTGAAAACTTTCTCAAATATTTTGGCAAACTGTGATTGGAGGGAAATTGGGCAATAATGATGCAAATCATTGGAATTGCCCTTTCTTTTGTAGATTGGCATAGCTTTAGATTCTTTTAGTGCCTTTGGAAATGTGCCTAATCTAAGGGATTTGTTTATTAGGCACTAAGTACATAGGTTCAAGAATATGAGGACAAGATGTTGCTATGATTTCCCCAAGAATATCATCTACAACAGGGCTGAGTTTTGTGCCCAAACCCAGTATTAAGTTCAGTGGCTGTACACTGGGTGAGAAAAAATGAGCTAGGGTTGGGTTGAATGCTCAGGATAGCATCAAAAGAGGAATATATCAATGGGATGGGTTGGGGGTGGAAATGTTGAACAAATAAGTCAGCAAAATGAGAAAAATCAGAGGTAGGGTTACCATATGAATCTAGAAGGTTTGGAAAGTGAGTTTTAGCTGCATTTTTATTGCTGTTAATAATATTCCAAATTTCTCTAGGTGAATTTGATGCTTCTGCTATTCTTTTATCATTAACTGTTTGCTTGGCATTGTTTAGGGTCTTACAATTGACCTTTTTGAGATGCATGCCTGTATTCCATCTAAGCTGTTGGATCATGCGATACCTTGCACTTAGAGGAAAGTTCCTTAAGCATGATAGACGTCTGTTGAATTTCATCGGTGATCCACTTCTTTCTAGTGGATCAATTGGTGTGTGTCATGCATATTAATATTTGAAAGATAAACCCTTTGAGTGCCACGCGACAATATATCGTCGTTTGCAGAATATGCCAGAAGTGCCAACGACGATATATCGTTGTCTATGAGGAGACCTGTTAAAACAACGAGTCATTACAAAAAAATTTATTTTTTTCGTATTCAATAGCAAAAAAGCATCCTCTTTCAAATACAGAGATGATCATCTAAAAATGGTAAATAATAATAATTAATTTTCCGTAATAAACAAATAATAATTTTACGAATAAAGGCCTGCAAATATATCAAAATACCCATGGCACTTCTGGGGGTGCCCACCAAAAAATTGGTGGCACTCAAAGGGTTAATTCAGGTATAAAATGTAGCAGAATAAAATGTCAATCAGAAAAATAAAACAGCAATTTGTGACAACGTTCATGCAGTGAAACCTCTCTTTCACTTTTTGAAGGGAACGAAGAAAAAGTGTAAATCTTGGGAAATGTTAATTTTTAGGAAATCAATGCAAAATCTCAAATAAATGTATTCTTTTTTTCGATATAATTAACCAGTGATGGGTCACTGAGTTGTCACAGCAAAGTAATGCATATACTTATCTGCCAGTGTTTGCATAAATTAGGCCTTTAACAAATTCTTGAAAGAGAAATAAAGGTGAGTACATACTTAAAATTATTATGAAATTCATAGACAATACAGAGCAGAAAAAAACACCACTTGGCGGAATCAATGAATTTTTTGGCTGGAATCAAAAAGTTGCACAATTTTAATAACAAAACAAGAAATATTAGGTAACTTTTGTAATTTCAATACATACCTTAGTAAATTTTGGATAATAATATGTAGTTAGTTCTATAATGAGGAGATACAAACAAGTGTCACAAGTTGTTCCTGTCCACTGTGGATACAGATTTAATGAGCGGAAAATAAAAGTACCCTCGTATTTATCCCCAATCATTTTCATTGAGTTCCTACCTATGTATTTTCTCTCTCTCAGTGATTGATTTATTAGTACCGAAATGAAATTTAACACCAATGAGGTGATACAATTATTCCAAAGCAACTGGAAATTGTATGTGTTCGATGTAGTCCACAATAACAACACTTCATGTCTCACTTTATAAAGGTAGGTAGTATGAATCCTATGTTCCTAATTTTGTTGAAATAGCACTAATCAGCCACATGTTTGGTGATCACAGACCCTGAAAAACAAAAGGAGTGTGATTGACATAATAACTACTTGAAAATTGTATGCTTAAATGAAAACTGTATTAATTAAAGTAAAATGAATGATAGATAAACTATTAGGTTACTCCTGCGTTTAAAGGTAGTCTTCAAAAAAGTACCTAACATGTCTTGATCACAACCTGCTTTTTGTACGCTAAAAGCTATGATAACTTATAACCAATCTTTTATACAGAGAATTTTTTAATCTCTCTATTGAGAGATTCTAAGAACTATTGCAGTAAAACTCCTATTTTACACTTTTGAGGAGGCCAAAGGAAAAATATGATTGGCAGAAAATTGTTTATTGTGGGAAATACATAGATATTAATTTGTAGGAACTGGAGCCGAGTGCTGATCAGATATCTGATCCTGATTTCAGCCTCATTTCCTCATCTCATATATTTCATAATTTTATTTAATTTGGATAGATTGTACCATAAATCCAGTGGCTGCCTCTAATAATTATTTTAAGGGTACGAAAGTGGATCACCAATCTCCTCCTGGTGTACCTGGTAACGGATCTGCCGGCCAATGGTGGACGACTGCATGTGGGGCTAACCATCCCACATGCAGTATTATCTGTTGCCGAAAATGCCGACCAGAAGTGTCACCCACAACGGCCCCTCTCGGATGGGGGCCCTAGTGGAGTTGGGTGTGGCAACAAGAATAACACCAACAAGAAGGGAGCTTGTATTGAGTGGACGGAAACCCTAAGGGGCGACCTCCTCGCATGCTATGCTGCCTGCGAGCCCAATCGCATGGGGTATATGGCACGGATGCACTCTTTGTGGTGTGAGATGCATCCTGAACATAACCACCTGTCGCAGCCGAATCTGCGCGACTATGCCAACCACCTGCGTAAAAAGGAAACTCCCCAACAACCGCGTGTTCAGAGAAATACACCACCGGCCAGAACACACTCCCCGACACAAGCAGCTGTTTTGACAGCCACTGCACCGTCGGTACCGCCGACAAGTAGGGAGGAAGTAGATCAGGCCGACTCTGAACTCCGAACGCGGTTGTTAAATGAAATCACCTATGATATTGGACAAGCCAGGATTAGAGATATTCATCGGGAGATCTCTCTGCGGACTAACGTCCTGACCAGGGTGAATGGCTTTGTCGACGAAATCCTTACGGAGACGTCGCACCTCTGGACGGTCAACTGCGTGGTCTACGCTGCTGCCAAAGTAATGGCCAACTCCCAAAAGCCCACCTCTAGGGAGGGCAAAGCGGCAAAACGGCTTCAACAGTTGGAGGTCAAGATCACGCTGACGAGACGGCAGGCTTCGGGGATTCAGTGTGTGGGCTTCTGGGCGGGCTTTCACACCCAAAGTCCGGCGCATAACACGCAGCCTCAGATTCCACCATCACTCCCTGGACAAGAACGTACTGCTTACCACTAAGCAGCACGCGGTTGATAGAGTTCATGAACTCACCACGGCCCGGAAAAAGCTCCTGAAGAGGAGTAAGGCCATGAGGGGGAACTCAACCTTCCTACTTCACCCTCCCCGTCCCTTTCGACCACCTCAGTCTGTCCTCGAATCTCCGCCACCCGTCCAAGAGGTGGAACGATTCTGGAAGGATATCTATGAAACGTCGAAGCCATTCAACGGAGACACTCCGGCCATAGACCTCTTTAAAAAGTTTTGCCATTCCTCACTCATTGTCACCTCGGGGTAAGCATTAGGCACAATCGCCATCTTCCTCAGACTCTTGGTGAAGCGCATTGGTCGCAGTTCTAGGTTTCTTGGCATCTTGTGCCATGTTGTTAGGGGTATCCCCTGGGGCCCTCCCCATTTTTTGGGATCCGCCCTTCCATGTTTCCAGTGGTACCTGTCTCCCGCCTGGGAGACGCGCCGGTAACATTGTCCCCAGCAGATCTTCCCACAGCAGGGGGGTCTGCAGGTCCCCCGGTAGTTGTCTTCTTGTTGGCGAGTAGTCTCTCTTTCTTTCGTCTTCTCCTGGATGCGCCGCTTTCTCTATGTTTTGTGGTGAGCGCCTCTATTTTGCTGGAGATGCTCCCCAGAGTATTGATGGAGGCTCCCGAGTCCGACTCCACTTCTTTGGGGGACTCTGGTGCTTCCTTTAGTGTGGTCTCGGAGGAGTCCGATAATGTATCACCCTGTTATACAGACGTGGAGGGGTAATGTAGAGGTATGGGGTCCACCGAAGGATTTCCCTGGGTTGAGGTTTTGGGGTTCTCTGAAGGCCCCCCCTGGGTTGGGATTTTGGGTTTCCCCGAAGGGACCCCCTGGGTGACAGGTGTGGAAAAGGCGGATGAGGAGCTCCCGTTGGGATCTCCGCCAGGGCTCGCCAACAGTGCACCCTCCATGTTTTTTGGTATTGGACTGACGTCCTTCGGTGAAGTTCGCTTCTCAGCGACCTCCGAAGATTTTAATTGATTTGGTTCCATAAGTAGTCCCTTTAGTAGCTAGGGAAATATACGGTCCACCCATGCAGATCCAACCCACCCCGCATACATGGGTAAGGCTAAATAAAACCGGAGGTCACCCTGTGTCCGGAGTTTCCCTGTTAGACTTCCTACCCTCCGCCCCACAGACGCGGTCACCCTTGGCACAGAGAGCCACAGTGGTGAGGGGAGCTAGTTATCGACCAGCCAGGTCTAGATCCGTCATGTTCAGCGAAAACCAGGGGCACCTCGTGGAGGATGTGGCTCTTCACCACGCATGACGGTCTTGGAGGTCAATGGGCGTATTCTGCCCTTCAGCCCACCCTGGGATCACACACCTCGCCCCCGAGATTTGTGGTTTAGGTTGAGATTGAGGCATTTTTGCCCATGCAATTAGGTTTTACTATGACGAATCACAGAAATATTTAGATATTTTATTAGTGTCAAATGCAAGCTAGCAATTGTTTTTCGGTGAAACAGGCAGACTTTTATGGTAGGAACTAAAGAACATTTTAAACGTTTTATTGCTTGTGACATTAAGTCACTGTTTGCTTGCCATTTATCAATCCTCAACCACATATACCTGATTTCAATTTTTATGTGAGGCATGCCACTGTCAAAGATGCGAAAGCGCAATGCTCTGGGAAATTTTAGAATTATGTCCAATTCACTGGTTTTTGAACAAAGTTGGTTATTGGTTTAACACCATCAAATCATTCACCATGGTACCTCGAAGAGGTGTGCCATACTGTTCTTTTTGGTGAAGAGTTCATTTTGATCCAGTTCAGGGATCAATGCAGTTCAAAAGAACAGTTATTGTATTATAAATGGGGGGGGGGGAGGCTCAGGGAGTTTTAGTTATCAGAACAGCATATTGTTATCATGCACATATTCCTAAAATAACGCTAAATGGAGACATTCATCCTCGCCGACTGCTACACTAGGTCTTATGTGATCACCCATATAGGGTGCAAATTATGGTAACGATAATTGAATTAAAATTATTATAACATAATGGTAATGTAAAATAGTATGTTATGAACAGCATCACCAATTCCTTTTATCATTCTTGTATTTTTTCATCAGCTTGCCATTTAATTAAACGATTGAACTTCACTAATGACTCCAAATCGAGTAAAACTGATCAGTAAAAAAGAAAAACGACTTAAAAATGAGAAAATGATATGAAAACTGCCTTCTTCCTCAAATCAATGGATTATAATGTGTAGAAATGGTACTTGCGGCAGTTTTCCATCTACAGAATCGTCTATATAAAATACGGCGCCTTCGTAATGGCGAAAACTGAGACAATACATATGCTCAAACGTTCGTGGTGCAAACTTCCGGCAGATATCACTCGTGAGTATGAATATTCAGTCTGTTGGTTTCGAGTTTTATTATCACCGCCATACGGAAAATTTTGTGTTAAAATGTGGCAGAAATAATGTATTGATAGCTTCATTCAGCAAAATGCATGACAATGAATGGCTTTTTGTTACTTGTTTTTCAGGTTGGTTGATTCTTTCCATGAATAGAAAAGCATAAAAATGCAAAAAATGCCTGTTTTGTGTGATAATTTAGTCTCCGCTGTCTTACTCAATATTCAACTCTAAACTTAATAATGATTTTCCCATGTCAAACTAATATTTTCACTGGATTGAATGTTACATGTCTACTGAAATGCGTGTGCATAAAACAAAGTTTTATTTTTATTTTCCTTAGAAGCGTAGTCCTTCCCACGTATTGGTAAAGAATGCATGAACAATTTCCAATCGAAATAGAATCGATATGACAAACCTATTAAAGTTTTTCTGAAACCTTAGCTATAAACGCCCTACTATTCAAATAATATTTACGAGAAACTTTGCTGTTGAACTCTATTGAACACGATGTTCAACGCCTCTTTCTGAGCACTGAATCGTAGCTGAACTCTATTGATGAATACAATTTACGGCCCTCCGCTGCTTCGTTCATACAATGTAGCACTTGGCTCTAACTTTAAATTGTTGTGCGGAGCAAGTAGTATGTGTGAACCGTTCATTTACTGAGCAGTTCATATCTGGAAACTGCTCCATTTGAACTGCTCGGTTCATTTTGTCCCAGCTCTAGTTTCTCGTACATATACCATACATTCCATAAATACTTTAAGATAAATTTTCCGTTAATTCGATCTTTAGCCCACTGTTTATATTCTTTTCCTCAAGCATTTCCTCATCATCACCTCCTTCGTCCTTAACCCCAACCAACCACTTTTCACACACCCTCATTTGTGTGTTTGACCGATGAGTATTGTTAAGAGTCAGCCGCTGAGAGATGGGTGAAAACATTTGAAAATGACGCGAGGAGTTGACACTTGTAGGAGTTCCCCCTAATACTATAGTGTTGGATATGTAAGTACTCGAAGCCTCATTCACTTTAGCACGCATTATGTCAGTGCTGTCTTTTCCATTATAAATGCGTAAAATAGGAGAAAGACGGATTTATGATTCAGATATGGCCCTTTCATGCGCAGGTCTCGATAAGGTTGATAAGTTAGCGACACTCCTGTGTTCACGAGAATTCTATTTGGCAGCACAGTCGATTTTGTCAATTGATTAATAAAGCACACCAACGCCACCCCGCGGATTGTTCGCGTGCCATTTTGACGGGTTGGACGGATCAATGGCCATTCTTGGAAAAAGAGAGACGGCGGCGGTCGCATCCATTAGTGTGCTCGCAGCATCGGCACCACCTTCCGTGTTATTCTGGATTGAACGTAGCATGGCAACAGAGAGTTTAAATATCCAGCCAGTGACGACATTGTTTAAAAGATGATGGATGTGGCGATAATTTGCCATCGAAGGGAAATATGATATTTCAAACTTAGCTATCCACTGTTTTCTTTTTGTTTTTGACTGCGGTCACAACTCTGTGGCATTTTCAGCAAAATGCCAATTTTGGAATAGAGGGTTCTTCACAGGAATTCTTATATTGGCCTTTTACGAGCGATACTACATTTAAGTGGACTATTCCAAATAAATGCACCTAAAAAACAGAGGGTAAGTTTGATTGGATTGGATATTTGGGGCGGCGAACGACAGCTAAGATCATTTGTGCCATAGGGGACAGGTAAGGGAGGAAGAGTGGATAGAAACCTGGCGTCGGCATCAGCCTGCTCTTAGCGAAAGGCGCCAAGGGGACCGCGGTTTAACGTCTCATCCGACAGACGGAGTATTGCACTTAAGGTGTTCTCCATAAGAGATTCAAGTCGGGATCAGGTTATCCTCTGAAAAACGTCCTCCTCTGCAGGGATTTGAACCCTGGCCGCCCGTGTGGTTAGTCAGTACTCCAGCCACCACACCAACCCGATCCCCCGTAAGTTGGAACTATCGAGTTATTTTATACGTCTTTGAAATAAAGTTATGTAAATATTTTTGCACTGTCTGTGCACTGGCCGAATTTAACAGTGGTTTATGTTCATTGCTTCGAAGTGCGTATGGCTTTAAAATGACGAAGACGTGAGGGAAATTTTAAAGTGACTACTAATCTTGTGTAATTGTTTAAAAATTACGCGTTTAATAAAATGGCGTAATCGGCATTCTTTTATCCAAACAATGGCGCTTAACATTGTCACTTATGTATCTCTGTGCAGACGGTGGTTCGGAGACAAACGCTAGTACTTATACATATGTATCCGTTCAGGAATGGGCCAACGATCAAGTACAACCGGAACGGGCGAAAAAAGAGAGACGACATTGCCCGTGACGATCCTCCAAGGCGACGGATATCGCAATTTTTTCAACAAATAAACTGCAAAAAAACATTCCCCAGAGTCCTCGCGGCCTGAATCGCTTAAACAGCCAACAGGGGACTATTCTATTGCGTTCCGTTCGGTTATCCTCCCTCGCCTTTTGTAAACTATTTTTTTTAATCGTTCTAGTCTCTTCTCCGCACCTTTTTTCTTTTTTTAAACCTAGGAATGCGTTATTTTTTTGTCTCTTGGGCGACACGACGAGCAAAATGCGCGAAGCGTCCTCGAATTGCTCAAACCCCCCCACCAAACCACCCCACTGGGTCGAATCTCAGCCGAAATGGAATTGTACCCCGAGGATTTTCAATCGCTGGGAGTCGAGTGGAAGCGAAGATATTCGTTGGGATTCCGAACGTGTGTTGGGAGGTTGAAGCGCGGATCTGACGATGGAGACGAGGAGAAGCGTGTGAGGGAGAATTTATATGGGTCTCCTCCAGGGTTGCCAACCTTACCTTTACTGTAGTTATTCCGACTAACTTTTGACCCTGCCTCCTTTGACTTGTGAATTTGGAACATATTTTGACCCGGCCCGAAAAGAAAGGATACAGGATTGTCTTATTGCAATATACATTAGCTGTGGCCATTTTACCATATTCTGCCGCATGGAATCTGCTGTCGCAATATATTCAGCATATTAACGATTTTGTCAAGTAAAAATGTCTAGAAATAACATATACTACATTTTTCGTCACATTACACAGATGTCCCATTAGGTCAGTTGGTTAGAGCGCCGTGCTAATAATGATTAGGTTATGTTTTCGATTTCGGCCAACTTTTTTCTTCCCTTTTCTGACAAATTGTAATGAGTTAGTGTCCTTACTTTTCAAAACGAAAAGAGAGTATAAAAATTTATTTGGTGAAAATGTTACCCTAAATATTCCTAATTTTTAAATTTCCCACGAGTATCCCAGGAAAATCCCCTAGGAATATTCCGGTGGAATATTCCTAGCATATGCTACAGGGCGGACATAAGGAATATTCCTGGTATATTCTGAGAACTTAGAGAACATGATTGGAACATTCCAATATCCCTATGAGAATATTCCAGGAATATTCTTGGCATATACCTCTGCTATGTGGGATCTTATGCTGGTCTTACTGTTTCATAGTTTTTCGATTATTTTTCTGTTTATTCTGTTTTCCAGTGTTCTGATTAGGTGTCCCAAGAAAGAGATTCGTTTTTTTCTCATCGTGCTCGTTGCAGGTTCTATTTCTCTATGTAGACTGTTTTATTTGAAGCTTTAACCACTTTAACCTTCAGTGTCCGTTTTCTTGGTGTTTCTTAATTGTGCAAGTTCTGAGTATTCTCCTTCCTATCGTGAGAAATATATCTATTGCCATTGCGTTAGTGGTCTTGAAGATGGTTTCACTTGCATATATGTTATTGCCGGTTGTGTAACAGTTTCATAGTGTCTTAATTTTGTAGCTATCGAGAGGAACTTTTTTACATGTGTGTTTTTGGTGATACGTCAAGCTCCACTCAATTGTTCCATGTTGATTTCTCATTAAGGTTGTATGTTATGATTTCTCATAGATACTTAAATCTGTCGACAATTCGTATCTCTTGATCTTCTACCTTGAATTTGTTTACGAGTGGTGGGTCAGTTATCACGATTTCTGTTTACTCAATAGATGACCTAATCCCTCTTCAGCTCACATATACATATTTTTTCTCTCAAAAATACGCTTGTACTACAAAAAAAATCCTGCGACCTCTCCTGCACTTTCTGAATAATCAACACTGATGAAAAAGTCATATTCTCGCCATTTCTGTGTTACCCGCTGAATTATCAGTGGTCTACCTCAGTCCAGAATGCCATTTAATTCACTGGACCTTCTAAACTTCATTGTACAACAATATCTTGAAGCAGAATTGCTTACTAAACGCTTGATATATATAGACCATCATTTGTTTTTCTGGGTTGTGCTGCTTCTCAAGACGACCGTTTCCTCTTATGAACTGGAAAAAGATGGCAATAGTAGCGGTCAGAATGACACTATAAACCGGTTAGTTAGGCGTTTTCTATTCCTTCTTTTTTCCTTGCAACATAATCTCTGTCAATAAACGCAGCAAAGCTTCCTTCCTTTACCGTCGTAATAGACCACTTATTTTTTTGTGACTACTAATTTTATTGACAATAATTAGGATATACTAATAATAATAATAATAACCGTACATCAATACAGTGAGGCTATAGGGATGGAATTCGGATTGGACAAGTGTGCATCCATCCACCTGGCGAAAGGAAGAATATCGGAGGACAAGGAAGACTCGCAACTCGTTGACGGGAACGTCGTTCGTCATCTGCAAGATGACGAATGCTACGAATACCTCGGCGTCCCCCAGCGTCGAATGCAGGAGGTAGCAGCAGTGAAGGAAAGACTCACCGCCAAGTACAGACAGACTCTCAGAAAAATCTGGAGTTCTGAGCTGTCTAGCAAGAACAAGGTTCTTGCCACGAACATGTTCGCGGTTCCGACACTGCTGTACACCTTCGGATGCATGAAATGGAATGTCAACGAGTTGCAAGACCTCGATCGGGGAACGAGGAAGATGCTGACCATCTATAGAAATCTTCATCCGAAATCTTCCGTCGTCAGATTGTATCTCCCTCGCAGTGTAGGCGGTAGAGGTCTGTTGAGCCTAGAGTGTCTACATAACAGAGTTGTCTTGGGTACAGTTTGCCGTGTGTTCAACAGCACGAACCTCCTGCTCACTCTCGTTAGGGAGCACGAAGGTGCCGGGGTGGGGGCGTTCCTCTTCCAGGCGGCGAATAGGGCAGCGGACGAAATCGGTCTGGACTTTGACTGTCATCCGACGGTAACGACAGTGGCACGTCAATCGTGTCACTGAGGGCAGACGTCTTAAAGCTCGAGGTCAAAAAGGCTGAGCAGAAGACCTTGCTCAAGACACATACCGATAAGCCCATGCATGGATGTTTCTACCGAAACATGGAAAAACATGGGCTATCGAAGGAGCTGACGTTTGCCTTCCTTCGTTCCGCGGGTCTCAGGTCCGAAACAGAGGGTTTCGTTCTCGCGTGCCAGGATGGTGTCATCATCACACTCGTGTACCGCCGAATTATATTCAAGGCGGAGGTGGCGGACACGAGATGCAGAGCGTGTCGAACCAAGCCGGAGACTTCGAGTCACCTTCCCTCCGGCTGCAGTTATTACGCGCAGTCAGCGTATTTAGCTCGGCGCAACGCAGCTCTGCGGGTGTTGTATGTCCACCTCCGACATCATTACGGTATCGACGAAGTACATGTGCTGCCCTATGCCCCTGGAGATATTGAGTCCGTCGTGGAGAACGACAAAATAAAAATCTGGTGGAATTACTCATTCCCTACCACCAGTTGGAGGCGAACAAGCCTGACATCCTTCTCCTCGACCGTCTATCTCGTTCTATGTTCGTAATTGAGTTTTCGGCTCCGGCCGATACGAACTTGGACTCGAAAGAGGCGGAAAAACGGACGAAATATCAAGACCTGCTGTTCGAACTTCGGCAGATGCACCCGGGACACTCTGTAAAACTAGTAGTCCTAGTCATAGGTGTGCTCGGTGGAATCAAGGACTCGCTGATACAGAGCATCAAGTGTATTCCTGCTTGCGTGGCACAGGCGGAATCACTTGCAGCCCGCATGCAGAAGGCCGTCCTCTTGGGGTCGCTCCGTCTGCTTCGTGCGCCCGACCCGAACGCAGCGTAGCCACTGATCCGATGGGTTAATCGGAAGTGGTTACGAACTCTGCACCGCCCCTCTCTAGTTCTCGGCCATTATGACGGCAATGAAACCCGATGTTAGCCGGGGACTCGGAGGGGGAAGTTACAGAAGAAAAAAAAATAATTAGGGTACAAAAGCGGACCACCAGCCTCCTCGTGGCGTACCTGGCAACGGCTTTGCCGGCTAATGGTGGACGTCTATGTGGCGGGCCAACCACCAGCCATGTAGTATAATCTGGTTCCAAGAATGAACTCAGATAAGGCCACCCACAACCGGCCCCACTCGGATGGGGGCCCCAGTAGAGTTGGGCGTGGCCAAGGAAAAAGAAGAACTCAGGTGGGAGCTCGCATGGAGTGGACGGAAGCCTTAAGGGGCGACCTCCTCGCTTGCTATGCTGCCAGCGAGCCCGAACGCAGGGGTTACATGGCCAGGATGCACTCTTTGTGGTGTGAGATGCATCCGGAACACGTCCACCTGTCGCAGCAGAACTTGCGCGACCAGGCCAACCACCTGCGATAAAAGGAAAATATCCACCAACCGCAGGTTCAGGGTAACACACCACCAGCCGAACCACCCTCCCCGTCACAGGCAGCACCTCCACCTGCTGACGTGAGTACCGCACGTTTGTCGGTGTCTCCTACAAAGAGGGAGGATGTAGGTCAGACTGACTCTGAACTATTACGATCGCGGTGAAGAAGCACAATTAGCTATGACGAAGGACACACTTGGCAGAGAAGCATCCATCGAAAGATCTCTCTGCGGGGTAACCACCTGCCCCAAATGACTCATCGACGAGATCCTGGCAGAGACGTCAGATCTCTGGACGGAGACGGACTCTGGCTGGCAACCTCCCGAAAGGACTCCTCTCGGGAGGATAAAGCAGCAACAAGGCTGAAAAAGCTGGATGCCAAGATCACGCTGGCGCGACAGCAGGCGTCGAGGATTCAGTGTGTGATTGAGTACATCACTACCGGGCGAACCTTTACATCCAAAGTTCGGCGCATTGCGCGCAGCCTCAGGTCTTCAACCATCACACACTGAACAAAAACGTGCTGCTTACTATTAAGCGGCACGAGGTTGATAGGGTACGGGCGCTTACCACGGCCAAGAAAAAACTCCTGAAAAGGAGTAGAGGCGTAAGGGAGAATTCCACCTTTCTCCTTCAGCCGTCCCGTGTCTTTCGGCCTCCGCCTTTTGTTGAATCCCCGCCACCCGTTCATGAGGTCGAACGTTTCTGGAAGGATATCTACGAAACGTCGAAGCCATTCAATGGAGATATTCCGGCCATCGCACTCTTTAAAGAGTTCTGCGACCGCCACCTACACAATGTGGATGGAGCCCTTTCAGTCACGGAAAGTGACGTGAAGCACGCTTTCTCTGGCAAGAAGAATTTCGCGGCCCCAGGAATGGATGCCGTGAATAGCTTCTGGTGGAAGAAGTTCACTTCTACCCACAAACATCTGGCCAAAAAAACATCTTCACGTCCCTCATCACAGGTAGAGAACCATTTCCACCTTGGCTGACTGAGGGACGCACGGTTCTCATTCCGAAAAAGGGAGGCTTGTCCAAGCCGAAGAACTGTCCCCCTATAACCTGTCTAAACACTGTATACAAGGCGTTCACCACGATCTTGAGCGACCTTATCCTCCGGCAGATCCAGCCTGTGTGGGAGGAGGAGTACGAGCAAAGAGGGTGCAAACGAGGAATCGCGGGATGCAAGGACAATCTGCTCATTGACAGGTGCATATGTCAGGATGCCGCCCGACATAAGCGAAACCTATCAATGACCTGGGTGGACTATCGCAAGGCTTTCGACACCACTTCGCATGAGCTTCAGAAAAGTTACAGAAGTAAAAAAAAATAATAATAATAAATTTTACTGTCATTAGGCCAATACATTAGGAATAGACAAAGTCAATGATTAAATGAACTCATAACTAAATATTCATTAATTAAATTCATAAATAAATAGAAATATGTAGGTACAATGTACATATTAGCACCCTGTTCACACGTCACATTGATGCAACATCATTGCAGTCCAAAAACTCCACAAGATTATAAAATGGGCAACCAACCAGTTACACATCTTTTCTTAAATACATTCAACGGAACACATTCCTTTTTTTAAATAGGAAGGAAGTTGGTAAGTTAGCTTGATACCCACAGTCTCTTGGCTGTTAATTGACTTGGATAATCTATGATATGGAATATAAATTTGTTTATTACTCTGTGCATTATAGTTGTGAATATTGTTCGTAGATTTTAGAGAAGGCAAATGAATTTTTAGATAAATTAAGAGACAATAGATGTATAAGTTGATCACTCTCATAATTTAAAGATTGATAAACAATGGTTTGCAATGTTCTTCGTGGGAAGAGCCAGTCATCACTCTCATGCGTCTCTTTTGCAAGAGCAAAATGGCCACCACGTGAGATGGGATTACCCCACATTGTAATCACATACAGTAGGATACTTTGAAAGAAAGAGAAATAAGACGATATGAGATAGTTATTTGGCTCACAATTTCTGAGATTTTTTTATAAATAAATTACTTTTACTATCCCTTAGCCAGTTACTTTTGTGGGTAGTGTGAATTTTGTAGCTAGTGTAAGGCAAGGTTGTAGGTTCTCTATTATTTCTTTTATGTATATAAACGGTTCCATTATTTGTACTTTTCCTATCCTATCGTATCAATAGTCTGTCCTCCATTCTTTCCTCCAATGGCTGCGTCTGTTACTTCCTCATCTCTCCCCGCGCGACGAATTTTCGCTCTCGAGATTTGTAGGTGGCCGTAGTCACGTGTCAACGGCGTGTCCTCATTGCTTTCCTCTCGTTTTTGCCTCTCCAATTAACCGCTGTCACCTTTCCCCTCATCACTCTCATTGGTTCCCCATAAAAGGGGTTTTTGAAGGCAAACGATCCGGCCTGACCTATTGATTCAGTGGCAATCAACGGTTTTCCTTCTTGACAAGTGGTTTAATACCAAGCAAAGGGAAAAGTTAATCGACGTCAAAAGAAGTTTTGGATGCCTCCCCCGTAAACAAGAGCCTTGAGTTGAGAGAGAGAGAGTTGATGTTGACCTGAGGTGGAAATAATATACATACATATATATATATACACCAGATAACGATCTCATTTTCCCTCTCCGCGGATGGCCTTTTTTTCGGTTTAAAGGCATGGCCTTTTTCATGGCAACGTGAAAAATTTTTCCGTCGGTTTCGTATAATTCCGTTGTGACAGACGTATGCAATTAATTTATTTACCTAAGCTGATTTCAGGTGAATGAATACCTTTCACAGTTGTTGTATGACGCCAGACGTTTAATTTAAAGCGCAATTTTGGGAAAATTGACTGAATTGGAAATGTATTCGGTCATTTTTAAAGTAGTCCGAGCGAAATATTATTTTGCTTAGAAATCAATGAATTTGGTCTCATTTCAAAGAAAATAATTTCCACATTACTTTCGGAGATATTTGCCAAAAAATACCAGCCCTTTTACATGGGAAACGGTACCTGCATGTGCACTCCAGAGAGGCATTATTTACAAAATGAGGATTTTCTAACACTTTGATGTCGTAAAAAAACTAACAGCGTGTAGCTTGTATGTTTTCTCGACAATATTTGAAAATTAATCATATTGTCACCACAGTAGGTTCTTCGGGATCACGAAAAACCATCCGTTTTGAAGGAGTTTCAGACGCACCGCGCGAAAAAAAAGAGATAAGTCAAAGACTTATTTTGATATTTTCATTTGACTAATTATAATTTCTGTCAAAAAAAACTATATTATTACACCATTAATAATGCAATACTTAATTCGTGTGTCCATACAGCTGGTGAAATGAAAAATTATAATTCGAATATGGTCTCTATTATGACAAGGGAACTATCTCGCTCGGACTACCTTAAGGTCCCACAGAGGGAAGTTAAGGCTAATGGACGGCCGATTTTTACTGAAATGTGTGAGTTATTAAACGTGATTATCTTACTGCTGTTGCAAAATTACCCTTTCGAGCGTAGACGGTCATAAGTTAAAGAGAGGTGATTGCGTTGAAACAGGACTGCTGGAAGCTGGAGTTTTTAAACATGCATGGTTGCATGGCGATTCGTGTTGTTCGAGTGCAGTCCCAATAAACCGTAAATTATTTTTCATCGGAATCGTATTTTTTATGGCAGTTTTATTGGGAGGCGTTATAATCTTCACACTTTCAACAGTTTTCAGCGTTTCCGTTCCTCCAAAGAGAAATATCAGCGTCATATCTTTTTGAAATAAATACTGTAATAAGAAATTTTATGTGATGTTGCATTCAGACAATTCATACCACATACACGGTGAAGTGTCAACCGCCTGATGTTTACCATCGCCGCCATGGTTAATGCTTCATCTAGCGGAATCAATAGAAAGCAGCGACATTATTAGATTCAACTATGTTATTTAATTGTTGATGGACATGGTAAAAATACACACTTCCTTAACCAAGGAGATCACTGTGTCAATGTTGAAAGCCAATGATTTGCAATAATTGAATTACGAATTGACCGCTTGGTCTCTAGAGTAGCTCCTTGCTGCGCGATGCGCGATGTTTTTATTGAAGATTCATTAAAACACAAATGTAACCGTTGCAAATTGCTTGCCACGCATACAGAAATAGTGTTTTAATTTTTTCAATGGACTGGTATGTAAACATGAAATAAATAGAGACAATAACCGAAAGGAAAGAAAAGAAAATAACAAATAGATGAAAATATGAAGGCCAAACCTACCATTCAAAAGGTGGAGTGAATCAAGGTAAAATGTGCAAATATGAAATTGTATACAAAACTAAAAAAAGAAACTTATATTGCCACAATATCACAATCCAGATTTGCATGCATGAGTCACTTAAATTCATGCCATGATCCAAAATATTTTACAATTTATTTTAACATTGAAGCATTTTAACAGATACCAAGCCGTGTGCTGTTTGCTTCACGAATATCGTACGCAAGAGAATTTTTTGGCATCAAAATCGGGCTAAGTTTTCAGAAAACGTGGTTAAAAGCATATTTAGCTGTGGAAAACAGTTTTTACATACTATTCCCAGCAAAAAAAAATATCGTTTTATTCGCTGCCAATTCATACAATAAATATATCTCTCTCTCGAATGCGTGATTAAGCGTGTCGGTTGTCCCCGAATTACGTTGAGGAGGCAGCTGAAGTCGTGAGTTCCTATTCAAATGTAACATTTAATCCACAAATGCACGAAAATCGAGCGAAAAAAATTAACGAACAGTTTATTTTGCCATCATTCAGTCAATGAGTCATATTTTGGCTCGTTGTCTTCGCACCCAATGCTAAGAAAAACCCAATATCTGTGAATTGATGTTGAGAATCGAGCGGAGCATAATGGCGGCGCTCCATTTTAGTGAAGTTGTATTTATTCAATCAAGGTCATTGTTAATACTATGAATATATATTATGGATTTGGATGTTTGGAATTGTTGTCTAGGCTACGTGTTGCCTAAATTTCCACTTTTAGTTCGCCTAGTCCTTGGCGCCATTTCGATTAAGAGTCTTTTCAGTTGTTATTGTAAATAGACGTAGTTAATTGTTGCTAACGTGAGACTGTGGTGAATATTCAATAACGATCAAGGAGATATGAATTACTTGATATTTTGAATAATATCTTGCTATTTTTGTGATCTAAAAGTTACTTTGTAAATGCTAGAGAGGAAATATCTATTACAGAAAATGTGTAAGAGGTTTATGAAACGTCCATCGAGTGCCGACGACGATGTTTGACAGACTCTGATTCTAATTTGACTGCATTAAGCCCGTTCAGCTTAAATAAAGAATTTAGAATGCCTTGTTTAAACAGAACTTGCTTCGTACCTGGCTGCAAAACAGGGTATGCGTCTACGAGGACCCAAAATAGGAGACTTGGATTGTAAAATAAGAATCTGTTCAAGGCGGCGGTAAGTGCATTCCTTTTTACCTACAAAACATTAATGGCCATTGGGAATACTCATTAAGAAACCACATGTCTCTGGATCATTACTACATTTTTTATCCACTGCATTATGATAAATGTAAGTAAAACCCATGTATATTCATGGTAAAACCGATAAGACGTGTTTATTTACAGTCTGTCAACTGTATTTACATTTGATCTTCCGTCTTTCATCACTAGGCGGAACCACTTTCCAAAAAGTTGTTTGTTTACGGAATTCAAGACAACAGTTTTGGCGAGGAGATCTCAATCCAAAATATATATTCATGGTTGATACCGTCAACTATGGATTCACGGGGACAAACAAATGTCGGAATGGGAAAGGGTTGAACATTTGTTAAATATAAAATCTTCCTTTTTTGAGTCCAATGTGTGCACTTGAATTATTTCCTATGCATTATTTGTTTTCCTTTGTGATTGTTGAGGATTAATTACCGACCTTTTTACGAAAAATAAAAGCATCATTACGCGTGTTCAAAGAATTCACGTCTATCCCAATTGTGTAAAATGCATTTTTATATGCTCTAACATAGCTTGTATACACGCGCATTGAAAATTATAGTCCTTGCGTAGCAATATAATAACAAGAGTAAGTTTTGGAATTTGTCAATTGTAGCGTTCTATTTGAGTCTGGTTTGAAAATTAGAATTGGGAAGTTATTTTACTAACCTGGATTTGGGTAACAACAACTTCTTAAATGAATCCTAAGCACATGAAATGCTCTTACAAAAGAATTACCCAGTGCTCCAATAATTCCTCCTTTGCTGAAGAATTTTTTTGCGGAGAACAAGTTAAGAGCGCGTTAATTATTCATTAAAAAAAAACACGTGGGGTTGACATCGAAGCGTGTCTGCCCGTGGGATCTCGACAGTGTGACAGCTTTTTTAATTTCCCTCTTTCCCCTCTTCTCTTCCTCCCTCCTTCCTCTCCTCTCTTCCCTTCTTCGCCATAGTCCTCTTCCGTCCTCTGCCTTCATTTTAAATTCTCTTTCACTCGCATTCCGTCGCTTTCTTGTTTCGGTTGGCGGTTGGCAATTAGCCCGAAGCAGGGGGGGATTATTGTTGGGGGCCGTCGCTACGGCAACCTCCCCCACTCCCGCGACTGCCGATCATGGTGAGACAAAAAATGTGAAGTAATACATTGTTTTGCGCATGAACTACAGGGCTTTACCATGAAAATTCATTGACCATTAATGGACTAAATCTACGATCGAAGCCGCCATGTTGTGCCCTGAGGAGGAACCTTCCTTCTCCCCAGTGCTTTATTTGATTATCGGACAATTGTTCATTGATAGATTTAGCTGTGTGGCGGAATCTTATATTGGAAATGTCTTATGAATGAATGTCTATTCTCATCCTGGTAAATTATTCTTAATTCATGTTTTTGTTCCGCGTAAATTAATTGAAATTATAAGCACGTGTTGCTTTTCAAAATGACCCATTGCCCTGTTCGCGTATCATCTATTCCTCTTGCGCTATAGCTTTTATGATACATACATCTAATTATATTGTCTTTAGGCATTCACTTTGAGAAAGCTGAATATGTGAGGGATGCGCTATATTTAAGAATGAATCTTCAAAGTAGAAGACAATTTGTCTGTGGATAATCTTATAATGTCATTGTCCTTGGTGTGTGTTTTGAGTTTTACTCCTATAAAATTTGACATGTTACTCAACTTTTTGTTTACTCATAATGGCTCTACTTCACTCCTCAAAACATTGTGTTCTTCCAGTGTTTAGGGGAGTGATTGACTCTTTCTCTGCTTAGAGAGGACACTATATTGAAGGGGTATTGAGCCCCCTTATCATTTCCATGTGCTGCTACTCTTTGTTGGCCCTCGAGAAGTCCCGCGTCCTCGTCATTCGAATGCGATATAATGAGTACGTTTGTTCGGATGACGATTGATTGACAAGGTGGGCGAATGTGACACAAGACACATAATTACTGTAATAACTTGTTTGAACTAATTTTTGACTTGCCTCACCATGAACAAATTTCAACTGAAGGCGTTGGAGCCTCAAACTGACAGGAGAACAAAGAGTCAGGGCAACAAAGAAAGCTTTCAAGGAAAATGCTTACGCTTCACTACAATATTTCTTTTAATGGGACTAATGTAAAGGTATAATAGTTTAAATTATTAAGTTTTTAACATGTAAAATGTTAAAACGGGGATTTTTAAAATCTAACCCCAAGCATAACTGAAAAATAAACAGTCTTAACAATGGGGAACGGCAAAGGAGACGGCGGAGAAAACAATCAGTGAGCCTTTAAGGTAGTCCGAGCGCGATAGTTCCCTAATCATAATAGAGAACATATTCGAATTATACGTTTTAGTTACTCCAGCTGTAGGACTCATCAATTAAATATTGCATTATTAATGGTGCAATAATATAGTTTTATATGACAGAAATTGTAAGTAATTAAATGAAATAAATTAGTCTTTAATTTGACTCATTTTTTTCGCGCGGTGCGTTTGAAACTCCTTCAAAACGGAAAGTTTTTTGTGATATCCAAGAACCTATTGCGGCGACAATATGATTAATTTTCAAATTTAGTCGAGAAAACATACAAACTACACGCTGTTAGTTTTTTTACGACATCTAAGTGTTAGAAAATCCTCATTTTCAATATAAGGTCTCCCTGGAGTGCATACACGCACCATTTCCCATGTAAAAGGGCTGGTATTTTTTTGGCAAATATCTCCAAAAGTAATGTGGTAAGGGGTTGAATTTTTGGTGTCATTGGATAGGTGAGATATTTTTCTTGAAAATGAGACCAAATTCCGAAGCGCCTAGAGAAGGATTCAACGATTTACTTCTCTCACGTATAAAATTTATCCGGAAAGTTTTGTTTTCAACAATTGCAATTTACTTACCTTCCATTTCTTGATTTGCAGGCGATATGATATATGCAAAAGGCATTCAAAGCATTGAATGTACCGATGAAGAATGGATAAACCAAATGAATATTTAGTTTCATCCACTGGTCTTTTTTTTCATTAGATCCAAATTGTTCATCTCGGATATACTGGCCCCGCAAATGTAACATTTCATAGAGCTTGCTTCCGTGAGAGCCCCGCACACCTGTAAGGCGTAATAATTGAACAAATGATACGTTACTTTATTTACCTATTTATTGTAGCATTGCATCGCACCTAAATCTACGAACTTACCTTTCCGTTTATCATCGTGAGCATAAAATAGAAATTCATCTTGATTTTCCCTATGCAAACCTGTAGCAAGTTGTCAATTTGCTTCAAAATATATTAGTATCCCTCTTTGGAAATATGTTTTGCCTCTTGCACTGGAAACCGGAAACGCATGGCCTGGCAGAAGCGCGTAGACGATGGCCGGTTATTTGTCCACAATATTTTTCCTGCGAACAAAAATAATTGATGGAGGCTTTCTGTAGAAACTTAAGGTAATTGAAGATTGACATGGAAATAATTTCTAATCACTCACCAGTGACAATCTCAGTCAATTGCAGAGGTTCCAAGAAACTCGCGAATTGACTTCCATCTGCCCCGTCTCCCTGTTTCCATTTCTGTTTGTACTGAGAGTGTCCGGAGCTTCCATGAAAACCATATTTACAGATGAGGGTACATCGAAGCTCATCCCCAATCTCCGAAAATATGCGAGATACAATTCTTGATGCTGTGTGGGTCAGGAGGCTTTGCAGACTCACCTCGCACTTCTCCTCTGTGATAGTGATGTCCTCTGGGTAGGCTGCATTTTTGGCTGCTAATACAGACTTGTAGCTAGGGTATGTGGAATGGCCATGTATTTTAGATGTCATTCGAAGAAGCAAGTACTGATTTTTGGTAAAATGGCCAGAAAAAATCATGGAAAGATCTTCCTCTGGAGATAGTTCACTTTGCTTGACCTCCGCTGTTCTCCATTTAGATAACACGCTCTTGAGGGAGTGTTTGTTGTCACTTCTTTAATTATTTTTGCGACAGACTCATCTCCTTTGTTTCGATAGCTCAACGATATGGCAAACGCTAACTTAGCTGGTGATGTGCTAGCCTACAAGATCCTCTGTTTTCCTTCTCTTTGTCCTCTCACTGGATTCCTCAAACAGTTTTTTCGGTCGTCCAATTTCAGCTAACTCAGTCGAACCTTCGAAGATTAATCATGTTAATTAACACATTGAAGCAGGGAGTACTGATATCACTGCCAACTCATTACAATTCACACAGTAGATACTCACCGAATGTACTGGGAAGATATTTATATAAAACCGGAGGAAATTTCAACTCAGCTGGAGCCAACTGTCGAACTTTCTTTTTTGAAAAAAATGTCGGAACGTGAGCTTTGCTCCCACTTACGAAGATATTTTGAGCAAAAAAACTTTTGCATAAAACTTGCTCAAATGTTTTTGGCATTAGCGTCCTCATTTAACTTTAATTTGTTGCTTATGTAGTCCAGTATGTATTGTTTCTCAGATGATGTAGATTTTTTCCACCTTCAATACATTTTTCATGCGTCTCAAGATGCGTGACATTTCTCAGTTCCATTAAACCCTTAGCAATCTTTTTTAAGTGCAAAAATAACAAAGTCTTACAAGATTACTCTGATTGCACCACTTTTAGCCAAAAACCCGCGGGAGAGTATTGAAACTGGAAATTCACAACACTAAAAAACTACGGGCTCTCCTCTTCAAATTTGCCTTCTCTTTTTTCCGAACGTTAATAAGAACCAACCGCTTCCTCACTTGAAAACAAACTCACAACTCACGTCTTTCTCTGGCAAGGCACTAATCAAAACTGAATTCTAGCGAGAAAAATTTGGGCAAGCGATGCTTAGAAGTAAGTTGCGCAGAGTAAAAGTAACTTGTCTAGCAAAATTAAGGAGTTAGTAAAATTTAGAATTCTAATCTTTTATATTTTGGCAGTTGATAGTTTATTCACAAATTCAGTTTCTTGCTCACTGTACGTATAAGTAGTCATAAATATGAATATTTTGCCATTATCATTTTCAATATTTAAGAATTTCCCAAGCATGGAAATAGGTTTATTAAAAAGTAAATAAATAAAATTGCCCATACAATAAATAGAGAATTGCTGAAATGTTAATTTCCCATTTAAATACACAATCGTACATACACACATTAATACATGTAGATACAATTTTAGTACAAGTTCACAAAGAAAATATTTTTAGTTCATATCATTCGAATTAAAATTGAAATTATTTAAAGAGATCTAATACAAATCGACGTCAACCTTCGCAGAAAAGTGTTTCAAGCATGAAACAGTTATTCATCTCTACCAATAGTTAGTTTTAAAAAGAGTTTTAGACATTTAAAATTCTTTTCTTGGTGAAAAGGACTTCCACGCTTCGCCGTCGCATCGTGTGCCAGCTTGATTCCGCTGAGAGGCGTCCCGGATATACGGTTCTCGCCCTTTGTCCTTCCGCTTTCTTTCCCTCTCTTCCCCTCTCCTCCATCTCGCCATCTCTCCACACCCCGCCATCCGCTCCTGACTCCCCATCGACATCACAGCGTCCACTCTCCGTTTGATCCACACACTCTCCTTCCCCAACCGCAGTCATCCCGCGTCGGTTGAAATGCCTGCCATCGAACCCAGTCCAACGCAGCCTCTCACATTCATTTACAATCACAAGAAGGCAGTTCTATCTTTTCCAGTTCTCATTCTCAGCGCTTCAGGCTCTGAATGAGCGAATAGCTTAACGGAAGAAAAGGAGGAAAACCTAATTTTCATCACTTCTCGAGAATAAACGCGCGAGTCGTTATTTTCTATTTCCTTTCATAATTGCAAGGGATTGAAAGCTGTCATACATTTATTTAACAGCGACAAGAGCCAAAAACCAAGAGATGCATTATCCGTTAACTCTCTAGTACTACAACCGACTCGGAAACAACCTCGGCAGTAATCACTCATCGTCGCGTCCTGGTATACTGCATTCTTCCTTAAAACTTTTCAAACACTTGAGTCCAACGAAAATAAGGCCAATCCTTCAGAATAAACAAAAAGGAATATTTTTTCCATATATTTTTTGAGAAATAAAGTCTGCTTTGAAAGCCGTCTACCTCAAATTCGCCTGCCGTAACTTAAAAACTTGTTAGATGACGGCATTCATTGCCGCACTTCACTCATTTAAAATACCTACAAGCTTGTGAGAGCGATTTGTGCCTCTGCACAGATTTAGGTGAAAATTTACATTCGAGTAACACAGCTATGTTGTAGTGAATAGTAACACAGATGTGTTGAAGTGAAAAATAAATTGTTCGTTACCCTTCTGGTTTCCTGGAAATTTAATGTTACTTGAGCACGCAATGAATTTATTTAAACCCAATAATATATCAAACAACTTTCATACATGAGAGCAAAGTGTGTATGATTGAAGCATACCTATCCCGACCACGGCGTTAATTAAAAAACATCCATACGGCCCCCATCGTTGAAACTGGACATTTCGAATTAAAAATCCCCATCACAAATTCACTGGGCCCGGAAGAGGATTATATATACCGCTCTATCCAAAGTGGAGGGTAAATCTACTTCAAGGTAGATACAACGTGGGTTGAAGGGACAATACCTTTTACTTGGTAAAAAAATAAACACAAAAATTTTAAAGTGAAGATATGCAATTCCGTAAAACAATTCACGTCACTTGATAAAAATGGAAGTCATCAGAGTTCATAATCTGGACATAACAGAGAAGTAATCCGAAGAGAAAAACATGCCCCCAGGATCCATTCCAGGCTAAAATCTCATAGCCTTATTTAACAGTCCTCTTTTTACAGAAAGAAGATCAGCTCAAGATATTCCGTATATAAAAACGTAAATAATTTTGTTTCTTATCGTGGCCGGAAAGATATAGGTTTATGTCAAGCTGAAAACGGTTAAAAAAAATGTTTCGGAAGCGAACGAAAAATTGTCGTTAACCACAGAAAGGAGAAGAGAAGGAAGTGAAACTCCAAAAAAACATCATTAAGGGTCTCGTCTATCGCGTCATCGGATCTCATCCTCGCTTAATGCACCCGCGGATATCTCACATCCTCCTCCTCAAAAATCCCCTCTTTCTTCCCTTCTTTCACCCCCTACCTCTTACCCCCACCCATCTCCGCGTTTGTCTCCCCTATCTTTCAGCAGCTGAGTGCGTGGGATAGTAGTAAATGTACGATTCTCCACCCACCCACCGTGGCGCATCAGAATTGGGAAAAAATATTTCGTCACTTCCGTAATGAAAAAAAGATGGCGGGGATGTAAGAAGATTAGGAGTTCCCCGTCCGAGGTCACGTTTTCCGCCGAATTTAATTTAAAATTTCCTCCATAACCTCCATCCACCCTCGTTATTTTATCATCCCTCAAAAAAAATATATATGAGAGGGGAGAAGGAGGAGGAAAAGGGCCGAAGGGGCCATTTATTTATTTTTCTAAATTGCTCAAGAGCGAAATTGAAACTCACAAGTTTGGCTTAATGCGTGAGAGGAACGCTGATGGGTTGAGGAAATTGAATTATGTTCTCAAAATCAGCTTTTTAATTAATTATGGGTAAGTACCTTAAGATACTAAACTGAAAATCCCTCGTGGGAAATTATCACACAGGCAAATAGTGTCGGAATGCATGACAGATGATGAAGAAGAAATCAGTAAGTGTGGCTGATATGAACGGTAGACGCAACATTTTATCACCATTGTAAATCTAAAAAGTTCAGAGAGCAATACTTAACTACATAAATAGCTTCAAACGATTTAATCTTTTTTCCAAATTTCATCTTGTTTTAATGCAAAAAATAGTACATTTTGAGCTCACTACCATAAAAGATCTTCTAAGTAAAATCAAAACCTATTGGATTAGGGTTTTATTGATTGACAACGTTGTGAATGTAAAACTCATAGGAAATTTCCTTACCCATAAATACAGAAGAAGCCTTAAGTCTAACAAAACAAATTACTTGCCCTTTCAAAAAACAAGATCGCTGTGTCGGTCTCAGCATGGTTAATGGGAATGGCCAGTGAAGCAAATATTTGCGGAGACATAATTGCAAATAAACTTTCGTGCTTATCCATGGAAACCGCGCAGTTTGGATGCTTCATCAGTTATTTCAAGATAACATGCTTTCCAACTTTTCCTGAATTTATCATTCTTAGGTATTGAAACTCATGTTCCGAGTCGTTTTGTATCAACAATGGACAAGGGATGAAGTGTATGACTGACGGTTTACTTACGATGTACTACTGCAAATTAGGTATAAACATTATTAGGAATGGTAAATTGATCCCGGATGTTTTCGAGTATTGGTGACTATCAAACACATAAAAATACATTTTATATTAAAATATCTCCTTTAATATTGATTAATGGAATTATTCCCGTGAGACAAAGACACTTCTAGGGGAAAGTAAACGGTCAGTGTCAGAAACGCTAAATGTAATCCTTAGGCCTCAGTTCCCTTCGCGAAGAATTCCCATGTCTCTGCCCTCACAATGACAACAACTGAAATGACATTTCTGATAAAAATGCTGACTGAGTTCTCACAAAATGGGAAAGTGGAGAGACTTTCACAGTAGGGAGAAATGCAAGACCTGTTCTCGCCGGATAGTTTTAAATAAAAAACGATTCCAACATTTTGAAAGACAAAATTTTTCATCAGCTTCTGAGCGCACGGGAGAAGTAAAACAGGATGCAGCTCAATGGAAGCCGAAAATATTCTCCTTGTTTGGACATTAGAAGCGGTTCATTTTTTTAAACAATTTTCCGAACGAAAGATCGTTTTAAATAGTCATTTAAGTGCACAAAGGAGGACGAGGAGGAGTGATTCATGGTCGAACGGATTAGTTTGAACGAGGAAGTAATTCGTAAGAGAGAGCGACCAATAGAATGACTGCTTTACAAGATATTTTCATGCCACAGTTGTAATTTTAAAGAGTAAGGAAAATAATACAGGGAAATGATTTTAAGAGGTCGGGACTTTCAAATAGATAAAATACTGGGCGAAAAGGAGTTTCTAATTGTTTGACGCGAAGTCTCAAAATATTAAAAATTTAAAAGCTATAATTCAATATGTATGCAATTATATCAAGCTTTGTGTATTTCAATTGAGATTGTATTTTGAGATTTGAATGGTACTATGTCAAAACTGTCAAATTTTCGTCGCAAATAAAAAGGAGTTCGTAGTTTTCATGGTTGCATAGGCTTGGTCTCTGAAACACTCCCGTTTATCCGTACTGACTGCTTGTTGAACGTAAAGCACAATATGCAATTAACAGCCGGGTTTGGTTTATTGTAGGCGTGAGGTCACAGTCTTGGGATCCGCATCCGACGCCGAATGGGAAGCATTGAAGGCCTCAACGGAGCTGAGATATCCGTCCTCGCCCAAATAATGTCAAAGAGTAAGAATATGTTGAGAGCCAACGAGATGGAGATTGGGAAATAAAGGTAAACCCAATAGTTTGGCCATAGGTTATAGCAAGTGGTATCGAATTAGCAAGGAATTCAATAGCATTCCAGCTGAGCGCAAACTACAGTACGCGGACAATTCGATCGGTGCTGCCATGGAACATGGAAGAGGAATGGGAAGGTCGGTGGCGTGTGCCCTGGACACCGACTTTTGGGCGTTGATCCTGGTCCTTCCATCGCTAGGGGGTGGCCATTGCTAACGTCAGCGCACGTTACGAAGCAACGATCCTATCAAGTTAGCGATTTCTATAGAATACCTTTGACAATGAGTCACTAGGTGGCTTGCCAGTGGCGACATGGCGGCAATTGGATTTATTCGCCTAAGGCCATGGAGAAGAGAGGAAGAACAAATAATTACTGAAGGAAATGACTGGGAGTACTTGAAATAAAAGTCAATATTAGACAAAAAGAGTTACTTTTAATAAAATCTTGCAGTTTGGATAAATATTATTGAAATCAAATCGATTTGCATTACGTAATGATAACTATGGTAACCATAATAAATCAGATAATCAGTAAAATATTGCGGGAAATACAGTTGGCTACATTGCAGGGTTTGTTGCAAAGATGTTATACAACTTGTATTGCGCAGCGTGTCAAAAAATGGGTATTTTCCATCGAAGAAAATGCAACCAAAATTATTCCAACAATTCGTTTCTCAATTAGTAACCAGGGGAGGCATTATTATACCGTCGCAATTTATTTTAAAGGTAGTAACATATTTAGATAAGGCTTTCAGATATTTGTAATGACGGAGATGGTATTTTAAACAATTGAGCATAGTATTTTTGACTACTTCCGCCAGCCAAGGATAAAGATGATGAGGCCGAAATGGGGGTTCTATAATGGCCGTAATGAAATTTGAGGGCTTCAACAAAACGCAGCACATTCGAAAAATCACCGAATCGTATGCATAACTATTAGGCTGCTCTCTCAAACACCAAGGCATTGACAATGAGGTTTCAAGGAAATGCAGCAAGTATGAGGCAAAAATTAACCACCACAATGTTACCCATTGATATTTAGCTCCAAACTCACAGTGGGAAGTTGTTGTTACAAAATTACTCTTTTAATTGGATACATTTATCTGTTAACTACAGGCTTTTAATGAATCGATTAATAATTTTTTTCTTGGTATTCTTGGGCTAGGCTCTGAAAAACGCAATGCGTTCCCGGCGAAATCACCCCAGTGGTGCTGGGCTGCGGCTCTGCAGCCGAAGCACGGGGGTTCCTTGTGGCATAGTCTACTCTGTTAGTGCTTCCTCTTGGGTTATATCGATCAGCGTCCAACATTCGCCTCACCTCCATTTGCTGTTCCTTGCTCCAATACTGAGCCCGAAATAACTCCTTTAATGTCTCGAAATCGGCGTGTAGGTGAGCTGTTGCGGTGAGCCATTCTCCCGCTAGCCCCGTCATGCCTTGCCTCGCGACTTTTAACATATCAGCACCTGACAGCTGATAAATAACCCTGTACTTCTCGAATTCATCGAGATATCGCATGGGTCGGACACTGCATCTTCTATCGAACTGTGGCGTTTTCAATAACATCGCCGGCACCGGAGCTCCCGTTGACCCTTTTTGCACCTTGGGTCTTTTATCCGCTTCGTAACCTCCTCCCGGACAATTTGGTCAATCCTCCGTTCCAACTCCGATTCCTCTACGTTGACCTTGGCCGTCAGCTGTTCGACCTTTGATCTTTGATGCCGACGATCTCCCTGCTGCTTCCTTCCGTTCCTCGTTGCCGCTTCTCCCCAGAATCTTTCCACTTCAGACCGGATCTTGACCTGCTCCTCTTCCATGTCCGCTCTGTATGCAGTGAAGTTGGTGTTCCACTCTTCCTTCGCAGCGTCTATGCTATGTTTTATGTATGTGATCATCTCATCCCGTTGCTCTCTTAGCTCGCCCTTTAATTTCGCCTAACATCTCCTTTTTCTTCGCCAGAAATCCCTTTGACGTTATTTTTTTTCTCGTGATCACGTACTTCTTGCTTTTGCGGCAATTCCCATATGGCTGCTTCATACGCTTTCTCGTGCTCCTCCAGTTCTTCTTGTCTTCTTCTTTCTCGTTCTTCTCTCTCAATTTCCGCCGTTTTTAATTCCTTAATTAATGTATCGATGGCTGATTCCGCGGGCCTTTCTACAACTATTTCAAATTCCTTTGTGCTGACGTCTATTCCTTCTAATTCTAGAGCTTCTTTGAGCATCTTCATTAACTCTTTCTTAGTCCCTGCCATATTCAGCCCCAAGTCCTTTAATTGCTCCTTTACTTCATCCATTTTTGATTCATCTAGTCTTTTAAACATGGTCGCCATCTTGTGTAATTTCCTATACATCGCAACAATTCACCTTCTCAAATATGGCGTGTAGTGTAATGTCGAGTATACCTCACTAGTAATACAACTGATTCTATTCTTCTCAGAGTCCCCTCGTGGTTTTATGATCAACGTTATCCGACCATCTTAACGCTATACGTTAACCAGGCGTCGTGGCATGCGCTGACCTGTCGTGAGCCCACGATTTAACCTAGCGCTGACCTATTTCGGGCCCCAGGTTTGGCGCCAATGATGTAACACCAGATTTATTTCTTTGTAATGCTACACTCGTTTTTCTCCCTCATATTTTGATATTTAGTGATACACACTCACTCAACATCGTCTCACACTTGTTTTTTCCTTCCGCACAATTTCATTATCACTCACTTTTACCTGCTGGATCGACACTATCCTCACGCGTCCACAAAGGAACTCAGGCCACCAATGCTAGATGGAAAAATAATTTATCGGCTAGAGCAGCATTTTGGGCCGGAGATACATGCGGGAATGATCTCACATCATGTCACGACGCTACCAGAGTTCCTGACATTGTTGAGCAGGTATGATAGAGTAGTACAGGAGCCGAGCCATGGGAGCCGAGATGTGCCGAATAACTTCCGGCCGCAAAATCGTGAAGAGAGAGAGAGAGAATCACCCCAGGCGAAAGGAAGACAGGAGGAACGGATTCCAATACAACCAATCCGCGGGGACGGGACGCCAGAACCAGCCAAAGGGAGAAGACAGAAGGCACCCAGCTGATCGCATCAACACGATCGTGTGGGAACCTAGCGGCGAGAGAGGGAATGATAGCCACCAGGAAGACTGACGCCAAGGGACACGTGATCAAGGAGGGAGGAAGACATACACGAGGAGGAAGAGGAAGACGGAAACAAAACAATTGAGAAGTATATTGAAATCAACAAGAGACATCAAGGAAGAACAAGAAGGAGAAAACGACACGAAAGATACCAAATGCCCAGAAATAGTGATAAAGGTGGGAAGAATCGCTGTAAATGCACTAATTGATTCGGGTTCGGAGATCGCCTGCATGAGTGAGGAAATCTTCGTTGAGAACGCCGATAGTTTTAAAAATGTAATGGGACTGCCCGTGCGAGGAATACAAGTAACGGGAGCAATAGGTAGAAAGAGCGGAAGAATTAAAAAGCAAATATTTCCTAGCATACAAATAGGGGAGGTCGACGTCGAGATCAGTTGTGTAATAATACCCGGTCTGGTGAAACCAGTGATATTAGGTGCGCACACGTTAGCGGTTATGGCAGCGAGGATTAATTACAGTAATCGCACAGTAAGATTGTCAATAAAGGGAAGGGAAGTAGCTTGTCCATTCAAGAGATCTAGTGCGAAGTCACAGCGCCTGGTTATGAGGATTGAAGTGCGAAGAGACAAAAGGGAAGATAACGGGGAAGACGTAAAAGGTCATGTTTACAGCGCAGGACACAAGAGACAGCGTGGAGCAATTGCAAGAGCTAGGTGAAGAAGAAAGGAGGAAGTTGGCGGAGTTAATAGCCCAATACAAAGGTATTTCTCGAGATACAACCGAAAAAATAAAGGGGTATGAATACATTATTGAGGCGAAAGAAGAAAAGGAATTTAGTAACAGAGGCTATAATATACCGCTAAATTTCCGAAAACAAGCTGGAAAGGGAATTCATGAGCTGTTAGTCAACGGAGTAATAGAACAGGGCACGTCACGATACATATCACCCTTAGTCTCCATCGTCAAGAAGGATTAATCCATTAGATTATGTTTGGATGGCAGAGCAGTGAACTAGATCATAAAACTGGACTATGCTACATCAAAAACTACTCAAGAATTATTTGAGGATAGTGCTAGTGCAAAATTCATGAGACATCACCCAAAGTTTCTACCAGTTGCAACTCCAACCTAATTCCAGAAAGTACTGTGCATTTTCATTCGAAGGAAGAATCTATCAATTTAATGCGCATCCCATTCGGGTGTTGTAAAAGTAGCACTGAATTAGCAAGAGCCCTTGAGCATGTGTTGGAAAACGAAGTACATGAATATTGTCTGAATTTTGTGGACGACTTACTTATTGTCTCGCGGACATTATAAGAGCACATTAAACATTTTTCAACGGTATTGGAGAAACTGAAATCATCAGGAATCACCCTAAATTTCACCAAGTCAAGATTTTGCAGGCGACGGATTAAATTTCTGGGACATGAGATCACCACAGAAGGGATGACTGCAGCGGAAGAAAAATTCGCACCCATAAGGGAGTTTCCTCGGCCAAAGAACAGAAAACAGATGCGTTTTTAGGGTTGGTGAATTATTATGAAAAATTTCATGTAAAACATGCAGAAATGACCGCCATCCTAAATGATCTCACACAGAAGGAAACACACTTTTTCTCATCTCACACACTTTTTAAAAATAAGAAAAATTTCGTAAAATTTTTTTTCCTAGAACCCGATTGCAGCGCCACCTACCGGGTTCAATTGTAATTCTAAACCATCCAGGGACCCACTCAAACACACTTAAATACTTCATCAAAATCGGTACAGCCGTTTAGGAGGAGCTCAGTGACATACACACGTACGGAAGAATTATATATATGTATATAAAGTTATACCCCATAAGGAAGGCCAGTACCAAAAGCAACTTGAAGATCATCCTGGAAAAACATTTCACCCCGAGAGTGCTTTACCTCATCCAACTCTTGTTTATCGCAAATTTTGCGCAAAAGAGACAGCATTTGGCCCCTGTACTTCTTCAAATCGGTCCCTGCCGCATCGCTACTATGTCCAAGGTCCAAGTCCTCTCCTCAATCAAGGGACGCAGAATTATACAATCGGGGGAAATTGAACATAACTCGCTGGGAACTAAACACAGACCCGAAAAGTGCGTTTTTCATAGAATTCCAGGTGCATTGCGCCATTATAAGAAGTGGTTGGCAAGGTTTGGGAGGTGATTGAGAGGAACTATCCGCTCAGGCCTCACGAATGAGAGGAAACGAACAATGTGTGATTGAGACTCAATCCCTGCAGATCATGTTTTACGGGAAGGAAGTTATGAGGAAAGTAACGATGGGACGAAGAAGTTATGAGAGGAAAGAGGAAATGGGTGTGGGGTAGAGCGGTGCGAATGCTTCGAAATCTATTCGAATCGACTCGAATCAGGCTTAATTCGATTCGATTTGCCTGCGAATCGGGATGCTTCGAAACCGAATGATTCGAAATATTCGAATCTTATAGATTCGTCTTCGAATCGTTGCAATGCATTCAAACATTGCACTCATTCCAAAAATTGTGCGCCGTCCGTTTAGACTATGTTTTCCACACGCGAAACGAAAATTTAAACGATCACATGTTATTTTGTGTTATTTTATGTGCCACTATAGATATGTAAGCTAACGTAAGGCCCTGAAATATTATGAAAGTCTTTATTACTATTAACTGCGCATAAGCTTTTGCATTTTATTTAGATTGGAATTCGATTCGCAAGTGAAGTTTTTAGGGTGATTCGATTCGCTACCAAAATTAAAGAAAAGGTCGTTTCGATTCGATTCGAAATATCTTTTGGGAGATTCGATTCGTAATGAAAATCCCTGATTCGCACTGCTTTAGTGTGGGGGAATAGGGCAGGACTTCTGAATGTAGGACCTGGCATGGACAAGGACCTAATGATGACGAAAACTTGAACCTATCTTCTGTAGTCATGTTAGTGGTAAACACTTGTTTTGATTTGGGTGTGTTTTATTTACCAAGGTTTGGTAACTTTATCAGTACGTAAATATGTGGACATTTTTAGTAAAAAATTATAATATCAGAAAAAGTTAGAAATTTTAATATTAAAAAGTTTACTCCAAGCTCCCGTAAAGAGAAGGATAATTTCTGAATTTAGAGCTGTCTGAAGGATGGAAATGATCGTGCTCGTGGAACGAAATAACCTCATCTAGTAAAAATAGCTATATCTTTGATTTATTTTATTTTAGTTAGGGTTAGTCTGGCGTTAGTTGTGTCGTTAAAAATTGAATTATTTGGCAAAATATCCATTCTTTACTTACTACCTACAGTGAAGGTTGGTCGTGAACTATTTCCTATTTTGATCTATTCAGACATTTTCCGATTTCGGAGTTAGATTATACATGCTATTTATGTTCACGGTAACCGTTATTTAAGTGATAAATTTGCATTAAAGTTAAATTGGAACAATTAATGTATAATTTTGCATCGGTGCAAACTCATTCATCGGTTAATTAGCTGAATAATTATCTGATTATATCAGAGCAGAGTTTTAACGGAACTCGCCTCAAAATGCTATGCCAGGGGATAATGCAACTACACGCTGTTAGTTTTTCTTACGACATCTAGGTATTAGAAATTCCTCATGTTGTAAATAATGTCTCTTCAGAGTGCATACACGTACCGTTTTCCATGTCGAAGGGCTGGTATTTTTGGGCAAATATCTCCTAAAGTAATAAGGTAAGGGGTTGAAATTTTGGTGTCATTAGAAGGGTGACATATTTTTCTTTAAAATGAGACCAAATTCATTGATTTCTAAGTAAAATGGTATTTCGCTCAAACTACCTTACTTGAAGCTCGCCGGAAAGTCTGAGTCATTCTCCCGATTAAAAAAAGTTCATTTGTCATGGGATACATCGATTTAAGATATTGGAGAGAGAGCCTTTGTACCCAGTTATGAGAAACTATTCTGTCGCTGTTACATAATTCTTCTCATTTCTCTCATCGAGATGGGTGCACGGAAATATTTTTTCCTTTCCATCTGGTCCTGGTGAGCTCCTTCAATAAAATTTATATTGACCTTCAGTCGAGAATTTCCTGCGGCCTGCGAAAGAAATGTCTGCGGATCCATCCGAGGGGTTATATGGGAAAAGAGGAGACGGACTGCCGCGAGGAATGAAGATATATATCTCGACGTTTGCCCTCGACAGGGAAGGAAAAGCATATTCCCTGCTCTCCTTTTCTTTCTTCTGCCTTCTCTTTTTATGGCCGACGGCCGCACCCTCACGGAATATCCACACCCTTTACCCTAGGGTGGCCAGAGTAAGGGTTTGTAGGACGAGGAGTGAACCACGGCCGTTGCAATGTGGATTTCCACCCACCCACCAGATGAAGTGAAGATATTTACCCAATCAATGTAAATACACTAAAGCTCATGTCCTTTCGGGGCAAAAGTTTTTCTTAAGTGATGACCTTTATTTAAAGAGAGCCTTCCATTAAAGATACTAAGATTAGCGCGCATCAAAACATATCAGTGCTCTTTACGCAGAACTCACCAACGACTTTCAGGGAAACGTTGTACGCTGGAAAATTTTTTTTATAATGCACATTTTGTGGGTGAACAACCATCACTGCCGAATGCTTTGTGTGAGTTTGTTGAATTCGTTCAATATAGCTATTTTAAAACGTAAGCTACTTTTTATCACAGAGTATTTAAAAACTAAATAATGTGCATGTTTGACGCCTTTACCGAAAATTAGCAAACTCGACCACAATCACGGATGTTATTATCGATGTTCTTTTGTTGGTTGGCTCACATTTTCCAAGCCAAAACACGCTTACTAATAAGTATGTAATTAGGTTAAATACATGATTTAATATATCAACATGTTCTACTCACGGATGTTAAAACCGACAACAGCATCACTAACACGGAGATAAAGAACTAGCCCTAACTACTTTGACTTACTACTTATTTGACTACTGGTGAGCGTCAATGACGAAAATTGGCGAATGTAGGTTGATAAGTAGGCTACTAAATGCAAAGAATAAATGGTGTGCATTTGGCACTCTGGAATGCTATGCCGTCACCTTTTTAGAAAAAATGCCACAGAACCATGTACGTCAACTAGCAAAATGGAAAAAGTCAACGTTGATTCCGTTAAATATTTAGGCGTCACAATTACTTGGAACTGTTTTCAAGTAAAAATACTCGGGAAATATGTCACTAAGCTAACAGCTAACATTTATGAAGACAATACTATAAAAATGATTGCATTCCTCTGGGTGTATTTTGAGAAATATAATGAAAAAGTTAACGAGTGCTGTTTTTCTGTACTGTAGTTAAGAACTGCTATGAACGAATATATAGCGTTACACAACAGTTACAGGGATTAAGGTGGGAGCCCCTAGAGACTCGGAGGCTGTACGCTAGGCTTAGGCTGCTTGAGACATTCAGAACTGGTGTGTTTCAGAGTGACACATGAGAATATTATCATGACTCCTCACTACATTTCTAGGTCTGACAGATGCGGTAAAATAAGAGAGATACTCTGCCGACAGATAGGTACAATTACTCGTTCTTTCCGCGCACAATAAGCGACCACAATGAAAACTGAGCTCCTCCAAATACACTCTTATAGGACATGTCACCATTTCACCTCCAAAACTTTTACATCTTTACAGGGCTGGTGACCTAACACCCCCTGCCACACGCCCAAGCGGCGGCCTGCGGGGTAGTATGTAGATGTAGATTTTCTGCTCTCGGGCTGCAGTTACGGCAGTAAAGCCGTTGTTATCGCAACTATTGAAGTATTTGTAGAGGGCACTTGCTATGTTGGCCAATGCTAGAAGCAGAAGCCAATCTTTGTTGACCCTCATTTTCCTATGGCGCTGGCGGGATAACGTACTAATTTTGTAGTTTTACTATGTTCCTAATCGATAACTTAATAGAAATCAGCGTGCACTCACTTCTTTAATATGCATTCTCCTTACGTATTTTGAATATTTATTCCAATTAAAAGACATCCGCATTCCCGATGAAAAATAGTATAAAATTTATTAGAATTCATATTACCTAGTAGCGAATATATGTCTTAAGAGTGACTTGCCTTAAATTTAAAGCCGCTGGATGATACTCTTTCTTTACGTCCGCTAATCCGTCCATTTCGTTGTGCTATTCAAAGAAAGGTTAGGAGAGGGCAGGGTTAAACAATATGGTTGTTATTTCGGTTGTCAAGCTTCAGTCTGATGGCGCAATGATTGCAAGTATGACAAAAACAAAAGGGGGAGTGAATCAAACGGCAAGGTAAATAAATACAAAATGGAGAGTTGCGAGGAACTACTTCGTGCATTTCTATGTTTATACGGGTGAGCCCAAGAGGGCGGCGATGTACACACTTCATTCGCTCAAGACGCCTAATCAGGGTGTATTAAGAAGCGCATGTTGCCTTCAATTTCATTTTTAGTATTATTTGAAACGGAAGAGGATGTGACATGTCATGGCTGATGTCAAGGAATGTTATCTTTAATGCAGTTACCTCAGTGATAACTAATCGTGCTGGAGAAAATTTCACTGTAATAAACGCGCTAATGTGATGCGATGAAGCGCTAATGGGAAAAAGGACATCTCTCACGATGTATAGTAAGCAGGTTCTATGTTAGTGGATGAAATTAACTGGAGATATATGTGAATATTAATTAATGCCGTGATCGAGATGGTTCCTTTAAATATACAGTCTTTTCTTGCAGCGGTAAATTAGCATATCGGCATGCTTTATGATTGTCAGGAAGCGTAATTTTCTACAAAAACATTGATAAATGGAAATATTCTGTCTCCTCCACAAGTCATATTTTTCACCAAAATTTTGATATCACTCATGGAAATGCTGTTTACAGTTAGTCATGATAATATTCTCTGTGTCGCTCTGAAAAATATCAGTTCTGAATTTATCAAGCAGCTTCCGAGTCTCTAGGGGTTCCCACCTTAATCCCTCTAACAGTTGTGAGGCACTGAATGTTCGCATGTAGCAGTTTTTAACGGAGCGCGCTGCTTTTCGTTTTTTGCTGCTCTGTTAATATTTTTGGTTAAATCTTTATGACCAGGGTCCCAAATGCTCGCGGCGTATTCGAGGTGTGGCCTAACCAGAGCGAAGTAGCATCTCTCTTTGACTTTTTCATCCGAGGATCTTCCTATTATACGCTTAACAAAACCTAGTCTCTTTAATGCTGTGTCGCATATGTTTTGTATGTGTGTTCCCCACGATATATCCGAAGTTAAGGTAATTCTAAGATATTTTACTGTATTTGAAGATTTTATGTTTACTCCACACACAATTATTTGTTTCACGGCAGCACTGACAGTACTGACAGTGGATTTCGGAACACACCCGAAGTAATTAGCGGACTGGATCGAACGGGAGGCACTATGCATTGTATCTTGTATCCCAGGAATCGCGCAATTTCTGGTATGGAAGTAGACCCAACGCCACTCGCGGAAGAAATTAAACTACTAAGAATTATAACATTTATTCACTCTGCGACCAATGTCTACTGCCATCTCCACCCGGTTCTCACACGTTCTTCGAGACTGTGCATCTGCTACTGGGCACTCTTTCTCCTTTTATACTTCGCGGTTCTGCTAGCAGCAGTCACATTAATCGTGAAGTGGAAGGGTGCCTTCATAGCTCCGCGTCACGTTTTCGCCACGGGCTGTGACAGCGCAGATCCCACTTGAGGCCCTTTATAGCTCTGCGCTGCGCTAAAAGATGAAGGACGATATGCGGGACGAGAAATCAGCGCAAAATTCCATGCATTTCATCAGACCACGCTACATCCTCTGACTTCTTAGTCGACTGCTGATGTTGCGCTTCAGATTTGCCTCTTAGTATTTCTTTATTTCGCCTTCGGTTAGTTGGGAGTATCATTAGTTTGCTTTAAGTGTTTTTTTTGTTATTAACAGTTAGACTTTTTTAGATATATTTTAGGTAGAGTAGTGTTAGGATCTAATATTTTGGGGTCATAGTTATGTGTATTTTGTTTGCCAGGGGTTTAAGGTTGGCTATTAATTTTAACTTTTCATATTCAGATTAATATTGCATTTCTGATGAGCAACCGCTTTGATGAGCATATGTGCCCGCTACCGTCGCCTCCGTTTCACCCGATTAGGCAATTATGCATTATATTTGGAAAAACCTCAAAATACAAAGATTCTGAAGCTCACAGTAATTTAGACCAACGTAAATAATCACATTCCAAGCTCTTAACCCAGCTAATACAGCACATTTCATACGCCAAACCTTTCTATCCATCCTTGTTGCCGCTTCAAAATGCTCGGTCTACGGACGCGTCCTCGCAGAGAAATCCCAACAAGTTCGGGATTTTTTGCGAGGACGCAAGGGAGCTGGCGACATGACGTCATCAATTATCAACACGAGATTCCATTGGCTCGCAAGTTATGGCGTATACGTGACGCGGAGCTATAAAGGCACCGTAAGGGAGCAATCACGTGCCTAATTCTGTTGGTCGTCAAAAATCACCGTCTCCCACATCTCTATACGGTTTTCTCCCTGGTGTTTTAGCGAGCCCACTTATATGAGTTTTCATTGCGTTAGGCATTAGCGATGAATGAGAAATATTTATCCTCATTGCGAGTGGATTTCATCCAATAATGCGAGACTGTGGATCGGAGTGGACGGAGGTCTTTGAATGGCCGGGGGAGGAAGGGTTGGGGAAGCCGGACGATTGATGACGGCTGAGGGAGATGCAGTTTTTTTTACGGTGACATCGGAGGCGTGGTTTTTGCCAGTAAGTGCTGGACATTGGTGTCTTGTATGATGGAATTTCGTAAAATCCAATTAGCGTCGTTGTTGAGCATGCCTTCGCTCGTTTAAAGTATATAAATCGCTTCGTTATTTCTAGAGAATCAATTGAGGTGTATTCTGATGTCCCAGAATCATGTAGCTTCAAGGAAATACATTCCTTGGCAAAGAAACTGCACATCCGGCGATAATTTTGCACGGCTGATGAAGGATTCTCAATGAAACCTGATTCTAGTCGTTATTCAACTCTAGTGGTTGACTCTACCTCACACACAGTGACTAAGAATCATTGTACAGGACAAAATTACATCAGAAAAGAAAAGAATGACGAGGTTTTTATCTCTCCCTGACCGTGGCACTTAAAAATAGTTGGCGAAACCACAGCTTTTAATTGAATTAACTAAGATAATGGCAAGGTTTTATTTCTTGTCGAAACCAATAATAGCAGATAGGTATTGATATCATCGAATCAAAATTGTATGTATAATAATAACAATGAGGCGTCTTTATTGGAGCGAGATTGAGACTTAAGCAGTCCCTTCTTTCATCTAAACTTTCGTCAAAGAAAAATACATGAAATAAGCGTGAAGAAAGATGTATACATTTGAGGGAAAAACTTAAGGATGTGAGGAAGAGATATCCTTGACGCAAAAACTCACTGCAGGAAAACACTCTCACATGAAGGGGAGCGTGAAAAACCTGCGGAAACCTACACACAGATTAAGTTAATGTAACACAAACCAAAAAGAACAATGCATGAAATACACGTGAAATGATAATAATAATAAAAAGGGTTATTTATGCATAGCTACAAAATTAGAAATAACTAAATTAGTAATGAGAGAATAAAAATAAATAAATAATATATTAATGAACAAATATAATAAAAATCAATAAATAAATAAAACAAAGAGAACTCAAAAAATAAAATTAATATGAATAAGTAATAATAAATGAATCACAAACAGTAAATCGACAATTAAAATGTGAGTCTCTATTAACGATATAAAATATAAAAAAAATTAATATTTAACAAAAAAGTTTAATTAACAGTAAAAGTATATTTAAAAAATAAACTAATAAAATAAATTGAGTTAGTGAAAATATGTATTCTTAATAGGAAATGAAGCAAGAAAACAAACACGTCAAATGTTATGTGTACGTTGTTTACGTATCGGGAAAGGGTTGTTGATTTAGATTATTGTTGCAATCGGGGAATTGGAGGAAGGATGTAAACCCAAAAGCTAAATAAAGATTAACACTTAATAGTACATGGTGGCAGCGAGGAAACGAATAAGGAAGTATCAGTGCCTGCTGATAAGTAATTCGTCTCTCGTTTATAAGTGTTACCCGTCCTTAGCATGTTTTCCGGCAAATTTGAATTAATCTCGTCGTCCGACGTATTCCATGAAGATGGACGGAAATGATGAACATGAAGCCGCTCGGACCCCATCTCTATGCCAGATTGTTTTTCCGGCAAGGTGGAAGACTGGCCGAATTGGAAAAGAAGATTCGAGTGGTATCGACACGCCGCAGGATTGGCAGAAATGTCTCAAGTTCGTCAAGTTGGCTTGCTGAGGTACGTGATGGGTGAGAAAGCAGACGCAATATTGAACTCCCTCAACCTGGCGGAAGACAAAATGAACACTTTCGAAGTGGTATTTGCCCGTTTTGATGCGCATTTCAAGACTCGGCACAATGACATTCATGCGAGAGCCAAGTTCAACAAGCTGGTGCAATCTCAGGAGGAAAGCGTAGACGATTTCATCACGAATGTATACGCACTATGCAAACGATGTGGATATCCTGATGATGTAAAAGACGAGTCGATTCGGGACCGAATAATTGTAGGTATTAACGACGAAAGACCATCGGATGAATTGCAGTGCGATCCTAACATTACCTTAGAAACAGTTAAAACCAAAGTTAGACTGGCGGAAGAGGTAAACCAGCAAAGGAAGTTTGTTTGAGGTCCCGATTATTCAGAAATAAATCGCGTCCGGGCGAAGAATTGGTCAAAAAGTGGCCCGGTAACAATTCGCCGTCTAACTCTTTCAAGTCGAGTGAACATAAATGTCAGCATCCTGTTACATCCGGAAACTGTGGGAAAAGTCCATCTCATTCACTTGCTATGTGTCCAGCCAAGCACTCAACATGCAACAGATGTCACAAGAAAGGACTAAAGTTACAAGTATATCGAACTGGGAAGAAAAAAATCGCCGAGGTCCGCGAGAGAGATTCGCAGGAAGAAGATGAACAAGTTGATGAGCAGTTTTTCATCGAACAGGTTCGAGTTCAAAAGAAAATTATGTCAATGGATCCCTGGAATGTGATACTGAGTCCTCAAGAGCAAGACATGGTTTTCAATATTGATTGTGGAGCGGATGTGACTGTTACTGGTGATGAGCATTATCGGCAATGAAAGGATGTATCCTTGCAGCCAACGTCAAAAATTGTTTGAACCAGGCGAGCAAGAACTAAAAGTCCAGGATATGTTCCAAGGAGAAATTGCCTGGAAGAATAAATAAATATACAGTCCTGTATATGTTGTCCAGGGACAGGCAAGGCCATTGCCATTGAAGAACAGCCATAGAAAAATTGGAAACCCTGAATAGAGTGGATTCCATCCATCGGAACAGTTCCTCATGTGTGTTCACACAAAAGCGTAATAATAAGGAAGCCATTCCAAGCTACACACTCAATCCTAAGGATCAATTTCCGCACATGTTTTAAGGAATGGGCAAGCTAGAAGGTGAATACCAGACCACCTCAAAAAGGACTTTGAACCTTATGCTATTCAATTTGCAAGAAGAGTAGCAATTTCTTAGCATAAGGGTGTTCAAATTGAAATCAATACTTTACTTGACAGAAAATAATATTACCTGTGGAGGATCCTACCAAGCGGTGTGCCCCCATACTTCCTATTCCAAAAGTTGTGGGTGGTGTTCGCCTAAGTGTTGATTAAACTAACCTAAATAAGAACATTTGAGATCAAAACACCAATTACCATCAGTCGACGAGTGTCTTGCTCAACTACGAAGGGCCAAATATTTCTCCAAGCTTGATGCTGAGAAAGGATATTTGCAATTACCACTCACTGAGTCCTCAAAGCTTTTGACTACATTTATCACTCCGTTTGGAAGATCTGCTTATCATAGATTACCAATGGGCATTGCCTGTGAAAGCAAAGTTTACCAAAAGAAGATGACTTCAATAGTTGCAGGAGTTCCTGGAGTAGTTTGCTTACAATATGATATTTTAGTCTATGGCAACACCATTTAAGAGCATGATTCAAGACTCCTGAAAACCTCACAAAAACTTTCCGCTGCAAGAGTTACATTAAATAAACACGAATGCCAATTAAGAGTGCAAGAATACTCTTTTCTGGGACATATCATAACCCAAGAAGGCATCAAACCAAGTCCTAACAAGATTGCTGCAATTCTAGACATGCAGCCTCCAAAGGATTTGACCACAGTAAGAAGCTTCCTCGGGATGGTAACATACCACTTGAAGTTTCTCCCTCATCTGTCTTCACTGACCAAATCCATCAGGGACTTACTAAAAACTTGCCATAGCATGGCTAATAAATCCTTTGACTGGTCTTGTGAATGTAAAGATGGCCTAAAAACCTAAAAAAATCATCTAATGCAAGTTCCAGTGCTCACGACGACCCTAAGAAAAATACTCGTTTGACAGCGGATGCCAGTTTGTATGCTCTGGGAGGCCTCTTGGAACAAGGACAGGAAAAAGAAATTTGGAAACCTGTAAGTTATGCTTCACGCAGCTTGACACCAACCGAAACGAAGTATGTACAAGTAGATAAGCAGGCTCTGTCTCTCACGTGGGATTGTTAGAGCTTTTCTATGTGCTTCACTTGGGCTTCCACATTTTGAACTGCGAACTGACCATCGACCCTTACTTAAAAACTTGGGGAGTAAACCCATTTCAGAATAATCTGCACACATGCAAAGATTTAGACTACGTTTATTACTCTGCAGATATTCCGCATCTCATGTCCCAGAAAAATTGATGTATGCTGCAGATGTTTTATGAAGATGTGCTTCAGCTGGCCCTACTTCAATTTAGAAGAGGAGGATGTAGCATCCATAGCTGAGGTTCAATCTATTCATTGCCTTCCCATGTCAGAACGGGCACGGAAAGAGGTGCTAACTGCCCAGCAGAGGAACGACACCTGCTACGTTTTGACAGAGTACATCAGAAAAGGATGGCCAAAGAAACATAAATTGGATGAAGATTTAAAACCTTACTACCCTTACAGGGGTGAATTACATATCAAATTAGGTCTGATAATGAGAGGCAACCGCCTTCTCATTCCCACTAACAGTCTCCAGCCTCAGATGCTCACACGTCTTCATGAGGGACACATGAGTACTGAGAAGTGTCATCGGCGCGCAAGATTATGTATTTGGTGGCGGGGTATTTCAGCTCAGAGTAAAACCAAGATAGAGCAGTGCACACAATGGATCCAATACCGATCGAATTCCATTCAGCCATTGATGCCAAACGAGGCCCCCTCCCATTCCGTGGAGTTGATTTATTCACAATCAAAAACAAAACTTACATGATAACTATAGATTATTTTTTAACTTATCCTGAAATTTCATATCTCCCATCAAAAACTGTTGTATAACATCTGAAGACAATTTTTGCTAGATTTGGGATACCAAGAGGTTGTACGCAGTGATAATAGTACTCAATTCTCTGGCAAAGAATTCAAATCCTTGAGTAAAGAATGGACTTTCCAGCATGTCACGAGCATCCCATTCGTGCCTCAAAGCAATGGTTCGGCAGAAAATGGAGTGAGGATTATGGAAAGGATTCTGAAAAAGGAGAAGGATCCTCTGAAAGGTCAACTTTCCGACTCCTCTGGGGAATGGGTTCAGTCCTACTGAGTTGTTGATGGGGAGAAGGTTACGAACGACCCTACCTGGGAACCCCGCGCTTTTAAAACCTCACTGGCCAGATTTGGTCAAGGTGGGAAAGTGCAAATGGATCAAAAAGATGTACTTCAAGGAAAAATTTGATAAACGGCATCGTTCCAGGGAACTCTCAGAACTAGAACCTGGGAATAAGGTCTGGGACACCGTGATCTACACTTACGCTATTGTGGTGTCCAAACGTCCAGAGCCTAGAAGTTACCTCCTAAAATATTATTATGGGTTTATTCGGCGCAATATTAAGCATTTAATTAAATCCTCAGATTCTTTAGCATCTCATTCCATTTCCGACACAATACGAGAGGGAGCCACACCCAGAAAATCCCAAGCTTCCAGCTGCTGCCGACCTCATCCCATAACTCAATGGAAGGGATGCCCCCCAAAAAAATCCTTCTCGCGCCTGATGATACGATCACCCAAGTGCCACCCCGCTCTCAATCTCCAAGGGAGAAGGTCATGACCAAGAAGGAAGAACCAGATGAACTTAAGGCCGATACATCATTACATACAAAACATATGCGGCACAGCATTAAAGGAACTAGGTTTTGCTAAGCGTATAATAGTAAGGTCCTCGGATGAAAAAGTAAAAGAGAGATGCTACTTCGCTCTGGTTAGGCAACATCTCGAATACGCTGCGAGCACTTGGGACTCTGGTCATAAAGATTTACCAAAAAAGTAACAAAATCCAAAGAAAATCAGCACGCTTCGTTAAAAACTGCTACTAACGAACATATAGTGTGTCACAACTTTTTAAGGGATTAGGGTGGGAGCCCCTAGAGACCCAGAGGCTTCACTTTAGGCTTAGGCTGCTCGATGAATTCAGAACTGATATTTTTCAGAGCGACATAGAGAATATCATCATGACTCCTCACTACATCTCATTGTCTGACAGATGCGATAAAATAAGAGAGATACAGTGCCGAACAGATAGGTACAAAAACTCGTTCTTTCCGCACACAATAAGTGACCACAATAAAAACTAAGCTCCTCCAAATACACTCTCATGGGACACCTCCAAAACTGTTACATCTTTACACGGCTGGTGACCTACCACCCCTTGCCACACGCCCACGCGGTGGCTCGCGGGGTAGTATGTAGATGTGGAGAGTCATCTGCAAACAATCAACAAGTCTCATACTGATCTGGTCGCATTGTGCAAGCACCGCGGCGGCTAAATTCATGAGCGCATGCCATTTGATTACTGTACTGATGATTGATTCTTTTATTATCACAGTATCTTTTACTGGCTTTAAATTTTTTGATGTATTGCTATTTTAAAATTTTGCCACTGTTGAAATTCATTAGTTTATCTTCAATGTTGGGGGGATGTTATGTGTACGTTTTTTACGTATCGGGGAAGGGTTGTTGATTTAGATTATTGTTGCAATCGGGGAATTGGAGAGAGGATGTAAACCCGAAAGGTAAATAAAGATTTACACTTGATAGTACATGATGTATTACTAAAAACAATATTAGATTCGTCCCACTGCAAAATAAATAAGAAAGAAATATTATAATTGAAAATAAAGAGCAATTGTGGAAGGAGTGTGTAGTGCCATTATGGTGGAACATTAGATCCTGAAGTGTCTCACTGTTGTGCTTTTAGGTATCGTAGGTAGCATGAAGTCATTTGTCATATTCAATAGGTTTTGAAACATTAATACATTGATTTCTATGCTTTGAGAATGTTTTTATGGAAATAATGATATATATGATGTGACTCATTCAGCGACTTAGTTTCCTGCTATCATGTGGTAGTCGAAGTTTCGTGGGATTTAGCATTAAAACACCTCTCAAGTGAGTTTTAAAGGCCGCTGTACTTCAAAAGTAGTACAGGTCTGTAAAAAAAATATGCAATGAAAGGAAGCTAATTTGTATGCGATACATATCACTCGTTGAGAAACGTATTAATTTTGTCATAAGAAATTAGTATAGGTTTTTGTTATCAGGAGACAAGGTGTTTTTATGTACGAAATGGAGATCTAGTGTTAATATTTTTTAAATCTCGCGTTGTTTAAAATCTATCTGCCGTATTCATAGATTCCTTAGTGAGCTACTATCGGCTTAGTAGGGCACTAACTAGTCGCCAAATAACAAAATCGTATTCATAGACTGCTACTAAGCTCCACAGCGCCTAGTGAGCCAGTATTTTAGTAGCTGATTCTTAAAGACTCTCTCGCCTTGTTTAGAGGCGCTACTAAATATGGCGGTCTGTCATAAGTGGTTCACCTCGAGTGATAACCTGAAGCCATAACGAAGACTTTAGGTGAAAATACCAAAGATACTGGTGGAATTGCTTTTCTCAATGCTGACAGATACGACGTGTAGTACTGTTGCTGGGTCAAACTGAGCATTTCAATTATTTGATCTTGGTATACGACACCGTATTGTGGTACTCCTTAAGTGCTTCATGAGTGTTTTATTCAACGAAAGAGGAAGAGTGAGTGAGTTGATTACTGTGATTTCGAGCGTCGTAAGGTGGTTATCACCTCTTCTTCATCTCGTTTCATCAGTGGTACGCCTCACAGCATTATAAAAAGCATAAATCATTGTGTGTGTGTATTGACTGTTTTTGAGGGTAACAATTGTATTTTTAAATTCTTCGAGCCTTTTTTTGTTTACAAAATGATGGTTAGTGTGTGAAATATGAATATTGTTACATTTTCTGTGTAAATAACAGTTCTTATCCGTTAACTAAAGGTAAACATGTTATATTTTGAGTGTTTTTATATTCATGGAACGGTTAATACCTCAAGAAAGTCCTGTGTTTGTTTGAATATAACTGATACCTTAATTTGGTGCGATTGGAGGAAGTAAGTGAAACTTTGATGTAATGAAGCTACAGTGTGTCCAAATGACTTAATTTACGATCTGTGCTAGTTTGTGGTGTATAGGCTAGTACATTGTGTGGAAAAAATTAAGTTTACGACAAGCATGCATTCCCGATTTTTCTGTACAATAAAAATCAAAGCCTATGCAAGATTTGTCGGAATTATGATGCTTATGCTAAAATATGGGGAAATTAGAGTATTAAACGATAGCGCCATCGCAGCAATATTGATGTATTACATTCGAATTCACGTACAATGAAGCCAGTGGCAGTGTTTCCAAGCATTTCTTCATTGTTTCTAGAGTAGTTACTACCTACAATTATGTGCTCCGCTACGATAGTGGCGATAGTAGCTTACTAGGTTAGTATCTCCTAGTAGCTCACTGGAAAGGATCTATGAATACCATATTTTAGTATACGAATAAGTGCTCTTAGTTGCTGAATAAGTTAGTCGCCTACTAACGCCTTTTAGCTGAAATCTATGAATACGGACGTATCTGTTTAATTTTGTCATCACAGAAGAGCTCATAATCAGCGCTTTGAAATGATAAATGATAAGATGTAATACTATAGTCATTTTTCCTGCTCCGGGGTTGCTTATTTCTGTTCCTTGGCTGCAGACGGATGGACGGGGATGAAGGGATGAATGTGGAGACGGACGATTGATCGAAAGGAGAGTAAGAAGAATTGAGCGATGGTGTGATGACGCGCATGCGCGTGGAGACATTTTGGAATAGGAGACCGAATTTACGACCGACCGACCGCAGACTCGAGATTCCTCGCCTTTTATTGTCGCCTTAATTTTGCAGTTCTTTTTTTTTACGGGTCCAGTATCATCAGCGTGAATGTCGCCCTAGCATCCGTGGGACTCCGTCGAATCGCTCTCCCGTCGTCGCGCCTTCCGCTTCCAGTGTATTTACTTCAAGTATATTAACTTCAGATACATCGTGAGGATTACACATACAAAACATATGCGGCACAGCATTAAATAAACTAGGTTTTGTTAAGGGTATAATAGGAAGGTCCTCGGATGAAGAAGTAAAAGAGAGACGCTACTTCGCTCTGGTTAGGCCACACCTCGAATACGTCGCGAACATTTGGAACCCTGGTCTTAAAGATTTAGCCAAAAAAAATAATAAAATACAAAAGAAAGCAGCGCGCTTCGTTAGAAACTGCTACGAGCAAACATAGAGTGTTACAAAACTTTTAGATGGATTTAGGTGGGAGCCCCTAGAGACTCGGAGGCTACACGCTAGGTTTAGTTTTCTTGATAAATTCAGAACTGATATTATTCAGAGCGACACCGAGAATATTGTCATGACGCCTCACTACATTTCTCGTTCTGACAGAAGCGACAAAATAAGAGAGAAACTCTGTCGAACAGATAGGTACAAGAACTCGTTCGTTCCGCGCACAATAAGCGACCACAATAGAAACTGAGCTCCTCCAAACACACTCTCATAGGACATGTCACCATTTCACATCCAAAACTTTCACATCTTTACACGGCTTGGGACCTACCACCCCCTGCCACACGCCTATGCGGCGGCTCGCGGGGTAGTATGTAGATGTAGATGCAGATGTAGAAGTAGACGGACGCCAATGCTTGTTTTTCAGTGTAGCTCGAATATAATTAGAAGTGAAGATTTTTGCTTTGCTTACGTCCCAATTAAAAATTGTGATATTCCCATTTACATTCCGATTTTTACACGCGGTCCCAATAAATTGAAATCGATTTGAATGAAGAAACAAGTCATTAGGAATGGAAAGGGTTGGCTTTTCTTCGTTTTATCAGCCAATCACCTTGGGAAACGAGCGATTGCATGCATTTTAGCCTTGAACTGAGTGTGCTATGGCTACTTTTCAAATATTCTACCTCAACTCTAGTTTTTTGTACCGCAATGTATGATCCTCAATTCCTAAATGACTGGAAAACCTGATTATTTATATAGGCTCTCCCCATGTTTAAACTTGTTGAAAGGATAATAATTCAGAGACAAATTTCCCTCATTGATTTAACTTAATGTGATGATGTCCAACTGTCCCATGGATGATGTAAACCAGCGCAAGGATGCACTTATTCTACAGTTATTTTTTCAAACACAGTTTTGATCTTCCCTTTTGCTTTCGGCAAAAATTTATACTAATCTTCACAAGATAGCTTTAAATATTTCAGTAATTAATTGGCGTTGCTCCGTACCATCCTCGGTGGCGCATCATGCTTCATTAAGAAACGTATGATCAACAAAGTCCATAGTGATGAGAGATTATCAAGTTTGAAGCTAGTTTTATATTTTTATCTGGATCAATTTACTATTGTTTTGATTGTTTTTTAGATAAATTTTCTTGATTTTAAAAAAGCTATGTGATACTAGACTTATGTATTTTAGTCGCTCTTCCGGTTTGTTTATACATTTTCGTGGGCGTTATCAGCAGAAATATTTCAACAGCCGTTCGCAATTTTCAACATACATACCAATGTAATTCCTCTTATAATCGACGTCTTATTCGACTATAAAATCATTTGTACACAGATTTACACTTTCCCTCTTCCTTTGGACACCTCCCGTTTGTAATCTCACTTATTTAATAGTATAATAGACATAGTATCCAGCCTGCCTGTTTTCTCTACTTGCCTTGCTTTTGTTGCGCTTAACTTGGAAAAAGTGTGTCGGAGAATCATTTCAAGTTCCGTAATTTCTCTTAAAATATCTCTTTTTTTTGTCTTTTACGCTCTGAAAATGTTTACAAGGCGCTATTTTGAAGTGTATCGTTTAAAAATTCTTATACTCCGGGAAGGTTTTGCGCTGAATTTGTGACCTATGAAGTAAAAATTAACATTCCTGTGCTGTTTTAGTCAACAGAGAGTATTTTGTTTTAACAGCCTTTGAATTCATTGCATTTGTTAATGATATGAATTCTCTGACTATTGATTTGGAAATAGAAATCACTTTTTAGTAAAATTAAAGTTGAAGTTGATGAGTTTCTTATCGCAGAGCGTTTTTTACAGGAATTTAAAAGCGAGAGGGGAGCTACGTAGTCATCTGCTTCACTTCTAAAAAAAATTCTTCCACAGTTACGATCCCTCGTTGGGGAGAGATGTTGAAAACCAGTGAATGGCAATAATAATATTTTTATGCGTTATTAAGATTTACAAATTTACTTAACTTATGAAGAGATTTGTTAAATTTATCTGCTGTCATCTGCTTTTTGAAGAAGTTAATATTTTTGCGTAGTGTAAGGACTAGATTGTTTACTTCATGCTGGTTATCAAATGATAAATTCGTCCATATTTTTTCGTATTATAAGGAATAAATTTTTTACTGCATGCTAGTGATAAAAAAACAAAATGTTTATATGCAAGAGCTCAACTGTTTAAGATGATAGTGTAACGGGCCACATAGGACTGACAATGAGTTTTTATTAAAAGGTTTTCCCAAAAGTAAAAAACGCACGAATATCGCCGTTCATTTTATTTCGCTGTAATAAAACTTTATTTCCCCAGAATCATCCTTAGATTCATTCCCAATGGCGTGAGTCAATTGCCTTTTTCCGACATCCGTTGTCTTATTCAAAATTCTATCCGTAGTAAAACAATTCGTCCAAAGAAACCATTGCCAAAGTTTTCTGTCGTCCCACGGACTCCGTCATCCGATTTCTTTCGTTCTCCAGGAGCAGTATTTTATTGTTTTTGTTTCTACGCCCAATTTAACTTCGGAGAGATTCCATTGCCCTGGGATATGAAAGAATCTTCCTGAGAATCCGTGGAATCGGATCGCTACTTTCCTTGGTATATAAGTTGTTCATGTTATTTTCTTCGTCTTCCCTCTCCCGGCACCTTTATTTTTTGTATCCAATCTATTCTCTGCAAATTTATTCACTGCTTTCATCCACTTCAACTCATACGAATCCCAAGAATGTGGTATATCCATCTCTTCCCACCCACCCTCTTCCATTTTCCAGAGCGTCTAGATTGAACGAAAATTCGCTTTCTCCTTCCTAAAGAATGTCTTTGAGAAAATACATAAAATGTTTTCAGAATGTCTCTTGGGAATACCGCAATGCCTACGAGATTTGATTTTCACCGATTCTCTGTTATATTTTCGCGGCCAAATTGGCGCAGGTATTGCAGTAAATAAAATGAATAATTTATTAATTAATAAAGGAATATATCCTGAAGTGTAGTGCACTGCATTGCAGTAAATCTTTGCTGCGTCACGGACAATCATGCTCAGCCAATCACTCAAAAATTATTATAGTCAGTTTATTGATAAAAGAGATATTAATTTTATGAATTGGTGATTGATTAGAAATGAGGTTGAGGAAGTAATTATGACAAATCATGTAAATGAGCCTCTGGGTAATGACATATGTGTGTACAGTGACGCCGCTTAACTGGAGCATACGAGACGCAGGACGATTCATAGGCTGAGGGAACTATTAAAGGGATTAGTTCATTTAACTCTTTGTAGTCTTATGTAAATAATTTTGATACCGTCTTTCATGGTTAATCAATGTGTCCCCCCTACGAAACGTATAAAGCTTACGCAGAAATATGAATCAGTTGCTTAATATTACTATGCATTCGCAATATGAATGGTACTTATAAAGTTATTATATTAATGTTATAATTCATTCTCGCGAAGATTTCGAAGTTTTCTATTGATCGACCCAACCAAGAGGACGCATCACTATCCCGTTTGTCGCGGGAACATTGGCATAAACCGCAAGGATATTAAGAAAACACAACGTGGTCACAAGGTTCAATTGTGTGACTAAGATAAAGAATATTATGCTTGGACCCGAGGGCCGCATCCCACAAGAGTCATGCGAAGGTGTCTACCAGGTGCCATGCTCATGTATTGTTAAAAACATGCTGGTCCATGGGTACAAGAATAAAAGAGCATCCAAGGGCGACGCAAAATAAGCAATTCAACTTGTCTGCCGTTGCGGAACATGCCTGGAGTGAGAAGGGACATACAATTAAATTCGAAGACGCCAAATTGCTTTCATAGGAGAACCGATGTTATCCTAGGCTAATCAAAAAAGGCATAGAGATTTGCAAGTACCCGGATAACTTCAACAGAGGCTATCCACTAGGCAAGTGATGGGGAAGAGAGTTATCCGCGCCGACCAATCACAGCGTAGGGCAGCAAAGTCGGTCGCCATGACGGCCAGCGGTATATAAGGCGGCCACAAACAGACCAACGGTTCCCGCACCTGCGCAGCTAACTGTCACCCCAGGTTTTCCTCTGTACGTCCCAAGAAAACAAGAAAGAAGAGAAAGAAGAAACAACCGACGGAAGAACCGGCGTCATCCCCAGTGACCCCCCTCCACCACCCCCCGCCCCAAGTGATTCTCCCCCCCCCCCCACCTCCCCAGTGATACCCAGTTAATCACCAGTGCCAGTGACTTTATTTATTTATTATTTATTGTATAAGAGACGTATATGTGTATATTTATACAGAGACTTCCTCCAAATCTTCCGAAATGTGTTTGTGTTCAACATGAAACGATAATGAGGGGAGAATGACTAACGGAAGAGAATATTTAGCGATGGATGGAGGAGAGGAGTGGAGAGAGGTGGCGGTTGGTCTCTTGGGTAGAGGAGAACACGCGTGTTCCCCGCTCTTAAGCTACGTTTTCATGGACTCGCACGCGCGCGACGATACGCGTCATTTCTTTGCGTGAACCGTTCGCATGCAAGCGAACCTGCGCGTAGGCGAACCTACGCGTAGGAGGTACATACGCGCTATCTACAGCAGAGAAGAGATGGTAAAAATAAACTTCTGGGCTTCTTTTTGTCCCTCACATGCTTATCCCGTCGGGCTTTCCACCCAGCCGACACATTTTTTGCTGTAAAACACAATGATATTCCCACCAATGCATCGACACATGTAAAGTTTCCGAATCATTGGAAATAAAAGTTGTTCTTATCTTCCACTCCAATGGATACTCCTATCTCCCTCCACGCCTTCTCCCTTAGGTTTTCTATCCTTGTATCGATAGTCCTTATCATTGTACAGGTACGTGTACTTCTCTCGAATTTCGGAGATGATCATTATTGGATTTATTTCTTCTCTTGCTCCATAAATAACTATTAGACACAGTATTAACGTAAATAATGATCTTATTAATCTTTAATTATACACGTCGTTGTTGTCTCTTTGACTGATCGTTTTTCTCCGGTAACTAATCAACAACTCTTAACCCTTGACAACCCTTTTGCATTTTTCTTTTAATTTAAATTAGCAATCGATTAATTCATAAACTTCAACAATCACTTCATCCATGGAACCTACACTTCGCCGGTCAGCCATGTTTGTGATTCCACGCGTTCCACGCGTCGAAAGATGAAAATATTTCAGCTCGGGCGACGCGACTCTTCGCGAACTCACGCGAAGAAATCCCGGCTTCTGATTGGCTGAAGATCTCGCTTTCGCGTCTCTTTGTCCGAAATACGTTCATAAAAATGTACCTTTGAACGTCGACGGAAGTGTTGCACGCGTAAGCAAAGCAATGGCGTCGGATTGATGAAACCATTCCCTGAATCAAGGTGCTCGGAGACAGGAATGAAAAGCCATCTCATATCATCGCACCCTGCATCCCCACCTTCGCCCCGTGCACCATCTGTCAGATTTGAGCGCTGAATGTAAAAGTATTGCAGCTGTGCTAGGGATTTTAAAATATATTCTTCTTTGCACAAAGCAGCAAGTGATAATAAAACGCAGAACGCACACACGTTACGCATTAACACATCTATGGCCACGGCACACATATCTGATTGTAGATATGCATTCAAAAGCGGCCTCTAATGGTATGAATTATCTCCGAGGCAACATGACGACATATTGAAAATTATTCTAGAGGCGGCATTCACTTGTAGCTCTGCATTACTACATGCGATATTGTTATAATGGAAGTAAACTATGCTACACCTAACCACCAAGTGTATTTATGCTACACTTAACCACCAAGTGTATTACTACGTCTCAATAATAATTTGGAGCCACAAGAGCTCTCGCAAAAATTCAAAGCTATGTAAAATCACGCACAAAACATTACTGGGCTGAAAACAAAACAAATTGTAAGAAAGAATTGCAAAGTAGAAAACGCTAACGAGTAGATCTCATAAAAAAGCGAGAATAGGAAGATCACATTGATCGAAAAAAACGAACAATACATACCGAAAAACGTCAAAATGTCACGCTTAAAAAATGGTAACTGATAACAAAGGATTTATTTTGAGTTCGTCCCTCTGCTTGAAAGTGGAACTTGACCAACCTTCAACCTCTGTGTACAGTGGACCTCTTTCTAATTCGTCTAATGCATTTTTGGAATCTCTTTTTCTCCTCTTGTTTTTTGCCTCTTTCAGACTGTGAGCCTCTATAATATAACAGTGCTCTATATTGACAGCCCAGCATGATGGCGGGACGTTCATCTCGTGCATTCGCCACACTTTTTCCTCTTTTTCACAAAGTTTAACTTTGAGCATTTTCCGTCAAGTCAAAAAATTCTGATTCAATGGCCGAGTAATCTCTTTTCCAATTTTTAATTGCAAAAGTTTGGCCATAGCGTAAGCGTTTATATCGTATCACTCATTTGATGAACTCTGACTACATTTTTGATGAATTTCCTGTTGCTCCCAAAACCCTTACCTGTTATTATTTGCATTGCCCTCAAGTTTGACTAATCAGAATAAGTCCATGCTTGATTTATTTCTGTGACCGAGATAATTTGCGTTTTCCAACCTTTTTGTGGTGATAGTTTGAATATTTTTCCATCCTACAAAACCTCATTACTCTTGACAGTTTTCAAAGGCGAATTTTATAAACGGAACAGTGTTCATTTTCTTTTTATGATAGCGAAATCAAAGTGCGTCCAAGCCTACTCCTTGATTAGATTATAGATTTAGTTTTGCGGCAGCAAATAACCTGAAAAACGCGTTGGTTATCTTCAAATTTGCATTCTCCTCCGGACTCCCCTTCTACACTCTGTAACCGCTCCTTTTACCCTTTAACATTCATCAGTCGCTATAAAATTGTTAAGGATTGCATTTGCGAAGAATTTTAAGTGATGTTTTTCTATCATTGCTTCCGCTGCATGCCTTTCGATTCGTGGTAAAGCGAAGTTTTCTTGCGTGTACTCCATGCTTGAAAGCAATATTTTATTTTATCCACATCATCTCTCTCCTTTTGATATTATTTTTTACCTATCTGGTCGTTGTTGATCATCGTTATTTTTAGCATCCATGTTCTTCCAGTCTTTATCAGATCTACATTCTGGTTTGACCAGGTAGTTAATATAGATGGTTAACATATAGATATCGCCTCCCATTATTCGCTAACGAAAGTATTTTCTCTGATTTTCGAATCAGAGAACAAAGTTGAAGAAATCTTGAAGACAGCCACACAACACCAAGTTTTTTTTCTACTGGACGAATTTACTGAGGGAAACCCTATTATGGCATCGTATGATTTATCTCTACATATAATATTTACATAAACAGAAAACATATGGGGCGCAGCATTAAAGAAATCAGGTTTTGTTAAACGTATAATAGGAAGGTCCTCGGATGAAAAAGTCAAAGAGGGATGCTACTTCGCTCTGGTTAGGCCACTTATCGAGTACGTCACGAGCAGTTGGGACCCTGGTCAAATAGATTTAATAAAAAAAATTAATAAAATACAAAGGAAAGCAGCGCGCTTCGTTAAAAACTGCTACGACCGTGCACATAGCGTCTCACAACTTTTAGAAGCATTAAGTTGGGAGCCTCTAGAGACTCGGAGGCTACACGCTAGGCTTACTTTGCTTGATATATTCAGAACTGATATTTTTCTGAGAGACATGGAGAATGTTATCATGACTCCTCACTATAGATCTGACAAATAAAATAAGAGAAATACTCTTTAGAACAGATAGGTAAAAATACTCGCTCTTTCCGCGAACAATTAGCGACCACAATAAAAATTCTTTCTATAATACATGTCACCATTTCATCTCCAAATAACGTACATCTTTAAACGGCTAGTAACCTAACACCCCCTGCCACACGCCCAAGAGGCGGCTCGCGGGGTATTTTGTAGATGTAGACGTAGATCTTTCTGCCTATGCCACTAAAGAAATTATGGAGTTTTAGTGACATAACCTAAAAAGCCCGAATAACTTTATATAGACGTAGAAAGCAATCATTTTTCAATTTAGTGAATACTTCCTCCAAAAATTTACATCATGACCATGAGATGCTTTTAAAGAGACGTGTTTTCTATTTGTATCCTCCAATGTTCAAAGCCGAAACCGCTCTCGTATGGGTACAAAATTATACTCCCCTTCCATAAGAATCCTTGGTGTATTCAGATCATATCTTCTGCAATATGATTCTATTCATTGTATAACCTTCCATTATGACAAAATGATATGTTCTTGCTTAGTATTTGTGAGATATTTTTAGTTTTCGGTGCACGTATTTTCCAGGACTAGTGTTCTCAGTTCAGTGCTATTGGTCGGTGAACTAAATTGTGAGCTCTTATTTCTTTTTTTTTGATAAAAGTGAAAGGTAAATTTTAAATTTGTTTTATTTATGATTTATCAGGAAAAAAACGCGTCAGACCCTTTCAGCCATCTTTAAAAAAGCCCTCTTACTTTGGTGTACCTTCTACATATCACTGATATCTGACACTGCTCCGACATGGATCGCCTCACAAACTCCTCTATTCCCTCTCTTTGCCCCAACTGCTAGAGAATAGAAGGAGGAAATTCACTGGAAACTAGAAAAACTGAAATGTAAAGGGGTAAAAAACCCTATGGCTCTCCCTCCGCGAATCCCCTCGCTGTCAAACGCTGAGTGGGAAGTAATGCCCCGGAGGATAACAGCGCCGCCACTCTTTTTGTGTCTCAACTACTCCTCGCTCCCCACACCCTCCCCACCCACCCACTCACACACACTCCCGAGAAGAGGTCCATCCTCTCGACCAAGAAGAAGAATATAAAAAAACACAAGCACCGGGGGGTGGGGGGGGGGCAGCAGGATTCGCCTCCTGCACACGTGATTGTTACCCTTAAACCCCTACTCCTGGTCCACTCCGTCGCCTACTCCAGCCACTCTCACATACGAATCCACACCCCCCCCCCCCAACCTCTGATTCTTTATTTTTTGCCACTTCCACTTCCCAGAGCCAATGAACGAACTCTTTCTACGGCCACGGGAAAAAATGTTCTCGGGTCTATCTGTTTTTTCCTTCGCGTTCGCGAGTTTCCCCTCTCGTGCTTGAGAAAGTGTGTGTGTGTGTATCAGTGCGTGCTTGTTTCCGTATCCCCCTTATCCATGAAAACCTCGGTGTCGTCGTGCCACGCCACCATCCCTCGGAGGTCTAAAAAAGTGACAGACGTCGGGCGTAATCCGGAAAGACGCTAGAGACGCTTTGAAAACAGAGGAAGGAAAGATATACTGGCCAGGTTCCGTTCATTCCATTGCTCATCTGCGCAGCTAAGGATTATAAATACTGACGCAAAATCTCGTCAGTTGCGGTCAGTCTAATGCGGTTGAAACAGAGACGGGTGTTTCTTTCAAGGAAGTCCGAGCGAGATAGTTCCCTATTCATAATAGAGACCATACTCGATATTAACGTTTTAAATTTACCAACTGTGAGGCACACGAATTAAATATTGTATTATTAATGGTGACAATATATAGTTTTAAATGACAGAAATGGCAAGTAATTAAATGAAAATATCTAAATAAGTCTTTAACATGACTCATTTTTTTCGCGCGGTACGTTTGAAACTCCTTCAAAACGGGATGTTTTTTGCGGTCCCGAAGAATTTGCCGTGGTGTCAATATGATTAATTTTAAAAAATAGTTGAGAAAACACACGAACTACACACTGCTGATTTTATTACGACATCTAAGTGTAGAGGATGCTTCATTTTTAATATAAGTCCTCTCTGGAGTGCATACACGTACCGTTATTCATATGTAAAAGGGCCTGGCATTTTCTGGCAAACATCTCGGAAATTAATGAAGTAAGGGGTTGAATTTTTGGTGTCATTAGAAGGGTGAGATATTTTTCTTTAAAATGAGACCAAATTCATTGATAATAGTATCCATTGGAAAGTTTCTTCACTTCTATTTTCCATACAAGCCCATATTATCACACCCCGAATCCTAACTTAAAACCTAGCAAGCATAACAAATCTGCTTTTTCATTTACTTGGTATCTTGACTAGGTATCTAGACAATATGGCGTCAGCGGCCACTTGAATTTGACGTCATATCCGCCCAATGCGTTCTAGGTTTCAAGGGAAGATTGCTTGACTTGCCAAGTTCGAAAGCGTCCTTTTGGCTGGGGCGACGATGGACAATGGGGCCGTCGATGGGACCGGAGGTGTCGGAGGCGGTGTGCTATTAGGGTCTGGCGGCGGGGAGTTGGATTTAGTTGGATAATCGTCCGTGGGAGGCGTTTGATGACCGGCGGTACAAACGAATGTTGGTCACCTTCGTCTTCCTTGGCTGTACAACCTGCCGGGAAAGAGAAACATTTCAGATGATCAGAGTCATATATGTTTATATACAAATTTTTATGAAGCATTGCATACGTGTTTCCATTAGTAATACTTTTAAATAAATGTGACAAAAATTGCCTCAGAATAATTTGGAATGTTTATAATAGAATGGTATATTTAAAAATATCATTAAAACAGTTGTTAAAAAATGCAAATGAAAATGACATGTACACCACTATTTAGAAAACTGCGCAAAAATGATAATATAACTTATGTATCTTATATAATTTTCATTATTACCTATGCTGTGGGTTCCACTGCAATAACAGGCCTAATATAGATATAGCAGTCTTTGAATTTTTTCGTTTTACTTAAAACACAATCAAAATCAGCAATCAATGACCCTTAGGATTACCGCTTCAGCCACTTTAAATCGTCCACAGTGGCGCGTATATCGTACACCGTTCGAGCCATCCACTAATGTGAATATTTCAAGTTCGAACACAAATTGCACACGTTCCGAAAATCACACCAGGGGATGAATAGCTTACTAGTCTCGGTTTAAGGACGAGGCTTATCGGATTTCGACTTTAAATTCAAATTGTATAGTTCTAACTGTAATCATCAAAAGGGTTTTCACTGAGGTTGGTTATCGTCCATCCGTTTGAAATTTGACCCCCAACGAAAACATAAAAAGAGAAGACGAATTTTTAAGCTATTTAAAAATATATTAATTTTGATCTAATTATAAATCGAACCTGATATCTAGAATTTGAAAAAAGAAATAATTTTTAAGAAAACAAGATATTGGTATTCTTTACGCAGGCTCCGAATCGGAATTAAAATAGCAATTGAAAATTATATCTTAGATTTGATACCAAACTTAAAATATTTGAGATACGACATCACTTAAGGAGAGGACAAAGGAGAAAAACTGCATGAGAGCTTAACTCAAAAGCTACTAAAATAAAATTTAACAAAACAGTTACTGTCCCCACAATACACTATGGATGAGAAGCTTGAATAATCCCTTGACCTCTTGAATAAGAGACCAAAAAACCAAAGGGACGCCAATGATACGCTGCCAGGCTCTGGCCGAACACACCTGGGGTGGACATTGCCACAACATGAACTTCGAAGAGGCAAATTTTATTGCTAAAGATAACCGCTACTTCCACAGACTGATGTAAGAGGTCGTCTAAATCGAGAGACGACGGAATACTTTGACCGAGAAGATGGTTTTCACGAAGAAGGAAATTTCAACCAATGATAGTGCAACCGATTGAAATGGCGGGTATAAACAGCCCCAAGCTGCTGAGTTGGTGGGCACGGGCACACCTGCATCTTCACTTCAGACATGATGAAGGCAGCTGTAATGTTTCAGAAACTGTCGTCCACGAAAATGAGACTACGTGGAACAGAGCCCGAAGAACCTTCACTGCCGTCTCAATAAAACATTATCGTTTAATATACGATTTAGGCGAGGAGTGTTTGGTGAACGAGAATAAATAAGCAAACGAAGTTCGATGAAAACGATTTTATTCCGGAGGTAAGAAATGGCGCGTCTTAAGTTCCATTAACAATCGCGTCGTGTGTCTTGTTTATTTACATCGTTCCCTGGTGAACTCTGCCAGCTTCCTCAGGTCAACCCTCTCTCGTGGCGCTCCAACCAGCTAGCAGCAGACAGTCGCCACAAGTGACTTTAGCTCTGAAATCTACTTGCGCTGAAATTAATCCCCTTGAAACACTATTGTTTGAAAGTAATCCTTGGCAACAGTATAAGATTCACTTGATTGGTGTGCATCTTTATGTAGTGAAATTTATAAGGTAAATCATTAATTTTATTTGGAGGCTCTGAAATTATTAGAAACGAACTGGTACTTACATAGCAAGGATCCCATGGCAAGGGTTCTGCAAGTATGGGATTTTCTTATAATCTCATTTTATCTCTTCTTCTTAATGTCTTATTTTCTCTGCATAGAATCATCTTTTCTTTGAATAGTAGAGAATATGCTTCTTGGATAATCACCATTCACAGTTTACTAGATTCCCTAGCAACGATTGCGAAGATACGGTCTCCGGCCTTCGGCATTGTTGTTCTTATAACTTACAAGTGGTTCTACATACACCCATGTAGCATACTGACGATTTTTGCAAATAGTGCACTTTTTTTTACCAACACGGCTATGCTTTATAATAGATTTGGTTCAATTCATGCACGTAAAAGACAGTTTCTTTTTTTGAGTTGAGCCGCGTGTTTTTTCACTTCGAAAATATGATCGGGTGGCTTCGTTAAATTTACCGCGCGACTTGTTTCGCGGCTCTTTGAAATTCTCCACCGTACCGAGAAATCTTCTCAGGATAAATATATGGTCTCTTCTTTGCACGTCCAATTAGGTGCTAATGGAGGGATGGAGGTGGTTCGAGGAATCTTCTGGATACTGCTCAGTCCAAATGAAAAAACTGCGAAACACGAATTACTTTTTTAATTCTTATCCGCCTATTAAAATTTTTGTCGTTTAATTTCCATTTAGGTACTCCCTTTTGATTCTTATTTTACATTACTCATCTGTCGCGGGGATTTAGCCAATCCAGGCGTTTGTTTCATGGACATTCCAAGGAGCAGAGCAGGTGTACACTGATGGGTCTCGGTTGCCACGTGGAATGACGTCATTCACAGTAGCCTGGTTCGAAAAAAAAGAGGAGCAAAAACCATACTTCGGTCCGATTTCAATGAAAATGGTTCTCGAATGATTTTACCACGTAAACGTTTCAACCGTCTGTCATATGCGTCGAATGTAAGGGACACCTTCAAAAAATTCCCGAAAAAGAGGAGTGTGTCTAATTAAACCCTTATTAGTTATATCACTTACCAATATTAGATAATACGGCAACATACAAGTATTTTTGATACGATGTCAGTGCAGTAAGTGCCGCTAATTCGATCTCATATGCATTTAATTCGTGTAAATAATGATTTTAAACTCCGATGAACATTAGTATCACTTTATACTTGAATTGCGACAATGTTTGCGGAGAGTGGATTGGAGTGGTAGGGGACACTGCTTATGTTCCCTAAGTGTCTCGGATATCCCGCATCTCACGGGTTTAAGTTACATGGAACAAGAACAGCTCGAGAAAGACATTCCCCCATGCAGTGGGACTCGGGCTCTAGTGTCATTTATCTCTAACTGTCTGATTTACCCGGCGTTGCTCGGGATCATACTTCCTTCAAAACTCTTTATATAAGAGGTGAGGAGTTAGTACGTAGTTGTGATAACAGACTACATTTCAAGTAATTGTTTTATTAAATTAATATTTTCTTCTGCACAGCATCTATACAATTGTGAGACAATAGTAAGTAAACAATGTGACAATATCTCCCATGAACAATAATAATTATAAGTCAAATGACTGAAAAATTGACAGAATGATAAAAAATAACATGGTAAAATAAAAACAATGAAATTTGTAAAACTTGTTTAATATAGAGTAGAGAGACAATTTTTTTAAACCCTTTACTGCAATCATACTACCTGCACCGCCAGGCTAAAAGAACATTATAGTTAAGTACATAATTTGAGTACTTACTTGTTGAGTAGCTATTCAGAATTTCATTTTCGTTAATTAAGATTTGATTTAATGTTTATTTTTGTTTGTTTATTTGGTTGTCAAGGAAAATGCGTAAAAGAAAATCGATTGAAAAAGAGAGAAACTTCATTCTTTCGGGTAAGATACCACTAATTTTAGTAGTATCATGCTTTCGGGTATGCGGTAAAATGAATTTCAACTCTCTGTCTTTAGTTAAAGTTGTTTTAAAAAGCGAAATAATTAACCGCTGCTCAAATCCCAATGCTTACCATTCCTAATCGGCTCAACTAAGCAATATGAATTCCAACAGCAATGACCGAAATCTGGTTGTCAAGCGAATATGGTATTGTTGATTTCACAGAAAAATATGTGTTTCTGCAGCTAAAAACGCAATTTTCAGTCAATTACGAAGTTTAAAGGATAATTAATTGAAAGAATTAAAAACTTCATTCTTTTAGACATTTAATAAAAAAATTCCAACTCTCTATCTTGAGCGGAAATAATTTAAAAAATTAAAAAATGAAACCACTGCACAAAATCCGATACGTACCGTGAACCACCTGAGGGCCCCTTTTTGGGACTTTAATGGGCTCTGAGATCATTTTAAAGTAGCCTACAACTTTCCTCCTGTCTTGAACTATTACTCGGAAAAATTTTAGCACGATAGGATTAAAACTGAGGTTAGGATTATTAGCTTACCCGTCGGGCGTTGTTGCGCGAAAAGTATTCGAAATATTAAGAGGGCCTTGGGGTGGGGGGGGCGATATTTAAAAAAATTTTATACCTAAAACCTTCGAGACCTTTGCAAGAGTGTACTCAACAACTTCTTAAAATTTCTTGGCGATCGGGTCAACAGTATAGTAAAGCATACAGGACAGACATACAGATAGACATACATTCGTTTATATACATATATAGATAATTACAACACGACCAGTCATCCGAGGATCCTTCTGACATTTAATCCATGATTCTAACTTCCCGCTAACTACCGCTATCATCCTATCAGCGCCCTTAAAGGAGTATTAAAGGAATGTCAATTGGTGTCGGTGTATCCATCTGCCTTCAAAGCTGCCAACAGTTTTCGTGCAGATAAAAATATCTTGTCGACGAACTACTGGAGCTTTAAGGATTACATTTTCTCTCTCATTTGGGCTGTCCTCAATCTATCTACCACATTAGAGTCCAAGTTACCAAACACTGGTGATGCTGACCTCTCGAGAAGAAATATCCTCATTAGACAAGCAAGACACTTTTTGCGAATCAAAGTGGTCTCGTGTCTTGTCCATTCCATGCGACGAATGAACTGATGCTGTTCATTTACCCAGGCAATCATCGCCCTTCATCTTCATTCGTGTCAAGCTCTCGCGATGAGGCCTTGGAATGATCAAGAATCTTCTCTCATAAATATCCTTGTAACCTAAACATCCTCACGGCCCTGGGGACCCTAGACCCTGGGGACCGTATTCTGACAGACACATTGAGATTCTGTTTCACCGCAGAGGGCGCGGATGCGGGTTAGATATAAGAGCAATGTGTGGATGGAGAATGATTGATGTTTTAAGATGAAATACATGCCCGAGAGCACAAAATATCTCCCTGAATACAGCAAGGCACAGCGGAGGGTTTCCGGAGGTTGAGAAAGGATAGGTTTTTTGAACATTTCCTTCCACGCGGTGCTTTCCGTTTTTTCCATTTCCATGGGCTGTTTCCCGTTATTTTTTCCTTCCACACGGGCACACGGTCTGTTTTGCCACGTTTAATAAGGAGCGCAAGACAGGAAATTTGATATTTGATAGGGAGAAGGTCATATAACCGTCACTGTCAATAGAAATATTAACCTGCCGATATGTGTTTAATCAATTGCTATGTCTGTTACACACAAGGGTGAAAATGAAACAGCAAAATAAGACTGACGTAAACAATGAATGCAAGTTGCAGGATTTACTGCATCCTTCTCACTGATTACAGAAGCTTATTGTCACGAACCTTATGATCTTCCACCCAATGTGAATGCATCGAGTACTGAGCACGAGTAAAAAGCTGTGATATGTTTCAGTGTAATTTTTTAGATCGTTGATCTTATAGCACAACATAACATTTATCTGTTATTACTGCAACTTTTCAAAGGAATTCATCTACAATTTTGTGAATTCATATTTATAACTTGAGTATTAGCTAAGAGTGTTAGAGGAAATATGAACAATTGATTGACCAATTTCATTACAGATTTTTGTCAGCCATCTGCGTTGTGTTCTACGATGGTAAGGTGAATATTTCTCGGTCTGTCACGAAGAAGGCTTTGCTACTAAATTTTTAGTTTTTATTTTCTTGCATTGTGTGGCAAATCTTCGTTAAGTTTTAAAGTCATCCGCCAGATAATTTTTCTGTCTACTGCATTGGCTACAAATGGAAAAGTTGTGCATGCGTAGTCAAAATGGCAAAACTGCAACATGTTTCCGTCATGAAATTCTTCGTTTTTAGACAAATTATCGTGGATGAAAGTTAATACTAAGTTGGGAACATCCCAGAAAGTGCCTTGTGTTAAACTTTTTAACTTTTTGATAATGGATGCTTGTGTGTGCATTTTAATGAAGTAGGGATTGGAATTTCCGCAAAAATTCGCCAGGATTCGACCCCGAGCCAGGCAATGTGGGAAGCCTGTACTCTAACTAACATGACATGCTAGTTTCCCAAAGCCTTATCAAACGGTTTAAAATTATGCCGGGCCATTTTTTGCGACGTGGATAACGCACAAAACAAATGAACTTTTAAATCAATGGTAACGCCTAATAATTTTTTCCTTTTTTTTAATTTTTCTTAGGTATATAAAATTTCATCAGAAAATCTTCCAATCAACACTCAAGTAATAAAATCAACAAGTTAAAAATCACCATGACGAATTAGTAATGGAACTCCGAGCGACAAAATCGATGAACCAAACAACTAAGAATCTTCACTTCTCCCGGCATGCCCGTGCATCCAACGGCAGTTCCTCACGCATCGGTCCAGCTACGATATAAATTGTTCCGATAGTTGACTGCAAGATCTAGATCTGTAGCACTATTGACGCAGTGACCTACTGATTCATCATCCGTAATGTATAATCATTTAAGAAAATGGACAAAGTCAATTAATTCCTAACGAAAAAGTGGCACTGGCTACACATTAAAGATATACCTTTGCATAAGCTGAAGAACTTTTGTACAATGACTAAGCTCAGAACCAGGCGGGTTGGTGGGCACAAGGTGGGGATGAACCATATTTACACATTTCCAAAACTAAAGACAGCTTCTCACTTAAGTCTTGACGTAAGAAACCGATGTAAAGAACTGGTTCCGATCAAATTCCAGGCCGAGTTTATAAAGAGTTACCGTCAGGAATTGCATTGTACCGTACAGCATTAATGGAGTTATTTGAGAAATTTTACTCCCTTGAGTGTATACACTTGGTTAAAATCTTTTTAGTAACAGAAACAGTTGCAGAAGAATTAGAGGAATATATTTACAGTTGAATTAAATCTTAAAATTGAAAGAAAGTATATTGCTTTCGTCTATCTGTTGGAATGTTTAACTTATTTCCACCGCTTACCCGACTGAGCAGACGAGGTTTGGATGCAAAAGAAGTGAGAATAATGCTGTATAAGTGTCTCATCAATGAAAGTGATGTGATAGTAAAATTCGACTATTTCATCACGGATATTTTAAAATTATTATTCAAAATAGTCTGTGGATTAATAAGATGGTTATCCCATCGCAATTTGCCTCTGGAAAATGTCGAGCGATAGTTTGGGAATGCGAGGATGAAAATGAATGCGAATCGGCGAGGTGAGCAATATTTCGAGCCTGCTTGTTTAAGTAATACGGCGGAAATGTATGATGCATTTCTTATTAGAGAGAGTATAAACTCATCATTTGCGTGTAGAGTAGGTTCTTTTATTTTAACGAAACTTGTTAACCCCGGCTGAGAGATCGGAAAGGTACTGCAATGCAGGAATAAAGCAATTAGTTTCGGTCGAAAAAATACCAGAATACAGCTAGAGGTACAGGAGAGGGGAACGCCAAGAAAGGTTTCCAATTTCATACTTGTGCTCAACTTTGCTATGCTTCAAATAAATATGCTCACTTTTTCTTCCCGTCCACCTTGGGAACCTATGGTCACTTACGTTTACGAATTGATGCGTCTATCCTGCCATCTATTTTATTATTTTGGAACACTTTTATGAGTATATTTTGCAGAAAGCTCGTTAGATCACTTGTGAACAAAAATTAGGTGGTCATTTCACTCAAGACGAGCTTGAGGCGATAGAACAAATCGGTGATCAGATTGTAGCCTAAAATCTCACTCAGGCGTCATCTCACGTTCGTAATCGCAAAATGCGTCGGTGACGACACTATTTGAAAAATAAGCGTCACGAAGAAATTTCTGACGAATAGCGTCTACGCTATTTCATTCAGAGTTAGCAACCTTTGACATCGAGAACCATACTTCGTCTCACTTGGTGAGCCCTGGTTCACTTAATGAGGCACCGGGTATGTTTTTCCGCATAAATTATTCCTTAATTATTATTACGCTGGTTCCTCAAAACATCTCAACTATCACACTTAATGATGAAGCGGGATTCATATCACCAATTAACGCAACTCCGTTTCAGTCTTCTTTCGTAACAGACAGGACGGACAAGAATAGTTGCTCTTAAGATTTACGATTTGTCTGAAGTACTAAATGGAACAATTTGTCAACAATTGTACTTCAGAATCATTTCATTATAATGTTTTCATGGTTCTTGCTATTCAGAATTTTACTTTGTGATTTTGAATAAGGAGTTAGAATTTTTTAGATATGAGAGTTAAAAGTTTTAGCAATTGTCCTCTCGATGCGAGTTAGTTGTATATTATAGATTGTAAAACCAATTCTTTTTTTGAATTCCCAACTATATGAAGCGACCTAGAAAGTTAGCTAGAATAAATATTGATAGCCACAAAATGATTTTAGGCTTGAATTCAAAGCCTGCTGATCTGCTTACCTATTAATAATACGGAAACTGTTTGTTAAGGTTGTCTTATGGCTGCCCTATCGTCAGCCTTTGACTCTCTGGATTTTCGAGCAGGTGCGTAGTTAGTAGGGGTTTGGGGGTCAAACCACCCCCTCCATAAAATTTTTTGATGACGTGGAAAAAGAGAAAATAAGAGAGGATGAGAGGAAGGAAAAAGGAGAAAATAGAGGCGGAGGAAAGATACGAAGGGGAGAGAGAGAAAGAGAGATTGTATTATAACACAAACACTTAACACTCTCCCTCTCCTAACCATAAGAGTTTCATCTTTTGCTTTAAAGTTCGCTCGAGTAACCCACTACATACTACTGTAATATGTATAAGTGAAATAGTAAAATATTCTTCGCTGTATAGAGAGTCCTTTAGTTTTTAGCCCTATAGTACGTCCAAGCGTTGCGGCACAGCCGCGCATCGCGTCTCGTGGCTGGTAGTAAGTGGTAGCTTCTTGTCGTGGACGGGGCTGCATGGCCAGCCTCGGGGCAGGGCAAAGTTTGCTTGCTGGCGTGTTGCTGCTGTCTGGACGTGTCTGTTTCGCCGCCACTCCGTTGTCTAAGAACCCACTTCAGCGGACAAAAATTGATTTTTTCAAAAAGCTTAGTTTATACCGTAGATATTCTCACAATGATAATAAATTATCAGTTCATAATAAACCAAAAGAAATTTCATCCTTTGATGACCCATGTCCGACTAATACAAACGGACATCTGGGAGTTCAGAGCCACCGCTTGAAAATCATTTTCTCGCGCTCGAAAAGAAAGCCAAATATAACTCAACCTAGGCATTTTTCCACCACCAAATTAAATGATTCACTCATTTTGAAACCTATAATACATTTTCAATCAGCCAAATCGTATTTTCTTGGTTTTAAGTGACAACGGCAAGATATTCTTATATGGTGCTACGCTACGCACTTTACCGGCATTAATTAGTTGTTAAAAATAAATCTATCATTATCTTGTGATGAGACAGTGAGCTAGGGCTAGTGATAGCCTATTTTATAAAGTAAGGAATAAGAGTTATGTGCTTTTAAGGGCAATTTTTTTTAGATATCTACACTTTTATCCCGAAGGGAGGGGCAGCGGTGCTGCCGCTGTTTACATCTCGCGCTCCATCTGAGCAGTCCGTGCTGAGAAATAGTGGTCTGTAAACATTCTCCAAGCGGTTAACTGGTTGGAATTAAGTTAATTCATAACTATATACCCTATTTGAAATAATACAAATCATTAGACATATTACACTCTATAACTATTACTGGTAAAAACTTGGTGTAGTAAATAATCGACACGCTCCCATTTGCATTCATAACCAACACGACTTATATGGGTTGATGAAAATAGATCGTCCTTCTTCACTTGGGCTGTGTTGACCACTGAAATTATATTCTTTTAAGATGGATAAAATATAATTTGAAAAAAAAAACAAAGATATTTATCATTTTAATTGATAGAATTACTCACTGCTATTTAAACTACGCAAACTGCCTCAGGAGAATAACGACACCACCCCTCGAGACGCATTGGGACTTCTGCTTCCTCCGTTCATGGAAACGATAATGGATTTTTATTCAAAGGACGAAGAGGACAGGGAGTAAAGTAAGCTTCCAGATACGCAGTGATCAATGAGGCACCATGTCTTTTTAGGCGCATTAATATTTGCCATCGGTTTCTGTATTTGTAAAAATATATAGGGCCAGGAGAAAACAAATACTTACCAAACACCACGTTATCCTTGACATTAAAATGTGTATACTCAAAACTGTTATCCAGGAAAAAGTAAAATTAAGTGCTCAAGTAAATAAATATACGACAAAGAAATTCGTGACAAGCACCAGAATGCCGCGCTATTGAGGAAGTTGCGACCAACAGGCAGACAAACAGATATGCTAGTGTAACAAATTCTAACTTACCCCACGCTAGATTTGCTTTAGCAACTAATACAACAACTAATAGCCTATATTAACTCAGCAGTATGATGCTGCGAGGAAAGTGCCGCAAATCACATTTATTTTCATTTCATTTTATGCTGGCTGGGGTTCCCCATCAACTCCTCACAACGGTTATATTAATTTGACACCAGAACGTGAGCTATCTTACTTCTATCTTCAATGGTATGCGAGCTTACTTTGTGGAATTTAGACATCCTATTGAGATGAAAATTTTAAAGGGAATGTTTTACATGTTGTTGACAAAGTTGCCAAGCTGGATTTTATTGAGAACTTTGAAACTATGACGCACGATAAGCAGTTTGGTTCCGATTTGTTAAGTGACTTGGTACCATTACATCATTCTCCCCTCTACCAAGTTCCTGGCCCTCCCTTCCAGAAAATATTTGGTTACGTCCACCTCCGTTTCCACTCCCTCCACCTCCCGATGCTTCAACCTTAACCTTCATTCTTAGTCATACCTTTCTCAACCCCAACCCTCCCCCCCTTTCCGATATAAAATATAAATACGTGCTCGCCAAAAAACGAATTGTATTGTCACCCTTTGAGAATGACACGAAAGTGATGAAACCGGTCGGGCTTATACTATTGAATTTTGTGTGGATTATACAAAGTGTTCTTATTTCATTTCAATATGGTACCTTACTTCTGGCTGAATCCTTCAACATATAGGGCTCGGGTTGCTATAATAGAAGAAAATTATCATTTCCTTCGCCCTTTTTACACTAGGTGTCACTATAAACACTGGTTCATGTGGTTCATGGTTCATGGGAATAGGAGAAACTGAAGTGTGTTAAAAAGAACTGAAGTGAATTAGAAACAAGAGTAGACTGGCTATCGTCGTGTTAACCCTTTGATTTCCAAGCGATATTGATGTAAATGAAAATTGATTATACGTCCAGTTTAAGTTTTATGATTTTTATATTACATTGTTTTAAAAATAGATTAGTGATAGAAACCAATAAAGATTAATCTAAATATTTCCATTCACCACTTCCTGAACTTCCGAATCCCCATTCTTTAAGCATTTCATGAGCAAATAAATCGCAGATTTTTCTCAATTCTTTTGAAGGTATCAAAACAATTGCTGAAGAACGTGTGCTCAGCAGGCACATTTGGGTACCCACTGCGTGAAAAAGTCTGCTATCGACCGGGTATTAATTGATTATGAGCACTCCACATTCTTGTTCCACATTTACTGTCCTCCCTATTCTCTTCTTTTTCTCCCCTAAATGGTCGATGTCAGCCACAAATTATGCTTAATCTCTGCAACATGTCATCATATTCCTCACAAAGGCAGAGTTCCTATTCTCAACAACTTTCCCTCTGTGATATATCTCCTCCCCGTAGAGATGAATGATAAAAGATCTAAGTTTCTCCTGGTGAATAATATTAATAAACTCTTCTCGGGCTCTGCACCAGGTGATTGGCTTCATGTTTGCCGACGTTTCGGAAAACGACTTGTTTTCCATTTTCAAGGCGTGTTACTCTGTCCGTGTCAGAATGTAAACTGAATTGACCGTTGGTCGGGCCCAACAATTGAGCTCTGGTGCCATCTGATTGGCTGAGGTTTGGATTTTGCCCTTGAATTATTTTCTGATTTTTCCTTATGTTTTTAATGCAATTTATTACAGGTGTCCATGTATTGCTCAGATGAAAGCCAGAGTCACGATTGAAATTTATTGGATTAAGGCGTATTTCAATGGCTTCCTTAATTATGCGGTCCCAGTAGCGCGCTGAGCGGCAAAGAATTTTTGCATCTCCCCATTGAATGGCATGCTCTTCATTGATGCTGTGTTCCTCCACTGCCGACTTCTGTGGTTGCGCTAATCTAAAGTGCCCTCGGTGTTCTTTCAGCCTCGTCTCAATCGTTCGACCTGTCTCCCCCACATATATTTTTCCACGCTCACATGGAATCTGGTAAACCCCTGGTGTCTTCAGGCCGATGGGATCCTTCGCCATCACCTTAATTTAGTTGGTGGTAGGTGGATAGTTCTGATGTTATACTTCCGTAGAATGCGGTGGATCTTTCCGGATACGGTTGAAACATAAGGGATTAAAGCCTTGGCCAATGGTTTTTCAGGTGGCTCTCCCCGAGAAGAACTTTCCCTCTGTTGGTATATTTTCCTCACTCTCCTTTACCAATCTTAATGATCATCATTTGTCTTTCCACTCGTATGATTGGTTGACTGCAGCCCTCCACCCTTCCCTATCTAATGCTAGTTCCCTTACCTCCTGGTATTTCTTCCTATATACTTTTCTCAGCGGGATTTCACATTTTCTGGAATATTTCTTTGGTTCTGTGTAAATTACTGTGAACTGAGTCACTTTTAACGATCCCGGAGATAATATTGGTAAACTTTGAATTACAACTAAAAGGAAGGGAAAAGGCATGCTACTCTTACTGGTATACAAGCAGAAAGCAATAATTCTCGCATTTTGCCTCATCATCCCAGACTCTTCTAATCAAACGTCATAAGTTACTACCGAGCATTAGTTTTGTAGCTGGCTAACTTACGTAAGTCTGAGTTGAAACAGCAGGTAATCTTGTGAGACTCTTGAAGAACCCAAAAGGTTTCACCGTGGCAATACAAAGCTATGTCACCTCGAGCATTTGGGACCCTGGTCATAAAGACTTAACCAAAAAATTAACAAAATACAAAGAAAAGCAGCACGCTTCGTTAAAAACTGCTACGAACGAACATACAGTGTGACACAACTGTTAGAGGGATTAAGGTGGGAGCCCCTAGAGACTCGGAGGCTGCACGCTAGGCTTAGACTGCTTGATAAATTCAGAACTGATATTTTTCAGAGCGACACAGAGAATATTATCATGAAGTCTCACTACATTTCTAGGTCTGACAGATACGATAAAATAAGAAAGATACTCAGCCGAACCGATAGGTAAAAAGTCGTTCTTTCCGCGCACAATAAGCGACCACAATAGAAACTGAGTCTCTCCAAATACACTCTCATTGGACATGTCACCATTTCACCTCCAAAACTTGTATATCTTTACACGGCTGGTGACCAACCACCACCTGCCACACGCCCAAGCGGCGACTCGCGGGGTAGTTAGTAGATGTAGATGTAAAATGCGGAAATGCAGTCGTCTTTTGAAAAGGGCATTCCTCAAGTGCGTGATGTTATCATATCCGGATGTTTCCGAGCCAACGCGGTTACAAACTGATAGTAGTGGATATGCTCTTGGTGCCGAACTTTTTCAAAGGGAAAAAGGAAAGGAACGATCGTGTGTTAGCTTTCATCAGTCGGACGTTAAAAGAGGCGGACCTGTGCTATTCCACCGCTGAAAAAGACGCTCTGGCGGTCGTGTGGGCAATTCAAAAGCGGCGGACGCCAGTGTACGGAACAAAAATGGTTATTAGGACGGATCACAAGTCCCTAAGTTTTCTAAAAACATGCTATCTAAACATCAGTAGGCTAACAAGGTGTATTTAGTCATTAGATTCGTATGACGTTGAAATCCAATATTGCCCAAAAAAGTTTAATACCGTCGCTGACTGGCTTGTCCGCAACCCTAACGAGGAAAAGTCGAATGTGTTAAACAGTGTTGAGCGGTTCTATGGCCACTTATATTGAGCCGAAGATATCAGAGTCTCCCGAAGAAGACGTGAAAAATTTACAAGAACTGTGAAAAATTGACCCTTTACTGTCGTGTGTGCGATACTTTTTAGATTACATATTCTAGAATTAGGAACCTTGCAAATTTGTGTGAGAATTATAGAAGGTGTAATAATTCGGAGGGAACCTAAGGCCGTGGGAGTGTGGAAATCATAGATTCCTCTGGGGCTCTGCAATAAAATTATTTGTTTTTTCCAAACAAGATACGGTCGTTTTGGACCTGTAAAAGTAGAAAAAATTATCAAAGAAAGATATTATTGGCCAAATTTGACTAAAATTGAGCGAAGTGTTTTACCTAAGAGCGAGATTTGCCAAAAAACAAAGTTCCCGAAAAGCAGTATTGCCGGTCCCCTGACCATCATTATTCCTTCTCAGAAGGGAATTTCATACTCAGCGGATTTTAATGACCCAAAAGGCCACTTGGGTAACAAGCATATATTCATTATAATGGACGCATTTTCTAATTATGTGCACTTATTTCCTAATAATAAGCCTCGTGCCGACAACTGTATCCGATGCTTTAAAAGATATTAATATCCATTTCGAAATGAAAAACAATGGTAACTTTCCACACAGAATTTTTAATGATTGCCGACCATGGTTTCAGCACCTAGTGCCATTATCAAGGCCTTGTGATTATCCATTATCAAGCCAAGATAGGCCATTATCAAGATCATGTGACAATTGTTTTATAAAAGGGACAGATTCATCATGATCTTGTAATGGGTGAACTTTCTTGAACAACTGTAGTTTTTAATTATAAATGCACTAGCTCTCATACCTGATGGTTGACTTTCCATGAAAAGTTCTCTATTTATGGCAGCCATCATTGTCTCTGAATCAAATCTCAGCAGTATCTCTTTTTGAAAATCCATCCAATCAAAATTTTATCCTTTGACGTTATGAAACCAGGTTGCAGCTGAACCTCTTAGTTGAATATATACAATGCGTACATAGACCTCCTCTGGTAGATTCGTTCTGTTCAACATGGCCAAACAAGTTTCAATGAATAACTTTGGACATTCTTCAAACCCTCCATGGAACTTCGGTAAACAATCGCTGATTACTTTCGAATCAATGAGTAAACATTCGACTGGTGTTACTATTCCACCATTTCGAGATTCCAGCCTTGTATTATCAATCATTTCCTGTAGTTTAGTGCCAAGCATAAGTTCAATCGCAGCTATTTTGCTTGAGAGTTCCCCTCCAAGTTTATCCATTTCACTTTGAGTTAATTTCAGTCCTTCTTCAAGAGTAATAACTTTTTTATCAACTTCCTGAATTTTGGTTAAACGTCTGGCCTCGAGTTTTTCCAGAAATTCGTCATTTTTTCCATTTTACTGGTCAGAGTCTTAAGTTCGGCCGACTGGAATTTTATTTCCTTCGTAATACTTGCCATATTCGTCAGTAATTCAGATAATGTATCCGTATTCACCGCGGTCAAGGAATCCCATCCGCTGTTTGCTGTCTTCTTCGATCTCTACAAAGAAATCTGCCGGATCTTTTCCTTCTCTCCTCAATTCTTCTTCCAATCTCAACCTCAAGTCAGGTTTTGTTCCCGTTGTAGGTAGATTCCTGTCTGATAACGCCTTTTTAAGGATCACGATACTCATCTTTTCCAGGAATATCTTCATCGAAGTCCTGTCACACCAATTCTGAATTTCTCAAGTAGCCTAAACCTAACTTGCAGCCTTCGAGTGTCTACGAGTGTTTACCATGCGAAAAAATGAGTCAAGTAAAAGACTCAGATATTTTCATTTAATTACTTACAATTTATACGATATAAAACTATTTTATTGAACCATAAATTATGCAAAATTTAATTGATGTGTCCTACAGCTGGTGAAATCAAAACGTATAATTCAAACATGGTCTCTATTATGACTAGGGACTTATCTCGCTCGGACTACCTTAAGCGGCATCATTGGCCGTGAAAATGGCGTATGTTTCAACTCAGTATTATGTATATTTCCGCTCTGCTGATGAGAAATGGAGATGTTAAAATTGCTTTAATTGTGGTACCAAATGTGTGCCCAACTATATAGACAGAATGCACCCTGAAATGGGGATGTTTTTGCTCATTGTGGAGTTAAGTTGCACCAATTTAAAAAATATGAACTTTAACATCATGTATTAAACGAATTGCGACGCATCTCTCCAACGTTCCGCATAAACTCCCCTCGAAATTCGCCTTGAAAAAAGATGGCTTGGTGGTGTTACTGGCCCACACACCCTCACCGGCAACTGGGAGATCCGGGTTCGAATCCAGGTCAAGTCAAGTGATTTTTTCATGGCGAATTTCAACCCTGGTGAAATGTGACGCGTTTAAGTATTGTCATCATCTATTACAACAGACACATCTGTAAAGCGCATTTGATGTAAAGAATAGTTCCCACTCAATGCCACAGAGTTATTGACGAGTGATTTAAAAAAATGAAAACCTGAAAAATTGAATATCAAAAACTTCGCTATCCTTGTTTAAAGAATTCTTATTGAACGACGTTTCAAGTGTGGATGAAGGAAAAACTGGTGCCATGCAACTCCACATAACAGTATGTTGGATATTTAGCATTAAAATAAATGCACACTTTTTCCCCTCCGAAAGTTCTTGATATTACGTCGATTAGTTAGACATTGAAGCAACTACCCTTTCGTCATTCGTAAGCTGCTCTTCGCCGAGAAACACGCTTTCGTTTTTTGTCGTGGTAGACTGGGTGAGACCTCTTCTACACATCGTCTTCTATTTTTTTACATAAGCTAAGATATCATATTATTTTTATAAGATTATATTAATTCCATTTACGCATGTATTTTGAGGAACTTTTTGAATGAATTCTTTGCATTATTTGTCCTCTAATTGCACTTTAAATCTGCTGTCCTCATTTGAGGACACTGGGCGTTTGTGACTTATTCGATGTTACTCGTCATCCAATGACCACAAATTTCAAGAAAGTAATTTTAACGCTGCTCCTTCAAGTAAAATTTTAAGATTACCTTTGCAGGCATATCTTAAATTACTCCATATGTATGTATATCAACGTGATTGTGAAGGAGTATAATACTTTTTATTCAAAATCTCCTTAAAGTTATTTCAACTTCCCTTAGAAGCCTTGGATTACATATCATACCTATTCACGTGAGGAATATAGATATTTAACCGCGTTATTAGTGTTATTTTCATAAATTTATAAATTAGTAACAGCTAATACGTTAACGTACACTAGCGCGTTCATTCGAGTCGACGTCCTCCCTAATGGTCCAGGACCAGAAGCGGTCATTGCCCCCCAAAAGCTTGCAATAACACGCACAGATGTTTTTGACTTCAAAATGTTGCTGGATTCGTATCTATAAACATCGATGAACACCCATTCTTCTGACAATCTCGGAGATTTGCATCCCGGCGGCCACCATTCCAACAATCTTGCCTCTGCTAGCAACAGAGAGCTCGGCAGAAGGATCACGTTCCATAGCGACGGTCTGAAAGCGACTGGCTTTGCGTTCATCGAACATATTCAGGAGTATTCCATGGTTTACCAATATCCTATTTAATGGTACGGACTCGACGCAAGACCGCCAAATAACTCTCAGTATTCCTTATTTTGGAAAGAAAAAATATATATACATCCGATTGTACCAGAAGAAATCTACATAATTTTTGGAGATGATATGGATTATGAAGAGACTTTAATGGTAACATTCTCTGAAAAATTAAACACCACAAAGTTACCAAGGAACTTGTATTATTTATGGATTATGAATTTTAGGATTTATTTGTTTATTAAACATGATTAAACTGCTAGAAACTAGATAGTTACAGCATTATGACAGCGTAAATATTTTTGCTGTCATATTTTGCAGATCATGTTAATTTCACTAATAACATCCACTCATTTCCGAAGATGTTTAAGCATTTATTCCCTATAAATAGATTGGCTTAAGGAGAAATAAGAATTCAAGGAGTCATCTTTCGTATTAGGTTGTCCTGCATCATTATTGAATTCCTGTAATATAATAAACAGTACTTGGTGCGTTGATGTAAAGAGACAGTACTCGAGGTTAATTGTCAGAGTCCTATTGAAATTACTTGAGTACAAAAATAGGCAACGACTGAGCATCAAACCCGCGAATGTTTCATAATCGCCTCGTGAGGCAGTCTTAACCACGCGGATACCGCGCCGCTTATACAGAGCGGGTCATTCGTGAGCACAAATGTGAATTTCGAGAGCAAAATCCACACACAAGTCGGAGACTTCCGTCGTCACGTCGCAACCGCATGAGCGCGAATAACCTTCGGTGCATCCCGATGGAGCTTTCCTCTCTCGTGTTTTACTCCGTCCCCGTCGATCCTTCCGTCTGTAACTCATTCCCCAACGTCGTCTCACGACAAGTGAAGCTAGCCCAGCAAAAGACGCAGTCCGCAAGTAGTGCCGAATTGCAAAATTTATCCCACCGCACAAACCGTAGGATGGGGCAAAGTGGATGCACTCAGACGACTTTTGGAAACGATAGCACATATAATAAGGGAGAGATTGTTGTGTGGTTTTAAGAGAGGAATCTGATGACTGTGCGAGAGACTGTACGAGAACTTTCTCAGTATCTCCAATTGTAATTAAAAGGAAAAAGTATTTAACTGAAAATAAAAGCGAAGTGCTATGAAATATATATAAAAGCGTATGAGGCTCAACTTTGTGGAAGCGATAGATATCCATTTCTAAATGAAAAACAATTGTAACTTTCCACACTGAATTTTTTAATCTTTGCCGACCATGGTTTCAGCACCTAGTGCCATTATCAAATTGAGGTTTTAAATTTAAAAATTACAGCAAATAATGCCAACACATGCTGTAGATTGGATGGACACCACCGTATTATTGCACTCCCAATTATTTCAAAACACGTATTACGAATGAGTTCAGTCAGTGAAGCGTTTTATTGCTCACTTTCAAATTAGAGGGAGAAAATAAAATGCGTTCAGAAGCCTTGCAATTAATGAATATTGCAGTAAATACTCATTCTTAAAGTAAAAGTAAATACATCCAAATTATTGCTAAACCTAGCCTTTAGAAATAAATATATTTGACAGACAGTGGTATTCTATTGCGATTTGATTGCTTTCATCTACATTATACCCCGCGAGTCGCGGCATGGGCGTATGGCAAGGGGTGTTAGGTTACCAGCCGTGTAAGGGTGTAAGTTTTTGGAGATGGGATGGTGACATATATTATAGGAGTGTATTTAGTGGAGCCTAATTTTTATTGTGGTCGCTTATTTTTCGCGGAAAGAACGAGTTCTTGCACCTATCTGTTCGGCCGTGTATCTCTCTTATTATACACGCCCAACCGAATCGCCTGAAGAAACTGTAGTGGCTTTCCAGATGACATTTTATTGCTAGGCACTGCGAATCAGCATTCTGTGGGGTTAACAACACGCTTCCAATACCATTAGGTCCACTTTAATGGAGGGATAGCCTTAGCTTTGTCCCATTATCTAATCCTCCGGCCTTAACGCCTTTCTCCATTGTCCTAACCCCTCTCCTTCCGACTGTTCGACCCTTATTGTGCTGCTAGGCATATGGAACTCCAAATTACCTCCGCCTTCTCTCGCCATTAACATGCACACCTAGCGATGGCCAGAGCTGATGTTACTAACGGCAACGGCCGGTGATATCTCTTTACGACCCGTGGGAAATGCGTTGTTTGCTTAATCGTGTTTACCAGTTTCCGGATGAAGTAAATAAAGCATATCTGAAATGACTTCTTGTAGTCATGGAGGAGGACAGTTTGGGGAGACGAAGCACTCTCTTGGGCGAGGCGGTTTTGTGACTGCCTGCCTTAAAACGCACACTGCGTTCTTGCCGCTGCTAACCGGAAATTACCTATTACTAGGGACCCCTGAATTTCGCGATTAGATTTTTTGCGATTTTTTCGCGAAATTTCCTACATTTCTCCCTTTTCACGATATTTCCTCAAAGTCACCAAGTTTTATTATTCTCATGATAACATTGAAAAATGGAGCAGCAATAAGTGTGGATCTTTTTATTTTAAAATTATTGTTACTGTACACACCTTTTACTACCTTTAATAAACTAAATGAAATAGAAAATATTTATTATTTAATTTTAAAAATTCCTTGTATTGCAATTCTTTTGCCCTTGTCATATCCTTTCAAAGCCAACTTTAAGTGCGGAAAATGTTATTGTTGCAGATTTTTCCTGGAATTGCAAGTGGCTTCCAAGAACAGAAAATAATTTAACATCACTAACAGTTGTAAGTAAGATAATTATTTTAAGTAAATCACCCGTTAAGAGAAAATATAATGCTCAGCTTATTATGGGCTATCATATTCATCATGTTTTATACTACATTGTTTACCGCTATCAGCATATTTTCACACCTATTCACCGCCCTTTTTCACCGCATCATGCAATTTTCTTTTCCGCCTATCAGGACTTTTATTTACCACAATTTAGGTACCTTATCTATTACGTATCGTAAATTGCATCTCCAAGTTGGCAGTGCACTTGATTATCTATAGTTGGTGAAAAATCAGATACGTAATATTAACATCAGTGCTTATAGATAAAAAATATGTGAAGAACTTCGAATTTGAGTTTAGTGCAGATCGCACCTCATTTTCTCATTTCAAGCAGCTATTTTCTCGCTTCGTATCCGCCCTTTCCCTCCATGTAATGCGTCATCATAAGGCCGCGCTGATGCACGCGATCATGTTCTCTTCAGTCATTCCTCTCATCCGCACCTCCTTATTTGGTGAAGGTGTGGTTTCATCATTTCGCCAGTTTTTGTCCAATGGTGGAAAAATTTAGGATTCATCACTTATTTCACATTCTAAACAATACAAGATATGGACGAGAGCGCTGCAACAACAATTAAAATATGATCAATACGGTACTTATCTTGGTTAGGGATGGGTACCTCGTTTGCTTCGGCAGCCATAACAGACGACAATTGACGGTCGAATAAACAAGCGACTAGGCGACATCTATCAGTTAGTTACACTACTAACTATAAGAAAGCGGTAAGTTTAATTTTGAGTGAGAAAAAAATCAATTATGAGTGTTTGTTGTTCACAAATGATGTTAATTTCAATCATTGAATACCTTTTTCGTTCAAAAATATTAAATAAGCGAAGTTTTTCCCTTCTAAATGAAGCAAAATAATTTAAAATAGAAGGGGGAATTCGTATAGATCGATCGTCTATTGTCGTCTGTTATGGCTGCCAAAGCAGACGAGATACCCATCCCTAATCAAGATAAGTATCGTATTTTTAATATTTTAATTGTTATCGCAGTGCTTTCCTCCATATCTAGTATTATTTAGAATGTAAAATAAGTGATGAATCCTAAATTTGGTGACCATCCGACAAAATCTGGCGATTCTGGCAAAATCTGCTGTAACCCATTATTTCATTGTTTGTGTGGATTTTGCGTCTGAAAAACGTGTCCAATTAGTTTGCATCATCTTCTCCGCACAGTTGCCAACTGACGCCTTCAATCTCCGTTCCCTGCCTTAATCTGGTACTTCAATCACTATATCCTCCTTGTATCGTTCATTATTGATCGTTTCCCCATTCCCCAGGTCGTAAATATTGTTCCACCTTCCCAGGATTTTTACTTTCCAAAGTCTGATGGTGGCATCACTTCCATAAACCATTTTTATGGATTATTATGCATTTATAATCAGGCCTCATCTCTTTGCATATTTTTACTTGCCAAATATTCATGTTGAGTACCAACATGAATTTTTTGGAAAATTTGACCATTTCCCACCTTCACTAAAACTGCGAGGTCATAAGCTAAGCTTTATGTTGTATGCCTTTAATGTTTTCATGCTCCCAAATTTTTTATTTTTTGACTTTTTCTGCACTCTTTTCTTTGTAATTGTTGAATATTTGCAATGATGCTTAAGGAAAAGCGCACCTCTTCCGTGGTTTAACTGTTGTGGTTGACTCCACAATTTCCCCCGAGAGTGAAATGGGGCTCCATCCTAGGAGTGCTGAGGACGCCCCCTCCATTATGCCAAGTTACAATGAGTCACTTTCTGGATATTTTATGACTCAGCGATATCACAAAAAAATATGGTGTACTTGCTCGGAAAATTATGGATCTAATTATGATAACTGGTCCAGTGCCGCTGTCACCATAAATAATTTTGATTGTGGCAACTAGAAAGGGATTATGGGAACTTTTATCATCAAATATGTGAAGCCAAGGTGTGAGGTTTAATTTTTCTCTGGAGTTCGCTTTATGCCACTTCACAATTCGTTTCATTTTTGGGGATATACGTGCAATAAGCCAGGGCAATGTCATCGTGGCTGATCAATGAGTAGGTGACAGTTCTGCGTTGTGGACCAAGCAAATGGGCTTTGAAATCTTTTTACAATTTGCAAATGTAAATGTTTAGATATAATTTTTTAAAAGGTATAAGTGCACGGACTCCTTTCGTTTTACATGCGATTTGTCTTACTTTATTAACACTAGTCAAGATTCTACCGATTAAAAAAATACCTCGCACTAATTGCTAGGTTATCCGTAGAGATAGCTTTTTATATACCTGCGATGCAGTCTAAATAAACAGTAGTCCCCTCACTCCCATAAGACCCACGGGAAATCGCTTTCCGCAGCCACGCCCCCCCCCTCCAGCAGCGCTTCAATGTTGCCAAATTTACCTATGCATGGAAAGGAGCGTGGCAACTACGCTTAAGTGTAATATTAAAAATTATTTCGCGTTTATTACTCGAGTAGGAGGAGCGAATGCTGATTTTTTCCAACCAAAGAATGTGTTTGTTCGATATATTTCAGATTCCTCTTTATTGAAACTCAGAATAGGCTTCGTAAGGATGAAGTTAATGGTGATTTCACTGAATAAATATTTTTTGAGATTAAAGTTGAATATTTTTTATTTTACTAAGGAACATTATTTATCTTTTTACATTTATGTTGCTATGATTTCAATCTAAACAATTTGTCAAATGATTTCATAAATAGTATGCATTATCACTCAAAAGTTTGCAAAATACTTATACGTAAGTTAACTTAAGCATATCCATTAGGCTTGAGAATACCTTTCTCGTGAATAATTGTGGAATCTAGGATAAGCAATCACAAGAAGTAACATTGATAAATGCTCTTGTAAAAAATCAATACGTTACAAAGTCTAACATTTATTCCACTTCACCGGATCGTGATGCAGAAAGTCCATTCTGCCGGCGCGCACCAACCACAGCCTCCCTCGTTGTGGAATCGAATGGAATGCGATAAAATCGTAAACTGTTCATCCAGGTCGAGTTTTTGCATCGCACTGCACAGCAAAAATGACCGCCGCCTTTTTTTGGCTTCTTTTCAGGCGAATCCAACGCCTTTATCTCATGAAACTCGAAACCAGAGCGGTGTTGTATTAGCTAATATGTTATATTTGGATGTTACTATGCTAAAGTGACTTGGTAGTTATGTACTTAACGCATAAACAATTCCCGTTACCTACGAGTGCCTCCCGCCTTGAGTTTCAAAATGGCTAACATATTAGTTAAACAAGAGGGTGTGTACTTATTTATTCGTGCGTATTACAGTTAAATTAAATCACCCATTCTTTAAAAATAAATATACTTCTATTGTAAATGTCTGTTTTACTGTCTTTCCATTCAAGGACAATACCTACTTTTTTGACTTGCGTCCTTTCAGCCTACCGATTTCCATTTTTCATCTAGCCGAGATGACTGTTTATTTAGACTGTTGTGTTTGAATCGCTCGAGTTAATATCGACCACGTAACTAGGGAGTCACATGATACAACAACGAACGGCTCGAGATTTAGGTGTATTGGAACTACTTATGACTTATGGCTTGATTGCATGGGGAGGAGCTTATTTAACTCTATTAAGCCAGCTATTATCTTGCAAAAGAGGCTTATCAGGATAATGCTCAATAAGAATCGTCATGAGCCATCCTTTCCACTATTTCAACATTTGCAATTCCTCCCACTTAAGCATTTGTATGTGTACCTAAAAATTACTTAGACTGTTTAACTCAGGAGTGGTGCTAAAATTCCTGTCTCAAATAGGCCAGGTTTATGGCATTTCGCAGTATATTGACACCTTTGCCGAAGCCCAAATTGTCTCTGTATAGGCGAAGTTTTTTATATATTGGGCTAAAAATGTATAACATGTTTCCTCCTGAGTACAAATGTGCACCTAATCTTGGTTCTTTTTTGAAAAATTTTAAAACTGGCTATTTACCTGTGAAAAAATCGAAGACATATTTTGCTAAATAAAATCCTTTATTTTTGTGAACATACTTGTTAAAAGGAATTATTTTGAAATGTTGGTGTACATATTTTTTTCTTGTTCAATATGTAACAATGTATGGTCGTGTTTCAAATTGATGGAAACTTAAGCACAGGTTCGCCTTATAGGTTACCTAAAGCTCCGCTAAACTTCTTAATATTGTATTCGTTGTATTCATTTCTGTATTTATTTTTTTGGAGCAACAAACATCATATTATATTACTTGTACCTAAATCTCACGCAGCCTTCTCAACCGAGTTTTCCTCGCGGTATATTTGTCAATGCATTATTACATCATGATTAGAGACACGATAAACCACGCTCTAGACGTTTAGGATATCCATATGAGTGATTTAAGCTCACCAAAATCTCGAGCTGTTCGTTGTTGTCCCACGTGACTCCTTAGTTACGCGATCGAGATCAACTCTAGCGATTCAAACCCAACCCCCCCCCCCCCCCCCCAGGATACAAATGCAGAGTAAGGCAACCGAATTAAAATCAATGGTTGACGAGTTCACTTTGTGGAAGTTGTTCATTTTAAAATGAAACCACTTTGTTTTTTTCCACCACTATATTAAAAAAACACAATTCGACCGGTTTTGGCCTTTCCAGGCCATTATCAAGATTTCACAGTAAAACACCATGAGACAGCACAGTTTATATGAGAGACCTCAAGGAGATGCAGGGGGTTAAAAGAAGGGGGGGTGGGATGCGAAGAGAGTAAGATTTGAGAAGGTGATTGGGCAAAACTGCAGGGGAGGGAACAAACAGGTGGTGACGCCAGGCTCAAGGACTACGGCGATGAAGATGGGCGCACTGGCACAGAGAACAAGGGTGAGGGGGTTGAAGGGATTATGTCATTGAGTAGTTTATCACCATGCACATTGTAATATGACAGAATTTCAAAATTATCCAGGAAGTCCAACTTCCCCCCTCGTTACAAGCGTGTCAGAGCTTAGGGGTAAAATTGGATCCGTGACCCTCATCAATTAAAGGCTCAGCAAAATTTGACTCTTTGTCACCGTGGACACTGGATTTAAAATGTTCCGTTATTCTTATATTCAATTTTCGACCAGTTTGACCAATATACAAAGAGTTGCAATCAGGAGTATCACACTTGAGTTGGTAAATATACCCCACTTTTATCATTCATTCCAATGTGGTCCGTAGAATTGAATAATAATTTCTGGAGTGTCACAGGAAATCACGGAAATTTTGTACTTATTTTTCGGGAAGTGTCTATATGTATAGCTTATGTGTTAAATTATTAATAAAGGGTAACTTCACCCACTTAGTGCCGGACCGGAAGATTGGAGAATGTGCAGTGGACGTGGCTATGGCACGTTTTCGTCGCAATCGAATTAAAAGGTCGTCTACCAAAGAGTCGTCACAACCATTATTTCAGGCTATAAATTTGATGGTTTTTAATTCAACGGAAGATTCTGTCCGGGAGAGAGGTATTGATAGTTGGCGGTGAAGCATCTTGAAGACAACTGGCTCATTTGGCTGAAATGCGTGAACGAGCAAGAATTAAAAATATTCCAGCATTTTCTCACTGCGGTAGTAGATTTCCCAGTGCTCTTTTTTTTTACCCCCCATTGCTCCTTTGTTTTCGTCTTTTGTTTTCGACGCGTGAAAACGCTCTCCCATCGCTCTCTTATTTTGGCGACATAAATTTCCCCGCGATCGTCGAGCTGATTTACGGCCGCATCGACTCTCACTCGACGACGACGGAATCGAGTCGAGAGTGATTTACACAACCCCAAAGTCTTTCATTTCCACGCTCCCTTATCCACGAAATTTCTCCCTCCACCCTCTTCCCTTCCCCTCCTTCTCCTTCCTCTCCCGTCGGAAAAACCTCCCTCTTTTTATTTCTTCATCCACCCGCAGGTAGTTCGTTTTAGGGGGGAAGAGAGAGAGAGAGAGAAAGGGAGGGGGGAGTAAATATAGCCCGGCTCCGGCGTTTTTTATATCTCCACTTTTTTCTAGCATCATCCCCTTTCCCTCTTTGTTATTGCTCTGTACTCGGCTCTGTACTTATATTCGGCGGTTTTTTTTATCGTTGAGAGACTGGTTTTTTTCTCTTTCTCTTCTTAAGTTTCCAGCGACCGCCTTTTGCTTACACACGACGCGGCTCGCAATTTTTTTTCTCGTTCTGTTACTTCATACATGCGCACTTCACTCAGAGCTTTCCATTCAAGGTGTATGAGTGTTTAGCGCATAGCGTTCAAGTTAACAAATCGGAGCATCCAATATCGCACACAGTTGACGCTGAACGGAACGATACGCGCTCTAAATATATTTTGTAATGAACCGATGGATAGAATTTTAAGGGTGAACAGCAGCCACGGCTGAATGAATTGTGTGAAGTTGTTAAACTTTTAAATTGGTTATTTTTACAAAAAGATGCAGAAATATTATTAAAAATGTACCTTAAGCCTCTACAATAAGGTTTTTATTGACTATGTTGACGGATTCCATATAATTTATGCAGAGTTGTTCCAAATGCATTGTATTCTATTAACTGTAATTAACCGAGATATATACTAGTATACATAAATTGTAACATCTGTGTGATAAGATGATATTTTCTTATTGTGTGAGGACACTACTTGTATGTTTAGTTGAATAGCCCTTGGTATATTTTATTCTGTTATATTTTCATGTAACTGCCGAACAACGCCATATCCAAGGAATGGCAAACCCATCACAGGGAATTTCCATTAGGGGTGCCTAACTTCACTCTTCTGTTTAATTTATTTTTTTTGTATTTCTTTTTGGAGTGGAATAAATATTTATTATTGTTATGTCATTGTTGGTATAATATCAGAGTAAGTATTTAGGACTTTTTTTAGCTAAGAGTATTTAAAAACTTGCAATATGTATTATTGACGCCTTTACTGGAAAACAAACAGCTCTACAACAATCGTGCATGTCGTTACAGATGCTCTTTTGTTGTGTAGCGAGCATTAAGTTTTCTCTCGATTGGTTTTTTTGTGCGCTGAATCTTTAATAATTGGATGAAAACTGCGCTTATGTGTTGCTAAGTGTATAATGCACCAGATGCCAATGTAAGGTACTCATTACTCTGATTTTTGACATAAAAAACAATTTGCTTGAGAAGTCGACAAATATGAGCGAACCCACGCATGAAATTAATATATTTGCCGGAAAACAGCGGAACCAATACCGTTCATCACCGTCAGTGAAAGTTCCTTCGAGCATTTTCCCCTGAGAGCCAGTTTTTTATCGTGAGTTATAGGTGCATGGTCAATCACAAATCAATTCCCTTTGTCTTTATATACTTACTTTTTCCACTTCTTTTTAAGGCGGAAAGAAAGAGATAGCGGCTGAGAGTTTTTCCCATTTACTTGATTCACTGGTCTCAGCTGAAATTGAGGTAGGCACGGCAATAAATTTTTCCCAATATTTTTTTTTCTACAGGTCCGAAAAATTGTACAGAGTTGTTCAATCTCTTATTTTTGTCACCCCTCATGTTTTCTATAACTACACGTGCATGTTTTTTAAAGTTGCTCCTCTGATACCGCGATGAGCTGAGGCATAAATTGCATATATTTATCTAGTTGAATTTAGCTCCCCATGTTGACAATCACTGCTAAATGCTAATTGCGATGAATCTTCCTTTGGTGTGTCGATTGTAGATTTGTATTTGTGGGTTGTAAAGCTATGGAAATATTATTTCTGCATGATCGGTAAAGCAAGATAAATATCTTCTTTACTTCCCAATGGTGTGAATAAATTCATTTTGAGTATAGAAAGAATTTGGCCCACTCACGGTTGGTTTAAATCGTAAAAAAATCTGGTCAATATTTAAAAAATGCATTTTTCTTATTAAAAGGTGATGTTTCCCTAGATAATTCTCCATTGATTGGTGAATGAGGATACATATTGTTTTGTTTCAGTTATTAGACTTATGCAATTAACGAGGGCTCAATCCTCTGAGTTTCGTTGGAATCTTCCTGTACGAGAATATTTTATTACTGAATAAAATATTGCAATTATGGGTGACAGAACATTGTCATCAACCCAGTCGTAGCAAGCAATTTTTTTCCCTTGCGGAATATTTTTATCTGTAACTTTTCAGATATCCTAAATTATTATCAAGAACCACATGGCTTCCATGAGTGCTAGATAATCGAATTAAAAGATGGAAATTTCATTGTTTCGCTTCTATCTCTTTCCTTGAGATACATGCTGCATTTCCATGGAAGGAAGTTTAATTTAAATTAAAATGTCACTGTGGCGCAAGTTGTTGTCTTATGCTTAGAGTTAGTCATTTCAAAGAGGCTGCTTAGTCAACGTAGAAACCTCATTTGAGGCTTAACCCTTCTTTATCCTTTTAGATCAATGAGTGCTTAAGTTAGTTATGGCCATTTGGCCTCAGTTAAAGTTGCCTTTATGTCCATTTTTTCTGGGACCCCTATAATTGCCTCTTGGCACTTTTATGACACGCAGTGAAAGCGGAAACTGCAATTCGTCGTCAATGGAATTAAGTTCGGCTTTTGAAACGAAACGAAACATGAGTTGTCGAAAGGAAGGAAATAATTTCCTCAAGGAAATATTTAGTCGAAACAATTCATGATGAATTTTTTGTGCCACAGCTCACGGAATTTTATGCCAATTTAAGCAGTGAATCACCTATGATTCTTGTGCTATTTTATTTAATTCTGCGGATATGGGAAACATTCTTTATTATGCCGTCCGATACAATAAAATACTGAGTGGGACATAGGCGGTAATACAGCTAACTTGGATGAAAAGGTTTGACGCAGTTCTCACGAAGGATTTCGAGACAGGGTGCACTTCTCTCCGGGCTGGAATCTCGGGTCGTATTATTCCGGTTGGAGCTCCATCCATCAAGAAGTAAGGGCGTAAATTGACCACCGTGGATCGGGCCACTCACGCGTGACAAGTCCCTATCTCGACACTAATGAACCTGGAAAATATCTCTTCTTGGTAGCGCATTCCTTTCTACTCTGGAGCGTGGTCCGTACCTTTCCAGGCGGAATCATGCGGTGTCAGGGCGCCCTATCAATGATGCCGGCCCGCCATGGCGAACGGCCTCAGGGTAAGTTGCTTCAGCCCTGAGTCCGAGTCGAATGCACTCCTCGTTGAGATGAGCTTCGGGTCAGTTTCGGTTCCGGTCAGTTTTCAATACCAGGCGAAGTCTCAAGGATGAGATGTGCGAAGGCTGACCTTCCTCTGTGTTGGACAGTCACTCACATGACGATGCTCTAGTTGGATCTTGAAGATATCGATGACAATGCTATGAGTGAATTTGTGTACCGCCATTCTTCACAATTGGTTAACATTACGATTAATGGTGTACTATCGACAAATTTGGAATCAGTTTGGAAACGAATCCACGAAGGCACTCATTCATAAAAAAACTGTTGGAGATTAAAATTGTAAACATTCATTTCTGCCCTTTTCACTGAATAATAATTGACTAGAAAATCGTCTGTTCTCGCAGAAAGTGTAGAAGTCTCGATTATCGTAGAAAAAACTGACAATGATTCAGTTTGTAAGCTCCAGAAACCGATATGGTAGTCGGAAAGAGAAGCTCACTAGTAGATTTTGGGAGCATACTAACACTCACTGAAGAGATGAGATAAACCATATCTGAGGTTCCTAATGAGAAAAAATATGTGAAAAAGAAATTAGACGAAACTAGAATGTGTGATACGTATAGGAGTAAATTGGTCGACTAAAATGTTCTACTTTCCACGGCACTATTACTCATAATAAAATTGAAACGATAGTTTAAAGTTTACAATATTAAATAGAATAGGAATATTGCAGGAAACAGACATTGTACTTATTTATATTCTAGGTTATCTGCAATAAAAAATACGAAACAAGTTCTGTGAAATCGATAATTGCCAACTCCTTCAGCAGCCACTGGAAAATTGAATGAGACGACTTATCACAAATTAGCGGTAGGCATTCAACAACTTTCTCCAAGGCCTCCGGCGAGCGATATCCTTTGATGTGCGTCTTGATAGGCTTATTAACGGAAATGAAATCTTTTTCAAGGCTTTGAACTGATGTTAACTGAAGAGAAACCGTGTTTTCGACACTTCTGCTGAAATTTTGTTGAGACTAATTTATTCGTCTTGTATTTGAGAGGATTCAGTGACGTGTGAGGAGTGGTTTGAGAAGATTAAAGAAGTGCTTAGAAAGGTAATTCTGTGGCATTAGGCATGTTGAGAAATAACAGTTCATGACGCAGGAGTTCAAGATGATCGAAAAAAAGCTAATGAAATAATGAAAAAAAACTAATTGAGTAAATGTAAACACGAACATATTAATATGAATAAGTCATAATGTGGCAGTGAGGCGATAGTACGGAGAATATGATAGATCACCAAGTATATAAATCGACCGCATAAAATTTTCCAAGTCACTTACGAGTTTCCATTGGTAACCAAAGCCTTAAAAATATGATTAAAAGTAATAAGAGGTTTCCAATGTAAAATAAGAATTTCAAATAAAATATTTCTGATTCATTGGCACCTATCCTTAACTCTTTATTCGTTTGTTTTCATAAACAGATAACATCAACTATCACACTTCAAGTTGCATTACACACGTGCCAGGTTTTGATCATAGTTAGGTAGAAACCTCGGAGTATAAAATCGTATCCACTCTGATTTACATCCACTGCATAGATCTCAATTGGTTATCAATAAACCCTATCATATATAATTCTTCAATTGGATGACAAGAATGGACACAGACACATATATTTACTCATAGCTTTTTAAAGCGCGTCAGTATTCATCGACCTGAGAGTTACTAAGAGGGGTGTCGCTGATTTACATGTCTAATACATAAAAATGATTGTTTGTCTATCTTCTATGCGTTCCAATACCATTCATCAGATTAAAATGAAACTTTGTAACATAATTTATAATGTCCCTCAAAAGGTTTCTGAATTATTAAATCCATTGTACAATAGGTAAAGCGTGAGTCGTTTAAAAAAATGAGTGTTGGCACGCAAGCTTCTCAAACAAGTCAGGAACGACAAGCAAGCAACGAAGCAGATCGTGTAATAGTTGCCCAATCGCATGCATCAGAATCGTATCAGTGAGTCACAATTTGAGTTAAAAGGTACGTAATTTGTTTGTGCGTAGAATATGATTTGGTGCAGTGGTCTCATTGTCTGCTTTCAATTGAATTCTTGCATTCGATTTTCGTTTGCGCTCCGCTTTATCCTAAAATTGGATTTTGAAGATCGAAAATCTTAAATTTTTGCACTGCTTCAGCAATCGAATATTTTATTTACTTGGAAATCGCAGCGTATGCATGACATAAAAACTCATGCCATTATTGGTGCGTTACAAATTTCTCTGCATGTACGAGGAATTCATTAGTCTATGTCTCAAATTCGTTTGTGCCCGTTTTTAATATGTGGGCCTACTTAAATAAAGAGGCATTGCAGCGCATGCCGGGCAGAGTAAATTATAAAGTGTAGTACCATCTATGATGATGGACAATGGCGTACTTCTAACGTATGTGATTAAAAATTTTTCCAAATAGGAATTACTCAACCTACCTTAAACATTTTATTCATGATGAACAGGTTATTTAGCAAGTTCGGAAGAAAATTTCTCTCGGCAAATCACATTTTTTTATACCACTAAATGTTAATTAAAATAATCGGTGAGTACTTTCGTGTGATTTTATAACCTACTAGATTCTACTTACATCGGATTACACAAATACCAGACTAATATGTCATAATTACGTTAATTTTCTCACAGTTATTAATAATAAATATGAAAATAAGCCAGTTAACCGACAGTATCGAGTCGCTTTTACCTGCCCGTTGCAATTTTCGCTTAAAAATACTCGTCGGTAAAAGACCGGTACTTTTTTAGGAAGTGTCCATGCCTATCCTACGAGTCTTTCTTCATTCTTGACATGTGCTCCTAAATGCAAGATTACTCGGACATATACCTTGTGTATTGGACGATATTAGCCTTGGGACGGAGCATGTGCGTAGCTCGCGTGGACCTTGTTTAAAATTCAATGTGAACAAGGTTATTGATTTTTTACTTGAAAATTATTTCAGGAGCATGCATCCATAATATGGTGAGAATCTAACTCCTATTTTTTTTAACGACTAGAATTAACATTTCTTGGAGTAGATACGGATTAAGGAATATCTTATGTTGACAGCACCCATTAAAACAAAAGTGTTTACGACTGTCATTTTATCATTTCCATAAATATGCATTCAGAACTATGCTTCCTAGTGATTAATGGTTTATGAATAGCTTGTGAAAAAAAAGTCCCATTGAGGTTGAAAGTTTGTTATTTCAGAAAAAAGTACGTCGTAATTAAAAATGCCTCTACTTTACGAATATCGCCATTAAATGTCATACTACCACAGAAGTTCCAATTTAAAATAAAAGGTAAATAACTTTTTTTTAAACGCTCCATTTATCTCTCCATCTCTTGCAGCCCTTTGTGGGTTAACCTAGATTTCCGTCAAGAGGAGTTACGTCAATAAGGGTTCCTCTGTGTTAGGAATTCATTCATTGGTCGAACAATCCTATGATTGGTTGACTGCAGCGCTCCACCCTTCCTTATCTAATGCTAGGTCTCTTACTTCCTGGTATCTCTTCCTATGTACTTTTTCTTTATTTGGTCCATCAACTTATTTCTAGCCCTATCTCTGAGGAGTTTTCCTTCTATTTTCTTCATTCCATTGCCTTCGATTATGCTCTTCACAAACCCCTTTGTGCCTCAGAGTGTGTCAAATCCATCTTGTTATTCTTTTCTATATGGTGTAGCCATAAGGCCCTTTGCTCTCTTATTCTTCTGAACACATCATCATTTCTTGTTTTTTCTGTCCATTTCATCTTCAGCATCCTCCTGCAACACCAGGTTTCGAGGGCTTCTTGTGATTTCTGGTCAGCCTTTCCAATGGTCCATGCTCCCGATCCGTAGAGTGCTACTCTTCACACGAATGTTTTCACATATTGTCTCCTGGTCTGTAGTCCTATCCTCTCTGAGCGCAGCAGTTGTCTTTTTCCCATGAAGTCCTTCTTAGCTTGGGCGATTCTCCACTTGATGTCCGTTGTACTTCTCCCGCCCCACGTGATGGTCCAACCGAGATATGTGAAGTAATCCACTTGCTCTAACTTCTCTCCTCTCAGGGTGACTTCTGCATTCAGCTTTTCTCTTCCACGTACTAGGATTTTTGTCTTCATTTTACTTATTTTCATGTTGTTTTCTTGTAGAACTTGGTTTATGACCTTTTTTTTGACCTTTGAAGATCATGTCGATGTCGATTGTTATGACTGTGATATCATGTGCGAAGTGGCGCATGCTTATTTCTACTCCGTATATCTTTCTTCCATTCGGTCCAATGTCTTGTGCTTCTATTATGGCCTCTTACAAGTACACATTGAACAGTGCTGGAAAGAGGTTGCATCCTTGTCTTTTACTGCTTTGTTGATTTTAGCTTCTATCTGGCTTCCGCCTCTCAAACGCATTGTGACTATTAGCTTCCTGCATATTTGGTAGATTATTCTTCTGTCTTTGTAACCCATTCCGAGTTTTTCCAGCAGCCCGGACACCTTGTTCCACTCAAGGTTGTCGAATGCTTCCTACTTATCCACGAATTCAATATACACAATGGCTTACAATATGGAATACAATATATACGATGACTTATTCACATGGAATCCTTTCTCTACCATTACTCTCAGGCAGAGTCTGGCCTCCCTGGTACCCCTGTTCTTCCTAAATCCGAATTGGTTTTCTGAGAGGTTGTCTTCAATTTTCCTTTCCATTCCACTTACGACTTTTAATTCATGTGATTATCTTTGATACTAATGACAATAAGATCAAGGTTCGGTGCTCCTTACATCTCTCAGTTCTATTCTTCTTCTTCATTATCGCAATCACTATGCTCCTTTGGAATTCCTCGCAAAGTCTTCCGCTTAGGGAGCTGTTTTGTAAAATTATTTCGTGCAGGTTATACTTGGGTATACTTTCGAGCACTTTGATGATTTCTCCACCGATGCTGTCTGTTCTAGGTGATTTGTTTTTCTTGAGGTCTTTTACTGCTCTGTCAAATTCACTCCTCAGTGTGTATGGGCATAGAGTAAGTATATATAGAGTGGAAAAGAGATACGGAGATTCGGATATGAGTTTTTAAATAATACTTTGGCCGATAGATGGAACAGGTGCATCGAAGTTGCACGACAACCGATAAAAAATGAGCTTTGGCACGCGGCCATTTCATTTAGTGTCGCATTACTCACATGATGTTCTTATGGTGATTTCGGTGCCAAGAAATTTACTAATCGACCCATAGCAACGTAAATAAATCTTATTGAGTCGTCGAGACCAAATTAAACATGTATTTTAATGTGCCATCAATGGGCATCGTCTATAATGAAACGAATTCACGTCAATATGATAAGGCTCGCGATTACCAAACACGGAGTCAACCGTTAACCGATGTATCATAGGAACGACAAAACAATTGATACTCGATTAAAAGCACACAGCAGCCATGGTAAATCCACCTCTGTATGTAAATGCAAAATCACCGAATCCCACTAGCGCCTCCAAGTGGCCTTCTCCGTAAGCCAAAATTCTTCCTCCCCTAAGACGGTGCCACCTGAAAAATTCTTCCTAAAGCTCTCAAAAATGTATGTCCAATTTTTAGCATTGCTTTGCCACTCTATATGTACTTACTCTATGGTATGGGCCTCGACCTTCCTCGTCATTCTCGCCCTCGTCATTCATTAGGTTTTATTTCAGCGTATTGGGAATATTAAATGTAAAATTATGCATCAGGGGGAATAGTCCATATTTTAGATTTCCACCCTGAAATATACAAATTTTCAATGCGGGCTTATAAATTTTGCTTTTAGGTGGCTGTGGAATAGGAGTTTGTGACAAATTGTGACATTCAACGGATTTAAAGTAAAGGCTATCACAATGTGCATTACGTATATGGTGATACTTGCGTGGTTTCGATGGGCTTAACTTGCTGGAGGAAACTAACTGGAGGAAACTTTTGAAGGAAGCGGAAAAGACAAGGTGTGGATGTGATTTGAGTACAAGGAAAGTGGATGGGGAAGTTCACTAATTCAACTCCGCGAATCAAGCCGAAGAACTGATTTGCTAAAGGACCAGGGTGCTTGAAAACTGATCTTATATCAGGCAGTGATGGTTTTGGGATAACCCGCGTGAAGATTTAAAAAGGCCAACGTTTCTTCTCCTTTGCCGGAGACCTCACCAGGGCTGAATGACCTAATTGCCTTTATTGTGCATCAATTTATATCTTCACGGTGGTGCAAGAGGGGGAGGGGGCGGGTTTTGGCGGAGAGTCTTCTGGACGTCGCTCATATTTCTGGAAATTACTGGTAGCCATGATTCACTTATTCTTTGTCCCTGGTCTCTATTGAAATTCTTGCTATGCTTTTCAATTTCCAAGGCCTCCCGGAAGATTCTCGTCTTGAAATGTGTTTCTCTGGCGAGAATTTTTGGGTTAGTGATCTTATATATCTCGTAAGGGATTAATTCACAGGATTTTTAGCATAAAATTGATTTTAACAGGCGGAAATTACAACTTCCGCATGGCTAGAGTATTCGCTGAGAAAAGACCGTGATAAACATTTTAAGCGACAGTGGCGACACTTTGAAATTGACGGTTGTGGCGCAGTGCAGCAGAAGGACGAGTGGCGAACGCTGGGAGTTTTTCTGGACGATACGCGCGATGGAGGAAGAATGGGGATGGCTAGGGGAGAGAGAGTCTGTTTTGGTCGCGTAGGGTGCGTGCGGAAGTGAGGAAAGGAAAAAAGGAATGTGCGTACGTGCAAGGGATACGTTGAGAAAAAAGCGCCAGCGACGCCCTCGCCCGACAAAAGAAGTAACTTTTTTGGTCGAGTAATTTTTTTTGTGCCAGGTATTTATTTATTTAACAATTTTACATTACAGTTAGTATTACAATATCACAAATTTTTATAATATATATATAAGCACGATAATTTTGTATTAAATAACCTTAATCGATTTTATAATAATAATTACTATTTTATCATCATCCTTATAATCATATAAAAAATAAATTAAAATATCATTCATGGTCCTGCTGAGCCATCATTCAATGGCTTGAATGCAGTTCCAGTTGAATTCCAGTCAACTGAACATATTTCGGTCAATCAGTGGGGATAAATGGTCCATGTTCACATTCTATTACTTAATGAGTCAATCAGGTATTATTAGCCCACTGCTTTTTTTACCAAAAATTGGCAGGAGTAATGCGGTCTCATGAGGTGCATAACCACGGATGAGATATGCATTTTAGACTTCTTTTGTCTCCTTTAAATCCTCAAGTACAAGGTATAGCCTCTGTTGTCAATGCAACATCATGATTGCCATTAGAAGTCCTCAGTCCCGAGTGCTTCTTTGCTCCATAATTCCTTATCATGTATTCCCTCGTCATTATCTTCATCGATTCTATTCATTGCCGTTCCTCAGAAAATTTGTAATTCCATTCTCTAAGACTTTCAATTTTGTTATCAGTGGAACATAATGTCCTCAGAATGGGTCCAAAAAGTTTCTCTCCTCTACGTCGTCGAGTTTTCTTAAAGCATTGTCTCTCTGTCCTATTCTTCGTAGTATTGAAATTGGCGGATTGTTTTTTCTTCGTTCGTATCGCCTTTTTTATTCTTCCAAGCATCGCCTTTCCATAGTCTCCCATCTTTCCTCTTCTCTTGGCCAGTGTTAATGTCTAACCGTCATTGCTAATTAACCGCTCTCTCATTAGCTAAGTATTTGAATAAATACTTAGCTAAAGAGTTTCAGCACTTAGTGCCTTGATAATGGCACTAGGTGCTCCAACCATGGTCGGTAATCTTTCAAAATTCTCTGTGGAAAGTTACCATTGTCTTTCATTTTGAAATGGATATCGATATTTATTTAGACTTTGACACAGAACCATAGACACATTACATTCACACTGCCCAGGTTTCAGTGAGTATTAGTATACCTCAGTAATCATCAGAGGATGAGAAATGTTCATGAAACTCATGTGGGTGTAATCATAGAGTGGCAAAGCAATACTAAAAACTGGACATACATTTTTGAGAGCCTTGGGAAGAATTTCTCAGGTACCACCACCTTAGGGGAGGAAGAATTATGGCTTATGGAGAAGGCCACTTGGAGGCGCTAGTGGTTCTCGGTGATCTTGCGTCAACATACAGAAGAGTGGATGTACCATGGCTGTTGTGTGCTTTTAATCGAGTATCAATTGTTTTGTGGTTCCTATGATACATCGGTAAACAGTTGACTCCGTGTTTGGTAATCACGAGTCTTATCATATTGACGTGAATTCGATTCATTATAGACGATGCTCATTGAAGGAACATTAAAATACATGTTTAATTTGGTCTCGACGACTCAGTAAGATTTGTTTCCGTTGCTATCGGTCGATTAATAAACATTCAAGCACCGAAATTATCATAAGAACATCATGCGAGCTATGCGACACTAGATGAAGTGGCCGTGTGCCAAAGCTCATTTGTTATGGCTTGTCGATCAAATTCGATGCTCCTTTGCCATCTATCGGCCAAAGTATTACTTAAAAATTCATATCCGAATCTCTCTATTTCTTTGCCACTCTATATGTACTTACTCTATGGTGTAATACATCTGTGACTTCTTGTAAAAATTTGAATATGTACTTTGTTATAAAAAAAATATTACAAAGTTAGAAGTGAGCAACTTTTATTGTTTTACACACTCAAGCGTAATTTGTTATTTAGGGCATACTTAATCAAGGATGTGATGAGTATCTGGCCATCTGGCCTTTTAGTGTCTAGGATCTTTTTTGACCCTGTTGGACTCTCCACCCCACAACGTTTTTGTCGGACAAAATTCCATTTTGCTATCTTCTCGCTTCGTTGTCTATCACGACAAAATTAAAATTGTGATTTGATAGTTGCTATTATTCTCAACACAAATCTTTGGCTGGCCATATGAACTTCTTTAGGAGATGGAATCGAAAATTTTCCCAATTATAACTTTTTCCATTTTTACCATTAACCAGGCCAAGTTAGCCTTCAACAAGAAAAAAAACTATTCACCGCCAGCAACATTATTTTTAGGATTAGGAAATTACTATTGAGGACTTTAGTATGGAGCTTTCTGCTCTATGGCAGTGAGACCTGGACAATTGAAAAGTGAGAGAAGGAAAGAATGGAGGCATTTGAAGGGTGGTACTATGGGAAAATGCTGAAAATACCCTGGGTGGCAAGAGTCACGAACAAGGAGGTGTTGAAGAGGATAGGGGAAAGACGGTGTCTACTCAGAATGCTAAATAAGAGAAGGAACACCTGGATTGGCCATAGTCTCCGACACGAAAGCTTGCTTAAGACCATACTAGAAGGTACAGTTGAGGGAAAAATCCAGAGGGGCAGACCTAGACTGGACTATATGGGACAGTTGATGAAGGAGCTATGTTGCAAATCGTACAGTGAAGTGAAAAGATTCGCTCAAGATCGCATAAAGTGGAAGACTGTTGCAGACCAATCCTAGGATTGTAACCAGAGGAGAAGATTGTCATTGTACTATATGAACAAAAATTGTTCCGTGGAAAGGACCCAATCTGTTTTTTGTACTCGTGGGATAATATTTTATCCCAATCTTCTCTAATTTTTATAACTTACCGTTTTGCATTTCCAACCCTTTCAGTTATGTCTCCCATATGCACTTTAATGATTTCTCTTTCCTCCGTACATAATCTCCTTTTTTTGATACATATTCTTTCAGTTGTATATCTAGGGTTCCTGAGGCATGCTTTGTATCAGTGGTGCAACGGAGAGAAGCTAATTTTTTTCTCGAGTCTGTCCTCCACGCTTGGTCCCAGTTCCGTCCGTTTTTTTAGCCTTTTCTTCTCCTTCCGTCTCTCTCCGCTCCGCCATTGCGCCTCCCTCCCTCCTCCACCCCTCCTCTGTGCCCCTTCCGTTCAAAATGCTTGCAGTGCCACCCGAACCTAAGAAAACACACTTTTGAAGAAAGGTGTGTTTGCTCCGTGATTCAAAAAAGCCATTAGGCGTTTTGGCTGCGCATTTTCTTTTCCATTCCATCTTGAGAGTTCTTAAGTTGAGCATTTATCGAGGGAAAGACTAAAAAAATCTGGGTCTGTGTTCATATTTTTTTTAACCATTAGCCAAGTATAAACTGCCTTATTTTAATGCAGGGTAAAAGTTTGTAGTTGAAACTTTATTTTTAAATCAGTTGTTTATATATGAATTCGGTTTCAATATACATAAAAAGAACAAGAACCTAATTTAAGAAATGTTAACAACAACAGTAAGAAAAATATTTATGTCTTAATCGACCTTCAATGCATTCATTATGATTGATTCATGTTGTACCCGAAGCCTGTGCGTAAGTAGTTTATTGTGATGAAAAATAACTGTAAAATTTTCAAAATCAACGAGACAAACTTCTTGTTCCCGCCTAGTACGATGTTAGGGCCCTGATAAAAATTTGTTAGAAGCTGTTCTGTAGAACGTAATGAATTTTACAGAAATTGACTCTTTTTCTTCAGAACTAGTTCCTCTTCTAAGGAAATGTACGGAAAATGAGAGCCTGACTGTACAGAACTGATGTTCTGTAGAGTTATTTTCGGCAGAGCAAAATAACTCCTTACAAGATGTTCTGTAGAACTTCAGCAACTCTACGGACATATGTCAGGTTTCCGTTGACCCAGTTCCTATTCTAAGGACCTATATGGAGAGTCGTAGGGAATTCCGCAGAACATCTTAAGGAATTCTGCAGAACGCCCTAAGGTGTTCTGCAGAACATCCTAAGGTATTCTGCAGAACGTCGTAGGGAATCCCGTAAAATGGCGTTGCAGTACTTTAAGGAATATCTAAAAACCTTTTTAAGAAATTCTGTAGGAGTATTTATAAGGAAACTATAGAGAATTTTTTAGCAATGGGGGGGAAGGGATTTCGTTAGGTAGTGGCGAACAAGTCGGAGTGGAAGGACATTGTTGCTGTGGGGGTAGACCGAACGCATGCTGGAGGTGAATATGCGACGAATCCAAAGAATAAGAAGAGGACGACTGCGTGGATGCGGAAGGATAGAGGGAGGGATGTCTAAGCGTCTTTTTTTTCCCAAATCTCGCGCTGCGTGAGCACTCGGGAGAGAGGAAGGCGAGAGGGGAAAAAAAACAAGGCAGGAGCGAGGCGCGTGAGGAATTCTGTAAAAAAACTTATTTTTTTTCTCCTGGAGATCCGAGGGACGCGTGAAAATGGCGTGGAATTGGGAATGGCGCTGCTTCGGGGGCGGAGAAGAATTGGGAATTGGGCAAGGGGCGGGTGGTGGGTGGTTGCGAAGGGTGTAATGGGTGTAAACGGGCAGAAGGGGGTTGTTGAGTTATGGGACCCTGGAGGGCAGGAAGGAAGGACATCGGAATTTTCGGAAGCGGGCAGAAAAAAAATATATATACGCACAGAGTGTGGTGGAGAAAGAGAGAAAGCAAAGGTTGGGAGAAATTTAGGGATGTGGGACGGGATGATGTGAAGGGGGCTGTTTGTTCTCGTGGGTTGCCATGGAGAGAGGGTGTGTGGGGAGGACGAGGTGGGCGGGTTATGACTTGAAGGGGAAGCGCCCTTTTGTGTAGTTTCGGAGAACGGCTAGTGACGTAATATTGTTTAAATGGAATAAAACACACATAAGGGTTGCTTTGTACGTATATTAAAGGAGGGATTGTTGTGTGGTTTTTAGGAGAGGAATCTGAAGACTACGAGAATTTTCTCAGTATCTCCAATTGTAATTAAAAGGGAAAAGTATTCCACTGAAAATAAGTGCAAAGTGTTATGAAATAGTTTAATTCAATCGCTTCGTCACGATACTAGTTATTCATCGTCGCACTTACTGTTATCTTTTTCTCGCGTCAATTGTCCTATTTTTGCTATTCCCTTATCAAATTGAATAATATTTGAATTTATTTTAATGTCTATAAGTCAACTTTTGACTCTTTTTTTTCCATCGGTGCACTGGATAATAATATTTTTTTCCTTCCCTGTCTTCAGCATCACATTCTACTTCAAGAATTTCGAAAAACAATGGTGAAATGTTGTATTGATGTTATTTTCTGATAATTTATTCCTACGGTGTCCTGGATCAAAGTTAATGTTCAGTATTGGTGTCATAACTGCGGAAATTGTTTTAAATTCTGTGACCTGGCTGATTAATAAGAACCAGATTCGGTGCGCTAAAAGTGGTAATTCTTTTAGTTGTCTTTACCGAAGAGGGTTCTTTAATTCATTTCATTGCCACAGTTTCATATCATTTTTTTGTATTTAAAGTAGTGTTTTGATTGTCCCGTGGTGGCATCTATTCTGAATTTATGTTCCAAAGGATTTTGTTCCCTGAGCATTATAAGTTATTATCTAATCCATTATTTTTCCCTTAAATATAATCATTGAGTTAGTATATATTAACAATTTCAGTCTTACTTCTTATGCAGAAGGTAATGGCTGAAATCTTACACACTTAGGAATTAGACCAGCAAACACGTATTTAAGCGCAATTGTGATGTTATCTTTGATTTCAGTCCGTCACTTTAGGAATGAATTGAAATAGTTTAATTATTGACCATCTAGTCCTGTGGCTGTGGGGCTGTGGTTGAAACTCACTTACATACCTCTTACCTCCGCCATCTTCCCTACCCACAATCCCATTCCAAAACCCCTCCTTCACCCACCCCCGCCTTCTTCGCTTTCCTGCATTCCTCTCCTCATCTCCCCCATATAAATAAATAATCCTAGTCGCCAATCCTAGTCGAAGCAAAGGAAATTAAGCCTGAATCACACGATACTTGACACCTTGTACAAGTCCGAGGATGCAAGTTAGCATACTAGGACTTGTGCAAGGTCAAATATCGTGTGATACAGACCAAGCGTGCTGGAAATCCTGCATGATCTCTAGCATACTAGCTGGTATCCTTGATTTCGTAATTGGTACGGTACTAGTTTGGTACTTGCTCCTAGTAGGACCTAGTAGCCACCGACCAATCACCTTTGCTCTTTGCAATGCGGTCGTCACTTTTTTATGTAAGCGCCTCCAAAGTCCCTCGTGACAATTACAATTTCCCGCGATCAAATAAACAACTCAAACCTCACAACAAGACACGATGGCTTGGGTACCTGAGGCAATTGAGGTTGAGGAGCTGTAGCGGCTGAAAGCCGTCGTCTTCGTTCGAAATTATCCATTTCGTTCGTCAAACTCCTTCCGCGACTGTACTAGATCAAAGATGTACTAAACAGACTTGTGGAACTACAAGTATCGTGTGATAGCTCCTAGGAAGATTTCAAGCGTGCTAGGTTTCGTATTAAAAATCCAGTAGTAGTATCCTCGGACTTGTACAAGGTCAAGTATCGTTTGATTCAGGCTTTAGACTACTATATGCATGCATATCGGTCGTCAAGGTGACCATCGAAAGGGCGAAACAGTTTTTTGGCGACGCCCGAGGATGAAAGTGTAACTGAAGTGGTCGCCTGAATGACCTGAATGAATGCACATGGGAGTCTAATTTCCTTTAATTCTACGGACTGTTTGGATTATTCTTTAATTTAGTAGTCGAAGGAAAAGATATGAAGGACACTCCACGAGACTCGAGTTTTTACTTTAAAAACTTTAGAGCCTTGGAAAAATTTATCGAAAAATTTGTCGAGGTTTGCGGGTTCTAGAGGGATTAAGGTGGGAGCCCCTGGAGACTCAGAGGCTACACGCTAGGCTTAGGTTGCTTGATAAATTCAGAACTAATATTTTTCAGAGCGACATAGAGAATATTATCATGACTCCTCATTACATCTCTAGGTCTGACAGATGCGATAAAATAAGAGAGATACTCTGCGGAACAGATAGGTACAAAAATTCGTTCTTTCCGCGAACAATAAACGACCACAATAAAAATTGAGCTCCACTAAATACACTCCTATAATACATGTCACCATTTCACCTCCAAAAAACTTACGCCTTTACACGGCTGGTGACCTAACACCCCCTGCCACATGCCCGTGCGGCGGCTCGCGGGGTATTATATAGATGTAGATTCAGAGGCAGAATTCAATCTCGTTCTTGGTTCCTGATTCATCTTCTTCTGCTCTCATGCATGCTTATTGCACGCGTCGTCCCTCACCCCTACGCTGTTCGTCAATTATTCACCGTTCGCCCTGGTTTTTCGCGCCTCATTTGTCATTCGTGCGGCCACGATCTGTCTTTTTTTCGTCCGTAAGCGGAGGCCCCTTCCTCTTCCTTCCACTTTGACGGTCGACCCTATTTCTGAATGAAGAACCACCAAATCCGATGACTGACTACTCATCCTTCCTTCAACCACAAGAGAGACGCTCATCACAACTTTTTTTTTTAGATCTCCGCTGGATCTAGTTTCCTTCTTTTCTCCCTTTTCTCATGAGTCATCTGCTAGGCATCGCGGTCAGGTCGAGATTGGAGAAAAAATCCATTTCTCGTTATGAACGAGGCAAACATGTCCTTTTATAATGCTTTCTTTTTGCTTTTCAGCGCGCGAGTAACTTGCGCAGTCTAAAAATCCCGTGATGAGCTATTCGTTTGTGATGGGCTAGTAATTGTGGAGGTAATCCATAGTCTCAAGATCAAGATCCACTCATCTCGGACATCTCATCTTGTTAAATTTTCCCGTGTCCAACTTCCCTCGCGCCTCTATTTGCCGCTCATTTCCCCAGTAACGTTCTTGAAACTTTTCCCTGAAATGCCTCCAAGATCGCGACGAGATGTGACGTGAAATCTTTCCCCTTTGCCTGTGCCGGCATCTCTTGTCGCACCTCTTTTATCACCTCAGCCTCTGACGACTCCCGCATCTCCGCGCAATTCTCCCCGCTTGTATTTCCGTATGTCATTGGTATCGCGCTCCTCCTGGCGTCGAAAACTGGCGTTTTTCATAACCCCTGCTAGTGACTGTGTCCCAGTCGGCATTCTTATGTGAGCTATTCTCACCTTAGTTGCTATTTTCTTCAGTGAGATTACGCGCTGTTGATGTAGCTATCTATTCCTGATTAATTGCGTCATAAATACCTCTTTTTCACTCACTTTTATCGTGGGCCTTTCATTCGATCTGGCGCGATTGTCATTTCATAGAAAAATAACATACTTGCCCTCTATTCGTCGAAAGGACCCTTCGTATAAGTTAGCGCTCTTCGAAAAGGATCGAGGGGAAGTTGATGCGCTCTAAAAAACAGAAAAACGTCGATAATAGTGAACGTGATTGTTTTCATGTTCGCTGATTTTCAGGAAGGTGTGTAACAAGCAACTCTTAAGGTAGTACGAACAAGATAGTTCCCTAGTCATAATAGAGACCACAATAGAATTATACGTTTTAATTTCACCAGCTGGAGGACACATGAATCAAATATTGCATTATTAATGGAGAAACAAAATAGTTTTACACGACAGAAATGTTAAGTAATCAAATGAAAATATCTAAATAAGTCTTTAACTTGACTCATTATTTTCACGCGGTACGTTTGAAACTCCATTGAAACGGAATGTTTTTTGTGATCCCGAAGAATTTACTGAGGTGACAATATGATTAATTTTCAAAAATAGTTGAGACAACACACAAACTACTCACTGTTGATTTTTTGACGAGAACAAAGTGTAAGAAATGCCTCATTTGTAATATAATGTCTCTCTGGAGTGCATACACGTACCATTTCCCGTATAAAAGGGCTGGTATTTTTAGGCAAATATCTCGGAAAGCAATGTGTTAAGGGGTTGAATTTTTGGTGTCAATGGGAGTATTATATATTTTCCTTTAAACTGAGACCAAATTCATTGATTCCTAGGTAAAACTGCCTTTAGCCTTTCAATCACTCTTACTTTGAAGTGATAATTTTTTAAATACTCATTTACAACAAACTCAAACACTTCACACAAAATAATTGGCCCTGACTGTTGTTCATCAGTTAGAATGTCACCTACCGGAAGGTTCACCAGGCTTAGACTGCTTGAGATATTCAGAACTGATATTTTTCAGAGTGTCACAGGGAATATTATCATGACTCCTCACTGCATTTCTAGGTCTGACAGATGCGATAAAATAAGAGAGATACACTGCCGAACAGATAGGTACAGAAACTCGTTCTTTCCGCGCACAATAAGCGACCACAATAAAAACTGAGCTCCTCCAAATACACTCTCATAGGAGATGTCACCATTTCACCTCCATAAGCATTACATCTTAACTCGAATGGTGACCTACCACCCCCTGCCACACGTCCAAGTGGGGGCTCGCGGGGTATGATGTAAATGTAGAAGGTTACAAAAAGTATCGTCAGCTCACAAGGTTCCATTCAATGCCGCTCGTGAGCACCAGAGTGCGCCAATTTATTCCAATGTGTCGTAACTACAACGTCCTGGATGGAAGGCTCTGATGTTTCTATTATTAACCCTTTTGATCTTTCCTTCATGCATCTTGGTATCTCTCAATTGCCTTTTCTCGATCTCATCGCATCTCTTCCGCTTCACCGTTTTCTGTCTCCATCTTCAGCCCATTGACTTCTCTGCGTACTCAGTAGGGTGGGCCGAAAAACAGGAAAGTATCCAAATCGAATCGTAATAGCGCGGAAAAGTTGCTACTCGTCACCCATATCACAAAGAAAAAAATATTTTTGAAATCGACCATATCTTCCGGTCGCATATCTCGTTCGAAGTTTCTAAAAATCGTAAAAAATAATACTTTTTTCGGGTTTTAAAAAAATGATTTAAAGTGATTGGGTTGTGTTGAAAATCGGTATGTGGCCCCTTCTAAATATCCTTTATCTTAAACAAATATATAATTTCCCTTTCCCCCCTTATTTTAGGGGGAGGGGGAGTCGCTTATCTCGTTCAAATTATCGAAATACCGTAAAAAATATGATTTTCTTCTGAATTTCCTCTTCATGAGTTACAGTAATCTGATTACGTTCAAAATCGGTACGTGGCCTCTTCTTAAGGTCTTTTGTCTTTTAATAAAGATATGATTACCATTCCTCCCCTTCTTTTATTGGGAAGGGGCGGAGCATATATATAAAAAATGAGTGACCTTACGATAATCAAGACAGAATTGGTGACTTCCACAATTTATTGATGACTTTCGACCGGTTTCGGCTGTCACGCCATCATCAGGTCACAAATTCTGTCTTGATTATCATGACGCTCTTCCACCGCGTGAAAGCTTCGAGTTTTCATTTTCTATGAGTTTCTGTTGTTTTCCTCGTGTGAAGTGTGCAGCTCTTAGCCCTAGAAACTTATATATATATATATATATATATATATATATATATATATATATATATATATATATATATATATATATATAATATATATATATATGTGCGTACTTTCGGCTGCCCCGCGAGTTCCAACTTTTATTTCTCTTACTTATCAATAGCCAACAGAAAGGATCAATTTTTTTTCTACACATCGACGATACATTCATATTGTTTCGGCAAAAGGATTTGTATTCCGTTCGTGGCTTTACTCGTGTGAAGAGTGCCGTTGGGTAGGCTAAGGCGTTACAATATATCATACTTAGATCATCCTTACATAAATGTAATTTACGTACAAAATGAGGGGAGAACCTCGGCGACGGCCTAGCCAGCCTGGCCTAGCCGCAGGCCAGGCTGGCGACAGCCGGTGCAAGGAATTTGCCGTGCCACTGCGCGCAACGCACCAGAGAAGTCGCTCCGTAAGCGAGCGTCTCGGGGAGACGAGTCGCATTCTTCTGCTGCTAAGTGTTGGAGCGCGGTCGTACCTTCGATTTGAAGAGAGCTGAACAGTGGTCAATGACGTTGAGGACGTTTGGTGAGAAATTTCATTGCCCTTTATTTGGACCACCTCAAAGTGTGAACAATCAGATTCTTCCGTCGCATGCTGATGTTTTACTGCATTGCCAGCATGTTAGATGTTCCTTATCCCTGGCTTCGGCCAGTCCAAAACGGGATGTCTGCTTTTCTGCAGCAGCTAATGTCGTTGCTGATGATATAGGAACCATTTTCATTAAGGCATCGTTGCCAACGATCTCTAGCAATAGAATCAGGAACCTTATCAAAACTCTTCACGATAAGTATTACTATAAACGTTAAAAGTTTAACAGGGACAAAAATTTTGAGGAAAAACAAAAGGAGTACGCACAATACATTTGTGACAGTAAAAAAACTATATTTGACGTATGTTCCTGCAAGTGCAAAATGCATCTGCTGTGTGATTGTAACAAAACGATAGATAAATGTATGTACCTGTGATCAGCCGGTTAAAATCAATTGTTCTTGCCCTGTTGATAGGAAAGTTCCTGTGATAGAGAGAAAATTTCTTTATGCACAGCGGCATCACAGAATTGGCAAGATAGGGACAGTTGACCAAAAGGAGAGTGACAATATTAAGGAAATGGTGGCAAGAAAAGCAAAACAAGTAAAAAAAGAGGAAGGTAAGTCTTCTGAAACTACGATCAACATTACTTCAGATTATGAAACAGAAGAGACCGATACGTTTGCCAAAAATACAGACACAGATTTTCATATTAGGTTCGGATCACCCTCTGGGACTCAAATGAGAACAGTTGCCAATACTGCTCTAGTTGGCGACAGGTACGGTGTATCAGACAGAGGAACGGCAGCTATCGCCTTCAGTGTTCTCTCCAACTTTCTGAGTCGCTCCCATATACCTGAAGGTTATAGGAGCGGACGAAGAGCTGCACACTTATCACGAGGAAAACAACGACCGTAAGGTGACTCATTTTTTATATATATGCCCCTCCCCTTCCCCGTAAAAGAAGGGGAGGAATGGTAATTATATCTTTATTAAAAGACAAAAGACCTTAAGAAGAGGCCACGTACCGATTTTGAACGTAATCAGATCACTGTAATTCATAAAGAGGAACTTCAGAAAAAAATCATGTTTTTTTTACAATTTTTCGATAATTTGAACGCAATGAGCGACTCCCCCTCCCCCTAAAATAAGGGGGAAAGGGGAATTATATACTTTTTTAAGACAAAGGATCTTTAGAAGGGGCCACATACCGATTTTGAACGCAACCCAATCACTTTAACTCATTGGAAAGATATGCATATATGGTCCTGAAAGTGTTAAAAAATCCCGAAAAAAGTCACATTTCTTACGATTTTTCGAAACTTCGAACGAGATGTGCGACCGGAAGATATGGTCCGATTTCAAAAATATTTTTTTCTTTGTAATCAGGGAGACGAGTAGAAACTTTTTCACGCTATTACGATTCGATTTGGACACTTTCGTGTTTTTCAGCCCAACCTAGTACTCAGTCATTTGTCCCACCAACATCCTTTATAATTTGGAAAACTTTTCCTGGTCGCTCCCATCTGAAGATCTTCTTGCCTTCTTGCACTTTCTTGATCGCATCCAATCAATTGCATTTTTGCAGTTCTCGTCTCTCTCCTTCCGCTCGTAAACTATTCTTCTCTGCATTTTGTGCCTTCCGTTGAACTTCATCCGCTCTCTTTTCACCTTCATTTATCCTCGTCTCGATTTATTTCTTCATCATCTCCGTACTGACCTCCCTTCTGATTTCTTCACCTTGATTTCCAATCTCTTCGCATCCTCGTATATCCCTCTCTTCCAACGCAATCCTTTACCGTTCTTTCAACTCTCTACTAGTCCTTGATTTACTCAGCCACATTTCTCTCAATTATTCTTGCATTTATTTTTTGTAAATTGCCATCGTAGTATTTTTCATAACTCCCAGCAATGTGTCAACTGCCCCACTACAGCGCCATTTCTTTGGAGTTAGCACATTTTAACTTCAAGGACCGCAGTAATTAGCCAATGATGCAGCGATAAAGTGTTGAGATACATATATATATATATTTTATTTTTTATCAATTTTATTTGGGTTTTCACTTCTTATAAATTGTTTTTTCATGGAAATGGCATTTAATAGATATATTATATAGATATATAGTGCTTTCACCTTGCTCCTTCAACAATTGTATTTAAGACAAAATACAACGGTGAATTGATGTGAAGTATCCTCGCGAGATGGGAAGACGGTCGCTGACCGCGGGTGCGACCTACTTTGAATTTATCGCGAACTACGAAGGAGTAAGGAACATCAAAATCCCTCCCCACATGTCTTTCTATAAGTATCGGGATTATAAATAAAAAGACAGTTTCACATTTGGACCGGGAATCGAGCCAAGGACCTTCGGATTTCGCGTCCACTGCTCACACCACTGAGCTACCCAGTCTACTAAGAAACCAATTTTATGTGTTTGTCAATTTTATGTGCTCATATCCACTCTCTTTCTACCTTTCTGTATGAACATTTTTTTAAATCTAAAAAGTAGCTCAAAATGCCCTTGGTAATACATAAATCCAATTCTTGCTGAGGAATAATGCATTTGGTAATAAACTATCCGCCTATGATATAAAAGTCTTAAAGAGGCTCCGGAAATGTAGTGATGGAGTCAAAGCTTCCAGATAAATGTTCCTCCGCATAATTTCGCACTTTGTTTTCGTAGTTTTATTTTGGTGAATTTGTCCACCGCCGTCTCATCTCATGGGAATGGTGACCTCTTCTCCTCTGAGCCACAGTATCTCCCACGAAGGGGTGGAAAGGACGCTTTTAACGGTCGGAGAGCCCGGAGTCTCGCGGGACCAATCCTCACTTCATCGCCGCTTTTTATGGAGCGATCGAGGTAAAAAAGATACCGCATCTCGACGCCGCCGTCGCTGTGAGAGTCTGCGGCAGAGAGGATGTTTCTACCCTCCTTCCATTCAACGACGATTGCTTACTATTTTTTTCAGTTTTGAATTTTTTTCCATAGGCCAAAAATGCCCCCCGCTTGACCTCGAATGACCTTACACTATTTTTTATATATTTTTTTAAGCTCTCCGGTGTAAGTCCGCTTTACACTTCGTTTTATGCAGTTCCTTTCCCCTGGCGACTATTGTTTTCGTAACGTTGACATGTTTCGTCGACGTAAATCTGGATCGAAATTTTCTTCCTGCCGGTTTTCCAAAATTATTGTGACTTAACCTTTTATCTTGTTGGATGAGATTTTTTAATTATATATTCCTCACAATTTCTTCTAATAATAGCATTTAAACAAGGTGCGTTTTAAACGGTTTCAGAAAAAATCACCCCGTAATTTTCCAGACTGTTTTAATATCACTGGTGGGTAAAAAAAACCATGGGAGGTCATATATATTGAGTATTATGGTTTTTAGTTTCTCGCTCCAACTTTAATATGAATCGTACGTTTGAGAATCTCAAATTCAGAATTGAAGAGGACCTATGAGAGAGTATGTATAATGGATGTAGATGTTTGGTATTGTTGCCTAGGCTACGTGTTGCCCAAATTTCCACTTTTAGTTCACCCAGTCCTTGGCGCCACTTCGATTGGAGTCTTTTTGGTTGTTATTGTAAATAGACGTAGTTAATTGTTGCTAACGTGAGAATGTGGTGAGTATTCAATAACGATCGAGGAGATATGAATTACTCGATGCTTTAAATAATAGCTTGCTATTTTTGTGATCTAGAAGTTACTTTGTAAATGCTAGAGAGGAAATATCTATCACAGAAAATGTGTAAGAGGTTTATGAAACATCCATCGTGTGCCGACGACGATGTTTGCCAGACTCAGGTTCTAATTTGAATGCATTAAGCCCGTTCGACTTAAATAAAGATTTAAGAATGGCTTGCTTAAACAGAACTGGCTTCGTAACAGGCTGCAAAATAGGAGACTTGGATTGAAAAATAAGAATCTGTTCGAGGTGGCGGTAAGTGCATTCCTTTTTACCAACACTGCAAAGATGGCCATTGGGAATACTCATGAAATCACCTCGCATTATTATTAAATTTCCGTATAGCAATATTCACGAAGTGCTAAGAAGTTAATTGTACATTTGTGTAATTAAATTTGGAGAAGAATTAAATATATCTGTAGACCGGACGATATTTAAAAAAGTGTATAATTACGTCCCGCGTGTAGTACGTACTATATTTTTTATCCACTGCATTATAATTAATTGTAATAAAACCATGTATATTCATAGTAAAACCAGTACCACGTGTTTAGTTACAAACTATCGACTGTATTTACATTTGAACTTCCGTCTTTCATCACTAGGCACTTTCCAAAAAGTTGTTTGTTATGGAATTCTAGACAGCAGTTTTTTGCGACGAGATCACAATCCATAATATATATTCATGGCTAAGGTATGTCTATATTTTTGTGGTAATCTTTTATTTCATGGTATGACAACAAAAGAGTTCTTTAATTTAATTGGTTGAACCTATCTATTGTGACTTTATGACAAAATGAGAAACAGCCAATAGCAACACTCTGCACTTTGGCACTACTTGGAACTTTTCCCTTTCCTTAAAAAGGCTCTGGAAGTACTTATCCATTTCCACCCTCTACCTTGCTATCCCGAAGTTATCCATTTTTTTAGACATATTTTGACTTAAAAAAGAACGATTTCCTTTGTCAGAGTTTTAAGGATCTTTCCCATTTTAGGCATTTTCTAAACATTCAATTACATTGGAGGATGTTGTTTTATTTCCGTGAAATTTTCCATTATCAGTAAACGCAAAGTGAGTGGAAAACGTCCCGTCCTGTGAGGCCTTTGGAAATTAGAAATAAAATTTAAATCCACCCTGTTTTCATTCTCAAAAATGCTTAATCGAGTTTCAGGATGTAATCGGTCGGCGATTATTCTGTGTAGCGGATCGAAACTCAAGTCTATTTGAAAATACAAGAAAAATTCCCTGTTTTCATCCGATGTGTTTGTTCTCCTGAGTGGGTATTAGAGCGATAAATTGTCTCTGAGGCAGGCATTTATTTCGTTTTTTTGATTTCTCGCGAAACTAATTGACTGTGGCGAGCGAAATCGTCTTTCATTGCTTTTTTAAGTATGGAGAAAATTGCCGTCGTTTAGCGGTTAAAAATTTTTTCTCTGTCCGACTCTTCCTATTGAAAATCAATTGGTTTTGGAAATGAATGATTAAGGAAAAAGGAGTTTTTAAGAAAGGAGGAAAAATAGTCATTCCCACTGCGTATTTCGAAAACTCTTCTGCATTACAGATTTCCATTTGGGCTCTCGATCATTTCCAACGAATGTCATACATTTAGACCACGGAAAATCCAAATTGTCTTTAATTTTTTAAATATAACACGTTTTTTGCCCAAAATACCAAAAGCTATTCCTTTTCATTGCCATATAAGGCAGAAAATACAAAGTTCTGATAGAAACAAATAATTCATTAGGGTTTATTACTCAACCACTGCGTTCACGAGTATTTAATCAAAAATGGACGTTGGTTCTCGATAGCCCCATAAGTTCTTTTAAAATTATTTTGCCGATGCGAGAAAAAGTATAGACATCATACCTGGGTATAGTATCAACGTACAACTCAATCCTGCCTCTCCACCGCAGCCAAATTTTCTGAGCACATCTATATCACTCCTCCTAGACATTTTTTTTAAACCTAAAATACACTTGTTTCCTTACGCCATTATATATTATGTGTGATTCCGCCATCATCTCTTAAAATCAAAGAACAGATTAAAATCATAACAACAACCCTGCTAAAAATTCCTTAGAAGCTGTTCTGTAGAACGTAAGGAATTCTACAGAAATTGACTCTTTTTCTTCAGAACTATTTCCTTTTCTAAGGATCTGTACGGAACATGAGAGCCTGCCTCTAAAGAACATATGTTCTGTAGAGTTTTTTTCTGCAGAGCAAAATAACTCCTTACAAGCTTTTCTGTAGAACTTCAGCAGCAACACTTCGGAAATACAAAAACTCTGCAGAACCTCGTGGTGAATTATGCAGAACGTTCTAAGGTATTCTGCAGATTATCCTAAGGTATTCTGCAGAACGTCGTAGGGAATTCCGTAAAATGGCGTTTCAATTCTTTAAGGAATATCTGCAGAACTTTAAAGAAATTCTGTAGAAGTATTTATAAGGAAACTATTCAGAATTTTTTAGCAGGGAAGACTGAAATATATGCGGACTAAAGAAATATGGAATAAATAAGTCCGCGAGTGAAAGTTATAACCTGCGTGATCATAAATGTATTTTAAATGGGATCCATGGCAATCAGATATTCGTCGAGAGAAATAGCTGCTTCATTGTCTCGTCTGCGTTTAAGATTTAGTGAACGAAATCGTGTCGTATGTGCTGTAAATGCATGCTGAAACCTGGTTCTAGAGTTGAAACCATCAAATTTTTTGTATTCGTCCCAATCTTTCCGTTCTCATTGTTTTAAAGATATTTAAATTGGAAAAATTGACGCATTGGAACAATGTCTCGTTACATTGCCGTTGTGAAAAAGAAGGACATTTACATCCGTTCTGCTCTGTCTGAGGGAAAAATAAATTGGAAGTTGACTTTTACATAACACAATTATGCCCGAAGATGTGAATGAAAGAAGGAAAAGGGAAGGCTATTATATAGAGGGTTGAATGTGTGTGAAACCACATGACCTACCTAAGCTCTCTAGTCGTCACTTATTGTAAATGTTTCCTACTATTTTGCCATATTTGTGCAAACTATTTTTCGTGCCCTTATGATTTACCAGCCGTTTATTTTATTTAGCTCTTAAAGTGATTCTGCCGTTTAAATATATTGCATTACTGGAATATAATTGCATGCATTCACATTCTGACTACATATGTAAAAAATTGTCCATTGTTTTATGTTTTAAAAGTGATCTCTTTCCAATGCAGTTTTTTCCCAAACGTTACTTAAGATTACAAGAGATCGAAGGCAAGAATTAGTGCAAAATGGATAAACTACATATTTACATCTCTCAAATTTGAAAGCTATTCCTTTGAAAAACTATTTAAAAGAGGTACGTAATCCCAGGAGATTGAAAAGGAGTCAAATTTATTCACGTTTTCGTCTTTTTTTCCGAGTCATCAATTGATTATTTCAGTATTTGAATTTAAAATGCTTTAATTCAATGAAAACGACGCTGAAGACGGCTTCGGTGGTGAAATATTTATTAAATATACTTATGTCAAATTATGTGCACATTTTGTATTTTGATTTCAATAAGCTTAAACACGTAGCTCAGTGTAAATGAGTATCCGAGCTCTCTTTATTACGCTCAATCAACTAAAATAGTGTAGTTTGCACAATGTAGAGACTCTGGGGTTACAGTAGGGTTTTATCGAATCGTCAGATTTTTTCGGATGGTCACCAAATTTAGGATTTATTTCTTATTCTTACATTCTAAACAATACTAGACTTGGACGAAAGCGCTGCAACGACAAATAAAATCTGATAAATTCGGTACTTATCTTGATTAGGGATGGGTACCTCGTTTGCTTCGGCAGCCATAACAGACGACAATAGACGATCGATCTATAATAATTCCCCCTTCTATTTAAAATTATTTTTCTTCAATTAGAAGGGAAAAACTTTGCTTATTTGATATTTTTGAACGGAAAAGAAATTAAATAATTTAAAATAACATCACTTGTGAACAACAAACATTCATAATTGAGTTTTTTTCTGACTCAAAATTAAACTTAGTTTTATTAAAAATTTATTAAATTAACTTAGATTTAAAAAAATTTAGTAGTGCAACTAACTGATAGATGTCGCCTAGCCGCTTGTGTATTCGATCATCTTTTGTCGTCCGTTATGGCTGCCGAAGCAAACGAGGTACCCATCCCTAACCAAGATGAGTACCGTATTTATCATATTTTAATTATCGTCGCAGCGCTTTCGTCCATATCTAGTATTATTTAGAATGTGAAATAAGTGATGAATCCTAAATTTGGTGACCATCCGAAAAAAATCTGGCGATTTGATAAAACTCTACTGTAACCGACTCTGTTAAGTATTTCTCTTTGCCCGCCCTCTTCTTCTTCCGCAAACATTTACTCGCAGATTTACTGTTCACCCTCCATGCTCTCCTGATCGTGATTTATAGGAGCGCGTAGGATAATTATAAATTGCACCAAAAAATCGTTTAAAGGTGGTTCTGGCCTCATGGGTCACTTATTCAAGATATTCTGAAAACTTGCGTATAGTGCAATGATAAGGTGAACTCTTACGGCTGGACAAATAAGAAAATAAATGGAGCCTCCAACAGCCGTAGACAATTGGCACCATTCGTCAGAATAAAACCTTGCTGTTTTGGTTTGCCGGAATGGAACAGAGCGGTGGACAGGCCAGGAGTTGGTCTCTGCTGTGGAAGTCCCATCCTGGAAAACCAACACAGCAAGGTTTTTTCTGACGATTGGTGCCAATAGTTTACGGCTATTGGAGGCTCCCTTTATTTTGTTACTTGCGTATAGTATATTTGAAGTTCGTTTTGCGAACTGAGATGAAGAATAAGAGGATATCCATGCCAGTGTGAAAGTGAATATTTTAACGTGGGCTCTTTAACTCTCAGATGACAGCAGGTGCACGTCAATTTGAATGGAAAAACACATTATGGCTCTCAATTAAAACTTTAAAAGAATCGAATAATCCTGGAAAATTGTATTAAAAAACAAAATGAAGGAAACAAACCATCTATTTTTTAAATTTATTCGCGAATAACTGTCGTATTTGAAGTAAAAATTTGATATTTCTGCAGTTGGCTCCTAAGGGCTGGACTAATATGGTCATTGAAAATATAATAGTGGAATATTCTGCATATTGTGTATCTTTATTTTGTTTTTCAAAAAATTTAAAAGGTTCAATTTTTTTATATATGTGGTAATATAACCTAATTCCAGGTCAAAAATGATAAGCTTTTTTGCTCCTCCTGTGAAAAGTGGGAAATGTGAGTTACGTGGTTTGTAAATTATGGGATTTCTGTTTGTCTTGACTCACATTAGGCGACTTTATTTCACGCCTCTGCTAAAAGATGTGATCGTTAGTTGAGGTCGATATACTGTTTCAAGTTACGTTTATGTATACTAGCTGCTGTGAAAAATAATTTCAAGGATATTCCAAAGCCTACTTTCTGATAATGAAATTTTAACAGATAAATTGAATTTTTACAGGCTTCATCTACATCTACATGATACCATGCGAGCCACCGCATGGGCTTGTGGCAGAGGGTGTTAGGTCACCAGCCGTGTATAGGTGTAAGTTCTGGGAGATGGAATGATGACATGTAGTATAGGAGTGTATTTAGTGGAGCTCAATTTTTATTGTGATCGCTTATTGTGCGCGGAAAGAACGAGTTCTTGTACCTATCTGTTCGACAGAGTATTTCTCTTATTTTATCGTATCTGTCAGACCTAGAGATTAAGTGAGGAGTCATGATAATATTCTCTATGTCGCTCTGAAAAATATCAGTTCTGAATTTCTCAAGCAACCTAAGCCTAGCGTGTAGCCTCCGAGTCTCTAGGGGCTCCCACCTTAATCCCTCTAACAGTTGTGAGACACGATATGTACGCTCGTAGCAGTTTTTAACGAAGCGCACTGCTTTCCTTTGTATTTTATTAATTTTTTTGGCCAATCTTCATGACCAGGGTCCCAAATCCTCGAGATGTTATATGTATTCGAGATGTGGCCTAACCCGAGCGAAGTAGTATCTCTCTCTGACTTTTTCATCCGAGGACCTTCCTATTACACGTTCGATATATTACGTATTAATAAAATGCTTATAGGATTACGGATGGAATCGGGATGACGCAGCGTGGTTGTTTCGCGCGAGTTAATGTCTTCGGAAAACGTAATTTTGTACCATTTACATATTGCGGAAAATTGAACTCCATACTGCGTTTTGCCAATGTGGTATTCATGAGCTAAGCTTCCTTAATCACGTGCCGAGCCCTCATTGTGTCAGAAATTCAAATTCCTGCCCGACGGGAAATTCACGATATTGTGTTTGTTTATGCATTGGTCGGTGGAAAGGCATGCAAGTATTCAAAACCGTCGAAAAACCTGCCTTGGGAAGACATTATTCCTTTCATAAATTTAATTCGCTCCGTTGAGTGCATGTGCTGCAATTTCGGATGCATTTTCTTGTTATATTCCCGCTGAACATGTAATGCTGTCGTACTTAAGTTTCCCGTGGCCTGCGGCTGGCAATATTCCTCTGTGGGTGTTCCCCTGAGACTTTGAGAGAGTTAGCGTCGGTTCTGTATGCATCAGCTTGTCTCCTCGAGGACGTTTGAATAAGACTCAGCGAGCAAGGAATAGTTTCCGCGAAATCTGTGCTGACATGGCTCCTCCATATTAAACGTTTGAATTCATGTTTTCCGTGAAACCGGGAGATATTGACGTCATGAATTTAGAAACAGAGAAACGAATCTAGAGCGTGATGATGCAAGAATTCTCGTCGTTCCTCAAAATTTGAGGGAATTGTTTTGTTCAACATAACGAAAAGAGTGGCTGGTGAATATAATTTTAAGCGAAGATTGTAAGTGAAAATATCGGGTAATTATAATAAAAAGAAGGAAAAGCAATTTAGGAAAGAAAAGTGTGAAAGAAGCATGGGATCATATCGATGATTTATATCTTTTCCTTAAAGGTATTGCATTTTCAAAAATTACAGGGAGTAAAAGTTTTTGATCATTTTCCTACATATGAACCATTACAGATCATATGGTTTAAACTTCACAAACGTGAAGAACTTGGACAATTTTCTTCCCTATATTTGGATTATTACTTACTTTTTGCATTAGTGCTCAAAAAGTCCTGATTTGATCCTACCATGGTATCGGTGAATATTATTCAACTCTGAGTTCAGCAATAGATTGTCGATGCTATTCTATAATGTTCGGTGGTATCGGCGAACAATTCCAAAACGTTGAAACGTTGTAGAATGGTGAATGTTGGTTGTACTTTAGAAAAGTGACCTATCTTATATTTTGAAACTCGCGCATTTTTTCAGTCATCTCATTACAATCAACAAATCGAAATAGTCCCAGATCTTCCATGAGTTGAGGGAATTCCCGATATTTCTTCTTGCAGGAATAATAGGATTTTTGTCTTTTGGAATCGTTGGAATAAAGGAATGATGTCGTGCGGGAGAAAGACATCAAAGCCCGTTCACAGTGGAACAGGATGCAGACAACAGTCATTAATCCAGCCTATGATTTTCCACACGAATCTAATTCGCCATTTTATCTCATTTTATCTGTTGGATTGGATTGGATATTTGGGGAGGCGACCGACGGCTAAGATCATTTGTGCCATAGGGGAGATAGGTAAGGGAGGAAGGGTGGATGGAAACCCGGCGTCGGCGTTAGCCTGCTCTTAACGAAAGGCGCCAAGGGGACCACGGTTTAACGTCTCATCCGACAGACGGAGCACTGTACTTGAAGTGCCCTCCACAAGAAACTCAAGCAGGGATCAGGTTTCCTCTGAAAAACATCCACCTCTTCAAGGATTTGAACCCTGGCCGCCCGTGTGGTTAGCCAGTACTCTAGCCACCACACCAACCCGATCCCCATTCTATCCGTTCATTTATGCAGATAAGTGTCCCTGGACAATGACTATGAAGTTACTGGAACGGATTATTTGAACTGTTTTATTTTCTCTGCTAAAAGTGAACATCAGGATGGTGCGTACGACGCCGTGCAATCAAGGAACAAAAATTAAAAACTTGCTGGCGCAATGGGGACTTAAGAACTTGGTTTTAAGTATCTCACTTTCTCTCTCTCTCTCTGCACTCGTATGTATGCAAATCCTTTCACCTCACGGGGGAGGATTTATCTCGTGGATAGCGTCTAGGGAGATGGGGGGATAGGATAACCAAGAGAAGTTTCCCAATGCGAGAACCATGCTGGGACGAAGAATCCCTCCCCTGAATTGCTCCCAAATGTGCGTGCTGAGAGTGAAACAAAGTAAGTCATCCTTTTTTCCTGTGAGACTAATTGAAAGGGTTTGGTGTTTTAAAGGTGGATGGAGTGATAATCGTGGGTCGTCGACTGCATATTTTCATATTAATTAAGGAAATATAAATATAATTCTTAGATCACGTTTAAGTATATCTGTTCATGATTTTGGTCTCATCATTAAAGCAGTTATGGAAATGATAAAAAATTATTGCTCGTTGTTCTCGGGTTTTTCAACCGCCAAAATTGGCCGACAACGGTCTCGGTAACCATCTTGCTACCGTCTTCAGGTCGAAGGTGGTGAGAAACATGTTTCACCAATATATGATCTTCCGCATGAGCATGGCACCTTCACATGACTATTGTGGGATGCGGTCCTTTGGTCCAGATAAATGATAATTATGCCTAAATGGAAAACGCCGCGGTAGTCTAAAAATTATATTTACAATTTTTTCCCAGACTAAACATGTTATGATTAGTGTTTTCGGTGCGATAGTCGATATTTGGACGAATTTGCATGTACAGTGGCGGAAAAAGTTAACGCAAAACTCATTTGCGTCTAAAATGCGGCGAACGCGGGAACTAATTGAAATCGCTTTTCCTTCGACAACTTGAAAACACTGAGACAGCCAACGGAAACCGGGAATATTCAAACCCTGTATGAATTAGTATCGATTTTACGTGTCCAGTAAATAGGAATATTAATTAGATCCATGTTCGCGAAATCACCTTGGAGTTATAAACGTGATGAGTTTGCTTCGCCACGCAGCCTGTCGAGGTTCCGAAGTCAATTATGCAGTGATACTTTACGAATTTTTTTTAGAGCTTAGGACCATTAAAAACCATTTTTATTGATTTAAACTTAAGAAACGTTGTGGTGAAAGAATTATTACTTGGGACACAAATGCTTTTATTCTGCAGATCACATCCACTTACAATAAAAAGTTTTTCCGCGTATAGGAAATCGCTGTGGATGATCGTCGTTTTAATAGGCCTCAAACTACTTCCGAGAAATATCATGCATTACTATTAAATTTGGCGTAATATCCTGTAAATTTCACGTTTAAATAATGAATACCTGGTAGAATAGAATGGTTTTCTTGAGAAGAAAAATTTTCTTTACAAGTATTTCCTATACCTTAATACCATACGTAAGTTTCCGCCCTTGCGCATTCAGGAGGTTTCAAACACTTGTATTAGTTAATTCCTCATCATGTAATATTATTTACTTTCTTAAAACTAGATACAAAATACCGAGATATATCATTTGGTTTAGTTTTTAAAGGAGACGATAGAATTTCCTTTTTTCAATGTATAGACACTGGACCCGGACTTTTCTCGATCGATTCTGTAGCCTAGAGGGAGAGCGTTCGTCTGCGGCCGAGAAAGTCTGAGGTTCAAGTCTAGAGGCCTCTTATAGTGATCACGTAATTAATCTTTAATTATTTTATTAATTAAAAATTAAAATCTATGCGATACGACTTTATTGTTGTCAAAACTTTGCAGGAACCCGCGGAAGGCCTAGAGAATGGATATCGACCTCAACCATGAGTGTGTGAATTTTACAGATATTCGGGTTTTGTAAAGGCGAATCAGAGCGGTCTCCTTGATTGTCGATTGAGGCAGTTTACTTTGTTTTCTCGGGTACTCGATCTCACTTGATTTCTACGCCTGATAACTGTTGCCTGATATTCATATCTTCACTTACTCACCAATTTACCAATAAATGAAACGCTAATCATGAATGAGGGAACTAACCGGATCTCTGATTGTGTCAATTACTCGATTTAGTGAACTTACCTGAGGCTGCATCCACTTTGAAATTCCTTTAAAATGATTTAGTAAAGAGGAAAATTATTTTTAAGTGAAACTAGAGTTGGTTGCATCTGCTGGATTTGTAAATATCGATTACTTGTCTGATTGAGGGGCCCAATGAAGTGTGGAAATTTGTCGAAAATATCATTTAAACGGTTTTTGAAGTTTTATCAGCATTATTTTCTAGGTTTGTTATGAGCAATACAATAGCCGTGGATTTCAACATAGAGGATTAAGGATAATACTTGGAGGATAAGGTAAACTATTAGATCATTAAAATACCTTTTGAAATATTCGCAGTGAAAAACGTTTTGGCTAAAATTAAGCGGTTAAATTTTATGAGGATCATTTTTACACTCACGTGTAATACTCCGACAATAATGCATCGCACATCTTTCTCTGTGAAAGTGATATAATACTAAAAATCATCTTTTCCACGTGGTGACCGAGAAGTAATTAGACATCTTTCATATGCTCATTCGTATACTCTTCATAAATCCGCTGAGCAGTCAATGGAGTTTAAAGTGAGAATGTGCACCGTCAAAGATTGCTCCGTCCCTAAAGAATCAAAGTCACTTCAAATATGTCGTAATATTATTGCTTCTACGGGGGTTAAAGTTTCATGTGCCCTAAATGAACAGAACATCTACTATCTCTTTTTCTCTATGGAGCAGAGTATGTGTATGTTTGGAATTCAATTACTGAGCTTATTTCGGCCTCAAACAAGGCTTTTTACTCCAATGAATGACCGCAATACCATACAATTTGACTCTTTTTTATGCTTGCGATGAGGACGAACGCAGAGCTATCATTACACTTGTTGGGAATAAAGATTCATGTAAGTCCTTCCATCATCTCACCATATTCGATATTGTGTGCTGCCGGGTAAGAGTGGCTTTCACGGCTGGGATTGGATCGCTAAGTTTATCGAGATATTTATGGAAAGCAAAAATTATATTTCAGAGGCAATCGATTTTCATGAAATGGCCCCTGCTTCCCTGCTAAAAAATTCAGTATAGTTTTCTTTAAACAATTCTACAGAATTTCTTAAAAATGTCTGTAGATATTTCTTAAAGTATTGAAACGCCATTTTACGGAATTCCTTACGACGTTATGCAGAACACCTTAGGATGTTCTGCAGAATACCTTAGGACGTTCTGCAGAATTCCTTAGGACGTTCTGTGACATTCCCTACGACTCTCCACATAGGTTCTTAGAAAAGGAACTGGGTCAACGGAAACCTCACATATTTCCGTAGAATTCTTTAAGTTCTACAGAACAGCTTCTAAGGAATTTCTTAGCAGGGTTGTACCCATTAGTTTTCATGTTAAATGTTTGCCTTCCATGTTATTGGTGGTGTATTAGCTTTCATCATCCCATTTAAACCCTTATCTAGTTGATTTTGAGACATTCATATAAATTTGATGCAAATTTACCAATCCCACGACGCGACTCCTGTGGAATTTAATGAAATATTTAATGTTAGCCTCGAAGGTTCAGCTTTAAATTTCTCCGAATCTAGGGGTCCGATTAAAACTCATGCGGCGAGTAACTGTGCCTCTAAAATTTCTGGAGTTTAATATTCATCCAATGGTTGAAATAAACATCTAGGCTGCCATAAGTATATTTCAGGGGAGGAGATGTGAAGAAAAAAAGGGATTTGTAATCGTTCTCGTGGGATAAAGGTATCGCTTGTGTTTTCGAACGGAAAGTGAACGAAGACTAATGTCGGGCGTGTCGGGGCTTGTGCATGAATGAAGCTGAAAAGGAACCAGGGAGATATGTCCGTGTTTGTGTTCCGAATAGGTATAATGGCCTCCTCGTATCTGGCTTTCATGCCTCACTGAATTCGATTGTTCGAACTCAGATCGGACGTTCACTCCTTCGGAAACGTTTTAACCTCTTTTCAGCGCCGAATAGCGGCTTATCTGCGTCGTCCCTCTGCCAGAAATGGTCTCACTGCCGTACACAATGAAGCCTTCGCTATTAAAAATACACATCGCGTCGAAAAATTCGTCTTCCCTAAACGTGGGAAGTGTCTGAACATGAGCCCAATGGTGATAGGGCTTCCCTGATATCTTGCATGCCGCTCCAGTTGTAACCAATAATGGGAGTATGGTTTTCCGATTCACAGATTTTCAGATTCACAGATACGGGTTTAATAGGCCGTTATAACGACAAAAACTAGAGTATGATGGGCGTCTTACGGAGTCATAATCATTGTACCTCTTGTGGTGAAAATGGCCATCCGTAGTCCTTATGCAAATTGTTTGCGTACAACATACAAGATAGAAGAATTGACTTGGTGGAATTACGACATGATATATTAATAATAAATTTGTAATATTCCACAGTTTTATTACTAGTAAACAAGCCTGACCGGTTTCAATGTATACACATCATCATCAGAGGCAAAATACAGCGTACAGAGGTGATGGCTTGATATATATATGTATGTAGAGGGTACCACACGGGGAAGGAAGTGAGGAGGAGGTTGGGAGGGGTGGGGGGAGGATTTAAGTAGAGAGGCGGGGGTCAACAAAGCGAGGACACGGGAAATGTAAAACCAACAGCGTCAAGAGTTAAAAGAGGAGGGGAGAGGCACAGTAAAAAAGGGGCGACAATTTGTCCCGAATAAAATTATTATTAACCCTATGACTAGATTTTTTTAAAGGCTTAAACAATTTCAAAATTTTCTAAAAAATCCAGTTTGGAACCTTTACCACGAAAATGTAAAATATTTGGATGAAAATTAGAAATGTGACTGACCACGTCTGTTTGACCACTATCACATTTCTAATTTTGATCCCAATATTTTATATTTTTGTGACAAAGGTGCCTAACTGGAAATTTTGAATTATTTCGAAATTACACAATTTAAATGAGATTTTGCTTAACAAATACCTATGGGAGTCAATTTAATTCGGTACATATTTGATATATATCCTTCTTGCTGAAAATTCTCGGACATGAGCCTTCAGTTATGCGGCCGTCAAAGTGCGATTGCTCGAAGCGGAAGTTAAAATTAATGAAATCGGTCAGAGATCCTCAGTCCATAGGCGATCTTCACTCCATTTGCGAGAGGACATTGGAGTTGGAAGTGTCGGGAGAGTGGGCTTGCGGGGATTGGACGGATAGGAAGAGGAAGAATAGGGTGGTGGGGCCAAGCAAGCGGAATAGGGGTGGATGTGGGAGGGGATGATGGGGGTGGAGGGAGGCAATGGGAATTGAGGTCAATTCTGCGACGAGAGGAGGGTTGAAAATGGACCCACCGCCGTAATATCGGTGCTCCCGCGTCGCCTATTGCCGTGGATTCCCTTAACGAGAGCGGCGGTGAATTTAGATGGAGAGTCATTCCATATCTTTGCCACTCCGACTCTCTCTCTGTTTGTCTCCTGTTAGATATAGACGTTATTGGTGTTGGTTGCCATGTGGCAGTTGTTTGATTTATGAAGTTATTGGTGTTGGTTGCCATGTGGCAGTTGTTTGTTTTATGGTTACTCATTAAACAGACTAGGTGGCGGTATTGCTTTTGTACTGTTGATGAAGGATTAAAAGAAATTAACAAGACATCAACTGATAAGCTTTTGCTTAAATTAGGAAAAATAAACATGGCGCAGTCGGTAAGGTTGGTGGTTACGTGTAAGAGATTGGTCAATTAAATTGAAAAATGAAAGGAAGGGAGATGTTAGATATAGAAGTTATTGGTGTTGGTTGCCATGTGGCAGATGTTTGTTTCATGGTTACTCAGTAGACAGACTAGTTGATGATGTTGCTTTTGTACTGTTGATGAAGGATTAAATGAAATTAACAAGACATCAACTGATAAGTTTTTGCTTAAATCAGCAAAACTAAACCTCTCCCTTTGCCTCCGTCTAATCTCTCCCTCTCTCTCTCTCTCTCTCTCTGTTTCTCTCCCTAGGGAGGCAATAGGTGACATTGGAGGTCTAATAGAGTAAGAAAGGAGGTTGAAAATGGCCCCTGAAAGATTAAAACTTTTCCATATCTCTAGTTTAGCCCGTGCACTCGCGTCTAGAAGTTCCTCCTGCGAAGCGGCCGGCAATTTGTATGCAGGGACGCGGAAAAAGTGTGAAGGTAGTGACGCTATCTTTCCCTGGCGTGGTGGCCTCCTTAAGCTTCGCCCTCCGGGGCTCCAAGGTACCTACCCGGCATATCTGCTGATGGGGAGCCGAGATGGGCCAAAAGTTCTCATTTTCTCCTATCGTCTTCAAAGTGGACTGCTCCTCTCACAAACGCACCCGTTCTTTTTTCTTCCTTTTTATCACCGTCATCATCATCATGGAGCACTCCTTCTCGCCAATTCACTCCTTATTTTACCCTTTCAGTACCAAAGGTACATTTATAAACCACTCGATCTTTTTTCTGTGTACCCAAGCCCTCTTTTTGTGTTTGAAATAAAAATCCAGAAGTACATTCCTGGCACATATCGAAAGCTTGTCTAGTTAAAAGTCTCCTCAAAAGAGTGCTCTGGGCGCAAAAATATCCATTTTATATTCCGAAGCTACTTTGAAAATTTTGGCCGACAAACTAGTTTTAATAAAGTTGCGGTCGACTTAGTATTTGAAAATATGAAATCTCCTTATCACATATCATTTATTATTGTTTAATATTTATTGTAAATAACAAATACATACATTACTGTCATTTACATTGCATAGAATACATCTATGTCCAATATTTAAAAAAATGTGTAAAAGTGTATGTGAGTATAGCAAATGATTTCCTTGAATACTATCAGTGTTACGAGACGTAAGCGGTTACGTGAAACGAAATTCAGCGAAATGTCTTGAAATTAAAATATATAAAAAAAAGCAAAATGTCTTGAAATAGGGTGAGACAGGAAGAGTTAACCGTCTATCTGTCACTCCTACCAGACTTCTCATTAACGAATGGATTGGATATTTAGGGAGGCGACCGACGGCTAAGGTCATTTGCGCCATAGGGGATAGGTAAGGGAGGAAGGGTGGATAGAAACCCGGCGTCAGCATTAGCCTGCTCTTAACGAAAGGCGCCAAGGGGTCCACGGTTTAACGTCTCATCCGACAGACGGAGTACTGTACTTGAAGTGCCCTCCACAAGACACTCAAGTAGGGATCGGGCTTCCTCTGAAAAACATCCTCCTCCTCAGGGATTTGAACCCAGGCCGTCCGTATGGTTAGCCAGTACTCTAGCCACCACACCAACCCAATCCTACTTCTCATTCACATTTTCCGACATAATCCAACTTAAAATTTTCATGTGTTCATTTTTCTATCACTCAAACAATTCTCTCTGGTGGATTTTGATGTTAGCTGTGCATTTATATTTTGCTGTGGGATTTATCTAATATAATATTACGCCGAATAACATCGCAACGCCACAGTTGAGCTTCTCTCTCAAAATAGATCCATAAAAACAGGTGCTTTCGCCCTCGTGCTTCTCGGATTCCGCGTGCTGATGAGGAAAATCATCTGCTTAAGGTAGTTTGAATGAAATATCATTTTACTTATAAATTAATGAATTTGCTCTCATTTTAAAGAAAAATATATCTCCATTCTAATGAATTAAAAAATTCAACCTCTTACTACATTACTTTCGGAGATATTTGACAAAAAACACCAGCCCTTTTTATTGGAATCGGTACGTGTATTCACTTCAGAGAGATATTATTTACAAATTGAGGTATTTCTAACACTTAGATGTCGCAATAATAGCGTGTAGTTTGTTTGTTTTCTCAACTATATTTGAAAATTAATCATATTGTCACCGCAGTAGGGTCTTGGGTATCACAAAAAACCTTCCGTTTTGAAGGAGTTTCAAACGCACCACGCGAAAAAAATGAGTCAAGTTGAAGACTTATTGAGATATTTTCATTTATTTACTTTAAATTTCTCTCATATAAAACTATATTATTGCACCATTAATAATGCATTATTTCATTCGTGTGTATTACAGCTGGTGAAATTAAAACGTATGATTTCAAGATGGTCTCTATTATGACTAGGGAACTATCTCGCTCGGACTAGCTTGACGTCGAGTCGTTGGTTCAAAATAGATTGATTTCTGTCTGCTCTTCAGTGACTGAATATTAAAATATTTCGTGCGTAAAAGTTGAAATCAAGATTTCAATTCTAATTTCCCTGCAGTGAGAGGCTCCAACGCTTAACTGCATTATGGCTCATTTATAGATTATTAGAGGACAAACTCTGTGTTTCACCCTTCAACGGGGAGTTTCATTTCCTCTAATTGGGATTTGTTGAATATGAAAACTTTTTATAACTCCAACCACTTTACTTGTACTCTTAAAAGGGGCGATCCAGCCAATCTCCATTTTTTCTCGTCAGTATGTAGTGTTTCAACTACAAACAAAATTAATTTGTTATTTTCTGCGCAATTAATGATCACCCAACAGAGAATTTTCCCAAGCTATTGAATTTATTCTTGGGCACACCTGTTCTATCGGAGCCTGTGGGATGTCACCCAATATATGACTGTGTACTGTAGCACTCATTCTTCTGCCTTGGTTGATTCTTAAATTCGTTGGAAGCTAATGGTGATAACTGATAACTTTTTGATTTCACATATCTTAGCGATGATAACAGATTCCATAATGTTAAGTCTGGAAGAACCGATTATATGTTGTTGAATGTGGAACTTGCATTTGCGCATTCCAACTTTTTCCTGGATTGTTGCGTCTTCCGGGATGAAAGTGAAGACTTGAGGTGATTGCTGAGCCGAGCGTTGAAGTGAATATCGTTCCCTTCTCGTCAATTGACATACGTTGATGATAAATGTCCGCATCACTCCACTACACTATATAACTGCAGTCCCCGACATGCACTTGCATTCTCCTTGGCTTGGACGTACATGGAGGGAATCTGGAATGTTAAAAGGGTTATATTGTTCCGCATTTTCAGTTGATTTAGTTATAAATACAATTTTTTAATCAGGGGAAACAACCTATTTATGATAAATGTGTGTCGTTTTCCAAAATGGGACCAGTACACTTTGCTATGTTCTTGAGAAAGACGTAAATTCATCAAAAAATGTAGAATTAGGTCCGACCCAGTGGAGATGATGATTATCCATATTGAAAACGAACACACTGTTCAGTTTCCGCCGAATTGGAATCCGCTGGCATGAAGGGGGTTTAGCTGCCACATTGCAGTTTAGTCATTTGCACTAACAAGACTACACAGAAAGAAGAAAAAGCAAACGTTTTGGCGAGAAATTTATTTAACAATTCATATCTTAGATTTGAGACTTATGCTCATCGTTCGACATTTCTCATTCACTGTTTCCATTTATTTTTAAAAAGTTTTTGTTATTAGCGATGCCATGGGGCTCACATGGATATTGTGCAATTGTTGACATCAATACCGAAAACCGTGGTTATCCCTCAATTGCCTTGAATAATCTTGTCTTTGTATGCCTACACATTCACTTTATGTTGGTCTCATTCGTCACATAACGTCTTCCATTTCGTGTACTTCGCGGGTCTCCCTCTGAAGTGAAACTTCCTAGAGTCCTAGAATGAGTCCTTTCCCACAACTAACGATTATTTCCATGCATCTTTCTTCTCATTCTTTGCTAAAATTTACGAAAATTTAACCGAAACCAACTTGGTCCAACTAAAACTGTGCTGAAAATGAGAAGCCATTTAAGCCAGATAAGTTTGCTAGTGTGTCTGGATTGTTAGAAGAATTGGGATGGGAATCGCTATCACATCGTATATTAAATTTTAGGCTTAACGTACTAACTAAATTTCAGGAAAAAACACTTTTCTGACGACGTGAACAACATACTATTAACCCCCTCGTACTACAGCAGATTAGATTGCGCCAATAAAATGAGAGCGAGATAGATTGTAGAACCGATAGGTATAAAATGTCATTTGTTCCGCGTACCATTCGGGACCATAACCGCTGTGATCATCGTCATGAATAGTGCGAATAGTGACATTAGCTAGACTGTACATCTTTTCTTTATATTCTCTACGTTCTCATTTATGCAGGATGTAAATATTGATGTTCTCATTTATGCATGGTATTTTAAATCTGTAGTAGTAGTCCTTGCATCCCTCGCATGTTGGAATGATTGACGATAGAATGTTTCTTGGTAAGTAGATTTTTATGGGCGCGTGTGTGGTACGCTGATTTCAATGTAGTTTCGGTGTTCTGACGTAAAATTAATACATGCCTGGTGTGAAAGCACCCCCTGCCACAGACCCTTTAGGTGGCTTGCAGGGTATGACGTAGATGTGTAGGCTCCCTATGGGGGGCATCTCCGTTCCTAACCTTATCCCTCCCGCACAGGAGTCTAGTATGATCAAGGATTTTTCTCCGGTGTTCTAACACGACTCTTACGCTTGCAATACCCTACCCATCCCCCCCCCTACCGCCTTCCTTACCTCTTATTCAGCTCCAAGACCTCCTCTCCCTCAGCCCGGCCTGGCATTGCCCTGATGACGATGGACGACTCGCTCATCGACACGTCGGCCGAGATGGAGAGTTTGACCACCCGGTGGGGAAACCGGAATAACCTTCAACGGCTTCATACTCCGGGAAAGCCTTAGATCTTCCTTAACTAAGTTATAGTTTTCATTTACAATATGCATGGAGGGTATGTGTGAAGGGAATGGTGAGGTGAGGATTGCTGGTTAAACGCTGAAGGGGAAAAAGTTGTAATTTTAGATGATGTTGAAGAAAAATGAGGAGAGAAAGGGATGGTATAAAACGGGCCATTGATAATTGTTTCCTTCCCTTTGCCGTGTTGTAGGGCACCATGAACCTGATTGGTGTAAAAGAAGGGAGGAACTTCTCGAAACCCCACTTAAAAATCAATAAGAACACCGAGTGCGAGAATGACTATATCTTTCAAATTCCTTGTCTCAGCTCGGCTGGCGTGAATTTTCATTACAGTAAGCGGAATGAAAACTGGGGTACATCAAAAGATCACTGAAATTATCCTTTTTTTGTTGTGAACGGGTTCCAATTTAATTTATCGTTTTTATTTGAAATCACCTCGAAGTGAAACTAAATAAACGATACGTTTATGCATCTTAATCGTCTTTGTATTCACCACGGCAACATTAATTAATTAATTAATATATACACATATCTATATACACACATATATATATATATATATATATATATATATATATATATATATATATATAATACGTTGATGGATTGGAGTCAGCCATGCGGCGATGAACACACGATGTGGATAGGATGGAGGAGATAGACACACAAAAAAAGAGACGATCACACTTACATAGCTAGCTTTCGGAACTAGTCCGTCTTCAAGTTGTTCCGTGATACGCCTTGAAGACGGACTAGTTCCGAAAGCTAGCTATGTAAGTGTGATCGTCTCTTTTTTTGTGTGTCTATCTCCTCCATCCTATCCACATCGTGTGTATATATATATATATATATATATATATATATATATATATATATATATATATATATATATATATATATATATATATATATATATATATATATATATATATATATATAAAGCTACAAAACTGACTGACTGACATTCATCAAAATTCTTGGGCATCTCTAAACAAGCTAGGTGAGTGAAATTTTCAATTGAAGGTTAGAATTATGTTTCATGTTGTAAAAAAATCGGAAAAGTCAAATAAGTCGATTAGGCTTCGAACTATTGCAATTGACCGCTTTACATGGGATTAAATAGGAAAAATGAAAACTTTTTGTGTAGATCTTTTTTATTTCGTTCATTAAAATATAAAAAAATTGAGCTACACAATTGATTATTTCATAAAAATATGAGGCCGAATGTTTGAAAAATCTTATTCTTACAATTGATTCTTCCCTACCTACCGTTAAACTGAAAATTTTAAACTTTTATCGGGGGTTTTAGAGATTTTTTATTTTCGTTGCTATGGGTAGATTTTTTCATTGTCGATATGAGATTCGGGACTCGGCGAGGCGGGCCAGCTCTCTGTCTTTTTATCATTTCATTAGAAACGGAACTCATTGTCATCAAATACGCCATTGCATGAGCACCCGTTGTATTGCACCGAGCATTATGTCGAGCAATTATTCTTTGTGCTTTGAAGTATTTGTCATTTCTATACTATACAAACTCCCCCCTTGCTTGCAAACTGCAAGCTCCCATTTATTCGTAACCATATGAAGAGGGATGTGGCTTGTTGCTCTTCCGATCATAGAAATGCCTCCGTCATAGAGGAGCTTAGATTTGTAATTAGCACGCAGTTTAAATAACCGTTGGTGGTTGTTGTGGTGACGCCAATCACAGACTCATCTCCATCGTTCTCCATAAATTTATCGATAAGTTTCCCGAATGTTGCATCAGTATCAGATATGGCGTCATTTTTTACAGTTTCCTTCCGATAACCGGCCGCAATTGCCATGCGCCCCTAATTGAGAAACCCAGGGAAATAATTAAACTTTCAAAATTCAAATTCCCAGAAATGCAATCAAGCGGAATCTAAAGGGTCGGAGGTCTCGTTAATTTGAAGAGCGGAGGGTTGAGGAGGAGCGGGAATTGACTTTCGGAAGACAGGAGAGGGATGAGAGGGTTTTTGGTTGTTGACCTCGTCCCAGCAAACCCCCACTCCAACTCCTCCCTCATCCTCTCTCACACATATATATATATATATATATATATATATATATATATATATATATATATATATATATATAGGGGTAAAAGAGGTAGGGGTTGGTGGTGGAATGGTGACGTTGATGCTGACGTCGAGAAATAGCGTGGATGAGGACTCTTCAAATGCTGTTTGAAAGTAGTCATTATCAGTGAATAGTGATCGTTTCAAATAAGGATGAGTCGAATCCAAATGTCGATTCTCGATTCCACCGATCCTCAGGTTTAGAATCGGTATCGAGAATCGATCGCCTAAAGTCGATTCAGATTCCATTGATTCCAGATGGATAAATTTTCAAATCAAATTTCATTTGTCACATCATATTTCTCTCGGTAATTTTGGGTGTAGGCTATGAATTTGTACTTTTTATGTACTACCTTAATAATCTGAGGATATATGTATTTGCTATTTGTTAATAAATATACTTTTTTAGCGACTAAATTGTCTTTGTTATTTTATTTCAGCCTATACTTGTATTTAAATAATAGTCGTACGATACTGGTATATGAGCATCCCATCTGTCAGAAACCGGCCGAGAACACTCGTGGTTTCCATTTCCTCCCACCTTTCCCCAAGAGTACCTCCACTCTGAATTAGCCCCAACTCTCTTCAGCCACCCCTTTGCTTCTTCTTCCTTCCTTTCCACCCAACGACCGCCACCCATTTTGATCCTCGCGCTCGGCTAATTGCTCCGGTTATGAGCGAAGCCAAAGCGGAGTCGCCTGAAAGTTACGATTGGGGAAGACTGGGAATCATCCCAAGGGAGATGCGGACGGGAACTCCAATATGAGAACTCTCTCTCTCCGCAGTGGGAGTTAAGGGAAATCGATTGGCGTATTTTGTCGAGTCGAGAAGTCGGCTCGTTCCGAAAATGAGTGGAGAGCTGATCGAGGGGAAAAGAAAGCTCCTCAGATTAGAAGTCGGGATTGCGATTCCTAAGCCGTCTGAAAGCGATCCCATCATGATTGGTTAATTAGTATGGCTCCCTTTCTCGAAATTTTATCACCATGGCTGCTCTTACGTAGTGACTTAATGATAATGGCGGCGCAATGAAAAATAAAATGAAAAATAGTTTGAGCGAAGGCTTCCGCAGCGGTTGTTGATCATGCTTCCGGTTTTTTCCGATGCAGCTGCGTGGGTTAGTAGTCATGACAACAGTTTCTCCTCCGTTACAGGAGGCGTCTTCCGGTCGAAGTTCCCGCTGGAATTAATAATTATGGGAATAATCATTAATTGATTATTGATTAATGAAGTTTAAATTTATTTAAATGATATTTTTAGGATATGTGCGCTCAATTCTGTTGATTAGGCCTAAATCAGCACCCACCATTATTTGCTGAACTAGTCTTGAGGGAAGCACTTTAAAATTTGCCACGCGTTCAGTGTTCTGGGCTTTGCTTTTCCGTCTCTCAACACCTTAAAGCAAAAACATTCTCATAATTTCGTCTTTCAGGAGTTGGTCATTTTATTACGTTTGCGATTTTTACAGAACGTTCTATTAATCGACCATGCATATGGAGTGACGCCCTTTGAATCTTCTGCAAAATATTTTCAGGGAATGGGAACAGATGAAAGTCTAAGGCGATTTCATTATTACACAATTTTATCTTTCGAGTGCGTAAGCGTGACTGCTCTCCATTTCATAATAATGCAGAGTGCATAGTTTCACGTGCCTCAATAACGAAGCAGCTGCAAATGGTAGATGTAATTCAATTCCTCCGTCCGTGGGCTCTGATGAGAAATGTAATTCTTTAAGGTCTCTATGTCAGGCGGTCTCATTCTTCCATCTTCTTTTCCTTTGAGAAAAATAAAAATCTCGATTCTCGACTTTTATGCGGTGCAGTTCCAGCATTTTCAGGGAAATGGCTGCCTTGCCGCTTATGGAAGAAGTTGAGCAGTTTTTTTCTTCGCCGTTCTTTTTTTTCCTCTCTCTTGAAAACATCCATCCTTTGTCATATATATATATACGAGTCCCCCTAAAACCTTTGAGAGCGTTCGCTTCCGTTGCTCTTTTTTTTCCTACCTCTTCTCCGCGGCGAAGTGACCCCTGTCAATCCTCTTGTACCCGAATCGCTCCTTCTGCCATTCTTTGCCTCTCTCCCTCTCTCATCTCTGCATATGATGGACGGAAAAGGGTTTTTTTCCCGTTTGACCTTTTTTATCTTTTTAGGAAAACTTTCCATTTTTTTTGTCCAAAGTTATTTTGGAACTGTATTTTTTTGTGAATCAAGTATCTTTCGCTCTGTAATCCGTAGGAGGCCCCACTAGTCTCTCTCTCAGTTTCCTCTCATACACAGTCCTCGACCGGGGTACAAACACTTCCCTCGCTTTCCAAGAACCAAGGTTCAATCCCTGATATTTTTTAAACGTGAGGAATGAAGGGTGATGGGTGGGATGACTCAATTTCTATCTTTAATTGTCGAGGATAATGGGTTTGAATTTAGGATTTCGTGAAATAAGAGAAGACGCGGACTTTGAAACTCTGTCATCTGACCATGACAACGTTCATTCGTGGTGCCAGGAGTGAGAATTAGAACTAAATATTAGTAAATGCACCACAGTTCACTACCTGCGAAAGTCATCACACAAAAGTCATACCTACACCGTGGGTGGAGTAAACATAAAATCTTCAAATACAGTGAAATATCTTAGAATTACCATAACTTCAGATACATCATGAGAATGACACATACAAAACATATGTGGCGCAGCATTAAAGAAACTAGGTTTTGTTAAGCGTGTAATGGGAAGGTCCTCGGATGAAAAAGTCAAAGGGAGATGCTACTTCGCTCTGCTTAGGCCACACCTCGAATACGCCGCGAGCATTTGGGACCCTGGTCAAATACATTTAACAAAAAAAATTAATAAAATACAAAGGAAAGCAGCGCGCTTTGTTAAAAACTGCTAAGAACGAATATATAGTGTTACATAACTGTTAGAGGGACTAAGGTGGGAGCCCCTAGAGACTCGGAGGCTGCACACTAGCCTTAGGCTGCTTGAGATATTCATAACTGGTGTGTTTCAGAGCGACACAGAGAATATTATCATGACGCCTCACTACATTTAGATGTTTGACAGATGCGATAAAATAAGAGAGATACACTGCCGAACAGACAGGTACAAAACCTCGTTCTTTCCGCGAACAATAAGCGACCACAATTAAAATTGAGCTCCACTAAATACACTCTTATAATACGTGTCACCTTTTCATCTCCAAAAAACTTAAATCTTTACACGGCTGGTGACCGACCACCCCCTGCCACACGCCCATGCGGCCAGTCGCGGGGTAGTATGTAGACGTAGGACGTGGAGGCCATTTTTCGGTGGAGTACCAATATCTACTGATATGTTGAATTAAGAATTCCGTCAGAAATCGGACGCTAAGTGTCGAAGGCTTTGGCTGTTTTCATTGATAGTATGCTAATGCCATGTTAATCTATACTCTTCATCCAGTCCCCAAATAATTCTTTTCGGTTGCCTCTCCACTGCAAATTACTCATATTGTGAGCAATCACCAATTTATACTCACACGACTGCACTAATTGCACTCAAAATTTTATTGAAATCGATTGTCCATAAAAATTTTGCTGCAGACCAGCGTCGTTGCCAAACTTTTTCAATCCTAGACCCTTTTTTCAAAATCCTGTGCATTTAATAGATTCTTCATTTTCTTTTTTATTAATTTACAATAGGACATGCAAAAAAGATAAGTAAGTCATTTTTATTTTTTGCGTTGAATGCGTTTGTAATTCATCAAAGGCATTCTCGCGTGAAAGATGCGTGATATTTTAATCTGAAACAACAGAAGGCGGTTTGGCGATAACCTATTTGGAAAATTATGTAGGTGATGTTTCTTTCAAGCCTTCGAGCCAGGACATCAGATTGCTTTTGACCAAGCAAGAGTACTCTCAAAGGAAAATCGTTATTTTCCCAGGCTGATCAGAGAAGCAGTAGAACTGGTTAAACATCCATCAAATTTCAATCGGGAGGATGGATACCCACCCACTCGCCGCCTTCCACCTGGGATAGAAGAGTGGTTGGACCACAGCGAGGAGCGGCCAATGGAGACACATTTTGAATCAATGTCCAGCACATGAATATATATTATGGATTGGGATCTCGTTGCCAAGAAACTGTTGTCTATAATGCCGTAAACACACGACTTTTTGGAAAGAGGTGCCACCTAGTTATGAAAGACGGAAGTTCAAATTTAAATACAGTCAGATGGTAAATAGACACGTCTTACCGGTTTTGCCATTAATTTAACATTTTCCAAATTATTATTTGGATGAATTGGTTTTTACTTACAAGCAATCATAATGCAGCGGATAAAAATGTAGTAATTCACGCGGGACATAATTATACACTTTTTAATATCGTCCGGTCTACAGATATATTTAATTCCTCTCCAAATTTAATTACAGAAATGCACAAGTAACTTCTTAGCACTTCGTGAATATAGCTCTACGGAAATTTAATAATAATGCGAGGTGACATCATGAGTATTCCCAATGGCCATCATTGCAGTGTGGGTAAAAAGGAATGCGCTCACCGCCACCTTGAACAGATTCTTATTTTTCAATCCAAGTCTCCTATTTTGGGTCCTCGTGGACGCATACCTTGTTTTTCAGCTTGATACGAAGCAAGTTCTGTTCAGGCAAGGCATTGTAAATTCTTTATTTAGGCAAAACAGAGTTAATGCATTCCAATTATAATCGGATTCTGGCAAACAACGTAGTCGGCACACGAACGTTTCATTAATCACTTACTGATTTCCTGTATTAGATATTTCCTCTCTAGCATTTCAAAAGTAAATTTTAGATAACAAAATAGCAGAAATATTCTAAGCATCAATTAATTCATATCTCCTCTATCTTTATTGAAGATTCACCACAGTTTCTCGTTAGCAACAATTTACTACGTCTATTTACAATAACAGCTGAAACGACTCTAATCGAAGTGGCGCCAAGGACTGGGTGAACTAAAAGTGGAAATTTAGGCAACACGTAGCCTGGGCAACAATGCCAAACATCCGAATCCATAATATATATTCATGGTCCAGCAGATGAACATCATGGTCAACCTAACTAGTAACGAAATACATAGCAACGGGAAATAAATAAAAACAATAAATAATCAAAGAATGCCCAGAGGACCTGAAGACGCCCCCAGGAAGAGGGGAGAAACTGTAGTCATAAAATGTAGGTGATGGTCTCCAGCGTAACGTTGTTAATAATTAAAATCTTTCGTGTGGGATATGCAGTTGTTTCAATTTCTAATATGGAAACTAATGATTGAAATGTATTTATTATTTTAACAATGACGTTGATTTACGCATGAAGTGTTGAGATTAAGGTTTATTGAAATACAATTTGGCTACACATCAGTGACGAACTTAATTTGTAACATCCCGTTTCCCTTCGACCCTCGATCCATCAATCGATTCCTTCGAAAGTCATATCGACCCCTATGAGATCGGAATTGATCAATTTTGGAACCCCTGATATTTTGTAACCATTGATTGTCTCTCTTCAGAAATAAGACATCGAACGTGCAATCTCCTCTCTGCGATGTAATTTCCTTCAACAAAATAGCTGCAAATGGCGCATATTAATCGCTTCTTTACCGGATTTCAAATGACGGTAGTTTACATGCGTGCAAAGAGCAAATATTAATAATTACAGAACATATCGTTTTTATTGAATTATTATTTACATAATATTTAGGCAGAAACGTTCTAATATTTTAGGAAAACTATTGAGCGCGAAATCATTTTCGTCGTATAATTATTTCCAATGTAATATTTAATGAGAAGCCACTTTAAGCAAACTCAAAACACTCATATTCTCAGATAAAGAACATGATACGAGAGCCCCACGGTCAACTCCTGTCCGGAACAGCATAGAATGTCATTCATGTTTAAATATAAAATTCATGTGTAATTCGGAAGTTTAACGTCTTTATATTATATAAGGGCTACAAAATAAACTGCATCGCTTCCAATGTTGCTTCCATGATTTATTCATTCGTCAGGGCATATATTGGCAAAAATTAATGGTTGTATGATGCACCTTTACAATGGATGTGGGACCCAATGTAAATTGCGTCTCGTTAGCCATTCGATTGATTGGGTTTGGCAGCGTTTAAATGATTTTGTCTGAGTTAGCGCCATCATCCAGCTGTCTCGAGTCCGCTATCAACTTAACCTAGATGGTACATGCTTCAATTGGATGTCGACCTCGGCATAAGTATTTAAAAAAACAAAAGGAAAGTAGGTGTAGAATATCGGATAAAAATTCTGCGGTCGTAATCCACAATCCTGCGTCTTCAAAATGGGAGTGGGAAACTCAACCTTTATCAAAAGTTCACCTGCGAACACTGCGTAAAATATCAGACGCTTATTGCAGGGTAAAATTATTTACCTGCGTGTGCTAACCTATAACCGATCAACATTTACGATTTTAGATATACTCCTGATAACTCTTCCAATATTTCGGCGAAACTCATTCTTCTCATCCTTCAGTAGGCACGTGGGCCACCTGTGTTTCATTTGTGCGCCGTTTCTCATAGGATGGCATAATATACCTACTTTTGAGTTTCAGTAACTGCACACTATTATATCCTCAAAAGTCTCACATGGTCGTTTGAGACAAACTGTTGCAGGGTTAGTATTAGATAGCGTGCGAAAGGAAGCCTGCGTGACTGGGCCAATAAATGCGGCCCACGCGACTGCGTAACCTTTTACTGTCGGCAGCACTAATAGTTTTGCAGCAAATTTTTGTCATATGTTTGCCTACTTACGCGAGAAAACGGTGTTCGGGACGTTTATGTTACTTTTTTTTGGGTACCTCGGCAAGAGTCCTACTTTGTCTCATGGATGTTCGAAGCTCAAAATATTTCACGATCTTTTAGTTACTTTGGCTATTGTTTCACGAATAACTGTATAAATGTCCCACAGTGATAAAAACCTAACAAAACAATAGATATTAGTCTAAATTTATCGACAGAAAAAATTTATGACAAAAAAATGGAAAATGTTGGGCAATAAAAAACATTTAATTTGAGCCGCCGGTGTGGGCCGCGCGCAAAACTGTGTAACAAAATTTCACGCGTCCACTGAAGGGTTAAAGAAATTTTAATACTTAAAGCAAATATTGAAGCTTCGCAAAAGTCTGTGGTGGGGACCTTTGCTGACGGCCATCTCACCGCAAAGCTCTCCGGCTGACGAGTTGTCTATCCGAGACCACTAGATGTCTCTAGGATCTTCGCAAATGTTACTCTCTAAACCCTGCGTCTTATTTCCGCGTGTCAAACGTGATTTTAACTTCTTCAATTGCAAGTTTTCTTTGTTTTTATTTCCTGCCCGCTTCGTTATCAGATCTCCTTCCCTCTGCATCCCTTACGCTTTCCTAGTGTCAGTGAGAAAGAGGAGCTTCCAACACCGAAGAAGGAAGTGTATTCATACGACGCACGCTATGCGCGGTTGGCCGCCATAAAAACTCGTGCGGGAAACGTGAGTTACGGCCGCGGTCCAATGGAATCGAAGCTGACTTGTCCCGAGACTTCCTGACCTCGGTTGATTCATCGCTGCTGCGCGCCTCTCCTATGCCTCTCGCTCACATTCCGGACTTAGTGCGGGCTATGCTCGCAGCCTCTGGATTTAAATGGAGGACGAACTGCGGGCTATGCCCACAGTAGCGTATATAAATGCGTACATAAAGAAGTACGGGCTATGCTCGCATTTCGTTTGATCTACTACGCAGCTTGGATGTTTTAGTTACTGAGAAATCCTGTATATGGCAGAAGCTGTTCGAATTTAGTTTCAATTTATCTAAAACAGTATAGCTATCACAATTTTACAAAAGTCCACCAAAAACCCCAGTCTAGCGTGCAAAAAAAGCCCTTTAAACCTCAGACTGGAATGTGTTAACACTCAACGACAACAATCGTGCAGTTTGAGCGATTGTTGATTTTGGACAGATAAGAGTGATACATAGCTCATGTGTCCTCACTGCTGATGTCCGTTGATAAAAATACAAAAACATTGCATCACACCGATTGTTTTTTTTGGGGGAATTGAATGCAATTTTAACACATAGCAGTTAGGCACATGGCAAATTTTCGGTATTTTAATTCGTTTGCATATGCACAATTTTTCTTCTGGGCACAAAATGATGCACGTCTTACTGCTGTTAACCTTTGATAAGATTTTCAAGGTATTACGCCGAGTCTAGTAATCGAAAATAACGTATATCGTTGCATTTTCGTCAAAATTTCGATTCCCATTGCCGAAAATTCTAGCGCTTACATTCATTCAAGAAACAATAATATGGAATGTTAACCTTGTATCATTTCCTTGGCTGTCTATTTGGTGAGTTCCATCGTATAAATAGATACAATTAACTAAAATATGGCCCCGGAATAAATTTTGATTTACTCACAAAATTATTAAAATGTGCCTTCACAGAACCTCGATTTAATTTGTGATGGACGCAACAGTTTCACTCCGGCGATGCGATGGTGGTGAAGCACTGTGGCTCCATCTATGAACGTCTTCTGGACTTAAAACCACTTTTAAGTTCCTCTCTCTGATGGTATCCTCTTCCATACTCAAATTTATTCACCAATACTCATTTCTTATCTATATTTATCCGGATAGTGTGTGAGGTATAACACCTATTACGGCCTTTGTTGATAGAGTGAGTTCGAGAAGCAATGGTAAATATTCTAAGATGGCGTAGAATCCACAAATTCAGGAACTAATTCTTCCATTTGGTCATGTACCGTTGTATGTATGGGTTGGATCGAGGAAAATTGGGCCTCTTATCCGGGAAACTGGAAAATATCCAATTAAAAAAATACGCGATTTTGGGGATTGTCTGTGACTTTTTTCATCAATTAAATAACAATCTCTCCGATGGTAGTACATAATTCTTTTTTGTTTTGAGCATTCTTAACTATATATATATATACAATTAATTTCCAAGATTAATTAAGTGGCCGAGTGAAACGGCACCTCATTCCCTTTGTGCCTGAGGAGAGCGCCGCACAGTTTGCAACTCTCGACAGATCCGCCAACGTCTTTCACGTGCCCTCGGGAATGAGAAAGTGCCTTTTGATTCGCATTCGTTTTTATTTGTCGCCATCTATCAACGTCACAGGCAACCCTATTCTATCTCCTCATACGCCACCCCGCTTCTCTAATCGCTCTCTCTCGCTCCTCCCTCTTCTCGAGCGATTTATGTTGCGTTTTGTTCGTTTTCATTGCAATTGGCCCCTTTTCCGGCCAATAGTCCTTTTCTTTATCACAACCATCATCATCTTGTAAAGGCTAAGCCTTGTCTCTGCAGCCATGTGTCCCTGTGTACTGCAGCTCTCTTCAAATTAGCATATGTTTTTAATCCCAACATACTTCGTACATCATCTAGGAACTTCTTTCTTGGCCTTCCTCTGCTTCTATTGCCGAGCACCTTTCCCTCCATTATATTTCCTAAAAACTTATAATGCCGAAGAACATGACCAATGAATTTGACTTTCCTTCGCTCCATCTATTCTATCAGTCATCTTTTTTCTTCTATTTCCCTCAGCACCTCTTCATTGCTCTTTCTTACAGTCCATCTTGTTTTTGTCATCCTCCTACTTATCCACATTTCCATAGCTACCAACCGCGACTTTTACATCTTTCTCAATGTTCAGATTTTGCAGCCGTATAACAGTGTGCTCCATATAAACATTTTCGCAAAAGATTTCCTTATTTCTACTTGAATGTGGCTATTTATTAGAATATGTTTTTTTTATTTTCATATGCCTTCTTTGCCAAGGCTATCCTTCTTTTTATTGAAGAGGTGCTTCTGTTATCTCTTGAAATTATGCTCCCAAGGTAGCTGAACTCTTCAACCTGTTTTATTATCGATCCCCCTATCATTATATTAACATCGGGTTCGTTTTCGTGTTTAGATACTGTCATAGCTTTAGTTTTCTTCACGTTTATTTTCAATTTCCATTTTGCCCAAACTGTGGATAAGATTCGGAGCATTCTATTCATATCTTTCTGCCAGGGTCATATTATCATCAGCAAACCTAATTCAGTGAATTCTTCTTCCATTTATTTAGATACCTTTAGTTTTCTCCTTCATATTATCACAACATCCTTATAAAATAATAGAAACCTCATTTAAAATAGCTATCCTACCCGTAAACAAAGCCGCCTGTATTGAAATTTCGTTATGTGTTGATAGTGAATTATGGTGGAAAGTTATAGCGCTTAAAAAAATAAAATATGAAGTATGATCGTCGTTATTTTCAGTCATTGAGTTCACACGAGTCATTTTAGCGTCGCAGGCAGTACAATAATCATAGCTCAATTTCCGCTGCGTCGTAAATCAATTCTATTCCGACTGTCTCATCTCATTGTATCATTTAGTTCCCGAATCTCGACTTCCGCTCCTCCTGAATAGCAAGTATTTTGCCGGATAATGATTCTTCATCGGCCATCGCTGCACTGACAGTTGTTTGGCTCTGTTGAAGCCACTACATAATTTAGTTGCCAGCGAATTTTAACCACCTACAATGAGGTCTTCGGGGTAAGAAATGCAGTGTTATGAAATGAAACAATTGGCTTCCTAATTGAAGTAAAATATACCGTCTATTATCTGAGCATTACCACTAAAATGACAGAGTTCACTTTTGGTATGCCCGTTATAATGCGTAGTTAAGAATATCTGACGCGTTTGATAAGGGATTCTACATATTAGAGGCCGTCCAATGTAATAATGTGTTTGAAATGTACTGATTTGCCTTAGATAGTAATGAAAAGTAAGACATTTTTTCACGATTGGATGGGATTTGATTGGATATTTGAGGAGGCGTCCGACGGATAAGGCCTTTTGCGCCATAGGGGATTGGTAAGGGAGGAAGGGTGGACAGAAACCCGGCGTCGGCATTAGCCTGCTCTTAACGAAAGGCGCCAAGTGGAACACGGCTTAACGTCTCATCTGAAAGACAGAGTACTATACTCGAAGTGCCCACCACAAGACACTCAAGTAGGAATCGGGTTCCTTTGAAAAACATCTAGCCTCTCCAGGGATTTGAACCCTGGCCGCCCGCGTGGTAGGCCAGTACTCTAACCACCACACCAACCCGATTCTCCAGTTTCTCACGACCCTATGATTCAACCAAAGGCCATCATCGTATGGATTCTTGTCGGCCACGTGATTGACTTCTACCACCAGCATTGGATGTATTCACAAAATGGTTGCATTTATAATTGTCATCAGTGTATTAGCATGGATGCACTTCATTCCCTACGAGTCGCCAATGGAAGCTTGCAGCAGGGGGGTTTTAGGAAAGCAGACATCTCATCTAATAGAGAGAGAGAGAGAGAGAGGTGAGTCGGAGTCATCGCAATGGAGTCTTTCTCTTCTTTCTCTCTCTCTCTCTATCTCTCTCTGGGTGCTTTCCGTTCCCTTTCTTTCACTGCTCATAGATTGGCCCCGTAGCTTTCCATCCGTTATTCAGACCCCTCTAAAATCATTTGGCAGCGCAGTACAATACAATCTTTAATCAATCCATCAATCGCTCTACAGTACGCTACTCACATGGAAATAATACTGCGCTGTCGTCCTCCATTCATCAAATACTCCCTGCGCACTTAGTAGCCCACTCCACAAACAGATCCGGAGCGAAGTGTATGGACGATATTTATAACAATACCATGTCGATAATGGCATTCGTTATTGTTTTCAAGATTGTTGATCTTCACTAATGGCGTCAAACGTGCACCTTGTGAATTGTTTCATTCCTCTGTGACAGAAAAGTTTGTTTTTAAATATAAAACTGAACATTTAGAATTCACACAAAAATTATCTTGGAAATACCTTAACTTCTGATATATCGTGGGGATTACACGTATAGAACATATGTGGCGCAGCTTTAAAGAAACTAGGTTTTGTAAAAATAGGAAGATTCTCTGGTGAAAAAGTCAAAGAGATCTCTTAAACTCTCATTATCTTCTTCTATATCTTTTACTATTCAAGAATTGATTTTCTCTGCTTATTAATTCGTATAATCGACGAAATCCTCAATTCTGGGGAACTTGTAATATTTCTCGTTTCTATCCAGAGGTGTAGTGACTCATATCGCCTAAGTAAGTGTAAACCCGTTATTCGTGAATTCCTTAATTAAAAACCTGCAATATTGAGGGTTGGGAGTTGATGTAATAACAAATAATAATATATTATAATTCTTTACCTTTATTGGGTAAGATAGATATTCTTCCCTCAACTTTCTGCTATCTTACCTCCCATCAAAATCTCCTTATTTTTAAAATTACATTTTTATAGCATTGGATGCAACAGGTGCGAAGTGATGTAGTTCAAAGCTGAGAGTACACCACAAAATTTTGTAATGGAAACAGTCACTCAGTAACTCATGTAAGGTGTATACATTTTGGGGTGAAGCGTAGGGATCATTAATTAGGGACCATTAGGGACATTTCATCCGCAGCGAAAAACCCTAATGCTGGAAATCACTAGAGGAGGGGTGTGTGAAAAACCTGATGAATACTTTGCGGAAGGCGCTTCGTTCAAAACTGCTTCGAGCGTACATATAGTGTCTCACAACTTTTAGAGGGATTAAGGTGGGAGCCCCTAGAGACTCGGAGGCTACATGCTAGGCTTAGGTTGCTTGATAAATTCAGAACTGATATTTTTCAGAGCGACATAGAGAATATTATCATGTCTCCTCACTAAATCTCTAGGTCTGACAGATGCGATCAAATAAGAGACACACTATGCCGAACGGATAGGTAAAAAAACTAGTTCTTACCGCAAACAATAAGCGACCACAATAAAAATATTATATATAGCGGGGTATTATGTAGATGTAGAAAATATTCGGCCGTGACTGTTTTTCTCCCTTAAAATACGGCCTTTGGCAGGCTAGAATAGGAATCGCCAGCGCGCATCGTTCAATGCAACGTCGTTCATTTTCAGAAGATAAATAAAGTAAATAATGTTATATTATTGGTGCAGTAATTTTTTGGTGCAGCAGCAGTTTTTTTGGAGGAAAATTATCGATAATCAAAGGAAAATATCTTTAATAGCCTTTAACTTGGCTCATTTTTTCACGTGATACATTTAATACTCCTTCACAACGGAAGGGGTTTTGTGATCCTGAAAAAATTACTGCGGTGTGTATGATATATTTTTTCAAATAGTTAAGAGGACATACCAAAATAAACCTGTAAATTTTTTGACGAGATATTTTTCGTGAGATGTCGATAGATGTCGAGATTTATAGGTGATAGAAATTCCTAATTTTTTTACATAATACATCTCTTTGGAGTATATATACATACAATATCTCCAGTAAATGGCTGGTATTTTAGGCATATGTCTCGGAAAGTAGTGTGAAAACCGGATGGTATATTTTGGTATGTCATGAAGGGTGAGGAATTTTTCTTTTAAATGAGACCACACTCATGGATATGAATGCGGAAAGAAGAAGTGAAATGATGTGTTGTCAAACTATCTTAATGGTTTCAATGTACGACATCTTTAACAGTCGCAATTTGAAGCTGCCATATCATTTGCATTGAAGCAACTAGGTTTTGTTAGACGTATAATAGGAAGGTCCTCGGATGAGAAATTCAAAGATAGATGCTACTTCGTTCCGTTTAGGTCACACCTCGAATATGCCGCGACCATTTGGGACCCTGGTCAAATAAATACAACAAAAATATTTATAAAATACAAAGTAAAGCAGCGCACTTCATTAAAAACTGCTACGAGCGTACATATAGTATCTCACAACTTTTAGAGGGAATAAGGTGGGAGCCCCTAGCAACTCGGAGGCTACATGCTAGGCTTAGGCTGCTTGAGAAATTCAGAACTGATATTTTTCAGAGCAACTCAGAGAATATTATCAGAGAATATCATGACTCCTCACTAAATCTCTAGGTCTGACAATTGCGATAATATAAGAGAGATACTCTGCCGATCAGATAGGTACAAAAACACATTCTTTCCGCGAACAATAAGCGACCACAATAAAAATTGAGCTCCACTAAATACCCTCCTATAATATATGTCACCATTTAAAACTTACATCTTTACACGACTGGTGACCTAACACCCCCTGCCACAGTCCCATGTGGCGGCTCGCGGGGTATTATGTAGATGTAGATTATCTAATGAGCATAGTTCGTTAGCTCTGGAGATCACTTTAAAAGATCTACGACCACTGTTAGTCAAAGCAGGTAATTAATTTAAAATTTTTGTTAATTTGGAAAATCCCGCTTTCGGTGATGACCATCGTTACCTAATTTAGAACTTAAATTAAGTTATAAAATAAGCAGACCATTACGCAAACATTTTAAAATAATTACGCAAATATTTTAAATAAGAATTTTTCTCCAGTCATATGAGTCAATTTCCGCGTTCTTGCTTTGGAAAACTTGCATTTTGACTCCACATATCGCACAAATAGGCGGTTGATAACTCTCAAAATAAGGTGGTAAGATAAAACAGGTCATTTTATTTTTATTCAATTTCCGGGGATCTTTTTTGCGAGCCATTTTCCGACAGCGTAGTTACTACATTGCGTTGAAAATCATTGTTGTGTTGTGTTAAAAAATAACATTGCGTTGATCAGCACGAAATTTGAGAGTAGGTTTTGATGGAAGGAATAAATGTATCTGAATAATATAGAGGAAGAATATATTTCTCTACGAGTAAATGGAGTTCGATTGATTTCACATTCCAATAATTTTATGATAGAAACGCTTTAAGAAAAATACAACATCTATTATTGTATCCGCGGTTGTATAATATGAGTATAGTTTCGCGAAAGGCGTCAAGCATGGACGATGGAAAGTTTTAAATTACTTTTGCGTGAATACATGTCGTTTTCAACTGTACAGTTCTTAGGAATTGTTTAAATATAAATGTGCATTGGCGACATGAAGTGTCCCTGCCTAGTGTGCTTGCCGAATGCCATCTATCGGTCGATTAACGTATGTTTCATCATCGTACATTTCTTCATTCGTCGCAGTTCGTACGTTTGTTTCGATTTGTGCTAAATTCGACACTTTTAATGGAAATCTCCCTGTGTCCCTCTTCTCTCCCCATTCCTCACTCATTCTCCTCTTCATTCTCCCCCTCCCTTCCCGACAGGCCTCGTTTCCATTTCCCCTTCAAAGAGCAATCCGATTCCCATGGCGTCATTCCTCTCCCAAAGAAATCAAACCTTTTCACTTTGCTTGTTTGTTTGGGTTTTCGTCTTTGTGTGCGTGTGGAATCCCTGTGTTGAGAAAGAAAGAAAAAAAAGACGAATGCAGCGCGCGTTCACACTTCGACTTGCCTTGGTCGTGGATTCCCTCCTCTTCCCCCATCCTCCCTATCCTCCCCTATCCCCACCGACGTCTCTCCGATATCCCCGCCATTTATCATGTTCTTGCCACCGACGCCGCGAGTAAAGCGATAAAGGAGTCGTTTTTTCGTCGTCCGCAGTGTCATTCATTTTGTTCCTTAATATTTTTTCTGTGCGGAGGACGGAGTGCTGAGCTTCCCTGGAACGACATCAAAGCGTCGTACATCTCTTGCCTCTGCGAGTATATATATTTGATTTCTGGAAAGAAAATAAAGGACGTACAAAAGGAAAAGAAAGAGTTCGCTGCGATGTACTGCCGCATTCCTTCACGCGTTTGATAGAGTGCCCTCCATGTCCGTTTTCTGTCCTGTTTCGACGTCTTCACACCCAAGTTATTGACGTCGGCAGAAATCCTTACATTATGATATTCGATGAGAAAAACATCCCATTGGTTAAATTATTGGAAATTTTCCTGGTAGCTATGAATAATTATTCAACATTTTTATGCAGTTATTCATGTTGCAGTTGGAAAATAAACACTGGGGAATTTCGCTTAACCGTAATAAGGGGGCGGCGCCTTTTCGAATGACCTATTTTTTTTGGACTATGGATTGTTGATATTGTAGGGTTAATTTGGTGAAATTACGCGCAGATATAATTTTTTTAACGTTATTCCAGTTAAATATTCAAATACAATAGATGTACATCTCAAATAATCTATTTCTTGGAATAGTTGAAAATTTTCATCTGCACCATGATTGAAATTCGCCATGAAAAATAATTTGACCTGACGGGGTTACGAACCCGGATCTCTCAATTGCCGGTCAGGTGTATTAGGCAGTTACACCACCAAGCCATCTTCCTTCAAAGTGAAATCTGATGGGGAATCATGAACATCTAATTCGCATAAAACCCCCTCGAAATTCGCTTTGAAGGAAGATGGTTTAGTGGTGTAACTGGCTAACAAATCTGACCTGCAATTGGGAGATCCGGGTTCGAATCCCGGTGGAGTCAAATGATTTTTTCATGGCAAATTTCAACCCTGGTGTATGTGCACCCGTGCGAGTGACTTCCTACCACATCATTTGTTAAAAGAAATGATTGGAATATTGAGGTCATGTGAAACTGCGCTTTTTCCTCGCTATGGTTGCGGACAGCCTTATCTCTCCATCTCTTTGTTAAGAGAGCAGCAGCGAGTTGTGAATCGATAGATTGATCAGCAAATCGGAGGGGGTAACTGAAAAGACTCTCCCTGACCTGGTCGGTTAAATGGATTATGCAGTGTATTTTGGTAGCTTCGCCGTGCCCGGGTATGCATTTAGCGTAGTTCTACTGCATTCATGCATGGCAAAAACTCGTGCTTTTAAACCCGCGGGTCTAACATTACATTTACCGTAGCTGAAATACGACTTGTTCTGTCATCGAGCCATCATTCATTGATATTGTTTCCTGTGACCCGGATTTTGATTTCCCTGGAGAGACCGAAGGTGGGTTTCGCCCTGGCCTCTGACGGTTCGCAGTCGCCGCTCCTTCTGATCAACCACTTCGGTTCGAATACCCCGCTGTGCTATGCTATGCGGTCGTGTGAAACTGCGAAATATAGATGTTCCCGTGCGTTTTGACTGATTTTCCATTCATCTTGCGTATCCAATTCGCAACACATTGATACGAGTGCGAGAGTTCTGTGACATCCGTCTCGTCCATCATTATTAAGCACCCCTGTGCAATTTCATAAATACACAAGTTCCAATGATATCCGAACCCATAAAATGTGAAGGATAACTTCTTAATTTGTCCAAACTCTCTTGGGATTTCCGAATTTTTGTGAGGTAAAACTTTCTTTTGCCAGCAAATCCTTGGATAGGATGTATCTTCTCAGTCTTAGTCAAGAAATTCGAAAAGAAAACATGTAAAAATTGAATGAGAAAATATTCCATATCTAGCTTTAAATAATGATATGATAATATGAGTTTATTTCACACATAACAGATACAATTAAGAGTGACATAATTTCTGGAATATACCTAGGTACCCTTTAGGAGGAACTCCGTTTTGGGATTATCGACTCGTTCTTACATACAAAATGATTTGGATGTGTTGCTTTATATTTTAATAACAATGTATTAGTGCTGGTATAGTTACAATCGAAATTCACTCGGCATAGTGAAATTAACTCATTAAACTTTTAATATCAATAATAAATAAGAAAAAAGAAAAAAAGAAAACATGCAATAGATAATTGGCACTGCTGTGAGCTACGCCATTTCACACAATATTGAAATAAAGTTGATACATAGCAAATAACCAATTTTTTACACTTCTGCAATATATACATTCATTTCTTGCATTAGTAATAAATTCAGGTAGCGTACAACATATTTTGGACCCTAGGAATGTATTACTCTGCCTAAAAATTTCTGTTCTCGTTCTAGGTAGTGTTAGGTTGTGATAGCAATTGTGTGATAATTCGTTGTGGTAATTCTAAAGTGATCTTTGAAAGCGAGTTCATAGAAATGAACCTTTATTCCACTCAACTCATATTTTTTGCATGTATGTCCAATGTCTTTTGAAAAGTAGCAGCCTACAAATCCATGAATGCTGACGTAAATATTAAAATTTAAGTGAAATATTGTGTGTATTAAATCAAAAGAGAACATCACAGATGCAATGATAATAGACTTTGGTGACTCATAGTTTGACGAATGGCTTTACCTTTGGGTCAGAATTTATGTCTTGGTTTCAATTTGGCAATGAATGGCGAATGAAAAACTTCCACCAATTGAAAAAAAACTTTCCTTTGAAAGAAATAATTTGTTCGGCATTTATTCACTCAATGAAGTTCAGTTTTTAATTCGCGACCGGTTTCAATGCATTTCAATCGTTGCATTACGGACAGTGATATAAATAACAAGAAACCGGTGACGGATTAAAATATAAATTTAAAAAGTAGAAAACTGCTAAGCATTAATTCTTTCAATATGAATTGGTTCCACCATCTTCCCTGAGACCATATCATTCTTTTCTCTTGAAAACAGTGAAGAATGTAATCCTTAGGTCTTCGCATGCATTAATTGACTTATCTGGAAGTATAAATGAGATAATGTGATCAAGTAGCCTTTAAACTACTTTTCGTGGAGAATTTGCTACTTTTTAGAAATGGGCTGCAGAGTTAGTGAGTCTACTCTGTGGTTGGATGAATTTGCATTTATAAGTAGATGAAAGGAAGACTTATGTTGGAAGGTGATCGTTGAACAGGTGAAGGTGAGCGATGTGGTTTGATGTCCAAGCGACTTTATCGCGGGCTGGTGAAAGAAAAAAAACATTACCAAAATTTCAAGAGTTTGATCGCCATTTGCAGTATTCAGAAGATGTATAACTTTCATTTCATAGAAGAAGTTTGTGTATTATATGTTTAACTTTTACAATTGAAATGGTTTCTCTTAAAATAAATATTGATGATAGCCAGTGACAGCAGATAAAATTCAAACTGTCTGAAACGATTGAAAGGTCGTATTTTGACATTGCATTAGAAAAGATGACCTCACGTTGGCTTTGATTTTGTCACTTTGCTATATATTAGTGCTGTGCGAATCAGAGATTTTCATGTCAAATCGAACCGAATCGAATCTCTCAAAAGATATTTTGAATCGAATCGAAACGAATTAAAAATAAAATATTCGTTAGCGAATCAAACCACTCTAAAACAATTCGCTTGCGAATCGAATTCGAATTCTAAACAAAACGCAAAAGTTTATGCAGAGTTAAAGTAATATAGATTTTCTCTATATTTCAGGGCCTTAAATTAGCTTATAAATCTATATAGTGGCACAAAGAATAGCACAGAATTACGTGTGGTCGTTTAAATTTTGGTTTCGCGTGAGGAAAACATCTTCCAAACACACGGCGCACCATTTTTGGAATGAGCGCCATGTTTGAATGCATGTTACGATTTGGAGACGAATCTATCTGATTCGTTTATTACAAATCATCCGCTTTCGAAGCATCCCGATTTTCTGGCTAATTGAATCGAATTAAGCCTGATTCGATTCGATTTGATTTCGAAGCATTCGCACAGCTCTACTGTATATATGAATAATGATAAGTGATTCTTGCTATTTCATTCGTGCGAGGTAATCAACGTTACAAACCTTTATGGTGTGCTTAGTTTAGGAAATATGAAATTAGAATGACTTATAATGAATACAGTTAATGTATTGTAGAACTTACTGGTTTGAGTTCACATCTCCCATATCGACAACTTTTGATCTTTCACTTTCTTTTAGGGACTCCGTGTCTAAGAATCTACACGGATTTTTAATTGTTACTAATGCCCTTATTCTGGACACAATTTACTTTTCCTCAAGCTGTTGCCTCCAAGAATCTTAAACATTATTTGCCTTTTGTCCGTGTGTACAAGTCCCGCTCACTGCCCCTCACTTGTTCACATTATATAAACAGACACGTATAAATGATGCTGTGGTGTGATGCCACCAAGAATGGCATTCCGTAATTAGACACACAAACTGGTCAATGCCATAGAGGAAGGACATACAGAGGAACAAAGAGATAGAGAGATTCAGATGTGTTTTTAAATAATTCTATGGCCGATAGATGGAGCAGGTGTATCTAAGTTGCACAACAAGCCTTAACAAATGAGCTTTGGCACACGGCCACTTCATTTAGCGTCGCATGACTCACGTGGTGTTCTGATGATGATTTCGGTGCCTGAATGTTTACTAATCGACCCATAGCAACGGAAAAAAATCTTATTGAGTCGTCGAGACCAAATTGAACATTCATTTTTATGTGCCAATTCAATTTGCATCAATAAGCATACTCTATAATGAATCGAATTCACGTCAATATGATAAGACTCGCGATTACCAAGCACGGAGTCAACTGTTTACCGATGTATCATAGCATCCACAAAACAATTGATACTCGATTAAAAGCACACAACAGCCGTGGTACATCCACTCTTCTGTATGTTGACGCAAAATCACTGAGTACCACTTGCGCCTCCAAGTGGCCTTCTCCATAAGCCAAAATTCTTCCTCCCCTAAGGTGGTGCCACATGACAAATTCTTCCCAAAGCTCTCAAAAATGTATGCCCAGTTTTTATCATCGCTTTGCCACTCTATATATACTTAATCTATGTCAATGCAAAATCCACAAGATGTTCACATGTGCTGGGCCCTATCTACTAATATTACTTTATAAATCAGGATACTCCCTACCCAAATCTAGATGATTTTTACCGTATTACTTCCATTTAAACCTGGATTAAAGGTTAGCTAATCTAACTGGAATAAAATCATGATATTTGTATTGCACACACAATGGTCACTGCATCAAAAATGGCGTTCGCTGAGTAGCGATGTGCTTAATTTGGTTGGTTAATCGTTAGCAGGTTTAACTCTTGTATGGTAATCTCCAGTGGTGTAATGTTGGTAGTTATTTTGTGCCAGACACGGGCCGCGGGGAGTTTGGAATACCGCTCGGAATGGCGAGCAATCAAAATGCAGTGAAAACTCTCTTCACCGAAGTTTAGGGGACGGAATCGTTTCGTATGACCATTCAATCAGTGGCAGATATAGGTTTGGTCCAAGGGGAGGGGGGGCAAACCGGGGGTCTGAGGGGAATACCCCCTTGTACTAAGTGGTACTCTCCAATTATTTCGATTTTATCTAGTGTAAGTTTCGACCCAATGGGGGGGGGGGGAGGGGCCCTTAGCCCCCCGCCATAGAGCCGCCCCTGCATTCAATCGGATAATTGGAGGTTGATATTCAAATGTTTATTTAGTGAAAAACGTACAACTGTCATGTTACCTAAGTAACTTCAATAACGTGGTCAAATTCAATAACTGTGCTTTATAAATTATCCACTTCTCGAATAAATCGAAATTTGTTTCGATACCGTTTCTTCGGATCGGTTTCCGGGAGCCATATCTCTCCACTTGATTGGGAGTACATCAGCAGGTGTTTAATCATTTTATAGCTCAAAAAATAGGAGGTAAAAATGAAAAAAAGAAACCTTATTGCTACTGGTAGTAAAACCCTTCTAAAGTTCTACTTTCGTATATGGCGCGGTTTGTTATCTAACTTATTATGTCGTGTTTGATGAGAGTTTCTTTCAGTCCGTTTGGCGGGATTCCGCTAATCTCAGTTCTGCTGTTATCACAACATTCCACGCGTCATCTACATCTACATCTACAAACTACCCTGCGAGCCGCCTCATGGGCGTGTGGCAGGAGGTGTTAGGACACCAGCCGTGTAAAAATGTAAGGTTTTCGAAGGTGAAATGGTGACAGGTATTTTGGGAGTGCATTTAGTGGAGCTGTTGCAGTGAGGCGTCATGATAATATTCTCTCTGTCGCTCTGCAACACACCAGTTTTGAATTTCTCAAGCAAGCTAATCCTAGCGTGTAACCTCCGAGTTTATAGGGGTCCCACTGAAATCCCTCTAAAAGTTGTGAAACAATATGCTCGTTCGTAGCAGTTTTTAACGAAGCGTGCAGATTTTCCTTGCATTTTATTAATTTGTTTTGGTTAAATCTTTATGACCAGGGTCCCAAATGCTCGCGGCATATTCAAGGTATGACCTTACCAGAGTGTAGTAGAATCTTAAGATGACGCTGTCATGCGTACTTCTTCATTATTTGAGAAGGAAGGAAGGAGCAAAAGGTATTCTTCATTCTTCTTCCCGATCGAGAATCGTAATTCTGCTCGAAACGTCCTCCTTCACTCAGAGGAATCAAATCCGTGACTCGGCGGAGCTGCGCTTCATCTGTCACTCGCATATCTTCTGCGCCGAAAAAAATGGTGCCTTGGTGAAACACCTTCGCTTTTTCCTGTGTCATTCCATCACTAAATCACCCGATTCGTTATGTTTCGTTAAAACAAATGGTCTTCCTCCTCATGTTTTTAATCATATCTAAACAAACATTTGCTTTACATTTTCTTGTCATCCCAAGGCATTTGAACCTCGCAATATTTCATAGTTGATCTCTAAAATTTTTTCGCCAGGAATGTTTAGCGATGCGCTTTCCTTTTTTTTTCTTAAGGTGACGTCTGAAATGAATCGCCACGCCACCGTTTTTATTTTTTCACCTCTCTCCGCGTCGGAGACCCAGAGGATTTTGGACGACAGAGACACTGTTAAGCTCGAGGGCGATAAATCACTGAAACCATTGGTCTTCAGTGCGATTGAAAGAAATATCGATCTGCACGCTCCCCAAACTCCTCTCTCCATTACCAGTCGTTCTGTCAGAATTATAACGAAGTCAGCCATTGTGTGGATGCAACCCGTGAATTACTGCAGTTGGATTTTGCCTGAAAATTTCAATTTCTGTTCCAGTGTCAGCCTCATATTGTCTACTTTTTCCGTCGGTGAGAAACTTATGCTTTTTGATGATTATAATTTTTATTTTGATTATATTATCGCGGTAATGGTTCTGCAAAGTCAAAGGCTGTAATGAATGAGTTTCCAGTCTATGTTATCCTTAACTGATAGTCGAGATTTGGCGTTCGTTGGCCTCATTAGGAATGACAAAGGAGGCTAGATGGTGATCCATTGTGATGCCTTACTCCGGAACAAATCGGTTGCAGAAATGTTCTGCTGTATCATGGCAAGAACTTCTTATCAAAGATGTAATAGTCAAAATTATGCTACTGCTCCTGCTAATTCTAATATCTTTATAATGGTAATTGGTTTGTTGAGATGGGTGATTATCATTACAAACAGCATTTTTCTCACGAAATTCTTAGCATGTGACATCATATTGTCTTCTGTGCATTATCACTTTTTTATTTCCTCTTTTTCAAAGCTCAATTGTTTTATTATTTTGGTTGTAAACAATGCAATTCTCTACTTTACTCATTCTAGTATTTTCCGGTTTATTCGCAAAGTCTGATACTCAATCACTCTCGAACGAAGGTGCCCGGAATTCAAAGGACATAGGTGATTTTATATTATTGTTCATTATGTTGTACAATATGTTTATCTTAATAAAATAATTGGTTTAAAGTACATAAATAGATATTAGGCTATAATTTGAGTTTATAAAAAGCTGTAGAAGTGGCAATATAAGCAGTCGCCGCAGCGGTTGAATGTGGCTTGCGCTCTGTACATTGAGCCATGACCACGCCTCTTTAGCTTAGCAGCCGAGTGTGTTCATACATGTTACGACGCTCTCCCTGTCTGAAGACTGGTCAGCTTTTAATGATTAAAGATGAGTTCGATGAATGTGTGTCATCTACATCTACATAATACCGTGCGAGCCGCCGCATGGGCGTGTGGCAGGGGGTGTTATGTCACCAGCCGTGGAAAGGTGTTAGTTCTATGGAGATGAAATGGTGACATATATTACAGGAATGTATTTAGTGAGCGTAATATTTGTTGCGATCGCTTATTGTATGTGGAAAAAAAACGAGTTCTTGTATCTATATGTTCGGCGGTGTATCACTCTTATGTTATTGCATCTGTCAGACCTAGAGATGTTGTGAGGAGTCATGATGATATTCTTTGTGTCGCTCTGAAACACATCAGTTCCGAATTTATCAAGCAACCTAAGCCTAGCGTGTAGCTTCCAAGTCTCTAGGGGCTCCCACCTTAGTCCCTTTAAAAGTTGTGAGGCACTGTATGTACAAAAATTGCCCATAGCAATTTTTAACGAAACGCGTTGATTTCCCTTGCATTTTATTAATTTTTTTGGTTAATTCTATTTGACCAGTGTCCCAAATTCTCGCGGCGTATTCGAGGTTTGACCTAAACAGAGCGAAGTAGCATCTCTCTTTTACCTTTTCCTCCCGTCACCTTCCTATGATACGTTTAACAAAAGCTAGTATCTTTAATGCTACGCCAAATATGTTTTGTATGTGTAATCCCAACGATATATCAGATTTTAAGGTTATTCCAAGATATTTTACTGTATCTGAAGATTTTGTTTATTCCACCAACAGTATAGGTATGGCATTTGGCATTTTTTAATGATGTGCTGCGACTAATCTCGAACGAAATCCTGCTCTAAGGATTAGATGAGGTGATGAAAAGTGAATTGCGCCGTGTTTCACCACTAACTCGCAGAATTTCCAACGCTCTTGCTAGGTCCATAATAAAAATACATCTATGTTTCAATCCACACAATATTTATTATATATACGACCCGGGTTTCAGCGACTTTGTGCCATTGTCAGGTAACAAATTTCACAGGTGGCCGGGTATTTAGTACATGGTCGAAGGAGGGAAGGAATGGGTTGGGCCCACTCTCTGTCTAAAATAATTTTTAATGCCAAGGAAAGGCACTCAGATGCAGACAGATGACTGTGATTTAGTGTATTTTGGACAAGCAGGGCAAAAATTTAAGGACAGAGTCGAAGAACGCGTGAATTGTTTTGTCAACGGCTGTGGGAATTCAAATTTTGCGGAGCATTAATGTAACTTTCAACATTTTTGTGATTTTAAATTTGAAATTTTACATGTTAATGACAAAGGTGCCAAACTGGACTTTTACGAGCAATTTGAAATTTTCAATATCCCGCATATTTTATGTAATGACCATTTATTCCCGACGCATTCCCCCCTCCTTAAAATTGACCTCCCTCAACCCAAAAACCGTTAATCGCCACTGGTCACATTATCCGTTCTTCACAATAATAACGCTCGCTCCTTCCTTTAACATTGTCTCAACTTCCCCCCCTCTTCCATACCCCCAATCTTCAACCATTTATATGTACCCAGCCACCTGTGAAATTTGAATTTGTTACCTGATGATGGCACGAAGTTGCTGAAACTCGGGTCGTATATATAATAAATATTGTGTGGATTGAAACAAAGTTGTTTTTTTATCATGAATATTACTCACTTCCACATAGTAAAGCCGGAGACGATTACTTATGCTCTTTCTAAGGGAGGGATAGGTTTCTCTTGAGAAAGGAAGCTGCTCATGAATGAGCAGAATGGACAAAGGAGTACAATTTCGTGAAAGACGAGAAATATGGACGGAAGTCGGAGGAAATGCACGTGCGTATAAATGCTTCGAAAGTTGAATGGAAGAGTGTGTGTGTGTGAGTGTGGAGAAGTTTCCCTTTGAGGAGGAGAGGACTAAGCGAAGGAGAGAATTCCTCCTTGGGTTTGGAATTATAAGAGCGGCGATTAATCTCCTCGAGAGAGAAAGTTTCTGGACGTTTGTGGGGACATTTATGAGGAGGAGGAGGAGAAAGCGAGCATTACTCATTTCGGTTAGAGATATTGCGTTTGAACTGGTTTGTTTACTTTGTTTATTTATATTTGTCAAGAGACAATTGCAGGAAATGAGAGGCGGATGTCTTCCATTAATTCGAGGACTTCCGTTCGTAGTTACTAGCAAGGGCAGCCAGGCAGTACACGTAAATGAAATCCTCTTTTAAAACTTAAAAAATATGAGCAGAAATTCAAGGCAGTGTGATCGTGGAGAAAAATTTAATATCAGTTTCTGGAGCACGCTTCCGTTGCAATGAAGTGCAAACATTTCTTGCCTGCGAGTTGTAAATAGGAGACACGAAGGGAAGAGTGCTCTCCAAAGTTTAAGCTTTATCTCCGCGGAAGATGAAGCTTAAACTTTGAGATTTTTTTCCGCTTAGTTCCTCTCGAACTGCATTCCGTTCTGGAATTTTTGCTGCGAGAGAGAAGAAATCGGAAGGTATTAAGTCTCTTTGCTCGGAAAGTTAAAGAAAACTTTGATAAGCTGAAAAGGGCGCTGGAAAAAATTTCAAGGAGATTGAAAAACCTCCATGCCGAAAGAAAAGCAGTAGCGTACGAATGTCATTAAATCGGTTTCCAAAATCCTTGCTACTCGAAGCACATGCTTCCATTACCTTGAGTTCGATTTATATATATAAGTTGGTGATGTACCTACTTATAAATTATTATTATTGGTACATTATTTAGATTTCAATTGAAAATTAAATACAGACTGTTTTAATATCACGAAAGAGTTCTAGATTACACCATTTGCTTTGTAAAATCAGGGGAGAAAAGTGGAAGGAAGGGAATAAAATCCTTCCTCATGCATGTGTACATATACTCACTGAGATAAAAATTTTCTGTATTCACCTGATGATTACCTGAGTGTCGAAACCTTGGTAATGGAAGGAAAATACAAATTGTGGAAAAATCAAGTGTATTCATAGATATTATAAACATTAATGGAGTTGGTGCATAAAGTTTAGTTCGAAAGTTGCGGGGATACTGCCCGCCGACGCCTTTTCAATCGCTGTGCGCTTGCGGTAAGCGGAAAGTATTCGGACATTTTTAATAAAACCCAGCTTCCGCCGAGATAAGCTTTGCCCACATTTCGTCTCTCCACAATCCTTTGCTCGTGATTGGATGAATGCATTTCTTGTGTCCCGCTTTTAGCATACGCTTTGGATCTTTGTGAACCCCTGCGATGAATATATGTAATGGATTGTTGTCTCGTCGACAAAAACGGTTGTCTAGAATTCCGTAAACAAACAACTTTTTGGAAAGTGGTGCCACCTAGGGATGAAAGACGGAAGTTGGAATGTAAATACAGTCGATAGTTTATAAATAAACACGTTGTACTGGTTTTACCATGAATATACAGGAGTTTTACTTACATTTACCATATTGTAGTGGATAAAAAATGTAGTAGGTACTACACGCGAGACGTAATTACACTCTTTATTAATATCGTCCGGTCTACAAATATATTTAGTTCCTCTCCAAAATTTTCATAAATAAATGCACAGTTAACTTCTTAGCACTTCCTGAATGTCGCTATACGGAAATTTAATAATAATGCGAGGTGACTACATGAGTATTCCCAATGGCCATTATTGCAGTGTAGGTAAAAAGGAATGCACTTACCGCCGCCTTGAACAGATTCTTATTTTACAATCCAAGTCTCTTATTTTGGGTCCTCGTAGACGCATACCCTGTTTTGCAGCCTGGTACGAAGCAAGTTCAGTTTAAACAAGGCATTCTAAATTCTTTATTTAAGCTGAACGGGCTTAATGCAGTCAAATTAGAATCAGAGTCTGTCAAACATCGTCGTCGGCACACGATGGACGTTTTATTCACCTCTGACTTATTTCCTGTAATAGGTATTTCCTCTCTAGCATTTACAAAGTAAATTTTAGGTCACAAAAATAGCAAGATATTATTCAAAGCATCAAGTAATTCATATCTCCTCTTATCTTATTCTTCTTGAATATTCATCACATTCTCACGTTAGCAACAATTTACTACGTCTATTTCAAATAACAACTGAAAAGACTCTAACCGAAGTGGCGCCGAGGACTGGGTGAACTAAAAGAGGAAATTTAGGCAACACGTAGCCTAGGCAACAATTCCAAACATCCGAATCCATAATATATATTCATGACCCCAGCTTTAAACGTATCGTGTATCCATGGAAACGAGAATTATTGGTACGTATGCGGGGTATTTGAACGAGTCAGTTCTTATGAATCCGCCAGGACGTGTTTGAATTGATGCATTTTGAAGCAGGAAAATTCTTTTTATTTTCTTTCTTGTTTGCCATTCGTCGTGGGGGTGGGGTGGGGAGGATGGAATCCGGCCGCGAGAGAGGGCGCGACTTCAGAATGAGACTTCACTCGACAGTGGAACCGCACAAAATGCATGAAAACCCGGTCATTCTGTCCGTAACTGGGCCCTCCTTCCTGACGCCACTCGTTAATGTACACACGGCCTATTCGCGCGCGCGAAGAGGCGCTGAGAGCGGCAAAAGCATTTAGGTAGTCCGAGCGAGATAGTTTCCAAGTCATAACAGAGCCCATATTCGAATTATACTTTTTAATTTCACCTGCTGTAGGACACATCAATTAAATATTATATCATTAATGGTATAATAATATAGTTTTATATGACAGAAATTGTAAGTAATTAAATGAAAACATCTAAATAAATCTTTAATTTGACTCATTTTTTCCGCGCGGTGCGTTTGAAATTCTTTCAAAACGGAAGGTTTTTGTGATACCCAAGAACCTACTGCGGTGACAATATGATTAACTTTCAAAAATAGTAGAGAAAACAAAGAAACTACAAGCTGTTAGTTTGTTTAGGAAATATTAGTGTTAGAAATACCTCATTTTGTAAATAATGTCTCTCTGGAGTGCACACACGTACCATTTCCAATGTAAAATGGCTGGTATTTTTTACCAATATCTCTAAAAGTAATGTGGTAAGAGGTTCAATTTTTGGTGTCATTGGATAGGTGAGATGTATTTCTTTAAAATGAGACCAAATTCATTGATTTCTAGGCAAAATGATATTTCCCTCGGACTACCCTAAATGAGGGAGGCTCGACCGCCTCGGAGAGGGAATAGTCCGCACAACTTGGCACTTTGACATTATTGTTATATGAGAACCGATTTTATTCCCTTACCTTGATTTATTTTCATAGAGATTTCTCCTATTGCATTTATAAATGCATTTGAAAAAATTGTTGAGGCGATTTCTAACGTTACCTCACTTGGCGTTTCCTGTGCTTTGTCAAACGATCCATTCCTGGTTATTGGAGTTCATACATAAATAACGAGTTTAGCAGTTCTTATATAACAAAAAAGCCTAAGCTAAGCCTAGGGCATTTTACTCGATTTCTTTATCACTTTATACGAAGTAAATCGTCATAAAAGCTAACGATCAGGACATACGAAGAAATAGAAAATGGAGTTCATGTTTAAATAACGCGCACAAAATCGATTATTAAACAAAAAGCCTGAAAGAAACCTACACTTAAATTTCTTGACACCATAGACACAAATCTAGCTCCAACGTAATGAATGGCGGACAGACCAAATCGACCGTCCTAGAGTTAAGAGCGACGAGAACTCGACGCTGGCACGACATAAACTATTCGTTTGCGCCATCTATGTCCGCCCAGATATTCTGTTGGTAGCAATAGTTGAGGCATAGAGTAAGTATATATAGAGTGGCAAAGCAATGCTAAAAACTGGACATAAATTTTTGAGAGCTTTGGGGAAGAATTTCTCAGGTGACACCGTCTTGGGAGAGGAAGAATTTTGGCTTATGGAGAAGGCCACTTGGAGGCGCTAGTGGTACTCGGTGATTTAGCGTCAATTTACAGAAGAGTGAATTTACCATGGCTGTTGTGTGTCTTAAATCGAGTATCAATTGTTTTGTCGTTGCTATGATTCATCGGTAAACAGTTGACTTCGTGTTTGGTAATCGCGTGTCTGATCATATTGACGTGAATTCGATTCATAGTAGCCTATGCTCATTGAAGGCTCGTTAAAATATATTTAATTTGGTCTCTATGACTCAGCAACATTTGACTTCGTTGCTATAGGTCAATTAATAAGCATCCAGGCACCGAAATCATCATAAGAATATCATGTGAGTTATGCGACACTAGATGAAGTGGCCGTGTGCCAAAGCTCATTTGTTATGGCTTGTCGTGCAAATTCGATACACCTGTTCCACCTATCGGCCAAAGTATTATTTAAAAACTCATATCCGAATCTCCCTATCTCTTTGCCACTCTATATGTACTTACTCTATGGCTGGGGCGATATATAACGTAACATTATTAGGCTTTCCTGTGCATTGTCAAACGTTGCTTTGCATGCTTGTGTTTCATTCGTGTGGAGCATTGTTTCCCAAAGTGACGCTTCACATGTTCATTAACTTCCATTGTGTTGTACAAGGTTGTGGAAAAACTGTTTTTAGCCTATTTTTAATATTTCAATATTCAATCTTGTTTTAATGTACTGGGGGATAAATTTCTTAATGACGTTGTTCCCATGCACTTCTCACCTTCCTTCGCTGATCCACATTCTTCACCAATGTCGTGTTTCATTACAGTTGAAGGATACCGGTGACGGTTTTTGGAATTTTGCTACGTTTAAAATTAATCCCGTGATACTATTCAACATTGGTTGTTTACTATGCTCGATTTTTATGCACATTTATAATTAACAAAGGAAAAGGTATAGAAGTTAAGGGAAATTGTACGAGGTGATTTATTTTCACAATGGCTATTTTATTCACTTTGTTTTCCTGTAGTGACGAAGGATGTCCTTTTTTATTTATACGAGGCGTGTTTTGTAAGTCAGTACCTTTTTGAAATAAAAAAAAGGTCTACATTTCTGAATAATTTTATATTTACATGAAAACCTGTACCTTAATCTACTTTTCAACATAATTTCTCTAATATTAAGGCACTCAACGCATCGTAGAACCAGCTTTTGAATCCCATTCTCATAGAAGTCTGCCGCCTGATTTGATAACTACTGTAACACGGTCGTTTTGACCTCATCATCATCATCATCGATGTGGCGCTGACCACCCTTAGATGCATCTTCAAATGCAATAACAGGTGGTAGTCACTGAGCGCTAGATCGGGACTATACGAAGGGTGATCAAGTTATTCCCAGCCAAATGATTCGACGAGATCTTGAGTTTGGTTAGCCGTGAGTGGACGGGCATTGTCTTGGAGCCCCTTAGTTAGCATTCCACGCCTTTTGTTTTGAATTCTCTAAAATGTTAAACCCCATTCCGTACCATTCTATCGCTCATAATGTTTTTTCCATAAACTTTACTGATCTGACGATGAATATCAGCCGCTATCATGCCTTTATCTCCAAGAAAACGAACCGAAGCGCGTATTTCACAGTCGGCGGGATTCTCAATCGGCGGAGGTATTCTAAATACTCACAAACGTAAGAATGGTCAAATGTTTCCGTAATGGCGTCTGTGGCTTCCCAACAGATGTAGGTACACAGCATGCATGCACAAAATGCTGACCGCAGCACTGCAGCGGCGAAATTTCAAAACGGTACTTACCTAAAAAACCACGCCTCGTAATTCTAACTCTTGAGCTTGCCGTTTACTTTCCTTCCCACGGAAAATGATGAACTTTTATTTCTCTCCAGAACACTTCCCAGATCGCATATTCCGGACCCCATTTTCACCTTTCATCCCCTCTCCATCCCATTCTCCCAAAACTTTCCCACTTGTCCTCTCTCCCTCCCTCTTTCCAACTTTCTCTTTGTCTCGCCTATTTCTCTTTATCCTCCTCCATTTCCCACTTCACTCAAATGTTGAGAGCTCTCGGAGCGCATACTTCCCTCACTCCTTCCCTCGGTGTCCACCAGATGGAGAAATACGCACGTAGAAGTCCACACGCTCCGAGCCAAGGACCACGCTTTGCCCTCTTCATCTCTCCTCATTTCCAAAATACTCGAAGTCATTAATTCCTTCCTTTTCCTAGATTCTCCTTTCACGATCTCTCATCCCATTCATTTTCACCCCCGACATGAATCGCTTTGGAGACATCCTCATGCCCGAAAAAAATCTGATTTGGCTCTAAACGAAGTTAGAATCATATTAAAATTGAAAGTACAACTGCACCGTCGTGCAAAATTCCACAGAGAAAAAATCATATTCCTTGACATGGATGATTTTTGATTTTTTCTCTGATTTTTTTTCTCTGTGGAATTTCGCACAATTGTGCATTGCGGGTGACTCAGTAAAAAGTGGAACTCCGTGGCTAGTCCAGGATAGCTTAAAATCTGTCCAACAATTGCACTATTCCACAAGGTATTTTAATGCGTACGATGCGTTTCAGCTCGCAGAGCCGTCATCAGGTACAAGACTGTCTTGTATCTAGTACTTGTACAAGACTGTCCTGCACCTGATGACGGCTCTGTGAGCTGAAACGCGACGTTCTGTGAGACGAAACGCTTCAAAAATACCCTGTGGAATAGTGCAATTGTTGTTTCTGATTTAATATGACGAACTGCCACGATGTCTCACCTGAATATGTTGAAGTCAGACTCGTCTAAAATGTTTTGTTTTTGTAACCAAATCTTCCCATAGTTCTCTGTTCTTATATTGTGTTACTATAGTTCTCTGTTCTTATTAACTGAGACTAGAAGTCTATTTGTCTTCAGGTAACCCTTTTGTCCGGTGAATTGTTACATTCTTCATCAAAACAATCTCTTTTGATCAATTTCCCAAAATATTATTTGTAGAAATATAGCACCATAGTGTAGTGAAACACTTTGAATACGAAGAAATGGCCCTTCAAAGTAATCCCCCACAAAGCACCCGCATTTATCTCATGTACTGAATTTGGATCTTTTCCATTCTCTAGGAAACGAACGAAGAAGAAAAGTTTCCCCCTAATTTTCGTCGTTTATTTTTTTCTGTTTCTGTGTTTCCAACGAACTTGGAAACTGCGAGCTAACGCGCTGATAATAGCCATCTTACAAGTCGGGACCTCACGCAACTGTAAATCCTATTAAATGCATATTAGTTCCCAACTTTCTTTCAAATTTCTTTTTGCCTTTAGATAATGTCGATATAATGGTTTCTGTCGCCCTTCGAAGATGTGCGAACATCTAGTTTTCTCCTCGTAATTGCCAACGTGGATACTTGTTCTCATCGTGAATGCCGCACGCCGAGAAATCCAGCTGACGATCGTCTTTCTCAAGTTCATTGGAGAAGGATTTAAGTTCTGGATTTGAGTGATTTGTGACAATCGTTATTTTTTCTTTCTTCATGACTTTGCTACACATACATTGGGTGAATTGTTTTCTACATATCTTAATCCTTTAATCTTAATTACTTTTAGAGGGATTAAGGTGGGAGCCCCTAGAGACTCGGAGGCTACACGCTAGGCTTAGGCTACTTGATTAAATTAAGAACTGATATTTTTCAGAGTGATATAGAGGATGTTATCATGACTCCTCACTGCATCTCTATGTCTGACAGATGTGACAAAATATGAGAGATACTCTGCCGAACAGATCCGTTCTTTCCGCGAACAATAAGCGATAAAAATAAATATTAAGCTCACTAAATACACTCCTATAATTCATGTCACCATTACATCACCAAAAAACTTACACCTTTACACGGCTGGTGACTTAACACCCCCTACCCCACGCCCATGCGGCGGCTCACAGGGAATTATGTAGATGTAGAATCCCACTGGCCAAACATATTGAGAGATGCGTAATTAAAGTGGAATTTACGTAACCATTTTGTCGAATATGGACTTTTGATGAAAAAGGCAACCGCAATGCAGTTCGACAAACGTCCTTTCATTTCAGCAGAAATCTTATGTGGAATGTACTTTTGCGATAACCAATTTTTGTATTGGTGAAGCTTTATCCTCCGCTTATGTGTGGAATGATACATTTGGCATTAGTAAGAATCCGAAATCTGATGGACCAGAGTTCTCATCCTTTCTAATATATATATATAAAATTTTATGGTGTCTGACTGTCGGTATGTTGCTCCATAATGAAAAAACTTCTTCACCGATTGAGCTAAAATTTGACATTTGTAGATAGAAAATATATTTCGTCGTAAAAAAGGGTATTTTAAAAAGCCCTCAGGGCACATAAAGATACCCTTGGTGGTCCATACTCAGCGTTAGGCTCGGTGCAGTGGCTTGATTTTTTGCTTTTTTAAAAGTACTTTCACTCAAGAAGGAGGGCTGGGATTCTTTTCATCAGATGGTTGAATAAATGAAGTTATTAATTCTTTCAATTGGTTTTCTTTTACGCGTCATATTTGTCTAAAAATCATGTTTTTCCCTGGAAAATCCCACATTTTACGCTGAAATCAACAATAGCATATTTACTTGACAACCAGAGATTTGATTTTCAAAAGATATTCGCGCCTCTAGCATTTAAATATCACGTTTTTCTGCGGCCCATGATAGCACGTAGAAAGTAAATCTGTATGAGAAGGTCCCTGAGTCTCAAGGGCCCCATGATAGATAGCTTTGGGGGGTATTTGATAAATTAAATGCATATTAAAATAAGTATACTCTTCAATGTCTATTCTCAAAGTAGCTCTCATAGGGGCATTGTAAGTATATGAGAGAACATTTACGTAATAAACGATACACATAAAGGAATTGAATAGACTACACACGCAATAAAATGTGCAAGATACGTGAAGTGAATATTATTGGTAGTAATGCTTCTTGTGCGACAACAAACACAGCATTGTTTATTATCGTTTAATACTCAGATGTATTGCACGTAGTGGAAACGTCTTCCTCTCATTACGATTGCGAACTGTTTATCACACCAATTCCCACATCAGATACGTTACGAGTTATTTATATATGTTTAAAAGTGTTAAAGTGCAGTCTATTTACATTCACTCAATCATCGAGGTGCCTTTTTAATACTCTCACTCACCGCTGTGTTTCCTCTCCTCGGGCTTAAACATTTACCCATCAACGTGCCAAATAGAAAAAAGAGTAACTTTTCGAAAAATTCTTCTAAAACAAGAGGAAAGTCGTCTTTGCGAGAAAATGAGCCCTCGCAAGAAAAACGACAAAGATTAGACATGGATGCTCAAAGACACGACCACTAGCGATCTAATGAAACTCCTGAAGATTAGCACGCGCGAAGGAAGCCGGATGCTGCAAGACACGCTTCCCAGCGCCTTTTCTCCGGTTTCCGGGTTTGACACCTCTGATTTCTATGGCAATATACAAGTCATGAGTGAAGATCCTTCAAATGGGCTGGCCTTCGATTGGAAAGTCACTGATTCGCGCATGGGCAAATTAACGTGGCTTGCTCCCGCGTTTCGACCGGGAACAACATTTTCATCAACACTCCAGAGGGAAAAGCTGTCAATACAGTGTATAAGTCAAATTTTCTAATGAGTTGATACAGATGCTTTAAAGATAACCAGTGTTTACTAATATTTAACGAAAAATAAAATAATCAAATGAAAAACAAAAATACAAGAAAGGATATTCTAAGAAAAATGGGAAACTAAGTCGGTCACCTCCCAGTGGTGTTTTTCGGACTACGCTAAGAACCGCACAAATTTTAATCCTAACCCAACCTACGGACGGAAAACCAGCTATAAATCTGGTTCACATATAGACCCATCTGTTTTGAAACTTTAATTTGTTTTAAGATGGCGGAAATTATGTAGGCGTCACTAAATGCTTTTTATCCGAAAGAAGAACGGGAAATTCTGCTCAATGAAGGACACCCGTGCATGAAAATCGACAATGGCACTGAGAATCACGATAGATTTTTGATTTAGTAACCGAAACCGCTGATTATGGCCACCCTTTACACCGAAGAGATGGAGGATTCATAAGTCAAATGAACATGGCTGCCGCTGCAAGGGCTCCTTCTCATGTTTTCAACCGCTGGGTTGTACCCTACTCTCCGATCCTGATTAAGATACTCTACACACATATTAGCGTTTAGTAGGACTACTGAATCAATTCATTGAATGCAATTATATTTTTACACACAAATGAATCGATCAAGCTGTTAACCCTTTGAGCACGGCATGACGTGATATTACGTCATGGTGTTTTAACGCTGGTGCTGATGACGTGATATCACGTCATGTCGCACGCAAAGGGTAAATTCACTCAGAAGAGGGCTCAAGAGAGCCGGAGGGACGAGGAGATCATCCATCAACCTGGGTACTATTTAAGTAGCAATGAGTCTGCGTGGTCCATTTTTAGGTTTCCTGTGCATGAAAAAGGACCAATTTATCGGTTTATTTGATAGAATCTCACAAAAAGTATTTACCGTTGCTGGTGCCAACGTGGAAGTAAGGTATCGACTCCTTTTGTCAATGGCAGAGTGCAAGATTGTAAATCATGTAATAATTGTTGTATCATCACAGAGATGCTTCACTCGTGGAATCCTGTCTTATCAAATGAATAACATTGACGAAATTATTAAAAGAAAAATGAATCGTGGGTCTGTCTCCCTTTGCGTATTTCTCCCCTTCATGGATTGATTTGCTCTTTCGAATACCTGATTCATATCGGTAACGAGTTGGAGCTAGGAAAGTGGCGCATTGCTAATTCGCAAAAAAAGGATCTCGAGGAATACACCAAGGAAATAAAAAAAAGAGTTTAAAGAATGCATGGGTAAAATGGTTGATTGACTAAAGCAATGGTCTGGAAATACAAATGATAATAATAGAATAAGAACACTTTATTTTGCTCTGGGTACATCACCCCGAAGAGCATTACAAAAACTATCAAAAACAATATACAATAAAACAAGCATTTAAAACCACAAAGAGAGTACAAAAATGTGAGACAAATTTATTCGATATTAAGAGTGAGAAAATCCAAAGTAGCAAGTTCGGAACTACTTCGCAAGCAGGTAATGAGATATTTTGGCTCTAAAAGCAGAAAGAGTCTGACTGCATTTGATATAGTTTGGAGGAGAGTTCCATGTTGCGGTGGCGCTGACTACAAATGATAGGTGGTATTAACTTGTACGAATCGCGGGGCAGTACAGGTTTGAAGGGTCGAACGATGGCAACACTGCTCGCAGGTTTTTTCAAGAGACCGAGAAATCGGCTGAAATAATCGGAGTAGATCAGCGGCACATTCACCGCATGAGCGTAATAGTCCGTGGTTTTTTCTCAAATTAAGCTGTGGATACAAATCTCGTTATTCGCAGCCTTTTCCTTTCCTCTCTTGTTTGGGAAGTTCTCACCATTCATCTTCTCAATGTAATCAGGTGAATTCAACCATCACCTTGTGGGTAGGCAATCATTAAAATATTCACTATCGGAAAACCCCCCCTGAAATCAAAGTCTACCGACGCGTCTGGTAGTATGAAGATTAAGATATGGAATAAAAGTGCAAACACGATTGTTACGAAATCGTGTGAAGACACCAAGGAATATCGCAAGTTGGATAGTTTCTGTTTGTTAGTGCCTTTTAGAAAATATTAGATCAATAAGGGTTTATTGGCGCCTGTACGGGCCAGATTAAACGTAAGAAACTGATGATTTATCATAAAATTACTCAAGCAATTTGATAAAACATTGTAAGACCCCATGTACCATGTAGTACTGATTTAGTTTACCAGACATAATAATTAAATTAAATAAACAGGGCTCATGTATGATGCAAATTGAAAATATTTATTAGTTTCACAACTGTTTTTTTTGGTTTTCCAAGATAGGAGAAGAATCATCCCAAATATTCATGTATGGATGGAAATATTGCAAAGTTATGTGCCAACAAATGTATATCCTGACTTCCTATGTCAATGAGATTAAACTTTGGCAATATGTATCAATAAAACTATGGAAATGGACTTCAGAATGTAAGAGACAGAGTGTGTGAGCCCAGGCACATTAAAACGGAATGAAAGAAGCACGTGTAAGTGGAACAATAAATTAAAGGGTCCTTCGGGGGATGGGAAGGGCATCAATTCCCTTTAAATTGCCATTAGGACGTAGTCAAGGGACTCGAATCCTCTTAAGACACTCTGCTAATTGGTAGAGTGGCTAATGATGTATGTGGACCCAGATACCTCGATATATTCCCTCACGGACGCACAAATTAGTGGGCCAACTGTTTCGGCCGTAATCCATGCGCTTTCGATATTCCCTTGTTTTGGTCTCCCTCCGCCACTCACACAGAATCCGAAATTTACGTCTCAGCTTTACTGAGAGGAATCAAAGAGTACCGCTATAGAAATCTCGTGAGAGAGAGAAGAATGACTCATGCCCAAATACTTCCAGTTAATCCACTATTTTCTGTTCAAATCTTCTTGAGGGCTGCGCTTAATTGTCAAAAGTTGTGCGGAATTTTCAGAGTATTTTACTAAGAGATGCACGACAAGAGTTGAAATTTGTTAAATAAGCGTTGAAGTTCGAACACTAAATCAATACTAGAAAAACTTATATCAAATTACAACCTTCAGTACAAACAGAGAGGAATAAAACATAAAATACGACTCATTTCACTGTCATTTATATTTGGAAAAGCAGTCGCTGAGAACGACGCCTCTACTTTTGCGGTAACTTGTCAGCTTCGCTCACATTAACGTTGACATTCAAAGGGTTAAATTATTGCGCACAGTAGAACGGAATATTCCATAACTATCGGATAGCTGACGAAAAGGAGGCAATTGGGCTGCAAATCCTTTGCTTTAAAACAGCATTATCCAGACCTATGTTATCTATTGTATCCCATAAATCAGCCATTAACTAAAAGTAATGCCCCTTACATTTTTAAAATGTCCAAATTCATTCCGCTGTTGTAATATTGGATCTTCTTTCATTTCGGTTTTTTCGCGTATCCCTTCACTGTCTAATCATCATTAGTCGTCTGCTGTCGTAGGTCTCATTTCGTAGGTCTGCCTCCATCTTTCTCTGTCCTCTGCTCTCCTCTTCAATTCTCTGTAACTCCCTCCATACTTCAGTTCATCAATCATCTTTCTTTTCTTTCTTTCTCTTTTGCGGTTTCCATCCACCATTCCCTCCAGTACATCTCATAACAAACTTTTCTTTCTCAGTATATGTCATATTCAGCTCTTCTTCCTATCTGCAATAGTCTTCAAGAGCTTTCTTCCTTCTTTTATTCTCTCCAACACCTCTTCATTCCTAACCCTATCAGACCACTTGATGTTCAGCACTTTCCTCCAAATCCACGTCAAAGTCTGGTGCTGTGGAAGGAGTTGCCCCTCGAGGCCCGTCAGCGAGAACGTGAGCGAACCTCCTCTCTCGAGGGACTCTGCTCCCGAGGTTAACCACAGCTGGGATTTCTCTTGATAGGGAGTTCTAATGTCCGGCGGTGTGTGCCCTCATTGGGGAAGAGGGCAAGGAGGCCGTGGGAATTCTGTGTGAGAACAGGGGCGGAAGGGTCGTAGATCTTCGACCGGCGCTCGAATCGTGCCGGGCTCCCCTCAACTGTTCTGGAGTGCATAACTCCGCCCAGGTGTCAGGATGAGTGGCTTGTAGGATTCGAGCACTGTCGGTATTTGCAGGGATATCCATGGTTTCCGGGTTTCGCTTCGTGTCGTTATCTAGACGATGACGTCTAGATAACGACACGCAGATTTATACAACTCGTTCTTTATGTAAACAATAAGCGACCACAATAAAATTTGATCTCATGCTCATGCTCATGTGGCGGCTCGTGGGGTATTATGTAGATGTAGAAGAGTTCGCGACAGTAAATGGTGGTGAAAGGCGTGTGGACTTCCGACAACGTGATGAGCACATAATGATAATTCTGTCCCATCATTATTCAAAACGATGTCTACTCAAGAGATTTAGCGCACAATTTTGAGGTAACGTTGGTCTTATAATGCAGTTTCTTCATTGAAAATAAATAATAAGGGTTCATATGCGTAGCATAACATACATTTATATACAAATTACTAATACTTTTCAGTTGCTTAGAAAAAAGTTTATGGGCGCCATCGTGCGGAAATTCATTCAATTTCTTCCTAGTGTCATTCCTTTATAATCTGACCCTGCCAACTTAATCCTTAAGGCTGATACTGGCGGATATGGACGTCTTTCTAATTGAAGACAATTTTCGCGGCGGCTCTTGGTCCACTGTTAGTATAAATTTTGCTATTTCAAATATTTTTCTTAGATCATCTCTGAAATTTCCAAATAATGATAGTCTTTAGTTATAAACAGGCAGAATTCAGCTTTCAAGAGTCAGAAAATTTCAAAATTCCCTTCCTCATCTGCTATCATGCTTTTTTTTTACCGTCGTCATCCCTCAAATTATCTGAGTTTTAAATCTTAGACATGACACATTTTAGGGTTTGGGTTGGTCCATCAATTAATTTTTAATTAATTTTTATTATTTCATTACCAGGTTATTATTTAATTACCAGATTATTACCAGGTTATTATTATTTTATGCCATAAGAAAAAAATATTTAAAAGAATACGTCCCGTGAGACCGATGCAAGTTTAAGAGCGATACCACGTTAATTAGAAATTTTCCTCACAACTCATTTTTTCCCGAATCGGTTTTGACATTTATTCGTCATGTTTCAGAAATGAAAGAGTCTCATTTGAAGGGTGAGGGGATGGAAGGCGGGAGGGAAAAAGCAGCGAGGGAAGTAAGATATGGGTAACTTTGAGAGAGACCAAGGTCAAGGACCAGGATTTTGAAAAAAAGATTGAAGAGGGAGAAAAAAATACGAAGTAATTTTGTCTTCTTAGACTGAATAATTTGTTTCAACTTAGCACCACCACAATTACTTTCATTACCAACCGCACCATGAAAAACGCACGTTGGAGTGATCATATATATGTTTTAAAACACTTTGTTAGATGAAAGTATTTTATGAACAATTTATTCTCTTACGGTAAGAGCTAAATTGCTGGTACCACTCGTAAATTTTTTTCCCATTTCCATTTCAGAATCGAGAGACGAGGGAGGTTTAATGGGATTTATCATGAGATTAGTTCGGCGGTTAATACATTTGCTGGCAAATATGCGTATCCATTAAAGTTTAATTTTTGAAATCGATAGAGACATTTTTTTCAATGGAATCTGGTTAATGATAGTTAAACACCCAGCGAATAAATAAAATAAACGTTAATCCATAGATTTGAATATTTTAATGTGATCATTGGAGTTTAATGTGTATCTGAATATTTCCTGTGCCCTGAGAACTCGGAATCGTCATAAAAATACAGTTTGATCTTTTTTTAAATGCAAAGAGCAAACAAGCATACATCCCGAAGATTAGCGTATGCACGCACCGGCAGTCGAGGCAACATTGGAGAGTATTATATTTTGGGCATTGAAAGGGGACGTCGAATGGACGCGCTTTCGATCAAAAAAGGAAAAAAAATCATGCCCACGCATATGTTTCGGATATTGCGTCCGACGCCGATTCCCGTGGGAATATGCGTCCTTTCATTTCGGCCGTTTCTATTTTTTCCAGTATTATCCCGCTTCCTTCCCCTCCCTCCTCCCCCACACTCCTATCCCACAGAGATCGCGTCCACTGTGGACCAACAATGGAATCCATGGAGACGGAGGATTGCTGGCGACAAAGATGAATGCGTGAATAAAAAAAGGGCTACGGGCCGAAATACAGGTCATTTTAGCATAACGCCTGGCCCGGTGAAGCGAGAGAGCGGTTAAAAAATAAATGAATGCATATGAAATGAAAAAAGCGAACAAGAGTAGCAAGTCGGAAAAAGCGAGATAGCGTAAAAATAAAGACAGAGGGAGTTTGAATTATCGGTATCAGGACAACCGCACGCAGAGAGAGAGGCAACCGGAGAGCAAGTGGGCCGAAATAAAATAATAGGTGGTCAAAAATCATATCTTCCATATTTTTTAAATTTAAATCAACGAAATCTTCCCAAGTAAGTGTTTGCAGGCTCCCAGATTTTGACTTGATGATGTTGAGTCTAGAGGTGGCGATATTTTAATCAAAACTGCGCAAATGGTGAAAATCCAAAATTCGATTTCCTACACCCTTACAATACTAATAGCAAATCTTACTTTTAGGATAGTAAGTTTGAGTTGCTACGTACATCTTTAAAAGCTTAATAAATCTTATGTATAGAAATGAAAGTGTGATTGTGCCGTCACTTATATAACTACCAAACCACAGCACGGAATGACACAAAACTTTGTAGCATGATTCATAATATCACTCGAAAGGTTTATGGCTAATTTTTGTGAACCTAATGTTCTCCGGTTCGACTCCAGACGAGTGTAAACGTTTCCATAAGAAAAACATGTAAAGTTCGTTTTTCTGGCATGCAGACATTTTTTCTTTTATCATATTTAAATTAAAAATAATGGTTGTACAAAGTTGCAACAAAAACTCTTGGATAAAAAAATAATCATTCTTATTCATGAAATCCGGTTTTGTTTTCTAATTGATTTACTTTTAAATTAATAATAAAACGATCATAAAATTGCTGAAAATTCACCGTTTTCAGTACGCTGTCCCCTTTGACGACCGTTAACATTGTTGAAGCGCAACCTCATATATATATAGATATATATATATATGGTTGAATATAGGCCCAGAACGTATCCATTGAGATAGAAGAATACACAGAGTACGTACAAAATACGTTTTGTGCGATATATATATATATATATATATATATATATATATATATATATATATATATATATATATATATATATATATATATATATATATATATATATATATATCGATTGCTATCATTAGTTAATAAGTTTGTTTTTCACAGCCGTTGAATTTCAACGGGTATCTTCCGCTAGTATTACGTAAAATAAGATACATAAAATAATCGATTAAAAATACTAAAAACAAATTGACCTATCGATAGTGTTAATCTTATCATTATAATCAATAATAATAGAATATTTGCTCAATCTCTTTCGCAAAATGCGAGCACAGAATGTGTCAAAAATTCGTGAGTGACCTCGGAAGCCTTCAAGGCAAAACGCGCTCGATTTCTCTAGCGAAAAAAGGCCGCTGAAATTTGTGACCACTGCTTCTGAAATTCATACATATCTGCTAATAAAGAAGCAAGTGCTTATAGCTGAAAATAAATTCGTTTTTTATTGAAGTATAGATTTTGTCCAATCATAATATGGCATTGCCTCATTAATGTGAAAAGGTGAAAAACGATCATTCTTGGCCAGGTTTTTTTTGCGATGTAAGCCCTTTGAGGCGGACCCAGTAATTCATCTGATGTCCTGTGTGTTTCCATCGCAGGCCGTAAGACGTCGCCCTGCAACAGCGCAGCCAGGGCGACGAGTTCTTAGGCGAGTTTGGAGGTGCCTTGGCCACCCGGACGCGCCCACATTCCCCATCCAATCAAATCTCAGCGAGACGACATCACCAGCGGAGGCGGTCGGAACTACTCCTGCCATCCGCCCCACTTCCATCTCCAGCAGAATTCATGTTTTTTGCACTCCCAAGCTCACGCAAAAAAATCCAATACACTTTCCACTCATAACATATCAATCAGTAGAGTGCATGGAAACACTTTATAGAGAGCAATAAAGTTATTCTGATATAGCGTCCGCATGACAAGTTTTATTATGCAGACTAGAACCTTAACTGAGCTGTGGCCATTGTGTTCCAGTAATTAGATAATCATTGTTCTGTTATTTTATACGATTTATAAGTCGTCTTAACCATGAAATAATGGATTTTAATGAAAGAGGATTAAGAAAGTGAATCCTAAATTAAGGAGACTGTTCTCTCTTTTCGCCCGCAGTTGGGAGAAACATGAGAGAAAGAAATGAAAACCGAAACACAAAATAGCGGACTGTAGTAAAGTAATTGAAATGGCCTTGTGCAATTCATGACTTACCCACGTTGTCTTCTATGACTTGTAGTGATGTAGAAGTACTTGGCTTCTTAGTCGGCGAGACGCTCTCTCCCCCATATCACCAGAGCGACTGACATATCCGGGACTATATGATATATATGACTTTACCCGGGCCCTTTAAAGGGATCCGCAAATTTCTGTCGTCAAACTTGCTAAAGAATAGCGTGGAAAGGTAACATTTTGTTATTTATATTAGATAGAGAATTCATTCCTTTAGGTATACGGAATATATAAATAAATATGACATTTGCGTCCTAGTATGGGGGATCGGGTTGGTGTGGTGGCTAGAGTACTGGCTATCCACACGGGCGGCCAGGGTTCAAATCTCTGCAGAGGATGATGTTTTTCAGAGGAAACCCGATTTCTACTTGAGTGTCTTGTGGAGGGCACTTCAAGTACAGTACTCCGTCTGTCGGATGAGACGTTAAGCCGTGGTCCCCTTGGCGCCTTTCGTTAAGAGCAGGCTAATGCCGACGCCGGGTTTCTATCCACCCTTCCTCCCTTACCTATCCCCTATCTACATCTACATAATACCCCGCGAGCCGCCGCATGGACGTGTTGGTGTCATGGCCGCATGGGTGTTAGGTCACCAGCCGGGTAAAGGTGTAAGTTTCAGGAGATGGATTGATGACATATATTATAGGAGTGGATTTAGTGGAGCTCAATTTTTATTGTGGTCGCTTATTGTTCGCCGAAAGAACAAGTTCCTGTACCTATTTGTTTGACAGAGTATCTCTCTTGTTGTATCGCAAATGTCAGACCTAGAGATGTAGTGAGGAGTCATGAAAATATTCTCAATGAAACACACCAGTTCTGAATTTGTCAAGCAACCTAAGCCTAGCGTACAGCCTCTGAGTCTCTAGGGGCTCCCACATTAATTCCTCTAAAAGTTGTGAGGTACAATATGCACGCTCGTAGAAGTTTTTAACTTAGTGTACTGCTTGTCCTTGTATTGTGTTAATTTTTTTGGTTGAATCTATTTGACCAGTGTCCCAAATTCTCGCGGCGTATTCGAGGTTTGGCCTAACAGAGCAGAGAGAACTAAGTAGTACTTCTCTTTGACTTTATCATCCGAGGACCTTCCTATTATACGTTTAACAAAACCTAGTTTCTTTAATGCCGCGCCATATATGGCGCAAATGACCTTAGCCGTCCGTCGCCTCCATAATATCATATCCTCTCCATTCTAGTACGGTAGAGTAACGTTGGCATGCTTCATTTTACTTGCCCCCATGTCCAATAATCCCATTCACTTACAGCAGCTCCGCTCTCCTCTATCTCCATTTCCCTTCGCTTTCAATCTTGCGCCACCCCCACGCAGACAAGACACCCCTTCCCCCATTCCCAACCACCCCCATTCTTCCTCCTACCCACCCGTGGTTTCAACTTCTCACTTACTCGTCCACTTTCACATCTCCATTTCCACTCATACCTCTCCCTCTCCCCTCCCCTCCTCTTCTCCACTCCCTTCTCACCATATTGACTCCTTACTGAAATGCAGTCTACAGCCTCGAAGGTAATACTGAAGTATTTATTAAGGTAGTCCGAGCGAGATAGTTCCATAGTCATAATAGAGGCCATATTCGAACTATACGCTTTTATTTCACCAGCCGTAGGACACATGAATTAAATATTGCATTTTTGATGGTGCAATAGTTTTATATGACAGAAATTGTAAGTAATTAATTGAAAATATCTAATTAAGTCCTTAACTTGGCTCATTTTTTTCGTGCGGTGTGTTTGAAACTCCATAAAAACGGAAGGTTTTTTTGTGATACGCAAGAACCTACTGTGGTGACAATATGATCAATTCGCAAGTTTAGTTGAGAAAACATACAAACTACACGCTGTTAGCTTTTTAAAGACATCTAAGTGTAGGAATATACCTAACTTTTTAAATAATGTCTCTCTGGAGTGCATACACATACCATTCCCCATGTAAGAGGGCTGGTATTTTTTGGAAAATATCTCCGAAAGTAATGTAGTAAGGGGTTGAAGTTTTGGTGTCATTAGAGGGGTTTTCTTTAATGTGAGACCAAATTCTTTGATTTCTAGGTAAAACGATATCTCGCTCAAACTATCTTAAGAGGTGGGGACCATGTCTCTTTTATAAAACTGAAGCTGAAGTCTTAATCTATTCTCCTATGGCCTTGAACCCAGGCCGATTCATGTTTGGCACGACTGCTCGCAAGAAGCTTCAGGCGTTTCTCTTGATTTCTCGCTCGTTCTCGCTGTTCATATTTTCCTACGCCTCCCTACTCTCCAACATTCGCCAATCATTTTCTACAGTTAATCACTTATGTCTCTTTTTGCTGTTGAATCGCATCTATTTTTCCTTTTTTTACGCATTTATGGTTTCTGGTCGTTTTATCCGTCAGCTGCATAATCATTATTACTATGATAATTGTATGTGATAGTTGCTCCATACATTTTTATTTTCATATTTTAATCGGCAAGCCTATCCAACGCCAAACTTGAGGGTATCAGGACTAGCCACGGTATCATCTTTACGAAGTGGCCCACTAGAGGATGTAAGGGCGGAATGGGCTTAAAGTTTGGTTTTGTTTGTATCTCCGCGGACTTTTGCGCGTAGGACGCGCTTAAAATGAATTGCTCGTTACAATGTATGTCCGGCAGTTTTCAAGAGTTTGTTCTTCTTTATCTTAGAAAAATCCACAGGGAAGGAGTATGTCTCGATAACTGACTAAAAATTGGCGCGAAGTCAAAGAATTTGGTAATGATTTTTATTCTTTGGAGTTTCGTACTCATCTAACGCATCCACTGGAAGCAGATAATGGAGATGAAACCTTCTAATCTTGCCTCCTATACGTTGCTTGTTCGTATATGGCCTTCATTTTATGTGCATAGGTTACATTTGACCATTTTTGCGATCAAATACCTTCATCTGCTTCCCAAAGTATGCCGAAGGACCGCAAACACTATAGGCTTGGAGTTTTTCATTGTTGGATTAGTTTTATCTCTGGCATCGCTACATATTTCTAAAATGATGCAATAGGTTTTATTCATTGATGCAAAGAAAAAGGGTCCTTTTAATCAAATTTCCTTGTGAAATTGTCCGAATTGACAAATATTTTTGATAAAATAAAGATCACTTTACAGGGATACGTGCTGCCTTACATGCTTCGCGTATTAACGTTGAGCTACATTGTGCGATTAATAATTATTTTTTATTTACATGCCGGGCAATTTTCCGTGTACATATGCCTAAGCACCCGTAGTTAATGTAAAAAAGGGATCTCATATCTTTTTTAGATACATATGTGTCATTATTAAATAGAGTGATACTTAATGGATTTTACAGCAGACAGAACTTAGAACTGGTGTCGACTGTCTTGGTTAACTCAACGAATGATACCGAGGCGTCCTCCACCCCTGTATCATAGTATAAAAAGTGTCAATTATTAATTCTTAACTCCACTTATCTCTTGGATGACTGCCTTCAGCGTACACTCATTAGAACATTTACGGTCAAATAATTTTAATACTATGAACTATACTATGAATACTATAAGTCCATGACTTGCCTGTTTTTGATTCTTTGGCAAAGTTTGCACAGTATTACGGTTCTAGTTATGGAGTAGAATTAATGTTAACAAATAAGAGAAGTGTGATAACGTGGGTTGTCACACTTCTCTTATTTATCTTTTACTAGGTAAATCTAGCGCACGGAGATTATATTTGACTTGTTTTCCGTGAAGCAGTGGATTAGTACGCACAATTCTATGATGCTCCAGTAATGACCATATTTGAAAGGAGTGTGCTCCGTTGGTTTGACCATGTTGAGAGAATGGATAAGAGTCGAATAACAAAACAGATATACAATAGTGAAATGAATGGTGCGAGAGGGAGAGGTAGGCCGAGAAAGTTGTGGTTGAATGTGGTTGAGGAAATTCTTAGGAGGAGGAATATTAGGAGTCTTAAAAACAGGAGGGCTTGTATGAAGCAGTGTATGGGGGTAAATGAGGCAAAAGAGGTTTGCAAGGCTAGGTCAGTATGGAGGAAATTATTGAAGCAGAGCTAGGTGCACAAATATGTATTTATGGGTGAAAAAATATGTATTTATGGGTATGGGTGAAACTTAGTGACTCTTCCTACCCTGGAAGGGAACGGCGTTTTTGGTATGCATGCATGTATTCTATGATATAATAACTCCGTAGACAACGCATTGCGTGTGCTAAGATGTATGCAGCTTATAGTTTTAATGCAGGCGCCATTCTTTCCTTGTTTTAGTGACCAAGGATAACAGTCATGCGGGACTCATCCGTGCACGAAAACCCAGATCGCCATTGCTTCTAAATGAGGGCCGAAAAATATTGAGGCTGGACCGTTGTTCGTAATAAGTCTCGTTCTGTTATGTTCGTCTCTTTATGTCATTCGTTGTAAGTATTCTGATAATTTAACCTGAGTTGTTGGTTTTTGCTCTCCATATCTCGCGTTCCTCTCACAAGCGCTCATCCAAACGCCAGGTATCACTTTTGCATCTCATTATTACGCAAGCATCTGCATGGTCATGTTTCTAGGCCGTGAAAATTGAGTAGCCATTTGGAATCTTCTTCACCCTGCAGTACTAAAAACCATTTTTCTCTGGTGATTTGCTCACATTTATTAAGTTTTCCAAACTGCTTAAATCATGCAAATATCAATAAAATTAGAATTTGTAATTGTCGGATAAATCTTCGAATCGTTATCAGCTGGTTGAGAAATCGTGTAAAGAGGTCATAATATTGTGATCGCGGTTAATTTACAGAGGATTCCCGAGAATTATCTTAGGATCCTAAAAGTTTTGAAAGGAGGAAAGTTTTTGAAAATGATTGGAATTTTAAGCATGAATTATCAAGAGATATTTTATTCAGAGTTTTGTGCTCCTTCTTGGGACTGTATATTTTCTTTTCTTGTGTTATACCTTTTCCTTTCTTGTGTATTATTCTTGAAGTTAGAGGGAGTCATGTACATGCTGTAAAAGTAAGCGGAGTTCAGTCTACTATAAAAGGAAGCGTAGTACATGGTCCTGTTTCAGGAATCTCTTGGAAAATATTAAACTGTTAGTAGTTTTTACTACGTATTTTTGCTTGCATACCTGCTGTTGATTGGAGTGCGGTGTTGCTGTATTAAAAATAGTAATTCGTTAACCGAAATATGACAATATATATCCCATCTCTTCATATTCTTTTCAGACCTCTTCCAAAATTGCACGGATTAAGACTTATTACGTCAAAAGGCAGTGCAATTGACAAAATCGGCGTCCTTTACCTGATTGCACTTTAATAAGCTGCTAATTAAGCAAACGAGAGGCACCAATAGTAGTTCGGTTCAATTGTGTCGCCGTGATTTCAATGGTATTATCGACGAGGCGAGATTAGAGAGAAATTAATTATTCGTCGAAAATTCCTCGCTCGATCCTGCAGTGCCGCGATTCGAAGGGAATTAATGGGCGGACCGGTTTCTATTGGGCCCGCCCCATTCCATTGCACCTCCCACCCCTTTTGAGATCCATCTCGCGTTGGGGGAGGGGGTGGAGAGAAGTAAGGGGAGGTTTCCATTGTTGTAAATGTGTCGAGCGTTTTGAATTATTATGCAAATAAATAATGAGTACATACGATGATCAGAGCTGAGATGAGAGCATTTTACTGTGATCAGACTGATAGAGAGAGAGAGCGAGAAAATTGAATTTAGCTAGTAAGAACAATCAATCTTGAGGAAATAATGCAAGAAAATGAGGCGAAGAAAGAGGATTACTTCCTGGTCTGCCCCAAAACATTTATCATTTTGTGACCGGAATAATTTCAATTGAAGTTTCGTCGTTAGAGTTTCTCAATTCCCACTGTTTGCATAATCCACGACTAAGAGCATATAATTTATCAACTTACGCCACTCGCCTCATATCACAAAGTCTTACAAGATGAATGTAGATTGTCATCAACATTCACCAGTAATCGTCGATTTTTATCAACGTGACCTTCACCGCATAGAGTGCAGCATATGACTATTGATTATTATCACTGAAGGAGCATGCTGCACGGTAAATACTAGGAATTTGGATGCTGCAATGAATGGAAGTACGATAGTGTTACAAATTGTCGAGTCATGGCTTGAAATTAATCGACTTCACTGTTATTTTGAATCAAATTTCACACATTACTAAAAGTTTGCATCCAATTTCCGGCTCGCAGAAGATGGTTTTGATAGATTTAAAAAAATATTTCTGGAAAGAAGTTGGTGGTTTTGTAAAAGCGAAGGAAAAGTTGTTTCTCTGATTTTTTTAAGTTTATATGGGCGATATTTTTTAGGGTTGATATTTTGTTTTGTATTTAATAGAATTTTCTACTCCGAATGGGCCTTCTGTGAATTGAATTCTTCTCTCAGTTTAGGTTTTTATTTAGTTTTAGCCAGCAGTAAGCGTTTAATAATGTGCCAAATGTTGTAATCAAAGCATGCTTACGAACTTTAAAACCTCCTTCGTTGGATCATTTGTATCATAGGCAGGTGTCCAAAGGCTAATCGGTGGATTCGTGCATTAGTTATGGCACTTCCATGATCGGATAAAACGCTCGAGGTAGAGTGTATAAGTGTTATTATTCGGCTAATTAAGGGGGCGTTATTAAATTTTTAAAAATTAAATTTAAAAAATTAATTAAAAAATTTTTGATGAGAAATTAACCGCTCATTCATCTTTGGGATAACGAACGGAACTGAAATAAAGACATTTGCCAAAAAAATTGTCCTAAAGGAATTAGCGGACGAAATGCCCATTTTTTTCCTCCTTCGGTGATCATCTAGAATTGTGACTTGATTGTTTTAGGTAGCCTTCACTTTTTGTCAACAAATCCTGCTTACTGACAACTTTTAAGGACTATAAAGGCGAGCAGAGCTGGTAGACGGAGGTTAGGAAACCATTTGGGCCCACCTTCTAAGATACCCGAAGCTCTGATAGCCAGGGGATTATCCGGATAGAATCATAGGTGTCCTGAGAGGCTTGATCCAGATTTGAATATGTGATCCCTTTCTTTCCTTAACGATAAATATACCCCACGAATAACTACGCCGCCTGATGTTGTACAAAACAAAGTTGCATTATTCAACTTTTAAACGGTAGGAAAGGTACTCGTGAATTTTATTGAGCTGCTAAAAGAAAAAGGAATATTTACGCTTGACCGTCTCCTTCGTCTTCCTTTATTCCCTCTTCAAGATTGATTGCCCGATAGTCACAAGAGAGACTTGAACGCGCACATTGAATAAGTATTCCGGAGTGGGGTCCTCCGTTCCAGGGTAATAAAGGGAAGGGCGATCGTTTTTTGTACGAGGTTGCTGACCGCGATACTCGACTACCTTCACGTTAGATATTGTGGTTGAAAATCGAGGGATTTTCGTGCTGTTTGATTGATATTGGTACCAGAAAGATACTCAATAAGCAAAAGTGGATTGCACGCTCAATGAGATTCAATGTGAATATAATCGTTCGTTAACTATTCCGACGTCAATCGTACTCGACCGCATCCGCTTTCCCATTTCGCGGAAAAATGTATGATCCATGATCCTAAACTTAACAAGCGCTCCCAGGACATGCGTGGTTTGGCAGGAACAGATATGCTCCGCATACAAGTGGGAGTGAAAAAACCAGGCACATGGGTAAATGTGTGAACTGTGCGAAATTCCACAGAGAGAAAATCATACATCTTGACCGGGATTCGAACCCGGATCCCTGGATTTCCATCCGAGTGCGTTAGCCAGTTAAGCTACATATCAGTACATTAATTTTCGATTAAGTATTGGTTTACATCAAGTTCACAGTTTTTTATAAGTATACATTTGTCATAGTTTCCCCTCTATATATTCGATAGGGTTTCAAGTAACCAATCTTTCAGTGTCTCCAGTGCACTTGTCAACCATATTTTGGCGTGGTTATGCATTTCATATTTTGAATTTATTTGTCTTTATCTGCAGTTCACAAATTTTTCCATCAGGGAGGTTAGTACCCTGTTTTTAAAATTGGGGAAGAGTTTAAAGTTCAATTTCAGAAGGTCAGCGCTCTCAATCGTCCCTACACAGAATGTGTCCAGTTTTTTGTATATCTTTTTTAACGTTTCCCATTCTTTGATCTTTTCGTCGCACCCTATCTCGTAGTGGGCGACCGTGTCAACTTGACCACATAATCCGCAATAAGGATTGTCAAGTTGGCCCATTTTTGTTTTGAGTTCTCTCGTGGGAAGCAGTTCCGGGATTATTTAAAAAACGGCATTCTTTTGAAATGTTGTCCCCGTACTGGCGGCCCAATTTTTCCAAGAATTTATTCAGGATGTGATTCCCTCCCCTACCTCCGGCCTTCATTGCCCTTTGGTATAACCTCATAGTTTGAATCTTTTCTCATTCTAGGAGGCGTTGGGTTATTTCTTGTGTTTTGCGTATTTCTTTCGGGAATCCCGTGTTGTGTGGAGCGTCGTGTCATGCAGCTTTAAGCAGGGTCTTGCGCCATTCCCGGTCACTACTGAGGTTAAGGAGGTTCTGCTTCGCAAAGAGAATATTGGCCTCCAATTCGCAATCGGTCAAATTTAGACCACCTTGCGTTGGTGGTTCGTATAATTTACCGTTATAAATAACCGTTTCAAAGCATATTATTGGTTTCTTTTATTATTTTTGCATTGGTTTTTCCTGGAAACGGCCATACGTGTGCCAATAACCATATGTGGGGGTAGAAAAGTTGGTTGATAATTTTTGCTCGGGTTATGAGAGGAATGGCAGGGCGGGCGTATTTTGTTACGATCCATAGGCCTTTGTTTTGTACTATTTTCCAGTTTTTTTCTACGATCTCTTGGCTGTTACTTTTCCATATGTATCCTAGAATTTTAATTTCATCTGTAGTGGTACAGCTAGTGTCTGACGTCTCCACTTCCCCCTTGATTTGTAAGATTTTAGATATTTTTTTCATCTAAGTATATTCCTGCGTGGTAATACCAGCGTGTATACACGCTGGAATTTGCAACATTAGGGAAAGTAGCGTCATGATTCAAAGGTTGTCGTTGATAGTCGTACTTGCTTCAGCCACCAGACACCAACTTCAATTAATGGAGGTAAAAATGACGAAAATTGTCAGCGAAAGTAGTTCTCCTAGTCATCACCTACGTGTCGCTGCATACGTTAGTTTCCTTCCCCCCACCCCTTCTCGTGACACAAAGGGAACGGGTTTTCCCTATCCCTTTAAACGGAAGTATCAACTCCTCTTACAGCCTCCATATGCGTGACTTCTTTCCAAGGAAAACTGTTGATGTTGACTGGGGTTTAAATCATAGACTCACAGCTTTATATTTTCCTCTCCATCTCTCTGAAGCAGAGCGTAAGCGGGAAACTTGCGGATTGCGATTGCATCTCACCTTTCCTTTCTCTTTTACTCCCTCTGGGTTAATTTTGCTTTCTAATATATTTTTAATTAGACCAGGGCAATAGATAACGGATCGAGCAGTGAGTGCACATTTCGACTGTTATGTGGCCGACTTCGGAATTGTTTATGGTTTTGGAGACAGTTTGTAACATAAACCCATTTATTTGTCATTTCGGGAACAATAATTGGTGTTCAAACTAAAGAATTGTGTAAGGTTCATATTCGTACATATATAATTCAGTAATAAGCTAAAGCCAGTTAATATGGGCGAATAGGGTTAAAAATAAAATTCTACTCCCTTGTATCAAAATACAGCACGAGGAAATTTTATAATGCACAGCAAAATTTGGTACCGAGTTTCCCAAATTCGTTATGCTACACGTATTGGAAAATAAATACATTCGTCAACTGTCATATTTTACGTGGATCATTCCTCAAGAGCAAGATAAATTTAAAATAGTAATATAAAAAAATAAAAAAAGGGTAAAGAAAACTAATGTATTCTGCGAGGGAAACACGACCATGATCTCAAATTCTACAATGCAGAAATTACTCTCATTCAACGAGAGTGATTTTATATGGGAAGGAGGCAGTCTATCGCGTCTAAGGAGGAATTTCTCTCCGGTAAAGAAAATTTTATAGTATTTCTATCTGTTGTTAACACAGAATATGTCGTTAATAATGCAATCAGCATTATTTATTCCGATATCCCACGTAAGGGCTGAATGTTATGGATTTTCTTCGCCATTTTGGTGGATTTTCGAGTAATAATGCATTATTGGTGACTCGGGCAATCTGCTAGAAGAAGTTCCTCGCGCCGCTAACCCACCATCTCCGCGAGTGCCAGTGGTTTCAGTGGTGGGATCATAAATTGCGTAGCGAAGCATTCTGCTCACGGAGCTCTCCGCCGTTATATCCACGGCAGGTTTTCTCGCTTTCTACGATTATGGTTTGGGGGGCCAAGATATAACACCTCAATCTTCTGCCTGGGCCAGAGTGCTGTGTACCCCTGAAGCGAAAAGAAAACCTTCCCGATCGAACAAAATTCTTGTGCGGAAGGTCCATTGGTATGTACCCACGTCACTTAGCATGATTAATATCACGCCCTTTTGGCCTCCGGCTAGCAGAACTATTTCTCCCGCGTAGAGGATTATTATATTTTGAGTAGGGAATTATTACTCACCAATTCCACCGGCGAAAGGGAACGCCAAACCATTTAAGCATATGCATTAGCTTTTAACTTTTTGTAGTTAAAGCATTTTTTCAGGCTTTAGATCAATATGTTGCTGGGTGTGAAGCTATTGATGTTTCAAAATGTGTTTTGGAAAGAAAGTGCCGTCGATTTTTTGGCAACCTAATCGTCGTAGCACTTTTTGTAAGTTCCTTTACAGTCGAGAAACTGCTAATGACTAATTTGAAAGCATTTTATGCGTCCCATAATGGCCATTTATTATTTGATAAAGCTTTAGGAGCTCTGTCACTAAAAATAAACATCTATTAGTTTCAAGGATGCGGTAGAAGTTTTTCCTTCATTAAGGAATGGAGAAAATAGCTTTGTAAAGCTTCCCTGTCGATTCTCAAGGACAATGAAATTTTTGTGTTATATTCTGGGGGAAATCAAACAGCGGGTATTTTATAGTGCAAATGAGAATTCATCATATTTTATCACACCTTGAAGTTTCCTTTGCTGAAATAATTCTGAAAATTCTGAACCATTTCAAAATAAGAATGAAATGAGAGCAAGTCAAATAAACCTCCCTGTTTAATACGTTTGATTTACTTATAACATGAATGTAAGGTTACTTATTTTACATCTTCTCATTGACTCTGCTTTGGAAATTTCTTGGGAATGCCTAACAATTTCAAGTCTTGATTTCCATTGGCCGCCTTAAAAAAACCTGTAGATGTGGAATTACTATTCCGATATCGTTTAGCAAAACTATGTTTGTACAAATTTTTCTCTTGTGTTCAGATCGTTGAACAGTGGATGAACCATTTTCTCTTTGATTTTGTTGATTTTGGGGAGCTTTACTGCATATTTTACGAGAAGGAATTTGGGATATTGCCGTAGCAATAAGTTTCAAATAATTGATCGCTGGAATTAACTGTCAATGCGAATGATTTTTATGCGTAAACTCAGTCGATGAGTCGCCACTCATTTCTCTTGTCTTTGCATCGGAGAGGCAAAAAAATATAAAAAATTAAGATTTATAATAAGCAAATCTTTGCTAATTAAGTCACCTAAGTAGAAAAAGGAAAGGACAATAAATAAAAGGAATATAGCCATTTTTAAAAAGAACTATTATCTCTAATTATCATAGACTGTTCGGCTCACATTTACCGTATCCTATAGAAGAGACAAAAGATAATGTCAGAGAAACTACGTTGATTATAAAACACAAAAATATCAAGCTGATCAGAAATATCAGGAGGAGCTGTGGTTGAGAGGGCGTATTTACTCATGACATTGAGCATCAGATTTTAAAAAAGTCGCGATTGCTTTTTTACTGTGCAGAGAAGAGGGAGTTATTTTTTGACAAAATTTTTCCAGCTTCGGGTACAAGGTTGAAGAATAAGTTTTCGTTTTGACACTCTGGGAACTATAAAGGTTAATTTTGGATTACTTCTTTAACACTTCAATTTACAAAAGTGTCATCTCTCTGGTAAATTTATGATTCATGTTATAAGCTATTTAATTTTTTATCAGTATTTGCATTGTATTTAAAGTTTATATTGATCTGGAATACAAAGTGAGTCATAGGCAATGAGGGTGTCGGCTGTGTTAAATATTTTGCGTATTTGTGCCCTTGCTGGCTGGTACGACATTTTTCCTGAGAAATAGATGATTTGTATGGCTTAGAATGTCATTATTTACACCTTTAAATGTAATAAAAGCCTTCATTTTACATAATATGTAGAAAGAACATTATGTTTATTAACACAAACGCCGTTCCACAGTCTAAATATATGCATAATACTATTTTGCTTCTTGTGCACTATGTGCGAGCAATAGGAAGTGGTGATTAGATTTGGTCTGTTCCAAAATTTGGTATGTCATTCGTTCCTCCGCTGAAGACTAATTTTTTTTAAATTGTCGAAGAGATCAGAGATGTGGAATTGCGTTCTCTTGGAACGACCACCTGTTTGTTGGGTATTCTCTTTTTGCTGCATCTCATATCGCTGGAAATTGATCGATCCTTGCGTTTCCCTTCGCCTTTAAACTCATTCCTTCCTGACCATCCCTTCCTCTTTCATTTTTTCTCTCAGCTGCGGTGTGCTCACGGTGGGATTCAAACTGCGTGCACAATTCCCGTCTGACGAAATAAATTTCCCGGCGGCAACTCATATAGTATTCTCACTCCCAAGCTCGTTGGAAGGTGATTTAAGAGAAGTCGAGGGTTATTTGAGCTTATACAATCCTAGGAACACAGGAATAGCCTATGTTTAACGCCATCCCCGGAGTGAATACCTTTTGTGTATACGGTTCATTCCACCTCAATTCAACCGACGATTGTCCCTTGGGGTCTCAGAATTTGCTCAATGGTCTTGGTCAATGGATAGCATGTGATATCAAATTTATATGCATATCTGTATTTTCCGGATCGAAGTGCGTTCGCTGGGAAAATGGAGATCTTTTTTGCTTGAGATCAGAGCGTCGCCCTACCTCGACGATGATATATTTAATATGATACTTAAAAAATCGTTTTTGAAAAATTTAAGGTCTTAATGAAAATAAATTAATCTGGGTCTACCTTCAAAATATTTGAAAGTTTTCAACAACATTACGATTAGTGAAATCCGAGAAATTTTCATTCAAGAACTTTTCGGTACATGATCAAGTCGGATTGTGTTTTCGCTGCTCTGTTCCTTCGCAAAGACTCTCAATCTAGACGGTATGAACATACATAGGGGGATTACTTATATCCAAATTTTTAACGTCACTCTCATGTTTTTATGTATTATTTCCGAGTTGAGTGAACGTTGGAAATTCTAGAATAATTTCATTGATCATTCATCGTTTAGAACTGTTGGTTGGCGCATCGTTTTTGTTCTCTTATGACCCGTTTTCGAAGGGTTGCGCAATATACGAGGCGTGTTTTTAAAGTAAGTACCGTTTTGAAATTCCGCCACTTAAGTGCTGCGGTCAGCATTTTGTGCATGCGTGCTGTGTACCTACATCTGTTGGGAAGCAACAGACGCCATTACGGAAACATTTGACCGTGTGTACGTTTTTTGTGAGTATTTGAAATGCCTCCGCCGGTTGAAAATTCCACCGACTGTGAGATACGCGCAGCGATTCGTTTTCTTGGAGATAAAGGCATGATAGAGGCTGAAATCCATCGTCAGATAAGTGAAGTTTATGGAAAAAATATTATGAGCGATGGAATGGTACGAAAATGGGTTAGAACTTTTAGAGAATCCAAAACAAAAGGCGTGGAAGGGTGAGTAAGGTTTTCTCCAAGACAATACCCGTCCACACACGGCTGATCAAACTCAAGATCTCATCGGGTCATTTGGCCGGAAACAACTTGATCACCCTCCGTATAGTCCCGATCTAGCGCCCAGTGACTACAACCTGTTATTTCATTTGAAGATGCATCTGGGTGGTCAGCGCAACGACGACGATGATGAGGTCAAAACGACCGTGTTACATTGGTTGTCAAATCAGTCGGCAGACTTCTATGAGAATGGGATTCAAAAGCTGGTTCTACGATGCGCTGAGTGCCTTAATATTATAGGAAATTATGTGGAAAAGTAGATTAAGGTACATGTTCTCATGTTAAAATAAAATTGTTCGAAAACGTATGCTAGTTTTGTTTTTATTTCAAAACGGTACTTACTAAAAAAACACGCCTCGTATGTGCATGCTTTTTCAATCTTTCTCTCAATATGTACGCATACAACTCGTAATGAACTCCCAAAATCATGGAAAAGTATTCAGTCATCTAGGGGTTGAAAAAAATAAAATTTCAATGAAAATGATAACAAGTTTTATTGATTATTACTTGTTTTATTCAAACTAGCAACTCGTAATCGCATTAATATATAATTTTAATTAGTTTGATGAATGTGCAAGTCATATTTTTCCCTCTACCGATCCCCATTATATTTTGGAAAGGTTTGCCGCTTTCAATAGCTGGAAATGTACGGCTTGAATAAATGAATAGCGCCGCCGGGGAAATGGGAATAGCTCCTTATTAAGGGCTCCATATCAAGGACTCCGAGGGCAGTAATTCAGATGGAGAATGGCTGTCGCGACGAGATACGACCTGCTTGCCACTAAATTGAGACCCACTTAAACCGGACCCCTGCAGGGATCGTAAAATGAACGGTGCGCGCACTGTTCCCTTTTATCTCTAACCCTCTTTTTTTCCTCTCGTGGTGTTCGCCAGGGTTCCGGTCAAGATGACCCTCGTCGTTGTCTCCGCCCTAAAAGGATAACGTGAAGATTTATTCCCTTCCGATGAACCTAGCACTCTTCCACTCAACTCGTCATCCTGTTCTCTCTTCCTCCTGTGGAATTCATCACTTTTCAGGGTTGCACAGCGGGCGGGGGTTACGATCGACGTTATCGGATGATGGTGACCAATTTTCCGTTGTCTTCCCGTCATGACTGTTTGTATTACGAGTATCAACGGTAAATTTTTATTGTTTTTGCCAACTTATTTGTTATCGGTTGCAAAGAGACTCCATTTACATATTTTAAAATCAGAATGGAAATAATCCGCTAACAATGCTGGTTAAATAATGCTTGAAGGAGGTGAAATATGTTGTGAAGTTAAAAAGCAATATTTGGAAATCTGGAAACGAAATTTATCAAATATTAAAAAATCTCCTCTCTGAATGGCTGACGTTGACATATTTCTATTATCATCCGTAAATGGCACGCGGTTCGCGAACGATAATCGCGTCCCAGCTTCACCCTTAATCCTCTTGTATTTTTGATTAGATGATGTACCCCTTGAAAGTGGCAGAAGGACATTTATCAATGAGTAAATAATGCCCTAGTTCGATAAGCATTCATTTGTGACTCGTGAGTTGTTATTTGAAAGGATGGTTTATACTTTGGCGAACTCGTTTAGCAGCGAAAACGTTATTGTGCCTATTCTTTATATTGCATGAGACATATCGCGTATCATATGCGAAATCTATCACTCTAAATGAACGCATAAGTCTATGCTTTGGGTATAGCGATCGGCAATCTTTGGCACGCATGCCACTAGTTGGCTCGCATGCGATTTGTTGGAGGCATGCCAAGAAAACGACGAGGAGAATATAACTTTCCGATATACTATGTCCTCCCTTAGGGGTGGCACGCATCCGACCCGAAATTGATTTCTATGTTATTTGTGGCACTCACCATCACATCGGTTGCCTAACGTTAACATAAGTAATTATTTTCCTAATGTATATAAAACTGCCAATGGATAATGAATTTCATATCCTGAGGAGGCTAGGGAATAAATAATATCGTAAGAGTTCGACTGTAATTATTGGAGTATTGAAGAACGCAAAATGTTGCCTTGGATATCAGCTGTAAAGAGGTCTCAAGGTGTAATACCGACCGTTAGTGTATCAGTGCCAAAGTGGCACAGGATCGAAAAAATACGACATTAAAACTAAAAAACAAATTCTAAATTCCGCCTTTTGTATACTATTTCATTTTTTCTAAATATGCTTTAGTTGACAACATGCTCTGCCTATTGAGAATCGGAGTTACGGTTCATAATATGCAATTCATTAAGAAATGTTTTTACAGAGACACTTCCTCACAGTCATAGATGCCTAGCGCAGGGCTAAATTGACCGCTATTAAGCGTCAACTATTGTAATAACTAGCCTATAAATCAAAAAGTACAGTGGGAAGATTGTTTTACTTAATTTTCATACCATTTTCTCGGTATTTTTCACTGCTCATAAAATTTTTTCCACGAAAATGCCTCTAAAGCCAGAAATAAGATTACTGTTTTTCCTGTGTTTTCTCTGATCTCACATTTGACTTTTCAGTGATTTCGAGCTTCTTTTGATAAATTAAAATGGCGTATAAAGGTAGAAAAGGTAAAAAGGTTTTGCTCTTCATATCAGAGAGACGGCTTATTTTTTCCAAAAGTAGATATCCAAATTATGAATTGAATGATATTTTATGTCAGTTTACGACGGAAGCACTCCAAATCCGTCACTTAATGGAAATCATTGGTGGCCTTTGAGAGAAAAGAAAAGGATTTTCCTCTCGTATCTGGATTCTCCTCGTCAAGGATTTACCTCTACACCTTCCCATCTTCCCCGCTCATCTTGCGTCTCGGGAAAATCCTCAAGGTCTTGACGGATAACGGAAGGGATGGCGTGAGGGCTGTAAGCGGGAGACTGAAGAACATCCCCCCCCGTAGCTGCTTATCAGCCGTCACCGAAAACCCAAGGACATGAGCCTGGAATATGTTGAAGCAAAATAGGGGATAAGAGGAGAGAGAGAGGGAGCGAGGGAGCCTTATCTCAACATCCTTTCAAGGACCCTTGGAGGAGAAGTCTCCATTCCTCTGTTTATCGCCCTTGCCTCGCTAGCCCCTCTTCCCATCTTCGGATACTTCGATCAATTGCAGCGTTCTCCCGTAAAAAAAAGGTGACTGAAGCCGCATTCGTCTGTCATTGAGTGCACTTTTAATAACTTTTTAAGTAAGTGATCTTTGGTGATTTTAAATCTGACTTTAAAATTTTGTGATTAATATTTAAAATTTTGATCCTGCTGACAATCCTATTATATAGGCTAAGCAGGACCAAAACGTTATATTCAGCTGTGATTATATATTTTACATTTATATAAAATCTCTGCCACTACTTTAATTCATTCAGTTATACATCATATTTGAATTGATGTAAATGTCTTTAATTTGTAATCTGTAATATGATCTGTTTTAATGTGATGCACTACTATGATCTATATCTTTATATTATTTTTTTATTTTCTGTGTATTTATGTCGTTTTTGTACCGTTTTAATTTCAACGATAAATAAATACAATGATAGAATTAAATATTAAAAATAATAAAAATAAAATAAAAAGAAAGAATTCTGGGACAACACTTCGCATAAGTACGTCTGTTTATTTGGTGATAATCACTCTGCATGTAGTTATATCTATGATGCTAAGAGAAAATTTACGTTTCAATTTTATTTTAACATTTAACAAAAATTTATGCATTTTTATGACTGATTTTCGGCGCTCAAGACGGAATCCAGGCGAAAATATTGGGTAAATTAATGTTTTCATGTGCACGGCACATTAAGGATCGTGTCGTTTGTAACGATTTCCTTTTTGTTTATCGAATGAGAAAGTGCAGCAATGAGAAAGATGCAATTTACGAGGCGTGTTTTTTTAAGTAAGTACCGTTTTGAAATAAAAACAAAACAAGTATATTTTGCGTAGTAATTTTATCTTTACATGAAAAACTGTTCCTTGATTTACTTTTCTACATAACTTGCACTAATATTAGGGCACTTATCACATCGTAGAACCAGCTTTTGAATCCCACCCTCATAGAAGTCTTCCGCCTGATTTGACAACCACTGCAACACGGTCGTTTTGACCTCATCATCGTCGTCAAGGCGCTGACCACCACCAGATGCATCTTCATATGCAAAAACAGGTGGTAGTCACAGGGCGCTAGAACGGGACTGTACGAAGGGTGATCAGGTTGTTCCCTACCAAATGATCCGATGAGATCTTGAGTTTGATTATCCGTGTGTGGACGGGCATTGCCATGGAACAAAACGATTCCCTTACTCAGCATTCCTCGCCTTTTGATTTGGAATCTTTTAAAGCTCTAACCCATTTTCGTACCATTCAACAGCTCATAATGTTCTTTCCATAATCTTCGCTGATCTGGCGATGAATTTCAGCCACTTTCACTGAGCACTGAGAAAACAAATAACAGCGCGTATTTAACAGTCGGCGGGATTCTCAATCGGCGGAGGCATTTCAAATACTCACAGATAAACGCAAACACGGTCGAATGTTTCCGTAATGGCGTCTGTGGCTTCCTAATAGATGTAGATACTCGGCACTTATGCGGCAAATGCCGATAGCAGCACTGCAGTGGCCGGATGTCAAAACGGTACTTACTTTAAAAAACTTTTGAGCATTGTTGCGCAATTATCTGCGACGGAAATCGAAATCGAAAGCCGATAGAGGGATGTTATTTTTTTCCGATTCCCACGAGATCTCAACAGGTTGGTTGGTGCATATAAATTTAATGGTTTTGTGGAGCTCACAGTAAGATAGGGCTATCCAACACTTATGCAACACATAGTTAATAGTTTACGTATTGGCAATGGATCATCAATTGCTGTAAAAAAGATTTCGATGGATAAGATTTCTACAGTAAAATTTATTTCATCTGCATCAATATATTACCATTCAGGGGTGTGTGACTTTCAAATACGGAAACATTTCTTGCTGCAGTATGTTAGCAGCACTCCTGTATTTTTTCCGTGTTTGGTGTGCTCGGGGAATTTTACGGAGAGCCTGCTAATCAATTCATAAACAAGTGATGCGTGTAAGGTGCTTCCCTAAAGATATTTTATATCCCCTAAAATCTGTCGCCAATAAGCTAGAAACGGAAATTACCTGCAAGAAACAAGTTTTTTAGAATAAATAAAATAAAATAAAAATAAAAATCGTGCCAACCTTTTGCCTGGAAGACTGTGAGCTCTCCCTGAGGAAGAGAAATCGTCGTATCTATACTCTCGTTTCTTCATCAAACTGGTTAAGGAACAACATTTTTGATGAGTAATAGGAAATTTGCCAAAATGGCTAAATTGATCTCTCACGGAGAAATTGCCTTAGCCAGGATTGTAAGCAATCGCATGTTCTTAGAAGAAAGGACACGCACCTGTAACTAACCCATGTGGCTCCACAGAGCAGCTTTTGATTGAAATATGTCGTGCAGGTGGGCCATCTCCTCTTCTCCCAGTCTCCCACTGGCTTCGCCTATTCTAGGTGGTAAAAAAATCGATTTATTAATAAATTTGCCCAAGAAGATTCTCGGGTTCGAGAACCACCGTTTATTTTCTACAGCTTGCATTTGGATGCTATTCTCAATAATGTAACCGCTCTGTTCTTTAGATGCGAATGGCATTTGTATTTTAGTTGTTCGCCACGGTTGCGCAAGCAATGTCTTCCAAGAAAAAAATTCTGCTCCTGTCACATGATCCGTTGCCGCTAGGGGCTGGACGGGGTGTTTAAGGTACGTTTTCATGAACGCGTTTCAGAGGAGGAGACGCAAAAGTGAGATCATCAGCCAATCAGAAGCTCTGATTTCTTCGAGTGAGTTCGCGTATGTTCGCGTAGAGTCGCGTCGCCCGAGTTGAAATATTTTCAACTTTTGGCGCGTGCAATCACAAAAATGGCTGACCAGCGAAGAGTAGGTTCTATGGATTAAATGATCATCTCCAAATTTCGAGAGAAGTACACGTTCCTGTACAATTATAAGGGCTATCGATACAGGGATAGAAACCTAAGGGCGAATGCAAGGAGGGAAAAGGGATTCAATGGTGTCACTGCATCCATTTCTCTCTTTAAAAAACTGCACGTTAATTTGCTCTAAGCAATTTGGCGTGCGGATGAGAGGATATAAGTTGTAGAGGGAATTGAAGAACAATAACTATTGCACTTGGATGGAGAGATAACTATCAACACAACACTACATTATCAACAATAGATTGTAGAACGATAAGCACACACGGTCATCATGCTTCATTTTTGTTACCATTTCTTCTCTGCTGTAGATGGCGCGTAGGTACCTCCTCTGCCTAGGTTCGCCTACGCGTAGGTTCGCTTGCATGCGAACGGTTCACGCGAAGAAATGACGCGTCTCGTCGCGCGCGTGCTCGTCTGATGCATCCATGAAAACGTAGCTTTAGAGAACAGTCACCGTGCCCAACCATTCGTGAAACAAAAGGAAACGCCGCGCCGTGTCACTCCTTGCCATTAAATTGCGCCCTGTCAAGAGGGTGCTTTGCTCGACTTTTGGGCTCCTCAGTAGAGGCTAGGCCCAAGCTGTCGGCGCTAGCTTTCGTCATGGGGTATTCGTTCAGCTATATCACGTTCATACTGCAGTGAAGAATCTAGCAGTTCGATCGGTTCAATTCTGTCTCCTAACTCGTACACGTACGGTCACAGAAGACGAATCCAGAACAGCGTTTCAATAAATCACGAAGTCATATGGTTTGATTATAATTGAAAGGAGAAATTTCCCGGTTTGGCCGTCATTTGCTGTACGAGCGGTAAGAGCGGCTAGTCATTTGCAGTAGTTATTATCTCTTTTGCTGACTTAGGGAAAATTCTTGGGGCATATTTACCCTATTGGTGGAAATTCAGCCTGTATTAATTGTTTGATTAGAGTGGCTATGAGTTTATAGAGTAATACTCCGCCGGATGAAATAGATTGGGCACTGGAACTTTAGCCTCAACCTATTACGTTTAGTCTGATAAACACTGCTACCCCCGTTACCTTTTATCATATGAGTCTTAAAGATTCCAGAAGTAATATAAAAAATATATTTAACTGAGGAAAAATCAAACACAATCTCCCCGCTTGTCATGAAACTTGGAATGAATGTGATGTTCTCTGTTTAATGGTTTATTCAATAGTTTATTGCTAATAATGAAAAAACGCAAAAGTTAATCTGCAACTGGAGATCGGCTTATGTCGATTTGAAGCCATTTAAAATTTCGTAGGTTTTATTTTGATATTAAACTACTCTGGAGCTGTCGTATTACTTACTCGGTAAATAGGAAGCTATCTAAGGTATCTAATTGTCTTTTAATTCAAAGAAGACAAAGCTTGTCATGAAACTTGGCATGAATGTGATGTTCTCACCTAATGGTTTCTTCAATTATTGCATTTAAGCATTATTTACTTCCAACTTCATGATTTGTAAATATTATACATATTTTAATAACCACTTAGATTTTGTCTTGGAGTATTGGGGAAAGCCCCAGACATAAAATCTGTATTATTTTGCCAAAAAAGCGATAAATTAGGATGCTTATAAAATACTCTAATACTCTCGGGAACACTGTCGACCACTGTTTATAAGATTGAAAATTTTAACTGTTTAAAGTATGTTTTTATGCATAGATTTGATATACGGAGAAGAAAATGTTCATCTATTTGCTAAAAGATTTGCAACTGAAAACCACGGCACAAGAAAAAAATGATCTCCTCTCTCTTAACCAAGGTAGATTAACTAATATTCTTTACCTAGTCTATCTATCAGACTATTTAATCCTTTACCTTTGTCTGCTAGAACGATTTGTTTGTCAAAATGCAAGTGCGTGATTCACTCTCGGCCTTCCTCCCATGCATAATATTTTGTGGACAAGCTTTTTCCGTATACCACTTGTGATATTACTGTGTCATGTCTGGTAAATTTTTCACTGCCACTCCTAGGGAACTGGCTCATTTTTTATAATTTTCTCTCGCGTATTTTACTCAGGTCTCGCGGCCGATTAATGATGTCGGGTGGAGAACACTTGCGTGAATTGCGATTTTTGCTTCTTCGAATAACAATCATTACTTGATGCGAGCCTCATTCTACTTCCGACTTATCTTTGAACACTTGTGCGGGCCTTCTAATCTGTTCGGCTATCCTTTCTACTTACGCCAACATTTGGCCAAGAGACACAAAAGTGTCAAACCTTTCTTCACAAATTTGCTTCACAATTGCAAGATTGCAAGATGACGGTAAATTTGCTTCACAAATTTACCGTCATCTTGCAATAACTCTTACCCTCTCCCTGACGCAAACAACCTTGTTGGTCTTTGACGCATCTTCCCTGTTTTCTTCAAAGGAGCTATCCAAGAGCCCCTATAATTACTCGGGGTTCTCAGACCAGATAATGATACAGCATCATCAGCGTACAATTGAGCACGCATACTACCCTTTTCAAGCATTACTCCAAGGTAATCTCCTCGAGCATCTCGCACATATTTATTCATAAAAATATTCAGCAGTCTCAATGGCATTAATCAGCCTTGCATCACACCGTCTCATGTTAAACCAGGACGCAGCACCCAAGATAACTATAATTATTATTGACTTTCACATTATTGCTGTTCGCTATAATCACATTCAAAAAAAGATCTCTCCATAAAAGATTTGGAAAGCACTGTACATATTGTAAACAATATCGCTCGAAACATTGTGTTAATCAGCGAAGCACATGCAGAGGTTCTAAGCCAGTGATATTTTATTCCGAAGAGTTAAACCAGCGGACTATGCGAGAGGTTTGCTGAGGCTAGTTCGCAGTTTCTGGTTTTAGTTATTAATGTGCCGACGCAATAAATTCAGAGTATCCTGCTTTATGAGATGTGACAGGATGAGAATACTTACAGAGAGTATATAAAAGGGTTATTCAACCTCAACTCATCGAATGACATACGTTTTTAGATAAAAAATTCAAGCAAGGATTAATTTCTTAATATGAAATGAAAAAAAAGACGGCTGGTAAGTGATTGACAGGATAATTAAATTTTTCATCATGGGGTAGCACGGCTTATCTTTTGCTCGTGTAATTGATCTTTTGGGTCTTTTGCTATGAAAAATGCCGTTCCTGTTTATCAGGAGAAGTTATTTGGGGAGGTAAGCAATAGTTCTGTAGTATATAAAATTGTTAGAAATGGACACCAAAATGCAGAGTCAAGAAAAGTTGTTTTTGCTATTTCTCTGGCAATGAATGACAAAATGGCACGTAGACAAATGACTCGTGCCCTTCACCCGATCGTTGTATCGAAATTAGATGACACACCGCTACTAATGAAAAACAAATGTAATCGCTCAAAGTATGAGCAGCTTGCGTTCATACTCATGGTTGCTGGGGCAACCGCCTTTCCTCCTGTCTTGGTAACGTCAAGGCTGGGACAAACTTTGGCGTTGGCCGCTAACGAGCGAACTGCAGAAGCGGATGGCATTCATTGATTCAATTAGAGTTTGAATGCGAACCCATTGGGCATCAGACGAGTTTACCATTCACAACGAGTTCAAGGTAGTTTGAGCAAAACATTATTTTACTTAGAAATCAATGATTTTCATCTCATTTTAAAGAAAAATATTTCACCCTTCTAATGACACCAAAAATTCAACCCTTTACCACATTAATCTTGCAGTTAATTGCCAAAAAATACCAACCCTTTTACATGGGAAATGGTACGTGTATGCACTCCAGAGAGACGTTATTTACAAAATGAGGTATTTCTAACACTTAGATGTCGTAAAAAAAACTAACAGCGTTAAGTTGGTGTTTTTTCAACAATTTCTAAAAATTCATCATATTGTCACCGCAATAGGTTCTTGGGTATCACAAAAAACCGTCTGTTTCGAAGGAGTTTCAAACGCTCCGAACGAAAAAAATGAGTCAAGTTGAAGACTTATTTTGGTATTTTCATTTAATTATTAACAATTTCTGCCATTTAATATTACATTATTACACCATTAATAATGCAATACTTAATTCGTGTGTCTCACAGCTGGTGAAGTTATGACGTTTAATTTGAATATGGTCTCTATCATTACTAGGAAACTATCTCGTTCGGACTACCTTAAGCATTGCCTTAACGCCCCCGAGTGACGGTCGTCTGGCGCAAAGAGGAAAATTGGAATATTTCATCCTGGTGAGTGCAAAGAGAGGAGACCATTGTCGCATTAAATCCAAACCCGGCGTCGCACTCGACGGTTACCGGAATTAGGAAACCAACAAACTGCGAACTTGAATCAACTGATTACGTTTCTGCCGCGACTAATTGGACTAATTACAACTTTGCAATTAACGGGCGTATCTGGAGGAACAACTCTTGTTTCTTGTGGCCTCTCGCTCGCAATCGGATTACAAACCACGGATTTCGAACCTCCTCTCACGAATTCCCCCTTCAATTGATCACACAAGGGGATTTAATTTCCTCCGATTAACTAGATTAGGAGAGCGACGCCATTTCTTTCCTCATCTGCCGCTTTTTCAAGTCGTGCCAGGGATCTGCATCGTCCACCCACGCATTTATGTGAGCTTCCTCCCATGCAAGATGTTAAAGTTGGCGTGCATAGGAACGTAACAGCTATTTTTTTATCGCTCGTGAACGATGTTGAATGGAATGATGAGCGTTGGCGAAATTTTTTGTAACCTGCCGCTTGGAAGTGATTTTTGATCGAGCAAAAGTCACGACAAAACGTTTGGTGCTAAGGTAGTCCGAACGAGATGGTTTTCTAGTAATAATAGAGACCATATTCGAACTATACGTTTTAATTTCACCAACTGTGAGACACATGGATTAAATATTTCGTTATTAATGGCGCAATAATATAGTTTTATGTGACCGAAATTCTAAGTAATTAAAAGAAAATATCTAAATAAGTCTTTAACTTGTCTCATTTTTTTCGCGCGGTGCGTTTGAAACTCCTCCAAAACGGAAGGTTTTTTTTGTGATCCCCAAGAACCTACTGCGGTGGCAACATGATTGATTTTCTAATATAGTAGAGAAAACATACAAACTACATGCTGTTAGTTTTTTACGACATCTAAGTGTTATAAATACCTCATTTTGTAAATAAGGTCTCTCTGGAGCGCATACACGTACCATTTCCCATGTAAAAGGGCTGGTATTTTTTGGCAATTAACTGCAAGATTAATGTGGTAAAGGGTTGAAGTTTTTTTTTACCATTAGAAGGGGGAGATATTTTATTTAAAATGAGATGAAAATCATTGATTTCTAAGTCGAATGATATTTCGCTCTAACTACCTTAAGCAGTTGAATACAAAATAATACCTCACTCTCTCTCTCTCTCACCATTTTTCATCTCTCAATCTCACAATTAACATACCTTCACTACAAATCAAGAGACTTGCAACAATTACGGTTACCATTTTTGACGTTTATTTGTTCTTTAGCTCACATCAACTTAGCTTCCGATCTGTTTTAAATGGTGCTGCCTCTGAGTGCGCAGTCATCTGGGGTCTGTTTGACGATTGGAGGGCAAGTGCGATAAAGTATCGTATTGTGATTAGCACAATTGAGCGAATGAAAGGCATCCAATATAAAGTCGTACTCCGATATACTTGTGAGTGAATCTCGAAATCTTGTTACTCCATTGTTATAGTTCCCAAGAATCAACTAACGTCCTTTTGATTTAAGGTAGTCCGAGATAGATAGTTCCCTAGTCATAATAGAAACAATTTTAGAATTATATGATTTAATTACACAAAGTGTAGGTCATATCAATTAAATATTGCATTATTAACTGTGCAATAATATAGTTTTATATGACAGGAATGGTAAGTAATTAAAAGAAAACATCTAAATAAGTCTTTAACTTGACTCATTTTTTCCGCGCGGTGCGTTAGAAATTCTTTCAAAACGGAAGGTTTTTGTGATACCCAAGAACCTACTGCGGTGACAATATGATTAATTTTCAAATAAAGTTGAGAAAACATACAAACTACACACCGATAGTTATTTTTACGACATCTAAGTGTTAGTAATACATCATTTTGTAAATAATGTCTCTCTGGAGTGCATACACGTACCATTTCTCATGTAAAAGGACTGGTATTTTCTGGAAAATATGTCAGAAAGAATTATGGTAAGGGGTCGAGTGATAGTTTAAGGGGTAAGGGGTTTTTGGTGTCATTGGATAGATGATATATTTTTCTTTAAAATGAGACCAAATTCATTGTTATATAAGTAAAATGATATTTCGCTTGGACTGCCTTAAGCGGTTTTTTTATTATCTCTCCAAAGCCTTCTCAATTTGACAGCAAATATTACTCATATTATTCACTTTGAGAGTGAATATTACCACAAAATAAGCTTATTAGTATGCTCAGTATTGGATTGAGATTTTTAGTTTTTTTTGCTGTTTCCTATCAACTTATTAATCCTTCGTGTGGTCATATCTTTTACGCTGTGATATCCCTATATTATGACATTCCTTTCGATTTCGCCTTTAAATTGCATCGGACACTACTTGATTACGCCTTACATGAGAATATAATAGCGATGGAATACGCTGAATCCTTGTAGTTAAGTTGGAAAAAGTCTTTTCGTTGGCTAGCGTACAACGCCTCAGCGTGTTAACTTACTGCATATATTTAGCGTGTCCTTGTTCTCTTCCACTATCTGCTCTGTTGAAAGAGGGAAAAATAAGAGGGCGGAGAGCCTCAGAATCTTGAAGAGGCGAAGGGGGTTGGTTTTAAAATGGAGATGTTATGCGTTTGAGTGCAAGTAGGTATACTGCCGTACACGCGTAATGTTCCAGCGGAAGGAGGTTGGCAGAAGGCGAGGGAGGATATTTGCGGAGGCAAAACGGGGACAGGGGTCGGGATTACGCTAGGGCGAGGATTACGGGCGTTAAGCGGGGGGTGGGGAGGGGAGAGGGGAGGCGGAAGGCAGAGGGAGGGGGTGGAGTTAATCCAGTTTGTTCTTCCAGGTTACGCGGAGTTAGGGCCATTATCTCCATCCCCTCTCTCCCACCATACCCCATCTCCTCTTCCTCCTCCTCTCTGCCCGTATCCACGATATAAACAAGCGCACGATACACTCCGTCCTCTTCACCATTTGCGACCTCGTCCCCCTTAAGGTAGTTTGAGCGAAATATCATTTTACTTAGAAATCAATGAATTTGGTCTCAGTTTAAAGAAAAATATATAATACTCCCATTGACACCAAAAATTAAACCCCTTACCACATTACTTTCGGAGATATTTGCCAAAAAAATACCAGCCCATATACATGGAAAATATTACGTGCATGCACTCTAGAGAGACATTATTTACAACAAGAGGTATTTCTATCACTTAGATGTCATCAAAAGCTAACAGCGTGTAGTTCGTATGTTTTCTCAACTATATTTGAAAAAAATCATATTGTAACCGCTCTAGGCTCTTGGATATCACATCAAACCTTCCGTTTGAAAGAGTTTCAAACACAGCGCGAAAGAAAATAGTCAAGTTTAAGACTTATTTAGATATTTTAATCTAATTACTTACCATTCCTGTCATATAGAACTATGTTAATGCACTATTAATAATGCAATAATTTAATTGATGTGTCCTACAGCTGGTGAAATTAAAGTCTATAATTCGAATGTGGTCTCCATTATGACTAGGGAACTATCTCGCTCGGACTACCTTGAGAGTGAAGTCAGGGGGTTCTGTCGACCACTCCGCCCGCCCAATTATTTTGGCCTCAAATGCAAACTGAAAGTCTCACACTCCAGGATTGGATGATGTTTCAAGCATTATAGCCAATGAGATACTTCCTCTTAAACTTATTTCCATCCGAGTCCGCCTTGCGACGCTTCAATACGACCCATTTTTCCCTTCTTTAACGGCTATCCACCCATCTACATTCGTCTCCTCTTCTCCATTCCTTCTTGTTACCCTTCTAAATCCCTCTTTTTTTTGGCTACGTTGGATAAAATCCTTTTCTCTACACTTTCTAATACTCTTTGTTTGTGAGTCACCGTGAAGTCGTGACATAGGTACTCAGAGATTTAGTTGGGTGATCTTATTTATGGAAGTGAGGATTTACAATGGTACATTTCCCAAGTAAATTAATAATGGGTTCTTCAAAGTTTTTCAAATTAATATCCGTTTAATGATGGATTTTTTTCAGTGGATAAACTAAATACTTTAAGTAACATATTGATACTTAAAAGGTATTACTGATAATATGGTCGAGATTTTAGCTATACCCCCCATCATGTTTTCATTATTTGTGGTTTTCCCGAAAAATCGAACACAACCATTGAGCTGGCTGCAAAAGGCTGAGGTTGACATAAACCTTTATTTAACGTAGTTATTAAATTGACTTGATAGCTTCTGACCGTTAAAGTTCACAAGGTCTTAAGTTATCGGGCATACTGAGTCTTTACGGAAAAGTTTTATCTCTTCGATTATCGAGATGAATAAAATGCATACCCAGACTTAGTATGGTGACCCATGTGATCATTGCAATGTATATTTACAATGAAGTCATCAGTGTTCTAGAGGATGGAAAAAATAATTTGAAGAGTTTTGTGAAAACCCCCTAATATTTTACAAATCAGCTTTTTACTTAAAGGAAGCACCACTTAGGCTTACCTCCCGTTGCTTTATTTTATCAGAATGTTGAGCTAAAAAGTTAACGTTGGCTTAAGTTTCACAATAACAATTCTGAAATTTTGACGTCTCGCGTAGTGCTTTAGTTAACAGTAGTTGAGAGTTGGGAAGCAAAAACCTGTGATGTTACTGAGATTGGTCTGAATATCAAAAACACAATTCCATCAGTGGGCAGCCCATTAGCCGCAAAAACTCTAGCTGCGGAATTCCACGGTGAAAGGCTTGTTCTTCGAGAAATATTACCCTTTGAAAATTGTCCGGCTATTTCACTTCCATTTCACTAGTTAGTGTTTTGTCCTCACCGAGAAAACGGTCGTTATGTTCACCATTCTGGTCATAAACTCCTTGGGCGGTGCCTGACACTTTTTACTCCAGAACTACTCCCCAATCTTTGTCAACGGTGTCCCACTCGACAGTTTATGGGCCATAATTGCAATGTGACGCTCTCGTTGATTTCGGCTATCCTTCACATCTCAGCGAAGGTAACGACCATTTCAATCCGTTAAAACCTAATAGCTTTGATTCATCGAGGCGATAAAATAGAAATTCCTTGGATGTCAACCGTAATTATGTTACGTTCTTCTAGAAAGGTTCAATACAAAGGTAATACCAACAAAATATGTGATTACTGATAGTTGACAAGTAGATTATCAGGCAAAGCAGAATCTCAGAGGTGAAACTACTTGCGGGCTACACATGCCTTCCTTGAAAAATCTGTGCAAAGTTTTCCAGAAATATTAGGTAATGTCAACTTGAAGTACGGAAATACTTAAATTGTATCAGTAAATTTTCACGAAAATTCATTTTCATTCAGAATCGACCATAGGTTGATTTCATAGGTTGAAGTAAAGGCTTGGCTTGCCGGCCTTTGAGTTCTTTCGCATTGAATTCAAGGTAATCTTCCTAACCTTAAATCATTATCAAATATATTGTCATATTTTCCACTTCACTTGGATTCATATAGACATCACTATTCAAAGGAATCCCATAAAAACTTTTAAAGGCTTATCTTAAGCCAAATGAAAAAAAATCAGCCATGCTCTCATAAGATTTGATGGCCATTTTGTTCTGAGTGATGAGGAATATTTTCAGTACCATCCGGAAAAACCTTTTTTTGGCAACCAGGAGAGAAACATTTTCATTTATAAGAGTCACGGACCACTTTCCAATGAAGAATAAGTGATTACGAACTATTTTTTGTATCTCCCTGGGACCGGTGACAGTGTAATTTCCGGTTGCAATCGCCGTAAAATAGGATACGCACTAATGTAATGGACTCAATAGGTTTTGCTGTCATTCCAGCAAAAGGAATGGCTTTGGATGCCCAGTGTGACAAAAAAATGTTCCCGCGCACCTCGATCCTCTTCTGGATGAATGAATGGGTTTGTGAGACTTGTTTACTGTAAATAAAATGCCCAGCAATCAAAGTCTGCGTACTTTTTTTCCTTTAATGGCCTCTCCCTGTTTTCTCAAAAGTGCTGGCCATCCAGATATTCAATTCTGGATATCTAGACGCATTCATCCGAGGAATATCTTTTTTGTAGTTAGAGCTGTAAGCTCACTCGTGCAAAATGCATTTCCGTCGAACGAAACGTTTGCCAACTGACAAAATATTTTGTTAACTGAAATGAACCAAATAGTGCAGCCGTAAGCATGAACTGAGTTCTTTGGTCTGAGCGCTGTTCTATTTTTATTTCAACTCATTCAAAGAAATGGACATGGAATTCAGTAGCAAAACATTTTTGCGAACATAAGATTGCAGTTTAAGTTGGATCGAGTCAGGCAATACTTTGTGAAAAAGTGACATATTAAATACAACTTGAACGATGTTTTTCACAATTTATTTATATATTTTCACACTTCATATGTAAGTTGTGAAAAATACATCGTTCAAGTTTTATTTAATATTACAGTATTTAATTCATGATTTTTAATCAAAAAGTCCGCATACAAAAATATTTTGCCAAAGACTGAATTTTCATGGCCACATTAAAAAGTTGTGGAATGGTGGCGGTGGGGTTGTGGTACCATCACACACATACACGATTTTCTAGTCCTAATAACAGTAGTTTTTATTTTTTTCTCCCTTCCAATCCTTGAATACTGCGGACCAATCTGATTCACTGCTTCCACCTCCCACTCTGAAAATTCTATGTCGTTTTTTTTTATTCCTAGCCATTGCCCGTCGTCGCATTCCCTCCCTCAGAAACTCAACCCGTGAATGCATTTCGTCCTTTCAGTGAATTCCTCTCTTCTCTCGCCAACCGACCTTCTCTCTATCTCTCCAATCCATGTCCCTCCTCGCCCCAACAGAAAACTCATTCTCCCGTTCGTCCCCAAATTCAGTCATTCCCTTCCACAGTGGTCCCATTTTTTAAAAAACTGAATCCCCTCCGAATTCAACTTTTTGTCTTCCAATTAGCCTTCCAATGACCTCATTACCACACCCTAGCAAAGTTCAATCTTAAATCAAACTCTAAATGAGTAATAGAACCCCGATTTTGAGTTAATTTTGATGTAATTTCAACCTTCATCTTATTTTTCATTATTGTTCTAAGTGTTGTTTCATCACATCGACATACATCGACAATGCAAGTAGCCATGGCTCCGTTGGAATGGATTTTGGGGGGGGGGGGAAACCGACGGCTAAGGTCATTTGCGCCATAGGGGACCGGTAAGGGAGGAAGGTTGGATAGAAACCCGGCGTCGGCATTAGCCTGCTCCTAACGAAAGGCGCCAAGGGGACCACGGTTATACGTCTCATCCGACAGACGGAGTACTGCTCTTGAAGTGCCCTCCACAAGACACTAGTAGGGATCGGGTTTACTCTGATAAACATCTTCCTCTGTGGGGATTTGAACCCTGGCCATCCGTATGGTTAGCCAGTACTCTAGCCCACCACACCAACCCGATCCCCGCCGTGACTCCGTGTTTGGTTGATTGGAATAATAAAATAATACGTGAAATTCAGAAATGGTCTCCATATAGACAAGGGAATAATCTCACTAAAACCAACTTAGGTCGTTGTAGCTCACCCGTGTCATGGACCATTAGAAATGACCGATGTATTTGTCACTCAGTCTTCCTCGAGGGGTTTTCCATCGTGTTATATTTATTATTCAAATGTCCACTTGGACCTAATAGTGTTTCTCATTGTATTATTCTCTACTGTTCATCTCCATACTTTTTTCATTCCTGATCTCATCTGTGCGTTACAATCTTCAACGTAAGCGTGGAGTTTTTGGACGATAAAGGTTTAGTTTCTGGAAACCACCACTGATGGCGAATGGGTACCGACAATATCCATCGCGGTCTGTTCCTCAACTTTCCCTCCGACTCTTCTCATTAACCCTTGATTTAATCCCCAACCATGATGTAGAGAGCCCTCTATATTAGGGTGGGCTGAAAATGTCGAGATATTTCATATTTTTAAAAATTAAATGGGCCTTGAAGCTTTATTTTCATAAACAGTATTTAGCTCATGATAACTACAATTTAGTGAAATTTCAGCCATAAAAATGTTAGCAATCGAACAATATACCTTTCACCGGGAATATTTATCCGCATTGAGAACTTGTAACGGATTGTAGAGAACAGAAATCGTTTCTCACCTTTAAAAATCGCAAGTTTGGCATCCCTGCGGTGCTTGTTGCCGGAGGCTGATTGGCTCCAGATTTCACATTTTGTTTGAATGAAAAGGAAAAAAAAATAAGGCTCAAGACCATAAAATCTCGATACTTTGAAATTTTTTTTCCTTCCATGCTGTACATCCACCTGCCCCCAGCTTTTGCGAGATGCCGGTTGTAATTATTAAATTTCCTTTTTTTTAAACCCAACCCTCGGACGCTCTACTCTTCATTGCAAACCCCTCGGCGCATGTTCCCCTCTCTCTTTCTCTCAATCTCTTTTTTATTCTCTCTCTCTCTCTGACCCTTTGTATGCACACGTGGTACGTTGGTTTGTCCCTAGGGGAGCTGGATGGATTCATTGCCTCCGTGGCTCCGCGGTGGACTCGCCGCTTGACCACTCGGCACCACGATGGCGCACAGTGGGGCCAAACCCCCCCCCTCTAGGAGGACAAAAGTCCAAAAATGAAAGGTCTAATTCCGCTGTTTGAAAGAGAAGGTTAGATAGCCCGAGTCTTGAGCTGCAAAATGATTCATTAAACAGGTAGGTAAGTATGCACCTGCGTGCACAAATCTTTGTGAATGTGACAAGTGAGCGGAGCACTCGTTCTACGGACGCCGAGCCCGAATTTCACCGTGTGCATACATCAAACGGCTACCACATCACCCTTATTTAACCGATGTCAATTTTAAAACATGGAATCAAACCATGACAGTAATTATAATTTGAATATGTTTTTAACAATTTTTATTTAATCATATAGAGAATAATAATGATAAATTAATGATCATAAGAATTTTGTAACTGTGTTTGAAGTTAATGTGTAGATGTACACTGAAAAAATAAATTTCGAAACGAGTTTGTGTCGCAATATTTAAAGCATATTATAAAGCAAAACATTAGCTAGCAATGTTTTTGTAACCTACTGCAGAAGAGCTTCAAAAAGTGTTTAAAAATAAAATTATTTCGGCTAAGTCAGCGGAAAATGCACTCGACATTTATATCTGGGCCCGTTCTAATTGCTAGTGCATCGTCTATGGCAATTTATAATTGTTTTAAAGAGGTCAGAATTTGACCTTCCTAATGATAAATTTGACTGGGAAAATAATGAGAAAATGTTCGTGTAGTTCGGTGCTGAAAAGACGGATCGAGAGGTCGCATTAGACGCGGACGTAAACCTGGCAAACATTTTAGGACCATGGAAACGAATGCTATTAACTCTCCAAACATAGACTTCGCCCTATCGCATCAGATTTTATGTTTTCCAAAAATCTGACAGCTAATTTGCATTCAGTAACCTTTGAAACCTATGTGAACCAATTTTTTTAGCTGAAACAATTATATTTCCGAATTTTGGCCATGTTTTTTGGGATTCCACACCACTGTGCCCCGAAGGGAGGGATCTCGTCTTCAGAGGGCGTGTCCCACGCACTCGCAATCTAGTGTCAAGAATAATCGCCTATTGTATTATTCTCCCTCCCCCCACCCTTTCCTCTCTTTCTCTCGCTTTGCCATAAATATCTCCCACTGTCGGTCTCTCCTTTAAATTCCTCCTCTCGCGCGGCAAAACCGCTGTTCATTAGTGTGGTCTACCGAAGTTTAAAAAAAAACTGCAGACTTCGAAAAACAAAGGTTTGAGGTAAAAAAAATAAACCTAAAAAAAACTCTCATGCGGTCGTTTGTAAACACGATCCCGTCTAAATTTTGAGCGTAGCGTCGTATTCTTTATCGTGTCCGATTTATTTTGCTTAAAAAGCGTTGAATATTCAGATCAAAATCCCATTTTCAGAGTGCACAAAGAGAGAACATCGCTCGATCAAAGATATTGATCATATAAATATTTACTATTGATAATTGCGTTTATTAATGTAGCAGGAAAATGATTTATGTCTCATTTTTATCTTTTTATCCCACAACTGTGTGAGATTTCCAGAGGAAAGTTATTCACACATTTTTGTGAACAGTAACGGGTGACTCCAATAAAGTTGCTGCGTGGCTAGTTCCGTAGTTCTTTGAAAGACCACTCTTTGTCCTTTGTATTGATAAATGTTACATTCAAGGAAAAATTTCTAACGTTTTCTATTATCAAGTGGTTATTATCCCTCTCAGTTTTTGTTGAAGTGATATGTATTGTTAGAATTTCCGGCTGGAAAATACGTCATCTTTCAGAGAAGCTAATATATGAAAGTTTTTGATGCTTTTTTAATCGTTTCTTGGCGAAGAAAAAGTGTGTTGAATACATGAGACAGTAAATTTTACCGAGATATCTTATTGTCGTTAACTAGAAATGCGTTTATCTAGTAAATGGATTGAATTTAAAAGCAGAAATCCTATTTCCCCTAACTCCTTATCAATCTACGACTATATCCTACGGTTTTACAAAATATTCGAATGCATAAAAAGTCGCAGTATCGCATGTCATCAACGCTTTTATCAGCTGATAAACCCTCGAGGTTGAATTATTGATACTGACTGTATGATGAGTTGACATGAGACGTGTTTAAAGGTTGTTTTTTTGAATCTTCACCTTTACGGGTGGTGTGTACTTCAATAATGTGAAAGGTGTTTTTAGTTTCCGTTCACTAATTCTGCTTTATTTTCTGATTAAACAGCTGCGCCTCTGTGATAAGACGCAGGCGGCTTTTCCTCGCCGGCGTCAATAGGGTTGGATTGTAGTGGACGAAGACTTAACTGTCTTTTGAGATAAACTACGCATAAAACCATCCCTTTACATAGTGTACGGTGAATATTGCATAGAATGCTAAATGACGTGATCATTCCAGATGAATTAAGAATAATTACTTATTCAGTATTTGTATATTAAACGTCAACCGAAAATATACATCTACATAATACCCTGCAAGCCACCGCACGACGGTCACAAGCCGTGTAAAGTTGTAAGTTTTTGGAGGATGAAATTGTGACAGGTATTATAGAAGTGTATTTAGTGGAGCACAATTTTCATTGTGGTCGCTTATTGTGCGCGGGAAGAACGAGTTTTTGTACCGAACTGTTCGTCAGTACATCTGTCTTATTTTATCGCCTCTGTCAGACCTAGAAATGTAGTGAGGAGTCATGATAATATCCTCTGTGTCACTCTGGAAAACATCAGTTCTGAATATCTCAAGCAGCCTAAGCCTAGCGTACAGCCTCCGAGTCTCTAGGGGCTCCCACCTTAATCCCTCTAAAAGTTGTGAGGTACAATATGTACGCTCGTAGCAATTTTTAACGAAGCGTGCTGCTTTCCTTTGTATTTTATTGATTTTTGTGGTTGAATCTTTATGAACTGGGTCCCAAATGCTCGCGGCGTATTCGAGGTGTGGCTTAACCAGAGTGGAGTATAGCATCTCTATTTCACTTATTCATCCGAGGAGCTTCCTTTTATACGTTTAACAAAACCTAGTTTCTTAAATGTTGTGCCACATATGTTTTGCATGTGAGTAATGAAAAATTAGCATTAATCAAACAATTAATAGACTCTACTTTTGACGTACATATTTATGAGCAACTGAATAGGTTGCGACCCGTAACCCAAAACAACAATTCAGAATGAATCTCGATTTACTTGTAAAGGGTAAGCGGCTCCATGCATTTTGCCTTAAAAATTTGAAGCGCTGTACCACAGCCGGCTTTGTGAGCTCTTGAGAACAGTGATAAGGAAAGTCAATTTTACTGGCTTTAGAAAGTTACAATACTATGTGCCCCCATCCGTCCGCCTCTTCACTGCAGCCACCTTCTTCGCTATGCCTCATTCAGTCAGACAGCCAAAGGCAAGCCAAGATAAGGGTTAAACCATAGAGTAAGCATAATATGGGGTGGAAAAGAGATAGGGAGATTCGGATGTGAGTTAATGAATAATAATTTTGCCGATAGATGGAACAGGTGTGTCGAAGTTGCACGACAAGACATAACAAATCAGCTTTGGCACACGGCCACTTCATTTAGTGTCGCATAACTCACATAATGTTCTTATAATGATGATTTCGGTGCCTGAATGTTTACTAATCGACCCATAGCAACGGAAACAAATCTTATTGAGTCATCGAGACCAAATTAAACATGTATTTTAATGTGTCTTAAACGGGCATCGTCTGTAATGAATCGAATTCACGTCAATATGATAAGACACGCGATTACCAAACTCGGAGTCAACTGTTTACCGATGTATCATAGGAACGACAAAACAATTGACACTCGATTAAAAGCACACAACAGACATGGTAAATCACTCTTCTGTATGTTGATACAAAATCATCGAGTACCACTAGCGCCTCCAAGTGGCCTTCTTCGTAAGGCAAAATTCTTCCTCCCCAAAGGTGGTGCCAACTGAGAAATTCTTCCCAAAGCTCTCAAAAATTGATATCCAGTTTTTAGAATTGCCTTGCCACCCTATATATCCTTACTCTATGGTTAAACGTACGTGCAACTTTACACTTGTCATGTTCCGGATTTAATTGCGCTGTACATGGTTGCTAGGCAATCATCATTGCTGGCCAGGTGATCGAGGAGCGGCACAACCGCTTTATAGAACTGAATTTGCCGATTTTTTCCGGCCCAAGGCTGGGTGTTTACATTGAGAGTTTGCTCTCTTGAGCGCTTCTATCGAGAGGAGCTTTCCAATGTAAACGACGCTGAGAGAGAAAACTCCCAGAGTTGAACTGACTCACAGATAGCTACTGAGCGGAAGGTATGGCGATCGTCCGTGTGTCCAGTTGACGCTCCCTCCCGTCTGGTCACCGAGAGCGATTCGTCAAAACTCGCAGGAGCTTCACGAGGTTCCGACGATTT